>CM051522.1:28671700-29885866 GCA_028017165.1 Herpetospermum pedunculosum
TACACAAGTAACCAGTTAAATATTTGTTTTGTTTCCTAAAACTAACAACAATAAGTAAAAAGTACTCAATTTCAACAAAAAAAATTGCAAAATAAATTAGTTCCCCGGCAGCGGCGCCAAAAACTTGTTGTGCAAAAACTCGCTATGCAAGCATACGCAATCGTAGGTAGTAATTGGTAGACAAGGTCGATCCCACAGAGACTAATGAACGCAATTTCTATAAAATTGAGACTTATAAACAAGTAATTCTAAAACAACTAAGTGATATAAAATTAACAAAAAGCAAGTTTGACATGAGAAAATTAAATTCTAACTATCTTAAAGGCATATAAAATTAAAATTTGATTAAAATTTCTCTTAAGAATCAATTGACTAAGGTGATGGAATTTATGGCTTATTTTTATGCTTATTTTCACCCATTTGTTATAACAATGCTACACCAATTCAAAAACACAGTCAAGCAGTAAATGAGAATTTTATTTTATAAGTCCAAAAACAATTTCAAATCCTTGAACACAGACCCTTGAACTAAGTTAATCATATGTCTATGAAAACCTAGCATCAAGAACACCAATACGCTCTATTTCCCTAATTTTGCAAGCAAAAAATGTATATCTACACCCTTGAATTTACTACTTAAACAAGTATAAATATACTTGCATCACTTGTGCTTTTTCCACTAATTCTTAACCCTTTCAGTATTAAAAATCAATTTGTAATCTATTTAAGGTGATCAATCTCAAATAGAAAATAGACATTCAACACCCACAAGTAAACTCCTCAACATATGCCATCAGTATAACAAAAAGGGTAAAATAGGCATTAAAACACCACAAATTCCAGCCCTAAAAAGTTTTAGTTCATAATTCTTAACAATGAAACAAATAGAAACAAATAATTCATCATAAATATATTTAATTCAAACTAAAGAAATCATAAAAATTTACCACTAAAAGAAATAACTAAACAGTGTTACAATATAAAAGGAATTAAGAGTTACTGTATGAAATATAAATTAGAAAGTAGGAAAAAGAGAAGGAGAATGGCTTTTTCAAATTTCTTTCCAGGCACCCAACTTTCTTTAGACCAATCCCATGCTGCTACTCAATTTCATCATTTCTTTTCTTTTTTTTTCTTCTTTCTTTTTCGTTCCGTCGTTTTTTGCAATCTTGATCTTCACTTCCCCTCTTTTCTGTCTTTTCACCAACTGCTTTCTTCAACCACCCACTTGTCATGGCAACAATTTAATTTCATTTCATTTTTTCTCAATTCTTTTTTTTTTCTTTCTTTGAATTTGGTTCTTTCTGTCATAGCCATAATCCATGGGCTTTTCTTCTATTCCATTTTTGGCCCATCATAATGGGCAGATAGTTGGCACAATTTTCTCTCTTTCACACAAAGGAGAATTAGTCATCTTCAAATCACACACTTCAAAACAAAGACAAATAAAACTACAATTAATCAAAATGCAAAACAATACTAAAAAAAATGATTCATAATTAAATTTAACAAGAGACTCACTAAATTCAGGATAAAAACGTGCAATTCACTCAACTTTGACCGATAAAAAGTGACAAAATATGCTAAATTTAATCACATTTCACGGGATTATCACACCCCCAAACTTAGCTCATTACTCGCCCTCGAGTGATGCATCAAAAATAAAAGAAGACAACAAACAAAAGTTAAAAGTGAGGGCAATGAAAGTTTAGATTGTTCGGCCTTTAGGTACACTCCCACCTTTTGATTTAACAAAGACACAAACAAGATATGACAAAGTTGTTTGTAAGCCAAAGTAACCCCTTGGGTGTGTGTGTGCAAATCCTTAATTAACCCAACTTACATCACCTAAGTCACTTAAAAGCGTAAGTCATAGAAATTAGCTAGTGGACATGAAGTGACTCAATAAAGTGCTTATCCATGAGATTAAAAGTTTACAAATGAAGATCAAGAAATGAAACTTAAGTGAAAAAAAAAAAAAAACTTTCTTTCTTTTTCTTCGAGAACATACTTATTTCATTCTCTTTATATTCTTCTTTTCCCTTTCTAACATTCTCAAACCCAATAAAATAACAAAGGAAAGGGGAGGTATAAACACAACTTTTTTTTTTTTTTTTTTTTTTTTTTTAAGGGACCCCATCTAGTCATTTGTACCTTCAATTTAAACGACAACATTGGTGATGAAGATCGCCTAACTACAAGTACTATCACTAAGATGGGTTGCTTTTGTATACTCATATCTTAAGTAACCATTTGACGCAAAGGAAAACATGGGGCTCATAAATGCCTCTGGTTACTAAGCCAACTTTAGAAAGAGGAGTCTCCCTTTTCTTTTCTTTTCTCTTTTTTTTTTTTCTTTTTTTTTTCTTTTTTTTTTTTAAAAGATGTGACCTCCCCAAAACTTAACACTTATAACAATACAAGAGTTTGCTCACAACCCATTCTCACTACCTTTAAGCTTACTCCAAGACACCAAATTATCTCACTCTAGCCCCTAAGATCTCATCAAGACCAAAAAGCTTCTTAGAATCAACAAGCTAGACAATTAAGACTTAAGTGTGAAGGATTACTTTAACTTACTCACTCATTTGTCATTTCCAATGTGTCACATGTAAATTAAGAGGAAATAGTCTAAGTCATGGTCACCAAAATAAACCACCAAAAACACCCACATATAACTAAACAAAGAGACACAACAAACATACAAGAAAACCCAATATAGACAAACTTGAAAAAGAAAAGCGGTAAAAACACAAAACCCACCCCCAAACTTTAGGATAAGTTGTGTCCTCACAACTCAACAAGGCCAAGCATCCAAACTTCAGTTCAAATATAGCACCACAGATAGCTCGACAAAAGAAGCATAAAGCTAGTACCGACATTAAAAATTAATAACAATGGTACAATAGGGTATAAAAAAGGTAAAGGAAATAAACTCCCCTCACTGCTTCTTCTAGACATCAATATGGGCGTTCGATCTCGATGCATAACCCTCTTAACTGACTTACTCTCATCTGCGTAATAAAAATCAAGAATCAGCAATATCATTTTTTTTTTCAAAGTCCAAAAGAAAACAAACTAAAATAAAGAAATCAACAACTCAAAACTAAGAAATTCTCCCTTGAATGGGTTGCCTCCCATAAAGCGCTTGGTTTAACGTCATCAGCCCGACTCTTCTATTTCTCATCATTCTTCGCTCAACAACACACAAACCTTCTCCCGATCCATGGTACTACCCCAGTAATGTTTGACTCGTTGTCCGTTCACTTTGAAGGTAACCCCTGATTTTTCATCCATGAGCTCAACAGCTCCATGAGGGAACACGACCACGATCATAAATGGTCCCGACCATCGGGATTTGAGCTTACCCGGAAATAACTTCAATCGAGAGTTAAAGAGAAGGACATGTTGCCCTGGTAGAAATTCTCTTGAATGAATGTGACGGTCATGCCATGCTTTGGTATTTTCTTTATAAATCTTAGCATTCTCATATGAGAACCATCTCAATTCTTCAAGTGCAACAAGCTGCAATTTTCTTTCCTCTCCCGCTGGTTGAATGTCCATATTCAACTCTTTGATGGCCCAATATGCCTTATGTTCAAGTTCCAAAGGCAAATGACATGCCTTGCCAAATACAAGCCTATATGGAGACATACCTATAGGTGTTTTAAAGGCAGTTCTGTAGGCCCATAAAGCATCATCAAGTTTCTGCGACCAATCCTTACGTGATGAACTCACCATCTTTTCCAAAATTCTTTTAATCTCTCGATTAGACACTTCAGCCTGCCCACTCGTTTGAGGATGATACGCAGTTGCAACCTTGTGTTTGATTCCATATTTGGCTAACATGGATTCTAACATTCTGCTCCCAAAATGAGTTCCACCATCGCTTATAAGTGCTCTCGATGTGCCAAAACGTGTAAAAATATTTTTCTTGAGAAATTTGCCCACTACCTTGGAATCATTGGACGGAGATGCGATTGCTTCAACCCACTTGGATACATAATCACCTGCTAAAAGAATGTAGAGGTTGCCATAAGATTGTGGAAATGGACCCATAAAATCTATCCCCCATAGATCGAAGAGCTCAACCTCTAATATGTTGTTCAAAGGTATTTCATGTCTTTGAGAGATATTCCCTACTCTCTGACAACGATCACAACTTTTTGCAAACTGATAGGCATCTTTAAAAAGTGAGGGCCAGAAGTATCCAGACTGTAACACTTTCGCTGCTGTTCTATCCCCACCGAAGTGGCCACCATAGGGTGCTGAGTGGCAATGGTTGAGAATACTCTGAACTTCATCTTCTTGAACACATCTTCTCAAAATTTGATCAGCACATTTCTTATATAGGTAAGGTTCATCCCAGAAAAAGTATCTTACATCATGCATGAACTTCTTCAATTGATGCCTACTCAATCCAGGGGGTAAAACTCCACTCACCAAATAATTTACTAAATCAGCATACCATGGTAGGTGTTCATCAATACT
This sequence comes from Herpetospermum pedunculosum, assembly GCA_028017165.1. Classification (NCBI taxonomy): domain Eukaryota; kingdom Viridiplantae; phylum Streptophyta; class Magnoliopsida; order Cucurbitales; family Cucurbitaceae; genus Herpetospermum; species Herpetospermum pedunculosum. The sequence continues at coordinate 28,676,192 of CM051522.1, forward strand.
GAGAAGTTGTTCATCTGGAAAAGTCTCTTTAATGAGGCTTTGTTGTTGCTTCTCAGTCTCTGCATAGAGTCGGGATAGGTGATCTGCTACCTGATTTTGTGTCCCACTCCTATCTCTGATTTCCAAATCGAACTCCTGAAGCAACAATATCCAACGAATCAATCTAGACTTAGATTCTTTCTTAGAGATCAAGTATCTAATAGCCGAGTGATCAGTGAACACTATGGCCTTTGTACCCACCAAATACGCCCTAAACTTGTCAAATGCAAATACCACTGCTAACAATCTTTCTCAGTGGTAGTCTAGTTAATCTGAGCGTCATTCAATGTCCTGCTAGCATAATAGATGGAGTGAAATACTTTACCAATTCTCTGACCCAACACTGCACCTACTGCAAAGTCGCTCGCATCACACATCAGTTCAAATGATAAAGACCAATCAGGAGCAACAATTACTGGTGCTGTGACCAACACTTCTTTAAGTCTCAAGAATGCTTTGTTACACTCTTCATCAAATACGAAAGGTCTAGATTGCTCAAGAAGCATGCATAGAGGTTTAGAAATTTTTGAGAAGTCCTTAATGAACCTCCTGTAGAATCCAGCATGTCCTAGGAAACTTCTGATCCCCTTGACTGTGGTAGGTGGTAACATCTTTTCAATTACCTCAATCTTTGCTTTGTCCACCTCTATTCCAACCTTTGAAATTTTATGCCCCAAAACAATCCCTTCACAAACCATGAAGTGACACTTCTCCTAAATTAAGAGAAGATTGGTCTCCTCGCATCGTTTAAGAATATCCTGCAAATTAAACAAGCACACATCAAAAGTTTCACCAAATGTAGAGAAGTCATCCATAAATACCTCTAATGTTTGCTCCACCATATCGCTGAAAATGGCCATCATGCATCGTTGGAAAGTAGCTGGTGCATTACATAACCCGAAAGGCATTCGACGAAAGGCAAATGTGCCATAAGGACAGGTAAAAGTGGTCTTCTCCTGATCTTCTAGCGCGATGGTGATCTGGTTATACCCTGAATACCCATCTAAGAAGCAATAATATTCCTTGCCTGCTAGCCTGTCGAGCATCTGGTCAATGAAGGGTAATGGGAAATGATCTTTCCTCGTCGCCTTATTTAATTTTCGATAATCCATGCACACTCTCCACCCAGTAACTGTTCTCGTCGGGATCAATTCATTACTCATGTTTTCCACAACTGTAATCCCACCTTTCTTTGGTACACACTGAACTGGGCTAACCCAAGCACTGTCAGAAATGGCGTAAATAATACCTGCATCAAGCCACTTGATTATCTCTTTTTTTACCACTTCTTTCATGATAGGGTTCAATCGCCTCTGATGCTCCACTGAATTGGTACAATCATCTTCCAACAGTATTTTATGCATGCAAATGGATGGACTAATACCCTTTATATCTGCCATGGTCCACCCAATTGCTCTTTGATGTTGTTTTAGCACTTTCAACAATTTTTGCTCACATTCAACACTTAAGGATGATGAGATGATTACTGGAAAAGTGTCATCCTTACCAAGATATGCATACTTACAGTGTGTGGGCAGTGGCTTAAGTTCCAAAGTTGGTGCTTCCTCCACCGATGGTTTTGCTGCTAGAATAGTCCTCTTTGATAGTCCCAACGATTCAAACTGGTTTCTCTTCACTCCTCCATACTGTTTAGCACCCATGTGAGCTATCAGTACTTTACCCTCATGTTCATCATCACCCTCTTTACCAAACTCATTCGAATTTGACAAGTCTTCTTGCCATGTTTCTGCCACAGTTGAGAATAATACATGCACCAAAGAACATTCTTCAAAATCATTAGGAAAATGTAAAGAGTTAAAAAGATTGAAAGTTACTTGTTGTTCATTAACCCTCATAGTCAACTCTCCTTTCTGCACATCGATAAGTGTCCTCCCTGTGGCTAGGAAAGGTCGCCCCAAAATTATCGGGATGTCACTGTCAGGCTCATAATCCAGAATGATGAAATCTACAGGGAATATGAACTTATCAACGCTAACCAACACATCTTCTATCTTGCCCTCAGGATATACCACTGACCTATCTGCCAACTGTAAGGAGACTGTGGTAGGTCTTGCTTCCCCAATACCGAGCTTCTTGAAGATAAACATGGGCATTAAATTAATGCTTGCCCGCAAATCACATAAGGCTCTACCACAATATGTGTTCCCAATGGTACACGGTATGGTGAAGCTCCCAGGATCTTTTAGCTTCTGAGGAATTTTCTGCTGAAATATTGATGAACATTCAGAGGTGAGAGCTACTGTCTCAAATTCCCCCAATCTTCTCTTCTTTGTCAAAATATCCTTCATAAATTTGGCATAATTAGGCATTTGCTTCAAAGCCTCCACCATAGGAATATTAATGTGCAACTCCTTCAGAATCTCGAGAAACTTATCAAATTGTTTATCTTGTTCCTTTTTCTGAAAACGTTGAGGAAATGGAGGTGGTGGTCTCAAATTCACCTTTTCTGCTAGTTGTTGTTGACCCTCAACTTTTGCTTGGCTTTCACTTTCCTCAATTTTATTTTGGATTGAAGTGGGCTCATTTATCTTAAGGGTACTTCCCTTAGGTTCTTCTAATTCTTTCCCACTCCGGAGTTGCATAACATTACATGTTTCCTTGCCTTTGGTCCTCGAATTCTCAGTGTCACTCGGCAAAGTCTCTTGAGGTCTATTGTTCAGAGCTGAAGCTAATTGACCCACTTGGTTTTCTAAGTTTCTGAGTGCTGTCGCCTGACTTTGCACTATGGCATCAGTTTTGGCCATATGCTGTTTTAACAAATTTTCAATGGAAGATGTAGAATCTTGATTTTGTACCTTTGGTGGTTGAAAATTTTGTTGAGTTTGCACTTGTTCTTGGAAACCAGGAGGTGTTTGAGGTCTTATCGGTTGGTAAGAAGGTCCAACTCCTTGATTGTTCCATGAAAAGTTTGGATGTTGTCTCCAACCTAGATTATATGTGTTCGAAAATGGGTTGAAATTCTTATTATAACCCACATAGTTCACTGATGCTGGATTTGACGAACATACCTCAAAACTATGACCGTCACCACAATATACACATGACACTGCAACTAGAGGCAAAAATTGACTTCCTGAGCCCATATTCAACGATTTCAATGTATTGTTGAGCGTGGCTATTTGCGTTGCCAGATTCGCTGAATTCATATCTTGCACCCCCGCTACCTGTCGTGGCGGGTTAAGACGTGAAGTAGGCCACGAATAGTTATTTTTCGAAATTTTCTCTAAAATTTCATAAGCCTCATTGTATGTTTTGGACATCATTGCTCCTCCTGCTGAAGCATCAACAACCATTCTAGTATTGGAATTCAACCCATTGTAGAAGGTCTGCATTTGAACACCATAGGAAACACCATGGTTTGGACAATTTCGCAATAAGCCTTTGAATCTATCCCAAGCCTCATATAATGATTCATCCTCCAATTGCCGAAATGATGTGATTTCGCTTCTGAGCTGGGCAATCATAGTGTGTGGGAAATATTTTGTCAGAAAGTGTTCCACCAAGTCATTCCAACATGTGATAGTTCCAGGGGGAACTGCATTCAACCATTCTAGTGCTTTGCCTCTCAAAGAATATGGAAATAACGTCATCCTAAGAGCTTCCTCAGTTACCCCTTGAATTTTGAATGATTGGCATACACCCATAAATAATTGAAGGTGAAGGTGAGGTTTTTCCGTTGGATTCCCATTAAATTCGCCTACAAGATCAATCATGTGAAACATCACCGGTTTCAATTCAAAATGTTGTGCATGTATCTCTGGTTGCATAATTCCTGATGTTAATACTGGCATAACATACTCTTGTAATACCCGGTCTCTCTCATCTTCAAATACATTGGCTTCACTCCCTCCATTATTAACTTTTAATGGTAGATCAGCCATGTCTTCAATTTCTGCTAACCCTCTTTGTTCCCTTCTTCTTTGATGAATAGTCCGTTCAATCTCAGGATCAAGAGGAAACAGTTCAGGATCGTGCTCCTTGTTCATATAATATAATCAGTACCTAGCACGATACACAAGTAACCGGTTAAATATTTGTTTTGTTTCCTAAAACTAACAACAATAAGTAAAAAGTACTCAATTTCAACAAAAAAAATTGCAAAATAAATTAGTTCCCCGGCAGCGGCGCCAAAAACTTGTTGTGCAAAAACTCGCTATGCAAGCATACGCAATCGTAGGTAGTAATTGGTAGACAAGGTCGATCCCACAGAGACTAATGAACACAATTTCTATAAAATTGAGACTTATAAACAAGTAATTCTAAAACAACTAAGTGATATAAAATTAACAAAAAGCAAGTTTGACATGAGAAAATTAAATTCTAACTATCTTAAAGGCATATAAAATTAAAATTTGATTAAAATTTCTCTTAAGAATCAATTGACTAAGGTGCTGGAATTTATGGCCTATTTTTATGCTTATTTTCACCCATTTGTTATAACAATGCTACACCAATTCAAGAACACAGTCAAGCAGTAAATGAGAATTTTATTTTATAAGTCCAAAAACAATTTCAAATCCTTGAACACAGCCCCTTGAACTAAGTTAATCATATGTCTATGAAAACGTAGCATCAAGAACACCAATACGCTCTATTTCCCTAATTTTGCAAGCAAAAAATGTATATCTACACCCTTGAATTTACTACTTAAACAAGTATAAATATACTTGCATCACTTGTGCTTTTTCCACTAATTCTTAACCCTTTCAGTATTAAAAATCAATTTGTAATCTATTTAAGGTGATCAATCTCAAATAGAAAATAGACATTCAACACCCACAAGTAAACTCCTCAACATATGCCATCAGTATAACAAAAAGGGTAAAATAGGCATTAAAACACCACAAATTCCAGCCCTCAAAAGTTTTAGTTCATAATTCTTAACAATGAAACAAATAGAAACAAATAATTCATCATAAATATATTTAATTCAAACTAAAGAAATCATAAAAATTTACTACTAAAAGAAATAACTAAACAGTGTTACAATATAAAAGGAACTAAGAGTTACTGTATGAAATATAAATTAGAAAGTAGGAAGAACAGAAGGAGAATTACTTTTTCAAATTTCTTTCCAGGCACCCAACTTTCTTCAGACCAATCCCATGCTGCTGCTCAGTTTCATCATTTCTTTTCTTTTTTTTCTTCTTTATTTTTCGTTCCGTCGTTTTTCGCAATCTTGATCTTCACTTCCCCTATTTTCTGTCTTTTCACCAACTGCTTTCTTCAACCACCCACTTGTCATGCCAAGAATTTAATTTAATTTAATTTTTTCTCAATTCTTTTTTTTTTTCTTTCTTTGAATTTGGTTCTTTCCGTCATAGCCATAATCCATGGGCTTTTCTTCTATTCCATTTTTGGCCCATCATAATCGGCAGATAGTTGGCACAATTTTCTCTCTTTCACACAAAGGAGAATTGGTCATCTTCAAATCATACGCTTCAAAACAAAGACAAATAAAACTACAATTAATCAAAATGCAAAACAATACTAAAAAAAATGATTCCTAATTAAATTTAACAAGAGACTCACTAAATTCAAGATAAAAACATGCATTTCACTCAACTTTGACCGATAAAAAGTGACAAAAGATGCTAAATTTAATCACATTTCACGGGATTATCAACCATTGATGCGGGAGAGCTCATCTGCGCATCCATCATTGAGTGCGCAAAGAAAGGGAAGGGCAAGCTCTTTTTCCCAAACACTATAACGAAGCTTTGTCTACATGCAGGTGTAGCTGTAACAAGGGAAGAGAAAAAATTGGCCTATGCAGGCCATTTAGAGCTGTCAAACGATCTCAAGCTGAGGAGGAAAGGGAATATGCAAATAGAGCTTGATAGTCTTGCATCTGCTCAAGCTGTGTCAATGTCGTGCTTAATGAACATCCAGCAAAAGCTTGCCAAGTGGGCAGAATACTCCAAGAAGAGAGACATTGAGTTAGCAAAGCATCTGAGATGCAAATTCCCTGAGTTCCCTGCCGAATTGCTAAAGCCTTGGGCACCTCCCTGTTTGGAGGAGTTGGAAGAAGAAGAGGATGAATGAATGCAAAGGATTGAAAGCATTCGGGGAAGTTGTTCTTCCCTATCTTTACCTGCTTTTCTGTTACCTGGTTTCCCCCCAATATCAAATGATGTTCTGTTTTAATTTCAGTAATTAGCATAGTTTAGTTTAGTTTAGTTAGTTTAAATTAGAGTAGTTCAGTTAGTTTAGATAGTTGTTTACTGCTTTCTTTATTTTCCAAAAGCCCTATGGGCCCATGATAGAATTAGAATAGTTAAGGAGCTTTGATCAATGAAAATATCTGCTCTGCTTGTTCCATTCGATTGCTGTCTATGTCATTTTTGCCTCTCAGCATGTTCCCTCTCGAGCATGTTTGTGTTTACATCAGCTTCTGCCTTTAAATTAGCATGCGCCCAATGTGAAAAATTTCGAGCATGCTGTTGTCTAAGAATGAACCATATGCTGATCGTTTTCTGTCTTTATCATTTGAGCTGGTTAAAATGTGATTCTCTGTGGGCTGTTTTGTTGTTTAGAGTATGCTGGATGAGTGTCTAGTACACATTTTAAGCTTGAGTTAGCCACACAGGTTAGAAAGCATGAAACCTTATAAGACCTTACCTTAGTTAATTGAGAACTGCTGCTTGCTGTGTTATCTAGCCTAGAAGAGCCATTTCAACCTTTAGCCATTTAAAGACTGCCTACTTTTAACTTAAACTAGATGCTTCTAGCTAAGTTTGGGGGTGTGCCACCCAATGCTCTCATTGAGGACAATGAGAAGTCCAAGTTTTGGGGTGAGGCAACCTTTTAGAAACACAAATAGACCCCTAAGAGCACTCTTCTTTCCCTTAATAGATGCATTCTATCTTCTTTGAAGTTAAAAAAAAAACAGTAAAGAAAAGAAGAAGAATGTAGGCCAGAAGGTTGCAGCCCTTGAAAGCTTAGATGTTCCTAAGTATTGAAATATGATCCTAAGTATGAGCTAAGCAAGGGGCTGTAACTAGAAGGCCTATCTTTAGGGAAATGAGTGTCTGTCCTTACAAAAGTGATGCCATGGCTTAATTGTTCTATAGATGTTGTACTCTGATACTTTTTGGTTTTAAGCATGGCATGACTTCAAGGATTCTTATGAGGATAAATGAATGAGTTTAAGTCTAAAAGCATGTACTGAGTTTTAAGTTGAGAGTAAGTGGAATTTAAAACTAAAGGATGACTACACAATGAGCTTGATGATCTAGATAGATAAAGCAACAGGTAGGGAGTTACAAAGAGCTCAAGGTTTAAAAGGCAAAGGGAAACAGAATGATAGCATGAGAGTTGGCTTTAGTTTAAAATGAGTCACAGGACAACATTGCTTTTAGCAATAAGCCTAAGAGGATAGCAGTTTAGTTGGTTAGAGATAAAGAAAAGTCATAGCAGCAAAATAGTTAGAAAAGGCAGAGAGAGAAAAGTGAGGAAGGATGAGCTATTGGTACACGATATTTTCGAATTATCGCAAATCTCAAGCTGTCAAAGCTTGCCAAAATACAATTTATAAGCCTATTCTCAATGGCTTTGCAGCCAGTGGTAACAGGGTCGATCCAAGGAGAAGTTATGACTGAAATTAATATTAAAAGTGAAACTAACTAATTGATTGGTTTTGTAACGGTTGGATTTTTCAGCATGCAAGTAATGAAATAAACGCTAACGGAAGAAATAAAAGAGAGTGACGCGTGCACGGTTTGGGGATTTTCGGGATTAATTGTTAGACATCTTCAGCTTATCATTTAATACAAAATTCATGGCAAACAATTTGTAGTACACACGGACGGTTACCCGAGAAGCCCCAAGGTAACCGGCTCCATAGAAATTAATCAGACCACACAGTTCCAATTAAACATTACCTAAAATTGCATTAAGGTGATCAGCCCCAAATTTATCCTAGGTAGTCACTAGCTAACCGCGACGAACATTCAAGCGCGTAATCTAATTGCTAACTGATTGCCCGCAAACGCTGTATGCAATCAACAACCATCATACACGACTCGATACTCCGATTTAGTTTTATCAATCTGTGTTACTTAGTCGAGCAGTGAGAGGCACGACATCGCTACTCTTTAACATTCACAACATGCTTGAAAGCTCGAGTGTCAATCGTAGAAATCTAACATATGCATAGGGTTAAGCAAGAGAGATAAATGCATACAAACAGCCACCAAAATATAATCAAGGCATGGATTATCAAAACTAAAAGCGTCTAACAAAAATCCCTCAAATATTTCCCAAACCGTTCACCCTTACCTTAGCTGTCCATGGAACGGGTTGTCAATACCGCTCCAAGGTAAGCCATGGAAGTTGTCATCAACAAAATACAAGAGAAGAGCTCATAAACAAGCCAACAATGGCTGACCAAAAGGAAAAATAATGGAAAACCGAGAGGAGGAAGAAGAGAAATCGCCTAAGTTATGAAGAAGATGAAGAAGATATCCAAAATTGCGCAGAAAATCATCTTTTACAGCTTCTGTAATCGACGTAGCGTCGAGACGCTAGGCCAGCGTCTCGACGCTGCGCCCTAAATAATTCGCGCGCGCCTCGCGATGGCGTCGAGACGCTAGGGCAGCGTCTCGACGCTGGCCCGATGATTCCTTGCGCGCGCCTCCTCCGGAGCGTCTCGACGCCGCAGCAGGGTCTCGACGCCTAGGCAGCGTTGAGCTAGCGTCTCGACGCTATCACTCGACGCTACCTCTCGGGTTTTGGCAGCGTCGAGCTAGCGTCTCGACGCTATAGCTCGACGCTAGCTCTCGGGTTTGGGGCTGGAAAAATTGCCTCTCCTAGGCAATTTTGGTGCGTTTCTTCTCGGATCGACTTGCCCTTTCTCGATGCACTCCCGGGGTGTTAAAACTCCGCTTTTAGCTCTCGAACGGGTCCAATGGACGCACGAGCTCTTTGCCGCATTTCTCCTACAAACGAGATAGATTAACCAATTAAACACGGACTTTTAGCTACACTTAGGAAGTATTTAATAGCTCCAAAATGGAGTTATCAGCTATATAAGTGTTGCTCGAGGACTAGCAATAGCTAAGTTTGGGGGTGTGTTAACTCTCCAATTGAGAGTTATTTAGGTCTTTTATGTTAAATATCCATGGAGTCTTCTGAGCATTTTAATCATTATTGAGCTTAATATGTGATAAATAGTGACATTTGTGAAGTGGTGTTGAATTAATGCTTGTGTGGAAATTATGTGCATAAGTATGTTATTTGGTGTAAAATGTCTAAGTAATGCCTTTCAGGATTGTCGTTGAAGTCTCGCGAGGAGCGCAATAGGATAAGGAGAAGGGCAGCTGTAAATAGAGCTTTGCGGTCGCAACGCGCCAGCAAAGGTGGAATTTTTAAGGAACTTTGCGATCGCAACGCAATCGCAAACTTTGTACTTTCTTCTGCTGCGTTTTCAGAACCTGTCCCCTTTCGTACCGCATGCCTGCAGAGTCTGATTTCGTGGCCTCCAATGAGGATTGAGAGCTACTTTAGGGTATGGATTATGGAACTTTTGGAAGGCCATATATATAGAACATGATAGGGGAAATGAACAACAACCTACCTTGGAGAATCGGCAAGTCCAAACCCCAAGAAAAATCCTCTCCATTGTTGGATCCAAAAAAGCTTCCTTGGTGCTCAGAAATCCTAAGGAAGAAGAGAAGATTCTTCTTCTCTTCTAACTTGTTTTTCCTTCCAAGCCAAGCTACTCTTCTCCTTCAAACCGAAGCACAAAGTGGACGAGCAGATCTTCTCCTACTCTACTGATTTATTACTGTCTTTTAGCTACTGTTTCGTATTGTTCTTGAACTTCCATTTGAACTATTGCTGTATTTATTTATCATGTTTAATATATTTAAGATCTTTGAAGTTTTGTTGAGTTCTTCCATTGTCATGAGTAGCTAAATTTATAAAGGTTTGCTAGGATGAATCCGTAGAAAATAATGTGGGAGTTCAGCATGTAAATAAGCATGAGTGTTTTCGATCGGCCATCCATTATACTCTAAAGAGTTCCTAATCTCCGAAAGGAGTAAGATCTCAGAGTCACTCACTCATGTTAGCCTTTCATGGTAAACAGAGAGTGGTCTAAGAATAGGCACTCTCCTAGCACGTTTAATAGCATGAAGATATAAATAGGTTGTTAAACTTACTTGGATATGAGTAACTTAAGAGCCTAAAGCATATAATCGGAAGATGTATGAGATCTAGCTAAAACGATGCAGGCTAATGTTTATTTGCTGCTGAATGACCACGTTGTATGTCTATGGGAGGATTCCTAGCTAACCTTGCTGTCTTTATCTTAGAACTTACTTGTTTGTTAGTCTTTTGCGAAAGTTCTGTTAGACCCGCATTACTATATTTACACTGCACGTTAATTTGGCACATTTAGACTATAGTTAGCTTATTTTCCACCTTGCATTGCTTTATCTTTGTGTTTTCCTTGCATCCTTTACAATTTTGTGTCTCGAAACAAACCCCATATCATCCCTGGTTACCTTCTCTAATTTAACACGCATAAAATCGTCATTTATTCAACTTAGTCTCTGTGGGAAACGATATAAAACTTACTTATCACTTGCTGCAGACCGTGTATACTTGCATGGTTATTTGCTTAAATTAATCAATTTATAACCCCATTGAGCAAAGCAACAAGTTTTTACGATGCTCAAGCACGCAATTTGAATGGTCATATTCTAGCTCAAACAACCCAATGACATAATTAGATAAGTGCAATTATAATTATACTTGAACAATAATCAATTCGAGGTGATCAATCCCAAATTAATTAAAGACTAGTGACGGGAACACTGAGACAAATTAATCCGGAGATTAATTCAATTTACTCTTTACCCAAAGCCTATCATGAAAACAATAATCAACTCCTACCCCCAACTGTCACTTAGGCTTGAGTTAATTAGTCATGCTTAGACTCTTGTTACTTGGCGATTGAGGCAATTATACGTCATAATCTTTAACGATCTAACATGCATAAGGACTCGGGCATCACTCCTAATCAGTTAAACATGCTAATTTGAAGACAATCAAAGGAAGAAGATGCAAAGAGCTTAAAGTAAGCTAAACATACATTAATGGGAAAATTTCCCATTCAATCAATAGTTTACCAATCCCAAGCTCAAAATTAAACACTAACCTTGCTTAACCTTCCATGGAGATTGAATTTCTCCAAAACTCCATGAAAAAGCTTGGTGGCATACAACAATGGAGGAAGGAGGCCCCAAAAAATGAAAAATATTCATCAATCCCGAGGAGGATTCGTTGACAAGACGACCTAAAATCGGACATTTCCCTTTTTATAGCCGTCATAGCGTCGAGACACTACGGACAAAAATTAAACGTGTGCGCGGTCTCGGAGCGTGGAGCAACGTCTCGACACTAGCGCTCGACGCTTGCTCTCGGGTTTGGGAATTAAAATTCCAACTTTGAGCGTCGAGACGCTGGACCAAATGTGCTACTTTGATGTTTTGCTTCTCTTCTTGGTTTGGTTCCTTCCCGAAGCTTCTAAAACTCCAGCCTTAGCACCGAAACACGTCCTTGGACTCCTCGAGCTCCTTAACCGCGAAACACCTACAACGAAGGCAATTAAACATTATTAAGCACGGTATTAGCTAGTATTAGAGAGTAAATAATAGCTCTATTTTAGAGCTATCAAAATACCCCCGACCTGAATCTTTCTAGTCCTCGAGCAAGGTATACTCTGAATTATCTCAAAAGAATGAACTTGCATGCTGACAACTCTAGCCTCAATGCTCGTGAAAACAAGGTATTCATACCAACGGAAAACAATCAAACACATACATAAGTTGAGAACATTTCAAAATTTTACTCCTACTCCCTTACGTGTGTGTATGTGTTTAGCTCCTCTTACCCTGGCTCTCATAAGCCCAAAATAACCTTATACAACCTATAGCTCGTTTCCCCTATTTCTGGCAATAATAATAGACTAATAACTTTTCAGCGTCGGAAAGAGCAACAAATCAAAAGGCCTAATATATTTTCCTTTGAGTACTTTGTACTCTTTCATTTTATTTTCTTTAACTACCATTTTTTTTTCTTTTCTTCTACTCTTTACTTCTCCAAGAGAGCCTAACATGTCAAGCTTGCCTTCATTCCAGCTTACCTGCAGTTTCACTGTACAATGTATCTGACTACGGGCAATCTTCACATTTTTAAGGACTAATGCTCACTTCTTAAGCACACACTTAAGAAGAAGAAGAATCTCCAGGATTGAAATTCTGGGCAACATTTCTCGCCTGTGATGAAGAAGATCTCAGAGAATTCTTAGAGGTAAGTGGTAGAGATATTATTGAACTATCGCCAGTCATCGGGTTGTCGAGACCCGCCAAAATGAATTTATAAGTGCCCGAAGTCACTAAACTATTTGTAGAATAGTAGCAACGGGGTCGATCCACAGGGAATTAAGGTATTTTGACTTAATCTTAATTAAATTTGCAAACTATTAATATAAGTGAAATAAGGGGTAATTGTTGGTTTTCAAGTAACTAAGATGGAACAAAGCAAATGGGAAAATTTAGCTAACGGAGTTTCCGACTCGGGACGATCGGGGATAAATTTAGCGTGCCTCTTGGATCATAGGTTGACGAGTATTATGGTTAAATAATTTAACGAATGCACAGCTCGTCTAAAATTAATAAATAACCCAGACATGCTCCATGGATTTAATTAGACATAAATAATCATGCTAATCAAGCATACCGTTCGGACATTGGCGGCCAACGCTCTCCCAAGACCGAACGGTAGCAACAAGCTAACTGTGACAACTATCTAATTTGGACGCGAAATTAGTATGTCGATTTGGAATTCTAATTCGGGAAGAACGAACACCAAGAGCGTAAGGACGCCAATACGCTCAAGGTGCCATAATTCCTTGTTACTTGGCGGAAACGAGAGGCACGACATCAAATCCTTTAACAAATGAACATGCTCAAAATCAAGTGTGCCTAGTCCTAAATCATTCAAACGTGTTCATAGATTAAGCTAAGAAATAGAATTCAATTCAATAAATTATCCAACCAATTCAGAATTTCAATCCTACAACCTCACCAAGAGTTCATACTACATTTATCCTTACAATCCCGAGCCAAAAACGGTAAATCTACTCACTCATGACTTGTGTGGTGTGGGACGGCTTCAAATCGAGCTTCCTAGCCCCTCCCATGGTGGAAAACAGCTGCTGGACGTCAAATCAGGCACGAAGCTCGAGGTAGAAGATGATAATGGCGGCTAAAATCGGACAAAAACATTAAGTAGTCCGTCGTAGCGTCGAGACGCTAGGGCAGCGTCTCGACGCTGCGCCCTAAATAATCCGCGCGCGCGCAGTCGGGGTGGCGTCGAGACGCTGTCGCTCGACGCTTGCTCTCGGGTTTTTCTTCAATTCAGCGCTTCAGAGTTCGGAGCGTCGAGACGCTATGGCAGCGTCTCGACGCTGGGCAGCGTCGAGCTAGCGTCGCGACGCTGTCGCTCGACGCTAGCTCTCGGGTTTTTCTTGGATTTCTTCCTTTAATTTCCCCAAAGCGCTCAACTTTCATTCCTTTGCATGGATCTTCCCCGGAAGTGTTCTTAGGCCTTTAAAATGCGATATTAGATTCTGAAAAACGCCGAAACGCTCTCGAGAGCGAATCACCGAGAACACCTGCAATAATCACATAAAAGCAAGATTAAGCCAATAATAAACGTGAATTAGGGACATAATTATAGCTCCAAAATGGAGCTATCAAACACCCTCAACTTAATTCTTGCTAGTCCTCGAGCAAGGTGGAATTCTGATTAATCAAATAAAACGAGAATACATGCTAGGGACTCGATTCTCAGTACTGGGAACGACAGGGCATTTGCATTTGAAGGAAACAACTGCATGCATGCATTGGTTAAGAACAATTTGAAAAATTTAAAGATGCTTCCCTATTTATGCTTCGGACTTAGCTCCTCGATCTTAGATTTCAACAGGCTTAGAACAGCTCTATCTATCCTAAAACCTCGCTTTCCCCCTACTTATGGCTTAACAAAACAATCTAAGGGCAGTTCATCGTCTGTGCAAGTAATATATAGCAAAGCATCTTTTCTCTCTTTTTCTTTGATCTCCATGAGCGCCTAACATGTCAATTTTACTTTCGTTTCAGCATGCCTGCAATTTCATTGCACAATGCATCTGACCACGGGCAAAATTCACATTTTTAAGGACTAGCGTTCACTTCTTTGTGCTTCCTTTTCATGCAGTGGCGACCGTGGGTTACACGACCGCCCCTGGCTACTAAGGCAACTCAAGAAGGAGGAACACCTCAGAAGATTACTCTTTCTCTTTTTATGAAATATGCGTTCCTTTTCTTTTAGCCTAAAGATCATGTTAACATTTTAAGCGCATGGATTACAAACAAGAGCGAATCTTAGCCCATCCTAAGGTTGCCTTTCGAGGTGACAACGAATTTCAAAACAAACAGAGCTACCCTAAACCCACAGATCCAAGATAGAGTGCTAACATGCGAAGCTTAAACAGGGAAATAACTTGAAAAAAATTTCAAAACGGCCTTAACATATGCAATTATACTCAATTTCACAACAAACACGCATACGAAGACCTTAGCAGTACATCACAGAATTTCATAATCGGACAAGCATGCTTTCTCCATAGCTCAACAAGTTAATCAGGATTCCACAACAAAGCTCGACAATCCTTTATAAGGCACAACCCACCACCCCCAACTTAGAAATTGACAATGTCCTCATTGGACCAAATATGCAGAGTCAAAACGAAAGGAAAGAAAACCTTCCCTGAATTGTGACTTAGAGGATTGGAGAGTGCGCCTTAACCTTAGCCAATAAACCGCAAGGATGAGCCATTGTTTCACCTGAAAATTCACAACATCAGAGTAGAAATCTAAACTAATCCTAAAGACGGTAAGTAAACAAAAAGCATGTACAGTTCAAGCTCGGGTGCCTCCGAGTAGCGCAAATTTTTAGAGTCGATTGCTCGACTTTACCAAAACTCAATTTATCTTTTCTCATAATCAGGCTCTTTCAAGTAGGCATGATCGTCGAAGTCCTCTGACATTCCCTCATGAAAGATCTTTAATCGCTGGCCATTCACCGTGTATTCTTTCTCTGTATCCAGGCTCTGAATCTTTACTGCACCATAGTGATGAACATCAGTGATAATGAAAGGACCAAGCCACCTGGAACGAAGTTTACCTGGCATGAACTTCAGACGGGAGTTGAACAAGAGGACCTTCTGACCAACTTCGAAGTGTTTTCTGACGACTCGTCTGTCGTGGAACATTTTGGTCTTTTCCTTGTAGGTCTTCGAGTTCTCATATGCATCCAGGCGAAGCTCCTCCAGTTCTTGCAATTTGAGGAGTCTTTCTTCGCCCGCCAAGTCAAAGTCCATGTTGCACTTCTTCACGGCCCAGTAAGCTTTGTGCTCGATCTCCACTGGGAGATGACAGGCTTTACCATAATCCATCCGGTAGGGAGACATCCCTATGGGGGTTTTGTAAGCCGTACGGTAAGCCCACAAAGCATCGTCCAGCCTCAGACTCCAATCCTTCCTTCCTGGACTTACTGTTTTCTCGAGGATGCTTTTCACTTCTCGATTGGAAACCTCTGCTTGGCCATTGGTCTGAGGATGATACGGGGTAGAGATTTTGTGATTGACCCCATACTTCCTCATCAAGGCCTGAATCGTTTTGTTGCAGAAGTGGCTCCCCTGGTCACTTATGATGGCTCGTGGAACTCCATACCTGCTAAAAATGTTAGATTTGACAAAAATGGAAACAACATTAGCGGTATCAACTTTGGTGGCTTTAGCTTCCACCCATTTAGACACGTAGTCCACAGCCAATAAGATATAGACAAAACCAAATGAAGGGGGAAAGGGTCCCATAAAATCCATACCCCAAACCTAAAAAAATTCACAAGTTAAAATGGGGTTTTGGAGCATTTCATTCCTACTAGTGATGGTCCCTTTTCTCTGACACTGATCACAAGATTTACAAAACTCATAACAGTCCTTAAACAGTGATGGCCAGAAAAACCCACAATCTAAAATTTTTCTCGCAGTCCTATTTTGCCCAAAGTGTCCCCCACATGCAAATTCATGGCAAAAGATAAGGATGGACCTATGTTCAGACTTAGGGACGCACTTCCTGATTACTTGGTCAGCACAAAATTTCCATAAAATGGGCTCTTCCCAAACATATGTCTTGGCTTCGCTTTTCAGCTTAGCTCTTTGATTATATGAAAAATCGAATGGGAACGTACCTGTGACCAAGTAATTGACAATGTCGACGTACCATGGTGTCTCCACACTTACCTGGAAGAGAACTTCATCAGGGAACTCATCATTTAGAGGCAAGTCATCTTCGTTACGCACGATGCGGCTCAAGTGGTCAGCAACGGTATTTTCTGATCCTTTTCTGTCCTGAACAGAGACATCGAACTCCTGGAGTAATAGTACCCATCTGAGCAGTCTAGGCTTCGAGTCTTTCTTGTTCATCAAGTATCGAACTGCTGCATGATCAGAAAAAACAATTACTTTAGATCCAAGAATATATGGCCGAAATTTATCAAGAGCGAAAACTATGGAAAGCAGCTCCTTCTCTGTTGTTGTGTAACCGATCTGCACGGAATTGAGCGTCCTGGAGGCATAATAAATCACATGGCTCTTCTTGTCTATCCTCTGGCCCAACACAGCGCCTACGGCATAATTGCTTGCGTCGCACATAATCTCGAAAGGAGTCCCCCACTGCGGTGGATGAATGATGGGTGCGTTGGTCAAGCACTTCTTCAGAACATCGAAGGCAAGCTTGCACTGTTTGTCAAAACAGAATGGAACATCCTTTTTAAGCAAGCTTGTCATCGGAGTCACTATCTTCGAGAAGTCTTTAATGAACCTGCGGTAAAAACCTGCGTGACCAAGAAAAGAACGAACTTCCCGAAGATTCGTGGGGTAAGGTAAATCAGATATGACATCAATTTTTGCTTTATCAACCTCTATCCCCTTAGCAGACACAACGTGACCCAATACTATGCCCTGACTGGCCATGAAATGACACTTTTCAAAATTTAAAACAAGATTAGTTTCGATGCATCTTTCCATGACTCTAGACAAGTTAAACAGGCAATCTTTAAATGAACTTCCATATACAGTAAAATCGTCCATAAAGACTTCGATGCATTTTTCTACAAATTCAGAAAATATGCTCATCATGCATCGCTGAAAAGTCCCTGGAGCATTACAAAGCCCAAAGGGCATTCTCCTATATGCGTAAGTTCCGAATGGACAAGTAAAAGTAGTCTTTTCTTGGGCTTCCTGGGCTATGGGAATTTGATAAAACCCAGAAAAACCATCAAGAAAACAGAAGAATGGTTTCCCAGCTAAACGCTCCACCATTTGATCTATGAAGGGAATAGGAAAGTGGTCCTTCTTAGTCACATCATTCAGTTTTCTAAAATCAATACACATTCTCCACCCATTTTGTACTCTCTTAGGTACTAACTCCCCCTTATCATTTCTAATAACAGTTATGCCCGTTTTTTTAGGTACAACATGAATAGGGCTAACCCATTGGCTATCAGAAATGGGAAAGATAATACCTGCATCCAGGAGTTTGTGTATCTCAGACAACACTACCTCTTTCATTGCAGGGTTCAGTCTCCGTTGAGGCTCTCGGGATGGCTTTGCTCCCTCATCCAGCCGAATCTTGTGCATGCACAGCACTGGACTCAACCCGTGCAAGTCTGCCAATGTCCATCCCATGGCTCTTTTGTTCTTTTTCAGAACTCCGATCAACGCGCCTTCTTGCTCCGATGTAAGCTCCTTGGAAATAATTACCGGGAGTGTCTCCACCTCACCCAAGTACACGTACTTGAGATGACCCGGCAACTCCTTCAATTCCAACTTGGGAGCCTGCAAAACAGATGGTAATATTTTAGTTGGCTTTTCACATATCTCTAAAGCAAAAGTAGGTTGTTCAGATGAATCAGTCAATATGGGAACACTACTTTCAACTTCGCCAACAATTTCAGTAAAAACGAGTGGGTCATCCCCATCAACAACAGTCATGCATTCTTCTTGTTCTAAAGTATCTATCAGATCAATTTTACAGACAGAATGCACATCAGCACGTTGTTTCATGGCATCAAATACATTAAATTCGAACACATCCCCTTCATACTCAACAGACAAGGTTCCATCCTGCACATTAATTTTTGTCTTAGCGGTTTTCATGAATGGTCTACCAAGTAAAACATAAGTGGTGGATGTATTTTCTTCCATTTTTATCACATAAAAATCAGCAGGGAATATCAAATCCTTAACTTTAACCAACACATCCTCAATCAATCCTAGAGGACGAATAGAAGACCTATTAGCTAACTTGATAATTATACTAGTTTCCTGCATACCTTCTAAACCGAGGCTCTTGTAGACCGAGTATGGCATAACATTAATTGAAGCTCCTAAGTCTAGCATAGCATGCTCGATTTCTCTATCCCCTATAGTACATGGCAAGAGGAACATACCTGGGTCTTGGCATTTGTTTGGAATACCTTGGGTTATCAGGGCAGAAACATTCTTGCTTACCACGACTCTCTCAACACTTTTAGTCTTCCTCTTCATGGTGCACATCTCCTTTAGAAATTTGGCGTACCTTGGGATTTGCTGAATTGCATCAAGCAGCGGTATATTGATCCCAACTTTTCTCAATGTCTCAAGAACATCCGCGTCTTCGACCTCCTTAGATGGCCTTGCTAGCCTACTAGGAAAAGGAGCAACGGGAGTGTAAGACTTCATAGAAATAATAGGAGGAGTTACAACAGTTTCAGAGGGTGCTTGAGAACACTTATCTGGAGATATCTCTGAATCTTTTGGAGGACTCTCGGGAGTGGTTTGAGATGGCACTTCTTTACCACTTCTGAGGTTTATTGCACTAACGCCTTCCGCTTTGGCTTCAATTTTACTCATTCTTTCGTTCACCTCCGTGAATTCATCTCTTAGAGATTTTATCTGCGACCTTGTCTCATTGCTAGCTTCCATGAGTGATTTGAACATGCCTTCAATGGCTTGACCTGAAATAGAAGAAACAACCTGAGATGATTTTTCCTGCATCGTATGAACTAAACCAAATACCTGAGACACTTGTTCCTTGAGCTCTGCTATGTCGGTAGACATTTTAGCATACTCGTTCCTTCCTCCGTACTGGCGACGGTTCTCAGCCATATTAGAAATCAACTGTCTGGCTTCCGCAGGTGTTTTCTCCCAAAGGGCTCCTCCACTTGCTGCATCAAGCATCTGGCAGTCATGCGGAAGCAACCCATCATAGAAGAATTCGATAAGCGCGGCTTCTGCTATCAAATGGTTCGGGCATTTTTCACAGAGTTTAATGAACCTCTCCCAGCATTCGTGAAATGCCTCGTCCTCCTTTTGCTTAAAATGGTGGATATCTTTTTTCACGGCTCTGGCTTTTGAAGCTGGGAAATACCTTTCCAAGAATAGACTCTGCAACTTCTCCCAAGTAAAGATGGTCCCCGATGGCAAGTAATGCAGCCAATCTCGAGCTTCCCCTCTCAAGGTGAATGGAAAAGCTCTCAGGTAGAGCTGATCTTCAGTAATGCCGCTTGGCTTCATCGCAGAACTTGTCATTTGAAAAGCCTTGAGATGCTTATAGGGATCCTCATCTGCTTCACCACAAAAAGAGGGTAAATGGTCAATTAAACCCGATTTAAGCACAAACTCACCTGAAATTTCCGGATAGGAAATACAAGAGGGTTGGTGGCCCATAGCAAATGATGTCCACTGTCTGAGCGTTTTTGGGGCTCCAATCTCATCATCAATCTCCATTTTCTCAATAAAAATTTGGCACTTCTAGCACACTTAAACAAACAGATCAAAATTGCAAATAACAAAAGAATAAACAAAATTTTGAACGCAAAAATCAAAAGTCTACAAATCAAATTTAAATTAGGCCGAATTACACTTAACTCCCCGGCAACGGCGCCAATTTTGGTAGAGATATTATTGAACTATCGCCAGTCATCGGGTTGTCGAGACCCGCCAAAATGAATTTATAAGTGCCCGAAGTCACTAAACTATTTGTAGAATAGTAGCAACGGGGTCGATCCACAGGGAATTAAGGTATTTTGACTTAATCTTAATTAAATTTGCAAACTATTAATATAAGTGAAATAAGGGGTAATTGTTGGTTTTCAAGTAACTAAGATGGAACAAAGCAAATGGGAAAATTTAGCTAACGGAGTTTCCGACTCGGGACGATCGGGGATAAATTTAGCGTGCCTCTTGGATCATAGGTTGACGAGTATTATGGTTAAATAATTTAACGAATGCACAACTCGTCTAAAATTAATAAACAACCCAGACATGCTCCATGGATTTAATTAGACATAAATAATCATGCTAATCAAGCATCTCGTTCGGACATTGGCGGCCAACGCCCTCCCAAGACCGAACGGTAGCAACAAGCTAACTGTGACAACTATCTAATTTGGACGCGAAATTAGTATGTCGATTTTGAATTCTAATTCGGGAAGAACGAACACCAAGAGCGTAAGGACGCCAATACGCTCAAGGTGCCATAATTCCTTGTTACTTGGCGGAAACGAGAGGCACGACATCAAATCCTTTAACAAATGAACATGCTCAAAATCAAGGGTGCCTAGTCCTAAATCATTCAAACGTGTTCATAGATTAAGCTAAGAAATAGAATTCAATTCAATAAATTATCCAACCAATTCAGAATTTCAATCCTACAACCTCACCAAGAGTTCATACTACATTTATCCTTACAATCCCGAGCCAAAAACGGTAAATCTACTCACTCATGACTTGTGTGGTGTGGGACGGCTTCAAATCGAGCTTCCTAGCCCCTCCCATGGTGGAAAACAGCTGCTGGACGTCAAATCAGGCGCGGAGCTCGAGGTAGAAGATGATAATGGCGGCTAAAATCGGACAAAAACATTAAGTAGTCCGTCGTAGCGTCGAGACGCTAGGGCAGCGTCTCGACGCTGCGCCCTAAATAATCCGCGCGCGCGCAGTCGGGGTGGCGTCGAGACGCTGTCGGCGTCGAGCGAGCGTCGAGACGCTGTCGGCGTCGAGCGAGCGTCGAGACGCTGTCGCTCGACGCTTGCTCTCGGGTTTTTCTTCAATTCAGCGCTTCAGACTTCGGAGCGTCGAGACGCTATGGCAGCGTCTCGACGCTGGGCAGCGTCGAGCTAGCGTCGCGACGCTGTCGCTCGACGCTAGCTCTCGGGTTTTTCTTGGATTTCTGCCTTTAATTTCCCCAAAGCGCTCAACTTTCATTCCTTTGCATGGATCTTCCCCGGAAGTGTTCTTAGGCCTTTAAAATGCGATATTAGATTCTGAAAAACGCCGAAACGCTCTCGAGAGCGAATCACCGAGAACACCTGCAATAATCACATAAAAGCAAGATTAAGCCAATAATAAACGTGAATTAGGGACATAATTATAGCTCCAAAATGGAGCTATCAGTAAGTATTCCTCCACCTGTTGATTTCGATTTAGAGCATGAATTTTGTATTGAAAATTTATTTGAAGAATCATGCATGGATGATCTTGAGCATATTTCTGATGTTGAAGATGTTTTTGGAAATCTTTTCACTGATGAGTTAGAACCAACTTGTGCTGAAAATAATGTTTTGATGGATGAGGAAGTGGCAATTGTGCCTTTTGAAAATTTATCTCCTCTTGCTTTGCCTTGTGATGATTCATGTATTATAGGAGATTCATTTAGCATGCCCCCTTCCATCTGTGCATCTGAGAATGTTGGCCTTTTGGAGAATTTTTATCTGATCCCTTCCCATATCGAGTCTTTATTTTCTGTTCAGTTAGTTGAGTCTTTTATTTCTGGTGAGTCAGTTGAGTAAGTTGAGTCTGCTTTTATTTTGTTTGATTTTTTTGAGTCATTCTTTACATATATCAAAAAAATCAAAAAAATAACAACTCTGTCCGGCTGCCTACAAAAGTCGAAGAGCTTGCTTCTCTTAGCAGGCTTTGTTGATTCAAGGAAGAAGGGGCCGAAGAAGTACGAGAATTTCTACGTACCCTGACAGAGAGGAGGACACGTCGAGCATAACGACGTTAAAAATTTGCGCTTCTTGGGAGGCAACCCATGAGTATTTAAATTCATGTTTTTACTTTTAGTTTTTATTTCCCTAGCTTAGCTTTTTCTTGCTTTCTTTTGTAGGATGTTTTGTGGCCTAAGGATCGGGACAGTGGGCGAAGACTGCGCTGCTCCAACCGACAACCTAACAAAATTCAGGGGTGGTTTTATGTTCCCCTTTATTTTGTGCGTTTTAACTGCTTAGTCTGAAGTGTCATACATAGAGGACTATGTATCATTTTAGGTTGGGGGTGGAGTTGTCTGTTGGATGGATTTTTGTAGTTGTTGAGCTGTGGAGATTCTGAATTTGAAGTGCTTTTGTCTGCTGTTGCATGTTGTTCGATGAGGACAATCTAGGAAATGCTATTAAATTCTTTGTAGTTGCATATCTAGAAAAGCATGAGATTGTATGTGTTAGTTGAGCATTTTTCAAAAAAATTTAAATTTTTTCTGTTGCTCCCTTGCATCTATCGAGCACTTAGCAATCTATTCTTGGTTCTGTAGGCTTAAAATAATCTTATGTAACCTGAAATCATGTTGTCACCTCGAAAGGCACCTCTAGGGACGGCTTGATGCATGATAGGTTGTAATAGGTTAATCGAGATTATAGCGAAGCTATTGCCTAAGTAAAAAAAAAAAAAAAAAGTAAGGATCAAAATAAAAACTCCAGACATGCTTCTACTTCTTAGAATAGCGACATAGAAGTGAGTATTAGTCCTTAAAAACGTGTAGCGAAATGAAGATTGACGTATTAGGCTCTCTTGGAGAAGCAAAAGAAAAGAAAAAAAAATGGATCAAAAGAAATAAAGAGTACAAAGTACTCAAGAAAAAGAAAATGTTTAGGCCTTTTGATTTGTTACTCTCTTGATTGTTGAAAACCCATTAGACTGATCTTCATTGCTAGAAGTAGGGGGAAAACAAGATGTAGGGTTGCATATGGTTTTCCAGGTCTAATAGAGCTAGAATAGGTTGGCTATACACACACGCACGTAGGGGAGTAACAGTTGAATTTTTGAAAAGTTCTCAATTAGTGCATGCAATTAATTGTTCTCTTTTTGTTGCAAATGCCTTGCTTTTAAAAGTGTTGAGGTTAGAGTCGATGCATGCAATTTTAGACTTTAGTGATAATTTAGAATAGTCTTGCTAGAGGACTAGCAAGATTTAGGTTGGGGGTATTTTGATAGCTCCAAAATAGAGCTATTATTTACTCCCTAATTATAGCTAAAACCATGCTCAATATTGATTAAAATGCCTTTTTGTAGGTGAACTCATGGTCGAGAGCTCGGGGAGTCCGAGGACGTGTTTCGGGGCTTAAAGCGACGTTTTAGAGCTTCATGGACGCATCGACAATGAATGGGCTTGAAGAATTGAAGAAATGACAAAAATTGCCATGGAAAGGCAATTTTTGGCCACCAAACCAGAGAGCAAGCGTTGAACGGCAGCGTCGAGACGCTGGCTCAACGCTGCTCAGCGTCGAGACGCTTGGCCAAGCGGTTCGACGCTGCCCCGACAATTTCAGGAATTTCACGCGAGCAAGCGACGAGTGCGCGCGTCTCAACGCCCGCTCAACGCTGTCAGCGTCGAGACACTGGCCGAGTGTCTCGATGCTACCCCGTGCGCGCGCGCTGCCAACTTAGGGCGTAGCGTCTCAACTTAGGGCTATAACTCCTTCTTCTCCGATTTTTAGCCGAATTCTTGATCCAATTTTCGATTTCCACCATTGTTTAAGCTCGGGTGGGAGCTCCAAACGCCATTTTCTTCCCTTTTCTCTTCAATAAAGCTTCAACATTAAGTATTTCTCTTGATTTGCACAACAGGGAGCTAAGATAAGTGCTCTAATTCGAGTTTAGGGGTTGTCTTGATGCATTAGGGAGGGTTTAACTTTAATTTTCCAGCTTGTAATTCTGAGTTTCTTGCATGTTCTTTCTTTGTTTGAATCCCATGAGCATGTATGACTGATTAGGAGTGATGCATTAGGGAGGGTTTAACTTTAATTTTCCAGCTTGTAATTCTGAGTTTCTTGCATGTTCTTTCTTTGTTTGAATCCCATGAGCATGTATGACTGATTAGGAGTGACGCCCGAGTCCTCGTGCATGTTTTACCGTTAAAGATTAGGACGTATAATTACCTAAATCGCTAGGTAACAAGGGTCTAAGCGTGACTAATTAATTCTAACCTAAGTGACAGTAGGAGAATAGAATTAATTAATGTTTGCACGATAGACTTAGGGAAAGAAGAGAAATCGCGCCAATTGGTCGAGTTCTCGATCAATTGGTTCGTCGCGATATTACATGTTACTGTTCTTTGATTGGTTTAGGCTTGATCAAGAGCAGTTTTGGGGTGCTCCAACTTCAAGCTGTCGAGGCTTGCCAAAATAAAATTTATAAATACCGAAACTACTAAGCTTTGCAGCTAGTGGTAACGGGTCGATCCGCAGGGAACCTAAATCAACCTCTCTTAACTAATTTATATTTTCCTTTTAAACTAAAACTCAAAATAAGATAAACGGGGAGTTAATTAAAACTAAACTAAGTAAAAATTAAACTAACGGAAAAATAAATGCGAAAAGTAAAGAGCAGAAAAATAAATGTAACACGTGCTCCTAATTCGAGGGATCGAGATTTATCTTGATGCTATTAGATCATAGAGATTCTAATCATGCTTAGTAATTTAATCTCATGGACGCGAAATGTTTGCTCGTTTCCGTAGCAAACATCCCAATGAATTAATTAGAAAAGTGCAATTCTAATTAAACATGCTCATTAATTAATCTAAGTTGATCAAGCCTAAACCAATCAAAGAACAGTAACGGGTAATATCGCGACGAACCAATTGATCGAGAACTTGACCAATTGATGCGATTTCTCTTCTTTCCCTAAGTCTATCGTGCAAACGTTAATTAATTCTTTTCTCCTACTGTCACTTAGGTTAGAATTAATTAGTCACGCTTAGACCCTTGTTACCTAGCGATTGAGGCAATTATACGTCCTAATCTTGAACGGTAAAACATGCACGAGGACTCGGGCGTCACTCTTAATCAGTCATACATGCTCATGGGATTCAAACAAAGGAAGAACATGCAAGAAACTCAGAATTACAAGCTGGAAAATTAAAGCTAAACCCTCCCTAATGCATGAAGACAACCCCTAAACTCGAATTAGAGCATTTAACTTAGCTTCCCGTTCTGCAAATCAAGAGAAATGCTTAATGTTGATGATTTATTGAAGAGAAAAGGGAAGAAATCTGAGTTTGGAGCTCCCACCCGAGCTTAAACAATGGTGGAAATCAAAAATTGGATGAAGAATTTCGGCTAAAAATCGGAGAAGAAGAACTTATAGCCGTCGGAGCGTCGAGACGCTAGGACAGTGATAACTCCATTCTGGAGCTATTATTCACTCCCTAATTCTAGCTAAATTCCGCATTTAATTAGTTAATATGTCTCATTTATAGGAGATTTGCGGTGAAGAGCTCATGCGTCCATTAGACTCGTTTCAGAGCTAAAAGCGGTGTTTTAACGCCCCGGGAGTGCTTCGGGAAAAGGGCAAGTTATTCCAAGAAGAACCGGACCAAAATTGCCTAGGAGAGGCAATTTTCCAGCCCAAACCCGAGAGCAAGCGTCGAGACGCTTGCTCAACGCTGCCTGGCGTCGAGACACTCCGAGGGGCGCGCGCGCAGGAAATTATCGGGCCAGCGTCTCGACGCCATCGCGAGGCGCGCGCGGATTCATTAGGTCGCAGCGTCGCGACGTTTTCCCAGCGCCTCGACGCTCCGACGGATTTAAAAACCTGAAGGACGATTTTCCAGCAGCCAAGTTGGATTTCATCTTCTTTCTCTCGGGTTTTCTTCTACTTTTTAGCTTTGCTCCGCCATTTGTGGCCTAGTTTTGGAGCTTTTCTTTGTAATAAAGTTAGAGATGATGGCCATTGCCTCCGTTCGAGCGTTTGTGACGATCCTCTCCATGGTCGGCTAAGGTATTGTGAACGATTTGGGATGATTTAGGGAATTTTTTATAGGCTTTTACATTTTGATAATCTTTGCTTGTGGTTCTGAATAGGCTAGAATTATTGCTTGCATTTGTTATCCTTGTTTAAACCCATGCATAAGTTAGATTTTGACGACGGACAATCGAGTTTTCTAGCGTATGTTATTGTTATAGAATAGCGATGCCTTGCCTTTCCTTTTCGCCATAGTAACACAGGTGGTAGAGCACTTTATGTGGTACTCCAACTTCAAGCTGCTGAGGCTTGCCAAAATGAAATTTATAATTACCGAAACTACTAAGCTAACTTGTAGCTAGTGGTAACGGGTCGATCCGCAGGGAACCTAAATCAATCTCTCCTAATTAATTTCTATTTGCCTTTTAAACTAAGACTCGAAAATAAAACAGTAAAATAAAGGGGGAGTTAAATAAAACTAAACTAAGCTAACGGAAAAAGAATTGCGAAAAGTAAAGAGCGGAAAAATAAATGTAACGCGTGCTCCTAATTCGAGTGCTCGGGATTTATCTTGATGCGCTTAGTTCACAGGGATTCTAATTAGCAAGGTAATTCTATTTCATGCACACAAAATGCTTCGTCCCAACCGGGTCCAAAGCACCCCAAAGAATTAATTAGGTAAGTGCAATCCTAATTAAACATGCCCACTAATTAATCTAAGTTCTTGACTCTTAAATTAATTAACAAATAGTAACGTGTATCATTGAGACGAATTAATCCTAGAACTAATTCGATTTATCTCTTAGTCTTAAGCCCGCCGTGAGAACGTTAATCAATTCCTACCCCCAACTGTCACTTAGGCTCGAACTGATTAGCCACGAGCTAGACTTTCGCTACTAAGTATTGAAGTTTGTCAAAAATCAATAATAGCCAACTAAGCATGCGTAACTAATTATGGGGTCACTCCTAATCGAAAAGGCAAGTTATTCGTTCTTAATACAGACCAAGAGATGCAAGAAATTAACAAAACCAAGCAAGAAATTCATATAAACCCTCCCTAAGCATCAAGATAACCCCTAATACTCGAATTAGAGCACTTACCTTAGCTCCCCGTTGTGTAAATCAAGAGAAATTACTAATGTTGGAGCTTTATTGAAGAGTAAATGGAAGAAGTATAAATTTCGAGCTCCCACCCGAGCCTAACAATGGTGGAAAATCGAAATTAGAACAAAACTTGCGGCTAAAATCGGAGAAGAAGGCTTTTAAAGCCGTCGGAGCGTCGAGACGCTAGGGCAGCGTCTCGACGCTGTGCCCTAAGTTGGCAGCGAGCGCGCACGGGGTAGCGTCGCGACGCTGTCAGCGTTGAGCGCGCGCGTCAAAAATCTGGAAATCTTCGGGGCGGCGTCGAGACGCTAGGACAGCGTCTCAACGCTGAGCAGCGTTGAGCCAGCGTCTCGACGCTGCCGCTCAACGCTTGCTCTCGGGTTTGTTGGCCAAATTTTGCCTTTCAATGGCAAATTTTGCCATTTCTTCCATTCTTCAAGCCCCTTCACTCCTGATGCGTCCATGAAGCTCTAAAACGTCTCTTTTAGCCCCAAAACACGTCATCGGACTCCTCGAGCTCTCTACCATGAGTTCACCTACAAAAAGGCATTTTAATGAATATTGAGCATGGTTTTAGCTAATATTAGGGAGTAAATAATAGCTCTATTTTGGAGCTGTCAACAGGATAACAAAACAAATCGAAGTATTGATTTATGCATGATAAATGTTGGGTATTTCAGCGTGCGCGGGTAGCCAGTTAGCATTAAGATTGCATGATCGAATGTTCGTCGCGGTTAGCTAGTGACTGTTAGAGTCAATTTGGGGCTGATCACTCTAATGAAGCTTTGAACAATGTTTAGTTAGGACTTTAGTTCTAATTAATTATATGGAGCCGATTACCAAAGGGCTTCCCAGGTAACCGACCGTGTGCATGTCAAAATAGTAGCCTTAGATTTGAATTAAATGATAAATGTAGAATGCCTAGCAAAATCCCAAAATCCCCCGAATCGATCACGCTTCAATCTCTTTCTCTTTAAATTCTTTCCGTTAGCGTTTAACTTTTCTCATTGCATGTTAAAACCCCCAGTTACCAAAACTCAATCAATTAACCAATTGAAATCTTGAACCTTAATTTCAATCATATTAAGACCTTCTCTGTGGATCGACCCTGTTACCACTAGCTGCAAAGCTAAGGTTAATCGGTATATAAATTTATTTTGGCGGGTCTCGACAACCCAAATTTATAGGATATTCAAAAACCTTACCATCCAGACAGCGTCTCGACGTTGCGCCCTAAGTTGTCAGCGCGCGCGCGCGGGGTAGCGTCGAGACGCTCGGACAGCGTGTCGACGCTGGGGCGCTCGTCAATTTCTGGAATATGTTGGGGCAGCGTCGAGACGCTCAGCCAAGCGTCTCGACGCTGAGTAGCGTTGAGCCAGCGTCTCGACCCTGCCGCTCAACGCTTGCTCTCGGGTTTGGTGGCCAAAAATTGCCTTTCCATGGTAATTTTTGCCATTTCTTCAGATCTTCAAGTCCCTTCACCCCCGATGCGTCCATGAAGCTCTAAAACGTCGCTTTAAGCCCCGAAACACGTCCTCGGACTCCCCGAGCTCTCTACCATGAGTTCACCTACAAAGAGGCATTTTAATCAATATTGAGCATGGTTTTAGCTATAATTAGGGAGTAAATAATAGCTTTATTTTGGAGCTATCAAGCATCTCAGGAGTTTTTATTCAACAACTTTCACCTTTTCTCTTTTTTTTAGGTATATAGATTTGCTATAACACAAATGAATTATTACTAGCTTTAACACATCAAGTCTCCTTAAAGGTACCTTTCGGGGTGACAACAGGCGTTCAGACCAAATAAAATTTTTCTAAGCCTAGAGAGCCAAGAGTAAGAGGCCTATGTGCTCAGTGAATGTAGGGAAATAACATATTGTTTTTTTAAAAATAGGCTCAAAATACGCATGCGATCTCATAATTTTTTCGAAATGCACAAATACGGAGTATTCACAAGTATTTCACTGACCGTCCTCATCGGACAACATGCAACCAGATTCTAAAGCATCTCAAAATCAGAGTAAGGACATGTTTGAACTATAGAGAAATCCTTCAACAAACTCCACCCCTACCTAAAAAGATGCATTGTCCCCAATGCATTAATCCATCAGATAAAACAGTTAATACGACAAGATTCTAAGGGAATAGAAAACCTCCCCTGGATTTAGTAAGGTCGACGGATAGAGATGCGCAATCTTTTTCTTCAAAATAAATATGAAATGTCGGGCACTCCTCTTTTCTCTCCTAGGAAAAACAAAACAAACAAACTTTAAAAGCCTAAACAAAATCAACAAAACAATAAATAACAGAATTACAGTCCATGCTCGGGTGCCTCGGAGAAGCGCAATTTTTTAGAGTCGACTGCTCGACATTACCAACACTCTCTCATCCCTTCTCGTACTCGGGTGGCACTAGAAGTAATGTAGCATCATAACACTCAGCATCACCCTCATGGAAAACTTTCAACCGATGACCGTTCACCTTGAATGTCTCGTCCGAATCCAAGCTTCGAACCTCTATTGTGCCATAAGGAAAAATGATAGTTATAATGTAGGGTCCTTTCAAACGGGAACGAAACTTACTTGACATGAGCTTCAGCCGTACTTCCTCATCAAGGCTTCAACCGTTTTATTGCAAAAGTATGTCTCTTGTAATTGATTATGGCTTGCGGGATTCCAAACCTCGTGAAAATGTAAGACTTAACAAATCCTACAACAACATTGGAATCATCAGTTCTAGTGGCTTTCGCCTCAGCCCACTTTGAAACATAATCAACAACCAGCAGAATATAAGAGAAACCACAGGAAGAAGGAAAATGTCCCATAAAATCCATGCCCCAAACATAAAAAAATTCGCAAACTAAAACAGAAGTTTGACGCATTTCATTCCTTTTCGAAATCGAACCCACTCTATGACATTTATCGCAGGTTTTACAAAATTCATATGCATCTTTAAACAGAGAAGTCCAGTAAAACCCACTATTCACACGAAGATTTCGAAAGAGAAATTTAACACGTGTAAATGAATTTGATTTGTATTGATTTGTATGTAAGCGTGTGGATTACAATCTCTAATGTTTATCCTCTGATTATTTCTCTCTCAAATGTAAATGTTTCTCAAGGGTTTCACAACTTGTTCTCGATGTTGGATTTGTTTCGAGGGCTTTTGCTGAAGGGAATGAACTCTTCATTCCCCGCAGCGGAAGCGTTTGGAATCGATCTTTGTTTTGTTTAGGATTAAACTAAAAAATACAAGTTAAGCATATTACCTTTGAAGACTACAAATCTTCTTGTGTTCCTTTTTCCACGAGATCTTCCTCGCTATGACTCGAACACGGGATCAAGCTTGTGGGAGCTCTTTGAAAGGATGAGAGAACAATTCTCTGCAGATGGTGAGTAGTGTGTTTTGCCAACCCTTTGGCTAAACCTAAATGTCTTATTTATAATAAGGCTTTTAGGAATTAATTTTATTTTATAAAATACATTTTAATATCTAATATATTAAAATATGCATTTTATATTTATTTGAATCTTATTCAAATATTATAAAATTAATCTTTTATAATATACTTTAAACCAATTTGAATCACATTCAAATAACATAAGTATATAGTTTTTAATATTAATGTATCATATACATAAACTATTTCCACTAATATTTAATGTATCAAATACAATAAATATATTTTACTCTTCTACATTTAATATATCAAATATATTAAATATTAATTTGAATATTTCAAATTTTCTTTCAACTAAATTGATCCTTTTAGTGTTACTATGAGCTAGCAAGGGGACCTTATGGACCTACAGATTTATAAGCTCCAATGATACAAAATTAATTAATTAAACTCATTAATTAATTGACTTTCATTCATTAACTCTAGGTCACTCCACTATAGGCCTAGAGTTGCACTCTTATGCACTATAAGACAAGTTGTGTCCATGGATATAACCATTACATGCAAGTCGATCCTTCACGAGTTGTTCGTAATTACAGCTGGGTCAAAAGTCCGTTTTACCCCTGTAATTACATCTTACACCTTAAGTACCACTGATTCTCTAATGAACAACTTGTTTATGATCCAACCATAAACCAAGTCCCTCTCGGGCCAGTGAGAGGGTGGGGCCCCATTGTTCAAGTCCCGAAATCAGCACTTAAGGGAACTACTCATCTACTTTCCCTATATGGGAAGAAGTGAATTCCATCTTGTGAAACTTATGTTCCCAACTCCCTATTTGGTCAAGTCCCCAAAATCGTAGGCTTATTGAATCGGCTATAAAGGCCATTCTCACCCATACAAATCAAAGGACGAGCCCTCACAGGCAGGAGTTCATAACTGACTCAGGATTAAGATCGAGTCACATATGATCATCCTGTGAAATACTAATCTTCTCAAATAACGGATTTATAAAGAGAGATTATATATTTCGTGGTCCAGTCTTATACAAACTCATTGTATAGGATACCCCCACTCACATGTCTCTACATGAATGATTTGGATCAAATCATTTGTAACAATTACAAAGTGGGCCGTATCAATAGTGTTACCAGGATAAGGCACCCAACCTTATCCATATACTATAGACCCTTTAGGTTATTACTTGAACATGATCCTCCCGTATGTCAACTACATACAGTTCAAGATTACACTAATAACCTTGGATTTTATTTATATAATGAATATTATAAATTGCAAATATTAATAATAAAATAATTATCAAATAATTATTAATTAATTACGAGGCTTTAGGGCATAAATCCCATCAATCTCCCACTTGCACTAAAGCCGGTGAGACATGTATCCTAGGGCATACTCTACACCCAACATGTTCTCCCACTTGCCCTAGTGAAGATGAGACATGTCTCATAATCCTAGACATTCTAGGTGGCTTTCAAACACTTTAGCCTGGAAAGTCTTTTTATATAGATCAAAACGATTGTCAATTAAAAGTCATCTTGGTCCTACCACGATTCTTTCTCTCTCAGGATACCCTATATTTTGATGTTATCTAAGTTCCTTAAGTTTAGCCATTACATAAAACGTTTTAGGCTTAACTATATCTGAAACATCTTTCAGACCAATAAGAAATTATTTGAGTTATGCAAGTTCTTTACTTCATAAGTAAGAACATTTAACTTGCATACCATACTCCATCATCTAGGGTAAACATAGATTTCCATAAATCTTTGTTAAAACCAGTGCATCTCGTAAAGATCAAATCTTTAACCTCATACACAAAAATATAATTTCTCAATTTATCCATAGATATTTTGAGAAAAGTTTTTATTTTTCCGTGCAATGGTCATACCATTGGGTTAACTAATAAATGCTAACCAATTTTACTGTCAAATGTCATGTCTCAAGTGTACATTAGATTTTCTCCCACTCATACGTAGATAGTCAATCTTATGTTCTCAACATTTTGAAATGTCTTAGGACACTATTCCTTAGACAATCTAAACTTCATGTAAGAATGATACATTATCATTTTTGAAGTACTACATCATATACTTGACAACAAATTTGTCAATATAAGATGTGTGAGACATAAATAACATTTTGTCCTCCAAAACTCTATTTTAGGACATACCCAGTAATTTAAATCATTCATTTGGAATTGGTTAGGTAGTCAACATTTTATGTTGGATTCAAATCTTACAGCATTCACAATGGGTAATAAGTCATCCACATAAAATATGAGAAAATTCCACTAAGTAATTAATGATTTTCTTGTCTATACAATATCATTAATATTTATTCAAAGTCATAGTTTTTGATACTTTTATCAAACCTTACATTCAAAAATCTAGTGATCAAATTCATTTCATAAATGAACCTTTACTGCTTGCAAACCTTTTGCTTTTGATTTTTGAAATTGAACTCATGTAATTGATTTGTAAATGCATTCTTTAGGACTTCTTTTCAAAAAAAGATTTCTTAAACCTTCACTTGACATATCTCATATGCAACTGTGAATTAGGAAATGCTTATATACTCTAATATGACAACAAATGAGAAAGTTTATCCATAGTTTACTTTCTCCATCTATATTTGTCATTAGTCTTATTTTGAAGGTCTGTACCTTCTTATTTACAAATCTTTTACTTTTGTAGATATATTCAAAACCTATGGGTTTTACCCCATCACGAATATCTACAAGTTCTAGATAAAGATGAGTACATCTACTCTATCTCGAGATTTATGACTTTGGTCTACTAGTCTTTGTCATTGACCCTCATTTCAACTTTGAGGTCAAGAAGCCCTACATTTTGTCATCTAATACGACAACTTAGGCTTCATATAAGCTCTTGTAACGGTTGGGTCATCTCATAACTCTCCCACTACGATGAGGCTTATCCAATTCATGACTAGGATCCATTTGACTATCAAATGTAATTAAATTGTTAACAACTTTTGTTAACTATTTAGTGGCTTCACTTGGAACCAACTTTTCAACACTATTGAACATATTCAAGTTTCAGCATGTATGCTTAAAACTCTCAAAACTCGAATGGTTGTAAACTAACTTTACTACTCTTCTATAATCTCAAAGTTGTCTCATGGACACCTTTTAGATAGAATCATGTTCACTATACAATCTATATTGTATATCCTAACAAGAGTCTTATAATGGCGTGTAATTCTTTATTGTTCTGACCATGTCTAACAAGGTCTTGTTTCTCCTCTTACAGCACAATTTCACACAATTGTACTTTGTGTTAGAGTTGAGATTAAATCTCACTTTCTATCAATTAGTCTTAGTACATAACGTTCCTGTACTTTTCACTGTGATCTGATCATAGTGTTTTGATAGATTTACCTAATTGACCTTCAACTTGAGTCTTATATTCCTTGAACTTTTCAAAATATTCAGACTTATGTTGCATTAGGTTACGATACTTATTTCTTGAATAATCATCAGCTAGAGTGATATGAAATATTCATCAGTGTTCTTTGGCCTGTAGGCTTTTCCAACAAAAACCTATTAATTATCTTGCATGAAAGGCAAGATCTTAAGACATATAAAGTAATTAACTCTAACATTTAGAGAATCACTTCGTAGTAGTCTTTTTATTCAAATTGATCAGAATCAATCTTGAATGCCAAAGACGGGTATTATATTTTAGGAGAATATAAATTGTCTTTATATTCTAGATTCTATAATCCTGAATATCTCACTGTGTAGTATTTTATATGTTAACAATTTAACACATACAAATTATTCTTATTTTTCAGCTGAACTTTTCAAACAATTTTGAAAATAAAAATTTAGTACTAAAATATTCATACTATATGAACATTTTATTAGTAATAAAGTTAGAGAAATTGAATTTCTCCTATGGTACTAAAAACACCATATTCAACATTAAATAACAATTATTTCTTATGGACATCTTAATGTCTCCCACTACATTAATTGAGATGAGTTTTCTGGTGCCAACAAGTAGAGATCATTCTACATAATTAAGTATTTTCCAAGAATTATATAAAATGTAATGAAGAACAAATCTTAATAGTGGATCTGAATCTACTATATAGGTGGTAATGAAAAAATCTAGTAAATCAAATTTACTTTTATCCATGTTCTTCTTATAGAGGTATTTCATAAATTCCTCTTATTATGACTACTTTGTTAATTTAGAAACTATTTTCTTTTAGCTACAGTCATATGGTTTCTTTTCTTGGATTTTGGTAATACTTAATTTTTTAGATTATTTAGATAAATATCTAAATCTAGCTTTTATTGACTTCAACAATATCTCATATGTTGTTGTCATCTTCTTTATCTTCTTAGCTTGACATCTAATATGTCAAATAAAAAATTTGTATAAGTCATCTCGTTATATTGATTTATTAATCATGTGCTTTACGAACAATTCGATTAGCATTGGCAACAGGTTTTTGAGAACATTTCTCAATAAAGACAAATTAAAGAAAAAATTTACACGGTCATTATATAGTGTTAACATTATTTTTCCAAGTAATATTATTTTCTCAATTTGACAAATTAGTAACGAAAATTAAAATTGAGAGAAATAGACATAATATTGAAATATATAAAAAAATATATATATATATATATTTATCTAATAACATGCAATCAATATTCATTCAATTTCAGCATAGAAAACAAACAATTTGATAATAGAACCCTAAAACATTAATTTCTAATGCTATGATACTTTAGTGAGTTAGAACAAGTGCCGCCGTAGGGTAGGTCAAATGCTCCTTCACTAAACCGAGACAATCTCAACCAAGTGTTATCCCAAAATAACTCTTATTTCTATAAGATTTAGTTACCATTAGTTTGGTCAAGAAAATCATTAACAATCTTAATGATATCTTTGTAAGTGTAACCCATCATTTTAGATTCTATAATTTTATCCCAACAAGTGCCGCCGTAGGGTAGGTCAAGTATTGGAAATAAAATTACAATCCTATCCTTCTCAGGAGATTCACCCTGATATTGACCCATGTAAACACCTTCCGTAGGGGGACGGTCCAAAAGCCGCCGCAAGGCCCCACATGAATCTCACGTTATGAACCAATGATAGAGACCGTAGGATATGTTGACACATTTCCTTCTCCCACTTACTATTTAAAAATACTTTCTCAAGAGATTCACCCTGATATTGACCCATGTAAACACCTTCCGTAGCGGGACGGTCCAAAGCCGCCTCGAGGCCTCACATGAATCTCACGTTGTGAATCTATGGTAGAGACCGTAGGGTTATGTCTTTCTCCCACTAAGTATTTTGAAATAGGGTTTTCTATTACTTAGACAAATTAGGCTAATCTCATTTATCTAAGTTTTTCAATCTACCCTTTCATAACCCTTATGTTGGTTAGATTGATTTTAATGTGAATTATCAAGTATATTAAACTATTTAAAACTAATCACATTATGAGCCTGCTTAATGAAATAAAATAAAATTTGACTAATTCAACCCCTAGGCCAGTTCTTAGGTAGAGGTGTTCCTTTTCAGTCAACTTAAGTACCTCACCCGAGTAACCTTTCTTAGACAGGGTTCCCTTATAGTCAATTTTTATTTCAAATTCATTAATCTTTAATTAACTATTAATTACTAGATCAATGAACTTCAATTGATTTTAAGCAATGTTTTTAATCCTATTAAAAACTAATTCACCTTCTGGATAATCTTGAAATTTTAACAATTTTAAACCCTTTAAAACAAAATTAAAGATTATCATATATTCTAATCTTATTAGAATAAAAGATAAACTAAATTCAAATATTTAAACTATTTAAAGAATGAATTAAATTATCTTTTAAATAAGGAAAGAAAAAATCTAATTTCATTAGGAAAATATCTTAAGCTCATTTGGAAAATATCCCTAATACTCCTTATTGGGAAAATATATCTCAATCTTATTGAGAAAATATATCTCAATCTTATTGGGAAAATATATCTCAATTTCTCAATCTTATTAAAATATTTTCCAATCTTATTAGGGAAAAGATATCACTATATCTAGGAAAAGATATCACTATATCTGGATATCCTAATCCTTCTTATATGGATTCCTATTATGAAAGGAAGTATCCTAATTTAAAATTTCCAAATATAACAATTATATTCAAAGATATGGAAATATAAACATATTAGGAAATCATCTAATCAAATTAGAAAGCATTTTAATCATAATATTCCAAATATAACACTTATATTAAAAATAATTAAAATGCATGATCATGCTTAACCTATGGTGGGATTTTAATCTAGATGGCATACTCTATGCAATCAATTAAAATTTAAAACATACATCAACATGCATAATTAAATTAAAAACACAGCAAAATTGACCGGCATATTTGGCATATCCTAAGAAATTAAAAACTAATTTAAATTACAATAATTTAAATCAAAGACATATCTTGGTCTTCAAATTTCTTTCCTTTGTTGTCCATCAAAATTTAGAGTTTGAAAAACTCTAAACTAATTTCTTGTACAAGTTGCCGCAAGTAAGCACACCTTCACCGCCGAAGCCGTCTTTCACTTTCGTTGGATGTGGAAACTCAAAGTCAAAATCATCCAAATTCCATTGAACATGAGACACAGATACATGGGCTTCAAAGCCAATTGACTCTGTTGACCCACAAATTTTCAACTTGAAGTTTTTGCAGCTTCCATTCAAACCAAAAGAAGTTGTATGCTAAGCATCTTCAATTCAAGCTCAATTCGTTCAAGTTCTTTGAGGAGGCATTGACAGAATAAAGTTTAAAAAATTTCATATTCCAAAGCTGTGAAGAAAAAAAAAATACAGAACCAAACCTAGACCCTTATGGGTTTTTACAATTGATCTAATCAAAGCAAAAACCTAATGCCACAAATATGCCTAAACAGTCACTTTGCAAACCACATATATCACATATATGAAAAACAAATTAATATACCCACCATGAACTTTTAATTCTAAACAAAAGCAAAGTCGCTCTGATACCAATTGAAGGGAATGAACTCTTCATTCCCCGCAGCGGAAGCGTTTGGAATCGATCTTTGTTTTGTTTAGGATTAAACTAAAAAATACAAGTTAAGCATATTACCTTTGAAGACTACAAATCTTCTTGTGTTCCTTTTTCCACGAGATCTTCCTCGCTATGACTCGAACACGGGATCAAGCTTGTGGGAGCTCTTTGAAAGGATGAGAGAACAATTCTCTGCAGATGGTGAGTAGTGTGTTTTGCCAACCCTTTGGCTAAACCTAAATGTCTTATTTATAATAAGGCTTTTAGGAATTAATTTTATTTTATAAAATACATTTTAATATCTAATATATTAAAATATGCATTTTATATTTATTTGAATCTTATTCAAATATTATAAAATTAATCTTTTATAATATATTTTAAACCAATTTGAATCACATTCAAATAACATAAGTATATAGTTTTTAATATTAATGTATCATATACATAAACTATTTCCTCTAATATTTAATGTATCAAATACAATAAATATATTTTACTCTTCTACATTTAATATATCAAATATATTAAATATTAATTTGAATATTTCAAATTTTCTTTCAACTAAATTGATCCTTTTAGTGTTACTATGAGCTAGCAAGGGGACCTTATGGACCTACAGATTTATAAGCTCCAATGATACAAAATTAATTAATTGAACTCATTAATTAATTGACTTTCATTCATTAACTCTAGGTCACTCCACTATAGGCCTAGAGTTGCACTCTTATGCACTGTAAGACAAGTTGTGTCCATGGATATAACCATTACATGCAAGTCGATCCTTCACGAGTTGTTCGTAATTACAGCTGGGTCAAAAGTCCGTTTTACCCCTGTAATTACATCTTACACCTTGAGTACCACTGATTCTCTAATGAACAACTTGTTTATGATCCAACCATAAACCAAGTCCCTCTCGGGCCAGTGAGAGGGTGGGGCCCCATTGTTCAAGTCCCGAAATCAGCACTTAAGGGAACTACTCATCTACTTTCCCTATATGGGAAGAAGTGAATTCCATCTTGTGAAACTTATGTTCCCAACTCCCTATTTGGTCAAGTCCCCAAAATGGTAGGCTTATTGAATCGGCTATAAAGGCCATTCTCACCCATACAAATCAAAGGATGAGCCCTCACAGGCAGGAGTTCATAACTCACTCAGGATTAAGATCGAGTCACATATGATCATCCTGTGAAATACTAATCTTGTCAAATAACGGATTTATAAAGAGAGATTATATATTTCGTGGTCCAGTCTTATACAAACTCATTGTATAGGATACCCCCACTCACATGTCTCTACATGAATGATTTGGATCAAATCATTTGTAACAATTACAAAGTGGGCTGTATCAATAGTGTTACCAGGATAAGGCACCCAACCTTATCCATATACTATAGACCTTTTAGGTTATTACTTGAACATGATCCTCCCGTATGTCAACTACATACAGTTCAAGATTACACTAATAACCTTGGATTTTATTTATATAATGAATATTATAATTTGCAAATATTAATAATAAAATAATTATCAAATAATTATTAATTAATTACGAGGCTTTAGGGCATAAATCCCAACATTTGCAACTTGTTCTCGATGTTGAATTTGGATCGAGGGCTTCACAGCTTATTCTCGATGTTGAATGGATCGAGGGTTTCGCAGTTTGTTCTCGATGTTGAATGATTGTTCAGTCTTCCAGGGATTCAAGGA
This sequence comes from Herpetospermum pedunculosum, assembly GCA_028017165.1. Taxonomy (NCBI): domain Eukaryota; kingdom Viridiplantae; phylum Streptophyta; class Magnoliopsida; order Cucurbitales; family Cucurbitaceae; genus Herpetospermum; species Herpetospermum pedunculosum. The sequence goes on from CM051522.1 coordinate 28,715,677, forward strand.
GTCTTCATTGTTTATGAATTCTCTCTAAGCTCTTAGGAGTAGAAATTTTCTGAACCCTGCAAATGAAGGATGAACTCTCTCTTTATAGGGTTCATGGGAACATAGTGGGCTTGGGCCCAGTCATATGGGTTTGGGCTTTGGGCCAAGTTGCTACAATTCATGGAGCGATAAACGCAGCGGAAGCGATTTTGGATCGTTGAAACTCTAATTTCATCAATTTAACAAATAAAAAACATGCTCAAACGACGGAAATAAGAAATTAGAAAATATACCCTTGTAGTTCCAATTTCTTTAAGCTCCGCCGCACGTTCCTCGTCACGAACTCTTCCGGCCTCTTCTCACGAACTCCCCAATGACCAACCCAAGTAGTCCCGCTATCTTCGGCGCAGTGCAACGAAGTGGTGGGACTTCGTTTAGAAAAGAAAAGAAAAAGAAATGGGAAGGAGATGAAGAAGATGTCTATGAGAAGCTTTCTTTCTCAAGGTACAAAACCAAGGTTTAAACTTCAAAACCATGAAGTCTTCGAAATTGAAATTGAAATTTCAGTTTAAGTACCCAAAACCACCATCCCAAGCTTTTGGTTTTAACCATGTTTATATATATATATTTATTATTTTATAAAATTAATTCTCAATTAATTTTAAATAATAATAAATATTTTATTAATTAAAATTTTTAATTAATAAAATATTTATATATATTAATTAATTAAACTTTTTAATTAATTAATATTATTTAATTCATATCAAATATTAATTAAATAATATGGCTAAACCCGGTTTTTCAAAAATCGACTTTTTGCACAGGAATCGTATTCATGTTTTAGACCATTCCCATATTTAAATCATATTTAAATATGTCCATCATCCTTCCAAAAATCGAATTTGAACAATTCAAATTCTTTTTCTTTTTCTTTTCTTTTATGCTGTTGCACTAGGAGAACCTAAAGGACCTACAAATCATGAGCTCCAACGATACGAGATTATTCGGCTAAAACTCTTTTAACCCGAATCAATCAACTTTCGTTAACCCTCGGAGACTCCACTATAGTCCGAGGGTTGCACTCTCCTCATTGTAGATATATTATGTCCTCTTGATATAACCGTCATGGGCAAGTCGACCCTTCACAGGTTGTTCGTAACCACAGCTAGGTCGTTTAAACCGTTTAACCCCTACGTTACGTCTTTATTCCTTAAGTACCACTGACACCTCTAATGAACAATTGATCAGTGGTCCAACCAACATATCAGGAACCCTCTCTAACGATGAGAGGGCAGGCGCCTTTTGTTCAAGCCCCGAAGTCAGCTATTAAGGGAACAACCTATCTAATAATCCTGAAGAGCGGGTTAGAAGTGAACTCCATCTTACTACACTATGTCCTCAGCTACCTATTGGACTTTATCCCTGAGATGATAAGTTATTGAGTCGACGCTAATGAGCCACTCTCACCCATACAAGTCTAAGGATACTGTCTAATAAACAGGAGTTCATAGTAAGCTCAAGATTAAGATCGAGTTACCTAGGCCATCAGTTTGAAATAGGTGGTCTCTTCAGTAAACGGCGTTATAAAGAGAGAACGAATTTTCCATAGTTCAGTCTTATATCCTGAACTCTTGAGGTTGATGGAGCGATATTCGCAGCGGAAGCGAGTTTGGACCGATGATACTCTAATTTCATCAATTTAACAAATAGAAAACATGCTAAAAACGACGGAAATAAGAAATTAGAAATACATACCCTTGTAGTTCCGAATTTCTTCAAGTCCGCCGACCGTTCCTCGTCACGAACTCTTCCGGCCTCTTCTCACGAACGCCCCGAAGACCACCCGAGGTAGTCCCGCTATCCTCGGCGCCGAGCAACAGAGTTTTGGGACTCCAAAAATAAGAGAAAAGAAGAAACAAGGAAGGGAGATGAAGAAGAAGAAGAAACCAGAGAGAGAGGGGGGTTCAAAGGAGGAAAAACTGAACAACGATTTTTTTTTTTAACTTTCGAATACTCCTCCACTTTCTCATTCTCCTTTTTATCTTCTAAGTTACTTTGGCCAAAACCATCCATATATATATATATAACTTAATATATATATATATATATATATATATATTTTATTATTATTATTAATAATAAAAAAACGACATTATGCACATGAATCCTATTCATGTTTTAGACCATTGCCATATTTAAATCATATTTAAATATGTCCATCATTCTTCCAAAAACGGAATTTGAACAAATTCAAATTCTTTTTTTCTTTTCTTTTCTCTTAAATTGTTGCACGACGTTATCCGAGCTAGCCAGGAGAACCTAAAGGACCTACAGATCATATAAATGTTTTAGGCCATTCTCATATTAATGTTTACACATGAATCCTATTAATGTTTTAGGCCATTCTCATATTTAAATCATATTTAAATATGTTCATCATCCTTCCATAAGCTGAATTTGAACAATTCAAATTCTTTTTCTTTTTCTTTTCTCTTAAACTGTTGCACGACGTTATCCGAGCTAGCCAGGAGAACCTAAAGGACCTACAGATCATGAGCTCCAACGATACGATATTATTCGGTCAAAACTCTTTTAACCCTAATCAATGAACTTTCGTTAACACCCGGAGACTCCACTATAGTCCGAGGGTTTCACTCTCCTCACTGTAGATATATTGTGTCCTCTGATATAATCGTCACGGGCAAGTCGACCCTTCACAGGTTGTTCGTAATCACAGCAGGGTCATTTTAAACCGTTTAACCCCTACATTACGTCTTGTTCCTTAAGTACCACTGACACCTCTAATGAACAATAGATCTGTGGTCCAACCAACAGATCAATTAACCCTCTCATCTCATGAGAATGTGCGCGCTAATTGTTCAAGCCCTGGAGTCAGCTATTAAGGGAACAACCTATCTACTAACCCTGAAGAGCGGGTTAGGAGTGAACTCCAATCTTGCTTTACTATGTCCCTAACTACCTATTCGACTTTATCCTTGAGATGGTAAGTTATTGAGTCGGCGCTAATGGGCCACTCTCACCCATACAAGTCTAAGGATACCGTCAAATAAGCAGGAGTTCATAGTATGCTCAGGATTAAGATCGAGTTACCTAGGCCATCAAATGAAAATGTCGGTCTCATCAGTAAAGGATGTTATAAAGAGAGAGCAACATATTTTGCGGTTCGGTCTTATGCAAACTCTTTGTACAGGAAACCCTCACTCGCACATCTCCATGTGAAACAATTTGGATCACAGTGTTTTGTACAACACAAAGTGAGCCGCATCCTATAGTGTTACCAGGATAAGGTACCCAACCTTATCCGTATACTATAGACCGTTTTGACTGACTTCTTGAGCCTGATCCACAATCATGTCATACATGAGGCTCAAGTACTCATATTCAGCCATGGGTGTTGGTCATTGGTATAGGTTAACTTAAACACGTTTCACTTTATTCCTATAAACTCCTTTACTAAATAGAACTAATAACTCTTTGTTCTAAATAGAATATTTACAAACATAACAGTTTACAAACCACGAGTTTTAGGACATAAAACCCAACAAACTCCCACTTGGACTTAAACGTCTGTGGTGTACATGTTAGGTGGAGAAAACTAATATATCATATATGAGAAGTTTTCTCCCACTGTTCTCTCCAGAAACTCGGAGCCCCAGACTCTTCTAGGTGTCTCTCAAACACTTTAGCCATGAGAGACTTAGTAAACTAATCAGCATGAAGTACTACGAGGCTTTCCATGTGACCATCACATATCCTCATAGCACTATCTGCGAGCTCAACTTATAAACCTATTGCTGCTTCAGAAGCTGCAAATAGACTTAGCTACCAACGAGGAATCAACAATAACTCTTGTATTCTACTTCTCTAAATACAAGGACAAAACTTTAACCGGAATCCAATCCAATTGGACTAATATTACTGACAGCTCCCACTGTATAGCACATATCGGGCATGTATCTCAAAAGACACACCTAACCTCTAATATGTAAATGCACTAGGGTGCTTCTCGTATCCTCAACACTTGAGGTGTCTCAGGAAACCATTTCCATAGACCATCGAATATTGACAACAACTTATCAATAAAAGATTTTAGAGACAACACTAGCGATTTGTTCTTACGACTCAGATCAAGCTGAATCCTTAGAACAAACTAAGCGTACCTCCAGATCAACTATTTGGGAGTGGGTCGCTAGTTTATGCTAAAATGTCAGAAGTGAATCCTACATCATTCTCAATGATTTTGCAGGGGACCTTGACAGAAGAAGGTCACTTACTGGTTATACTTTTCTACTTGGAAGCAATATAATTAGCTGGAAATCTAATCTACAATCAGTAGTTGCCCTATCTACAACAGAAGCTGAATTTATTGCAGCCACAGAAGCAGTCAAAGAAGCTACATGGTTACAAGGCATAATCAATGAATTGGGTTTCAATCAAAAGACAGTAACCATATTTTGTGACAACCAAAGTGCAATACATCTCACAAAGAATCAACAATTTCATGACAGAACAAAGCATGTTGATATCAGATTCCATTTCATCAGAGATGCAATTGAGAAAGGAATAATAAAAATGCAGAAAGTTAAAACAGAAGAAAATGCAGCAGACATGTTGACTAAAGTTGTAACACATACCAAGTTTGAGCATTGTCTGAAGTTGCTCAGCTTGGCTGATGTTCCTGATGAATAAATTTCTGAAGAAAGAGAAGCAGCAGTGTCAATACAGTATTTGTTTCAAGGGGAAGATTTGTTAAAAGGTGAAACAATTACTCCACAAAATTCTCAGTTGGTTATAAACTCCAACAAAATACAAGTTAAATCAGTTTACTTATCTTCTAACTACCAGCAACTAAATCCTCTGTTGAAAGAAGAGGAAGTTGTAAATCAACTCTTGTATAAGTACCTGAGAAGTTAGAGAGATTTTGTGAGGGAAAAATATGAGTTTGAGATTTGTGTGAATCTGTAAAATCATTCTCTGTGAAATAAAACAATTTACCTGCTGTTTCTTAAGTGGATGTAGGCCTATGGCTGAACCACTATAATTCCTGAGTTCTTCTTCATCTTCTTCTTCTTTAGATTTTCTCTTCGATCTGGAATGAGTTTTTTGAAATCTCCATAGCTATGAAGCTTTCTTCATCTCAAGTCATTTGCCTTGCATGTTGGAGAGAGAACTGAAGGAAAGAGAAAAATAGAAAACAAACAGAAGGTAAAGTTCTTTTTTGACGGGTTGATTGAAATCCTGATTTGATGCTAACGTGTTTTACACCCAAAGACTTAGACAGCTAATAAAACCAGAAGGGTAAGATTGGGTTTTCACGTGTATCATTATCAATTGGTATCAGAGCCATGGTATCCTAGCTGTGTGGAAAGTTCCTCAGATTCCGAACAAAGAGAACTCCCCGGTTCGAACAAAAAGTGCTTGAGTAACAAGCAAGAAGTATAACTCTATCAAGTCGGCTAGATTGATAGAAGGAGAGCCCTATCAAGAAGATAGGAAGAGTAGATCTTTGTTCGAGGGGAGGCTCCAAGTGGTACTTTGTTCGAGGGGAGGATTGTTAGGAGTGCTAACAAAGTCCCACATTGGTTAGGGAAGGGATTGATCCATGGTATATAAGTGAGGACAATTATCTCCATTAGTATGAGGCCTTTTGGGTGAAACCAAAAGCAAAGCCATGCGGGTTTAGGCCCAAACTGGACAATATCATACTAATGTGGAGATATGTGGAGTTTCGTTGTCCTTATCAATTGGTATCATACTAAACACTAACAATTAGGACAAAAATTACGGGAATTTATTATGAAAGCTTTAACTTGTCCAACAAGTTTTATCAATATACTGTTCAAAACCATTAGATTTGATTTGAAAAACAAACCTTATAAATCAGAATATAGATGCTTATTCCAATTCATAAATGGATTGAAGAAGTTCGCAAACGATTTGCTCTTAATCCTGAATAATGTATCTCCTTGGTTGAGACTAATAGATACTCTATCAAGATAGCTAGTCTTGATATCCATATATCTTGTCCTATCAGATAGACCAGGGTAATGGATACGAGTATACTATATAACCTATATCTGACAACAAGAGATGAAGTTAATACACAATTAACCTCTTTTCTTTAGGACAGTCCCTTTGCCAGAAAGTCAAGCCTTAGAGGTTTTCAACTCATAGACTTGGTCTGAAAACCTCTTGAAGATCCATGACTTTGAGCCACTGGTTCTGTTTATGAACTCACTGTCATCATCAATATGATAAATAGAGTCATAAAACATACTAATACAGCATGCCGGATTATCTCATAATTCTCCCACTACCTCAAAGCTTTCTCAACACTTGAGAAATACCAGCAAAACTAAAAACCATTGTTAATGTATAACTTCCAATAAAACAAGATAAGTCTTAACCTTTTAGTTGTTATCATGTCTATCAAGTCTAATAGAACAGATCAGTATACATCTTTTGTGAAATGAACCATTCATTTATAAAAACAAAAGATACTATATACATAAAGTGTTCAACAAAAACTTGAGTTTATAGACAATAATTACAACACTTGAAATTATTTCTATACAAACAACTACAAACAAGCAAGCTCCCACTGTATAAACTGCGAAGACGTCTTCATAAGGCATCTTCGTCAAGAAACTGGCAAACATGAACTAGTTTCCTGAAAAGAATAACAAACATTATTAGTGGTTCCTGAATCAGCATCCAGGTATGAAAATCATAATCCACATGATATGTTTAGATAAAAGATAAATCATATTTACCTTGTCGTTCATTCTTTGCCTGTTTCTCCGCAAGGTATTTTGGGCAGTTGCGCTTCCAATGCCCTTCTTCACCACAATGAAAACACTCTCCACTGTGTGAAGCTGTTGCGTGCTCAGTGTGTATGTAAAATTTAAATGTGAAGAGCACTCAGATTATGCAAGTATACATGGTCAGCAGCAAGTGATAAGTATAATTTAATTCGTTTTCCCACAGAGATTAAGTTTAGTGACTAGCGATTTGGTGTGTTAGAATAGATAAGGTAACTTAAATTAGATAGATTTTGGGTTGGGGTACAGAATTATAAAAGATGCAAGAGGAATGTAAACATAAATGCAAAGCAAGCAAAGAGGTAAAGTTATAATGTGGAAAAGTAGGATTGCGGATCTCGCAATCTTTTCGCAATAATTTCGCAATGGATTAAAAGCTACTGAAAAAGACTAAGGCAAAGGCACAAATGGTTATTGCGGCTCTCGCAATAATCTCCCAATAAATTCGCAACGATTTAAAAACTAAAGTAAGATAGCAAGGTCGGCTTAAGAGTCCTCTATAGGCATTTAACTATGATCATTCAACAGCAAATTAACATTTCATGCATCGTCTTAGCTAGGTCTCATGCATCTTTCGATTACATGCATTAGATCTTTAGTTTACTCATATCCAAGCAAGACTTAAAACCTATTTATACACACATGCTAACAAACGTGCTAGGAGAATGCATATTCCTAGGCCACTCTCTGGTTACCATGAAAGGCTAACATGAATGGATGACTCTGAATTCTTACTCCTTCTAGAGGTTAGGAATTCTTTAGACAAAATGGATGGCCAGTCGAAATCGCCCATGGGATGAAGATCACATACATTCAACGCAATCATGCTACTTTGCATGCTGAATTCACATACTATTATCCTATAGATTCATCCTTAGCAAACCTCTATTGAATTAGTTACTCATGGTGTTCGAAGAACTAAAGAGAATGAATTGATTAAACATAGAATGGAGAACTCAACAAAACTAATTGATTAAAATATAATTAAATGAAGAACTCAATAAATTGATTAAGGGATGACAGAATGAAGAATTCAATAAAACCAATTGATTACTCTTTTAAGAAAGCAATTCACATAATCATTTGTAAACAAACATATGTCAATCCGAAAGCCACAATGAAAGGGAAAAGCAGTAAATGATTCAGAACAACATTTAGAGGAAAGCAGAAAGTAATTAGGAAAGCAGTAAAGGAAAGCAGTAAGGTGCGTAAGGATCCTCCAAGTCGTGAATCGCCTCGGATGAAGGGGAAGATTAGCTGATCTTGGGGATAGTTTCGATCAGAAGAGAAGAGGTGCTCTTCTCTTCTTCCTCTCGAATTATCGACGCCAAGGGCTTGTTTCTTCGATCTAACAAACGGGGGAAGAGTTTTGTCTGCAGGTTTCTTCACGATCGGGATCTCCTCACTTCTCAGATTGTGTGGAATGAATTGAAGTGGATTCAATTTGATTTTCTTTGATGCTTCATCTCACTCTCTTTATATAGCTTTAGGTGGTTGCCAAAGGCTGCTCATTAATCGTGGATTACCATCCAACTTTGTGAGGTACTCAAGCTTGACATGTGGCAGCAGTAGGGAGAGTTGTCGGCTGAAAAATCGCAGTCAACAAAGACTGACGGATGGAAAAAATGCAGCAGAAAAGACTGGCGTTGCGGTTTGATTGCGAGGGCCGCAATGCTCTGTTTTAGCTGATTCCATTGCGAGCTCCGCAATATTTCCGCAATGTACAATTTAGCTGTTTTTTCACCATTTTGCATCCTTTTTCGTTCCTTTTCCAAATAAGCCTTAAATTAGAATCATTTCTCAAATTCTCACTTTTAAGTGTAGACACCGTATTTGGTCCGACCATTTGTTTATTATTAAAATTTTCTTACTTTTATTTATTTATTAGTTTTTTTTTTTGTCACGTTTTATTTAGTTTCTTTTTTTTTTAAAAAAAAAAGCTTTTAAATTCTTTTTAGTTATTTTTGTATTTAATTAATTTCAAAAATTAGAAAAAAACAAAAAAAAGAAAACGTTTTAATTATTTGGAAATATTTAGACATTTGAAATCAAGTATTAAGTGAGTATAATTTTTTTCCTCTCATGGCCAAGATTTGATATTCATTCATTAAAAAATAATGAATATAAGATTTTAATCCATTTTTGATTTAAGATTTGATACTCATTTAATATAATATTTGATTTTACTCATTTTTGGTCGAAAAAATCCATTTCAATTAAGAACGAAATTTTGAGTCATTAATTTATTATTCTAACCATAGTTGACGATCGATCGTCTATAAATACCGGGAAAATCATATTGGAAAAGGGGGAATTTTTTGGAGAAAAGATTGGTATTTTGGGAGAAAATTTAATTTGACAAAATTTGAATTTTCCCTTCAATCCAAACTTTCACGGAAATCGAGGTTACTTTTCTTCTTTTCTTACTATTCATCTTCTTCCCCAACTTCACCTTCTTCCCCAACTTCATTTTCTTCCTCAAATCCACCATCTCCACCATCATTTCAATCACCATTCCGCAATCCCTCGACAACGGCGACCTCGACGGCGGCGGCTTGAACTCGAGCAGACGGCGGAGCACACGGCGGACGTAGAACGGAGCGCACGGCGGAGGGAGAACGAAGCACCCACGGCGGCACACTTGCGGCGAAGCACCCACGACCGACACCTGCAGTGGAGCTCCCACGGCGCCTGCACTCGACGGATCTTGACGGCGGATTTGTTACCCACCTTCAATCGGCAGCGGCTGAACATTAAGGAAGAAGAAGGTATAATACATCAAGGAAGAAGAAGGTATAATTTAAGTTTCAGGTTATTTACGAAATTGCCATTAATGACATTTTGATACAATTTTGTCATTGTCTGTTTAGTTACAAAAATACCCCTCCTTACTTTTTATTTTTACAAATTTGATATTTGACATTACATACTTGGCATTTATTTTTATCTACAAATTAGACCTTTGAAATATTTTGACTATTTATTTTTTAGTTATTGATTTGATATGTTTCCTTTTTTAATTTAGGATTTCAAGGTATCTTTCAAATGTTACCTTAATTTAAGTTTTGTACATAAATTTTAATTATTGATTCTTTATTTAATCTTTTCCAAATAAATTTTAGATTTGTCCTAAATTAAAAATTTTCCAAATAAACTTCAATGTAGCCTTATAGTTCATAATTAATAATACTTTAAAGTAATGTATTTTAAAAGAAACATTGTATTTATTTGAGGGATGAGTAGTGTGACTTCGTAGAGTTCCGACTCTCGTGCAAGCATACGAAAATTCCTCCAATCACTTTTAAAAAATAGAAAATCAACATGCTTTTTAAAAATAAAATATTATCATATAAATCCTATCACAGAATTGGGATAAATTTCTCAAATTTTTGAGGTAAAAAAAAAATTGCTTTAAATAAAAGGAAATTTAGTATGATAATTTACTAAGGATATTTCTCCTCAATAAATCAAACTCTTACTTTATTTCTAAAGTTAAGAAATGATTAAATGAGACATTTTTTTGAAAATCATTTGTTTTATTTTCTTAAATTAAGGACGTTTTAAATTTAATTGGATAATAAAGACAAATTTTGGCCACCGTTTTAACGGGTGTTGTAGGGTGCTAACACCTTCCCTACACTCAACCGACCCCCGAACTCGATTTTCTGTTTCTTAGACCAGTTTTTTTTTTATATTTTAAGGTGACCAATCACACCTAAATGGTTGGTGGCGACTCCATCCTTTTTTTTACTTTTAAAACAAAACCCTTAAAAGATGACGTCGGCCGCTCCGCGTCGCGATGACTTTGCGACAGCATGGCGACTCCACTGGGGACTTTTTTTTAGAGGGTCAGGCCATTGTATTTTTTATATTTATCCAATTTTTATTTTTGGTCCTTTATTTTTTTTTCTTTTATTTTCTTTGTTTATTTTATTATTAGTTTTTTTTTTATGCTTTCGATTTTTAATTTTTGATCTTTGTGTATTATTTGTTAGTTGTTTTATATGTTTCATTTATTATTACTGTTATGATATATTTGCTGCAATTTATGTATTTTGCATGGACATGCATTTCACCGATAATCACGGCTCTATACCCGAGCTATACCTTTAAGATTAGAATTGAGAATTTAGTAGTGTCGACTTTCGAGGGGATTTAATTGCCCCCGCATAGGCGCACGAAAAATTCTCGCTCAAGTTAATTTCTTTGTTATTTTAACATTGAAGTTAATTTGGGGACCGTTATCCTTTAAGTTTAGAACCTTGCCAACACATCATTTTTTATTGTTCAATTTATTTACTTTGTAGTTGGTTTTGTTTTGAGATCATTTTTTTTTTTTAAAAAATATTGTTGTTTAGATAACCTTAAATTACCTTCACTTTATTCGTTTTTCAAAAAAAATGTTAAAAAAGGGAGTGAAATAAAATATATATTTATTGATTATTTTAAAACTTAGTAGTGTCGACCACCAAAAAGAGTTAGTAAGATAGGCACATGAAAAGTCCCATTTCATTTTCTAGGATCGTTTTTTTTATATTTTTATTTCAAAATGTTTTTTTTCTTTTATTTTATTTTTAAACTCAGTAGTGTTGACCACCAGAAGGGTTAGTAAGGATAGGCGCATGAAAAGTTCTATTTCATCTTCTAGGATTGTTTTTATATTTTTATTTCAAATTGATTTTTTATTTTTTATTTTTTAAAACTCAGTAGTGTTGACCACCAGAAGAGTTAGTAAGGATAGGCGCATGAAAAGTTTTATTTCATTTTCCTTGAGTCTATTTCAAAATATTTTCATCGTTTGAATTTATTTTTAGATAAAGTAGTGTCGACCTTTGGAGAATTGTCGATAGGCACATGAAAATCTATTAGTTCCTGAAACGTTTTTTTAAGCAAACTTTATTTATTTATTTTATTTTATTTTATTTTATTTTAAAAAGGGGAACAAAATGAGTGCCAATGTACCTATTGCATCGTCACAGTCACTCAATTCTTCACACGACGAACCCAACGTTGTGCATCAGTGGGCAGAGCAGACACAACGACGATTTGGAGATAGTCTACCACCAGATGAAATAGTGACAATACCTGCTTCCTGTCAAGCACAAATTATTACCAACGAACTGAGCAAGCTGAAGATTATTTGGGAAGGCCTAACACCGGAGAGAAGATATAATTTCTCGAACAAGTACGGTTATATAGCTGAACTGATGTATATCCCCGTCAACTGTTTTGCCATTCAAGCTTTGGTAGATTCTTGGGATCCGGCTTACAAATGCTTCGCTTTCAAGGAATTCGATTTGTTACCAACTGTTGAAGAATACCATGTGATATTGGGTATCCCAGAGAGAGCTGGAGAAACAATCTATTGCTTTAACCCAAATGCCAAAGCAAAAAGAACCCTATCCAAGTTTCTAGGTATACATGCCGACAAAGTTCAGAAGCACATACAAATGAATGGAGAAGAAGAGTTTATAGCGCTGGACTACCTGATAGAGCTCACTCATAACTTTTTGAACGAGGATAAGGGATTGATTCTATTAGCATTGTGTATCTATGGGACAGTTCTCTACCCTAGGGCGAAAGGGTATGTTGATGGTTAAGTCCTCATATTATTCTTTAGTATAGAACAAGAAGTAAACCCAATCATACCGATTCTCGCAGAAACAGTCAGAGCACTTTGCCATTGGAGAGCTATGAAGGAGGGGAAACTGAGATGTTGTGTCCCACTACTTTATATCTGGATGCACAGTCACATTAGATTTCCAGATAGTTTCAGATGTCCGAGGATCAAGTTCAGCAGTTGCTGGAATTTATTGCAAAACATTGTTGTGGAGTTTGGCACAGCTCTTTGGGATTCAAACTTTCCAAACACAGAAGTATGGGCAAAATTCCTTTCGGAAATCAAATTGGAAAATGTGATCTGGAAGGCACATTGGATGCCTTTAAAAGATATGATTTACAGATGTGGCAGCTTTCATACGGTCCCTTTGTTAGGACCCTGGGGGTGCATTCATTATGCGCCATTACTAGCCCTGCGACAATTATGGTTCAAACAATTCATACCAGCAACTCATGATTTGAACAAGTTGGGATTCTCATATGGCTGCGAAAACTTGAATGAGGAAAAAAGACAAGTTTTAGCTTCTTGGAAGTTAACAAAGAGGATGCGCAGCAATGATCACTGTGAAGCATCTACTCTTGAATACTTACGTTGGCACACAAAGAGAAATAAGAGTTTTCAAGCAACAACAATTTGTGAAAATAGGGAAGAGTTTCCCAGCAGGATGATAATGGATAGATCAAATCAAGATGTAGCAGAGTGTAGAAGATTACTGGAAAGAAATCAAACCCTTGAATTAGAAAACGAAAAGCTACAACAAGAAGTCAATCGGCTGATGGTACAAGCAACTCATGCTAATGGAAAACTCGAGGAAGCAAAAGGGATAATTGAGAGACAGGCAAAGCGACAAAGAAATCATGATTGGCTAGATGATGAAAACAAAAGCTTAAGTAAGGAGAACCATGTATTGAAGAGACGAAATTCGACATTGCAGAGAACAGTTCGTCTACAAGAGATCAAGATAAACGACTTTACTAAAGGAAAGAGCTCTCTTTTAGAATTAATCTCGGAAATGAAAGATATCATCAGGAATAAAGAAAAGCAACTCACTGAATTAGAAAGGGCTAACGTTGGTCTTTACGGAGATATTGACAATCATTTGGAAGGATATAACATCTTGAAAGATTATGCAAGTCTATTAGAGCAACAACTTGGTGCATACCAAAAAGCATGTGAGAAATTATCGCAGGAAAAAGAACATTTAGAAAAAGAGTATAGTTCTATAAAACAAGATTATCACTTTGTGAGAGATGATATGCAAATGGTTATTGGAAAAGTGAATAGAACAATGGATACTATCAAGATAATGGCTAGAAGAGCTCGAGGATTTGCAAAATGGGCAAGACATTTACAAGAAAATACTTCACCAATGACAGCTAACGCAGAGGAATTATTTGAGTTCTTAAGGATGATTCGTAGCGATCTTGGGTACTTTGGCCACTTCCATTGACTGTTCCCCGAGACTTGTATTTTTTTCTTTCTTAGGGCTTTCTTTTTCTAGTATTTTATTTGGCGTGTTTGTTCACCCTTTAAATCGAAATGTTCGTTCCATTTAATTAGTAAAAGCTTTCTTTCATGCATCATGTGATTGTGTCTTGTCTTTCTATTTCTCTTTTATTATATTTTAACCTCTAAAAAATAATAAAAACAGAATAAAAAAATAGCTCAACCACCACCAACTCGTTGCGTTCACGGCACTAGGCAAGCAACAAGAATTATGGAGGAACAACAGGTGGAAATAGAAAAAACAAGAAAAGAAATGAACGAGTTGCGGGAGAAGGTAGAATCAATCCTCAGTTTGTTAGAAAAGGGGAAAACAGTGGCTGATCTCGCACAACCCAACAATGTCGCTAGTGACTCCTTCGAAGTCAATCCCTCTATGCACACCCAAGCTGAAAGGTTCATCCCGCCGCCATACACATCGTGTGACCCGATGTACCATTCGTCAACAGGACAATACCCTTTTCAGTTCTTCAAAGGTGAAGGAGTCTCCATGAATGATCAGGCTGGGTTTGTACACCTTAAGGAAGGACCATCTAGGGTAACTATCACAGTTCCTAATCTGGAAAACCCTGAGGTCAAGAAGGAAGGGGAATGCAAAACCCCTAACAATGGAACACTCGAAATCCTCGAAGAAAGGTTAAGAGCAATTGAAGGGTCAAATGTTTTTGGAAATATTGACGCCTCCAAGTTATGCCTTGTTCCTGATGTTGTAATTCCACCAAAGTTCAAGGTGCCGGAATTCGAAAAGTATGAGGGGACATCATGTCCAAGGAGCCATCTCATCATGTATTGCAGGAAAATGGCTGCACATGTTCAAAATGAAAAATTGTTAATCCACTGTTTTCAAGACTGTTTGACTGGTCCAGCATCTCGTTGGTACATGCAGTTAGACAATACTCATATCTACTCGTGGAAGAATTTAGCCGATTCTTTCCTAAAGCATTACAAGCATAACATAGACATGGCCCCTGATCGAATGGATTTGCAAAGAATGGAAAAGAAGAGCGCAGAAAGCTTCAAGGAGTACGCACAAAGGTGGAGAGATATCGCTGCACAAATACAACCTCCTCTAACTGATAAGGAGTTATCAGCCATGTTCATGAACACTCTCAAATCTCCTTTCTACGATAAGATGATTGGGAGTGCTTCAACCAATTTTTCCGACATAATGACGATTGGAGAGAGGATTGAATATGGGATTAAGCATGGTAGGATAACCGACGCGTCGGAGTCGTCAACCTCAAAGAAGGGAGGTTTTCCAAAGAAAGGAGAGGTTCAAATGGTGAGCAATGCAAGTCAGCCCAATTGGAGCCAACAGAGGTACTCCAACTCCAGGATGCCGCAATATCATCCGAATTATTACACGACTCATCAGCCATATGTTAACAACACGACAACACAATACCCTTAGACTTTTCCTCAAAACCCACGACCTCAGGGTAATCAAGGCTACCAGCCCAGGAATCAACAAACGTCTGTCTATGCTCAGGGACATTAAAGTAATAGAGGAGCTTATAAGCAGACTCAGTTTGACCCGATACCAATGACATACGCTGAGTTGTTACCCCAGTTATTTCAAAATAATCAATTATCACCTGTACCTGCAGTACCTATACAACCTTCTTATCCAAAGTGATACGACGCAAATGCCCACTGTGACTATCATGCAGGGGCAACAGGACACTCGACAGAAAATTATATCACGCTGAAATATAGGGTACAAGAGCTGGTCAAAGCTGGATGGCTGAACTTCAAAAAGGGAAATGAGCCCAATGTCAACAACAATCCTCTACCGAATCACCAGAATCCTCGTGTGAACGTAATAGAAGTTCATGAACCAAACCTAAAGAAGGATATCGACGGGATGAAGATTTCTATGGAAGAACTGTTTGAGATTTTATTCAGCAACGGGTACATTGAGGTAGAATATCTTCAACCTGATTCGACTCATGATAAATATGAGGATAATTTGACATGTTCGTACCATGCTGGAGCAAAGGGTCATTCCATTGATCAGTGCCATCATTTTTCGCCAAAAGGTCCAAGGATTGTTAGATTCACATATCTTAACAGTCTTGCAGAAAACAATCTCTCAATCATCACAAGAAGGCGAAGTAAATGCGGCAGAAGTGTTCTCTCCCAATGGAAGTTCAAAGGTTCCGAAGCCTTTAATCATTTTTTACCAAGAGAAGATGAACACCTCCATTACCAATCCAAGGCCAATTACTATCCAAATACCGTCTCCCTTTGAATATAAAAGTTCTAAAGCAGTGCCCTGGAAATACGGATATGAGGTCATTGTTGGTAATGATTCACTTCCAGTGGGGAACATCACAGGAGTGGGAAGTCTGACACGAAGTGGCAGGTGTTATACACCCCAGGAACTACTGAAAGTCAAAAACAAGGGAAAAGGGAAGGCCAAAGTCTACGAGGATATCGATAACGAGGCAGGAGAATCCGTCATAGTAAAAAACTCAGAGGCTAAGCAGCCAGCAGCTGAGGAGGACATCCAAGAATTTTTAAAGCTGGTCAAAAAGAGCGATTACAAGGTGATAGAGCAACTAAGCCGAACACCTGGAAAAATTTCCATATTAACCTTATTGCTGTCTTCGGAGGCGCATTGCAAGACTTTGCTGAATATACTAAACCAGGCTTATGTCCCACAAGATATCACGGTGGACAATTTAGATAATATCATCGGAAACATTAATGCAGCAAGTTCTGTGACATTCACAGATGATGAACTACCACCGGAAGGAACGGGTCACACTAAGGCCCTTCATATTACGGTCAAATGCAGAAGGTTTGCGGTAGCAAAAGTTCTTGTTGATAACGGTTCCTCTCTGAATATAATGCCTAAATCCACGTTGGAAAGATTGCCAGTCGACATGTCTCACATTAGGCCAAGCACTATGATAGTAAGGGCTTTTGACGGGGCACGCAGTGAAGTGATCAGAGACATAGATGTTCCTATTCAAATAGGACCTTGCACCTTTAACATAACATTTCAGGTCATGAACATTAATTCAGCCTACAGTTTTCTATTGGAACGCCCTTGGATTCATTCTGCTGGGGTGGTCCCATCGTCACTACACCAGAAGCTTAAATTCATTGTTGATCACAAACTAGTAATCATATCCGGAAAGGAAGACATTTTAATCTCAAAGCCTTCATCAATGCCTTACATAGAAGCAGCAGAAGAGGCCTTTGAATCCTCATTTCAATCGTTCGAGGTTGCAAATACAACAACTTTACCTAGAGAGATAGAAAAGGTGCAGCTACGATTGAACAAGCTTTCTCTGAGCGCGAGCAGTAAAAGTTTAGATGATATGTTAAATATGCAAAAAAATATGAGGAGGTTCGGATTGGGATATAAACCGAGCAAAGGGGATATGATCAACGCGAATGGATATAAAAGGAGAAATCGTCTGACAAAGTTTTAAGATCACGAGTC
Organism: Herpetospermum pedunculosum; assembly: GCA_028017165.1. Classification (NCBI taxonomy): domain Eukaryota; kingdom Viridiplantae; phylum Streptophyta; class Magnoliopsida; order Cucurbitales; family Cucurbitaceae; genus Herpetospermum; species Herpetospermum pedunculosum. The sequence goes on from CM051522.1 coordinate 28,733,078, forward strand.
TGAACAACGGATGAATTTCATTCCTCATCTTTATGATTCATTCAAATATGCGGGTGTAATTTATCCCGAAGGCCAAGACTCTGTGGTTATGGCAATCATTGAAGAAGCGGAAGAAGCAGATCCTCTAGTATACCTATGCCCGGAGGATTTTGAACTCAACAATTGGACTATTTTCGAGCTACCTTCTGTTACTAATGAAATATCAAAGTAATTGTTTAACTATTTGTTTACTTTAGATGTTTTGGTATTTTGAATTTCTATGTGAACATTTCAATATTTCAGTAAAAGAATCAGCATTTCGTTTCAACTCTTTGTCAATCTCTTTACCATGTACCAGTTTCTTAAATTTATTTGGTTTCTCTACATTTTTTTTTCTTTCTTCTTTTCATCATACCAAATAATTGTTCTTTTAAACAGTGATAATGAGATTGAAAGCGCCATTGGTTATAAACATGAACTGGACACCCCTACATGCAACGTTGAGTCTGATAATGAAATAAATGATGATGAACAAGATGTTGAGTTTACCCCTGAGTTATTAAGAATGATTGATGAAGAGGAAAAAATGTTAGGACCACATGAGGAGTTGATAGAGACAATCAATCTAGGGTCCCAAACGGAGGTCAAGGACATTAAAATTGGGACGAGCATGTCTACTGAAAGTCGTCGGATGTTGATAAGTTTACTCCATGAATATGCTGATGTTTTTGCTTGGTCTTATCAAGACATGCCGGGTTTAGATACAAACATAGTAGCACATCACATACCACTTAAATCCGAATGTAAACCAGTAAGACAAAAATTGCGCAAAATGAAGCCAGATATGCTGATTAAAATAAAAGAAGAAGTTAGCAAACAGATGGATGCAGGGTTTTTGACAGTGGCAAACTATCCTGAATGGGTAGCAAATATTGTACCTGTACCGAAAAAAAATGGGCAAGTGCGGATGTGCGTTGATTACAGAGATTTGAATCGAGCAAGCCCTAAAGACAATTTCCCTCTTCCTCATATAGATGTGCTAGTAGATAATACTGCAGGATTTTCCACTTTTTCCTTCATGGACGGATTCTTTGGCTATAACCAAATAAAAATGGCACAAGAAGATCAGGAGAAGACGACGTTCATTACACTGTGGGGGACCTTCTGCTATAAGGTCATGCCATTTGGATTGAAAAATGTTGGGGCAACCTATCAGCGAGCCATGGTCGCTCTCTTCCACGATATGATGCATAAAGAGATCGAAGTGTATGTGGACGACATGATTGCTAAGTCAAGACAAGGAGAAGAACATACAACTATTCTTCGGAAGTTGTTCGATCGGTTGAGAAAATTTAAATTAAAGTTGAATCCAAATAAATGCACATTTGGAGCAACTTCTGGGAAATTATTAGGCTTTGTTGTAAGCCAGGAAGGAATCAAGGTCGATCCTGATAAAGTCAAAGCTATTATAGAGATGCCACCACCGCATACTCAAAAGGAAGTTAGAGGATTCCTAGGAAGATTGAATTATATTGCAAGATTCATATCACATCTAACAACAACATGTGAACCAATCTTCAAGCTACTTCGTAAAAATGATGCAGGAGTATGGGACGTAAATTGTCAAAAGGCATTTGAAAAGATAAAACAATACTTACAGAATCCTCCTATTCTTGTGTCGCCAACTCCAGGTTGCCCGCTATTCTATATATCACTGTGACAGAAAATTCAATGGGGTGTGTACTAGGACAACATGATGAATCAGGGAGAAGAGAACAAGCCATATATTACTTGAGCAAGAAATTCACTAGTTGTGAAGCTAAATACACCATGTTAGAAAAGACATGTTGTGCGCTAGCCTGGGCCGCTCGCCGTCTCAGACCATACATGTTATACTATACAACTTGGCTCATCTCGAAAATGGATCCCATTAAATACATTTGCGAGAAACCATTCCTTTCCGGCAGAATTGCAAGATGGCAAGTCCTTCTATCCGAATATGATATCGTTTATGTCACTCGAAAGTCAATAAAAGGAAGTGCATTAGCTAATTATTTGGCCGAACAACCCGTCGATGATTATGAACCAATAAAGTTTGACTTTCCAGATGAATTTATATCTACCGTGATGAAAGAAGAGGAAATCCCGGAATCAGAAGAATGGACCATGTTATTTGACGGGGCTTCTAATGAGTTCGGTAACGGAATAGGGGCCATCTTAATATCACCTAAAGGGAAACTATTTCCTCTCACTGCAAAATTAAGCTTTGACTGTACTCATAATATGGCTGAATATGAGGCGTGCTTTATGGGGGTCCAGTTTGCCTTAGATATGAGAATTAAGAAACTCCGAGTCCTAGGAGATTCAATGTTAGTGATTCATCAATTAAGAGGGGAATGGGAGACAAGAGACTCCAAATTGTTGCCATATAAGAAGCTTATAACAGAATTGGCTCAAAGCATCGAAGAAATCACTTTTGACTATCTACCGAGAGAAAGCAACCAAATAGCAGATGCTTTGGCCACATTGGCAGTCATGCTCAACATAGATCCTGATCAAGAGATTGAACCCATCAAAATCGGAAAACGAGATGTTCCAGCATCTTGCATGAATATTTAACAAGAGCCTGATGGCAAACCTTGGTACCATGATATAAAACGTTATATTTAGCATAGAGAATATCCGCTTAATATCTCAGAAAATGACAAACGCACACTTAGGAAGCTAGCGATGAAGTTCTTCCTAAATGGAGAGTTACTCTACAAAAGGAATCAAGACATGGTACTTCCAAGATGTGTGGATACAATTGAAGCCAACACGATCATGGAAGAAATTCACGAGGGAATTTGTGGCACACATGCAAATGGACATATGATGGCTAAACAAGCGTTAAGAGCTGGGTACTACTGGTCAACCATGGGATCTGATTGTATCAAATATGCGAGAGGATGCCATAAATGTCAGATTTATGCAGACAGGGCCCACACTCCTTCATCTCATTTGCACGTCATGACATCCCCTTGGCCATTCTCTATGTGGGGAATGGACGTTATAGGTCCCATTGAACCTAAAGCTTCAAATGGGCATCGATTCATTTTAGTAGTCATAGATTATTTTACTAAGTGGGTGGAAGCGATGACATATCGAGAAGTGACGAAAGAAGTTGTGATCAAGTTCATAAAAAAGGAGATCATATGTCGTTATGGTCTTCCAGAGATTATAATATTTGATAATGCAAAGAACTTGAACAACAAATTGATGCAGGAACTATGTGAGCAATTTAAGATCAAACATTTGAACTCAACTCCGTATAGACCGAAAATGAATGGAGCAGTAGAAGCAGCCAACAAGAATATAAAGAAAATCATACAGAAAATGACAATGACATATAAAGATTGGCATGACATGCTTCCTTTCGCATTACATGGATACCGCACATCAGTTCGCACTTCGACTGGAGCAACGCCATTTTCATTAGTCTACGGTATGGAAGCTGTTCTTCCTATTGAAGTAAAAATTCCATCATTAAGGATCCTCATGGAAACTAAGTTAGAAGAGGCTGAATGGATCCAAAGTCGTTATGAACAACTCAATTTCGTTGAAGAAAAAAGGTTAACTGCACTGTGTAGAGGGCAACTCTACCAACGACGGATGATGAAAGCCTACGACAAAAAGGTGCGTCCTAGAGTATTCAAGGAAGGAGATTTGGTCTTGAAACGAATTCTCCCATGCCAGAAGGATCATCGAGGAAAATGGACTCCCAATTATGAAGGACCTTTCGTCGTAAAAAAAGCTTTTTTTGGAGGAGCTTTGATTTTGACCAATATGGATGGGAATGAGCTACCAAATCCAACTAGCTCAGATTACGTCCGGAAGTATTATGCATGAATCATCAATACCCTAGAAGACTTGTTTGTATCACTAGATTTCAACGTTGTAATCAAGAGGATAGCATTCCAAATTCATTATCATGTTTACAAAATTATTGTATATTTCAAGCTTTGGAATATCATTCCTCACAACTTAGCCTTGAGACATGTACTTTTATTCCTCTGATCATAAGATGAAATCTTATTTAGTATATCACATGCTGCTCTTCCTTTTGAACGTTGATATAGTTCTTTGATTATCTTTGCATTTAATAGAAAAACAAATGGTGCAAGTACTTGACATTTTCGAATTAACATTAGTAGTTCAAAAGAGATTCATTTGAGTTCAAATAGTCAACGGACGAGGTCATCATTGGTATGCTTCAATTTCTACTATAATAAGGAAGGATAGAAGAATCGATCTATGGAGCAAAGTCAGTGTCCAACCAAGGTTTCTTGCAGAGCCCTGATGCCCTGATGTGAAAGTTGTGTTTGAGCTAAAAAAAAAAAAAAAAAAAAATGTTAATCACATCATATCATCTCACACATGCATATAAAAATAAAAAAATCTTTTGTTATTGTGCACATGCATACATCACAAAAAAAAAAAAATCAAGCTTCATGATAAACATGTTCATGCATCATTATCTCATCTCTAAAACAAAGTGTTCAGTTTGATTACCCTTGTGTTTACCTTGGTCGTTCTTGTTAGCTGAAAACTTAACAAGAATTTTGAACAAAAAATGTTGAATCATCATTTGGAGGGAATTAAAAAAAAAAAAAAAAAAAAAAAAAAAGTGCTTTCACTACTCTTATAAATTTTTTTGTCAAGTCGCAACCATTTTATGTCTTCTTTGAAAAATACTTCTCTCAAGTTTCATAATTGAGACGAACTCGTAGTTGAAGACGACCTATATATCCCTCATGTGCTAAACACTTTGTCACCACAAAAGAGTTGAGCAAGATTTTAATCTTCATATTGGGGCAAACACCTTTTTGCAGTGACAGTCCAAAATTACTCACTGTAAAACCTTGAGCATGCATGCCACATAAGTTTTGAAGCAATTTACCCTGATTTAGTGGATCCACCTTTAAATCCATACCAAGCTCGCCATCAACGTTATATGGTGTCTTTCTACCCATCTAGCCTTTTGTTCAACCTGCCACATTTAATTAGATGGCAAACATCCCAAATTCTTCAAGAAAACTGCAAATGTAATGAAATAGTATTGAACTCTTGTGATCTACTGCTTCATAATTAAGACTTGTAATTTCTCATATATTCCTCATTCAACTTCATTTGATCCAAATTCTCATTTCTTTCTATTCTTATCATTTGTTATTTCTCTTTCCTTGATTAGAAAGTGATTCCAAGACCTAAGATAATAGTTTGGTGAACTAATGAGTCGGTAACTTTGAAAATTATCTCGAAGTCTCAATGAGTTTTGCTTGCAGGACATCCTCGATAACAAGAATCATGGCCAAAGAAACGGCGAGGAAGGACTACAAGGAGTTGTAAAGGAGTAACTAAATGTTATCAATTATTTGTATATGATTGCACAATTTCCTGCTAAATAAAAGAAACAATGTTTAGCAAAAAAAAAAAAAAAAAAAAAAAAAAAAAAAAAAAGTATGCACACTGGAGCAAGTGTTGCGATAACAAGTGTTGCGAGATTTATGCAATGAGTAGATCAAAGAACTATGTTTCGGAATGCTTGGAAACTCTCCTTCGCAAAGCAACCAATTGGGGGCAAAGCCTCCATCTTCGCTAAACGGAGACAATTCTTTCAAACTTGGCACACTGGAGCAAAGCCATCATCAACAAGGCTGGAGTAAAGCTTCTATCTTTGTCACACCGGAGCAGAGCCATCATGAAACAAACTGGAGCAAAGTCTCCATTTTTGCCACACTGGAGCAAGACCAATATCAACAAATTGGAACAAGGCCACCATCTATGCTGAAAAACATCAATATCGACAGGTTGAAGCATTTGATTGCGTCATATCGGAAAAAAAAAAGAAAAAAAAGGAAAAAAGAAAAGGCGAGATTGGTGCAATCAATAGATCAAGAAGCTACCACTTACAAATCAACATTGGGCAAAGCCTTCACCTTTGCCGCATTTGGGCAAAATCGTTCATATTCGTCGCACCAGACCATGTCAAGGTGGAAATAATCGAAGACCTCGAGCTTACTCAAGGGAAGAAAGATACACATACAAGATGATTTCTCAAAGGGGCTGCTTCAAGTTCTCAAAACTATTGTCCAAAGAATTGAAATCACTTCATTCGTCTTCCATTGGATTATATTCCAATCTCTTACTCAAACATTAAAAATTTATAATTAATAATCTCTTATTGTTCAGGAGATTTCAGGACCACATTTTCCTCTGTTTTTCTTCTTTATGAAGAAAACATGTATTGTCTACCATTTCATGCTTAATTTGAACTCAAACTCATTTTCTTGCATTCAAATTATTGTGTCCATTACAAGACTAAATTATGAAGCAGTTAATCAAGTAAGATATTCAATTCTACAAATTACTTTTGATAGTTCTCTAACCTAGCACATGAGACACTTCCAAAACATTTACCATGCCTAATATGGTTGAGTACTCTATGATTGACATACATAATCTCGTTCGAGTGAAAGCATTCAATAAAAAAAAAAAAAAAAAAGCTCTCTAATGATGATAACATTTTCTCTTTTGATTCTTTGTTAAATGTCAACTAACAACAACAAGGAGAGTAGACAAGGATAATCATTTTCCTTAAACATGAAGATCATTTTGATATCTTGCATTTCGTTTACCAGTTTGAAACAATTCACATCATTATTTTAATTAAAAACAAAAAAATCATTGGTTATCATACACATGCATACATGTTGCATTCATTGATCACATGGTTAACATTATCAAAAGAACATTTTAGAGAATTCAGACAACTAAGTTTTGAAATAAAAACCGTTGTCTTTCAAAAAACAAAAAAATATTTTGGTTAAATCGAACCCTGATCCAAGATTAGCGGTCGAAGCCTGTGGACATAACCCAGGTCCGTTTCATTTCCTTGTTAGTTAAATCGAACCCTGATCCAAGATTAGCGGTCGAAGCCTGTGGACATAACCCAGGTCCGTTTCATTTCCTTGTTGGTTAAATCGAACCCTGATCCAAGATTAGCGGTCGAAGCTTGTGGACATAACCCAGATCAGTTTCATTTCCTTGTTGGTTAAATCGAACCCTGATCCAAGATTAGCGGTCGAAGCCTGTGGACATAACCCAGGTCCGTTTCATATCTTTGTTGGTTAAATCGAACCCTGATCCAAGATTAGCGGTCGAAGCCTGTGGACATAACCCAGGTCCGTTTCATTTCCTTGTTGGTTAAATCGAACCCTGATCCAAGATTAGCGGTCGAAGCCTGTGGACGTAACCCAGGTCCGTTTCATTTCCTTGCTGGTTAAATCGAACCCTAATCCAAGATTAGACGTTGAAGCCTGCGTGAAATTAGTTTCGTTTTAGTTTTAATAATAAACAAATTTAAACCTTCCCAATACTCTGTCTTCGTCCTTTGTCTACCTTTTAAATTCTTCAAAGATACACAAAGGGAGCAAGCTGTAGACACCGTATTTGGTCCGGCCATTTGTTTATTATTAAAATTTTCTTACTTTTATTTATTTATTAGTTTTTTTTTTGTCACGTTTTATTTAGTTTCTTTTTTTTAAAAAAAAAAGCTTTTAAATTCTTTTTATTTATTTTTATTTATTTTTGTATTTAATTAATTTCAAAAATTAGAAAAAAACAAAAAAAAGAAAACGTTTTAATTATTTGGAAATATTTAGACATTTGAAATCAAGTATTAAGTGAGTATAATTTTTTTCCTCTTATGGCCAAGATTTGATATTCATTCATTAAAAAAGAATGAATATAAGATTTTAATCCATTTTTGATTTAAGATTTGATACTCATTTAATATAATATTTGATTTTACTCATTTTTGGTCGAAAAAATCCATTTCAATTAAGAACGAAATTTTGAGTCATTAATTTATTATTCTAACTATAGTTGACGATCGATCGTCTATAAATACCGGGAAAATCATATTGGAAAAGGGGGAATTTTTTGGAGAAAAGATTGGTATTTTGGGAGAAAATTTAATTTGACAAAATTTGAATTTTCCCTTCAATCCAAACTTTCACGGAAATCGAGGTTACTTTTCTTCTTTTCTTACTATTCATCTTCTTCCCCAACTCCACCTTCTTCCCCAACTTCATTTTCTTCCTCAAATCCACCATCTCCACCATCATTTCAATCACCATTCCGCAATCCCTCGACAACGGCCACCTCGACGGCGGCGGCTTGAACTCGAGCAGACGGCGGAGCACACGGCGGACGGAGAACGGAGCGCACGGCGGACGGAGAACGAAGCACCCACGGCGGCACACTTGCGGCGAAGCACCCACGACCGACACCTGCAGTGGAGCTCCCACGACACCTGCACTCGACGGATCTTGACGGCGGATTTGTTACCCACCTTCAATCGGCAGCGGCTGAACATTAAGGAAGAAGAAGGTATAATACATTAGGGAAGAAGAAGGTATAATTTAAGTTTCAGGTTATTTACGAAATTGCCATTAATGACATTTTGATACAATTTTGTCATTGTCTGTTTAGTTACAAAAATACCCCTCCTTACTTTTTATTTTTACAAATTTGATATTTGACATTACATACTTGGCATTTATTTTTATCGACAAATTAGACCTTTGAAATATTTTGACTATTTATTTTTTAGTTATTGATTTGATATGTTTCCTTTTTTAATTTAGGAGTTCAAGGTATCTTTCAAAGGTTACCTTAATTTAAGTTTTGTACATAAATTTTAATTATTGATTCTTTATTTAATCTTTTCCAAATAAATTTTAGATTTGTCCTAAATTAAAAATTTTCCAAATAAACTTCAATGTAGCCTTATAGTTCATAATTAATAATACTTTAAAGTAGTGTCTTTTTAAAGAAACATTGTATTTATTTGAGGGATGAGTAGTGTGACTTCGTAGAGTTCCGACTCTCGTGCAAGCATACGAAAATTCCTCCAATCACTTTTAAAAAATAGCAAATCAACATGCTTTTTAAAAATAAAATATTATCATATAAATCCTATGACGAAATTGGGATAAATTTCTCAAATTCTTGAGGTAAAAAAAAATTTCCTTTAAATAAAAGGAAATTTAGTATGATAATTTACTAAGGATATTTCTCCTCAATAAATCAAACTCTTACTTTATTTCTAAAGTTAAGAAATGATTAAATGAGACATTTTTTTGAAAATAATTTGTTTTATTTTCTTAAATTAAGGACGTTTTAAATTTAATTGGATAATAAAGATAAATTTTGGCCACTGTTTTAACGGGTGTTGGAGGGTGCTAACACCTTCCCTACACTCAACCGACCCCCGAACTCGATTTTCTGTTTCTTAGACCAGTTTTTTTTTTTTTTTTTTTATATTTTAAGGTGACCAATCACACCTAAATGGTTGGTGGCGACTCCATCCTTTTTTTTTTATTTTTAAAACAAAACCCTTAAAAGAGGACGTCGGCCGCTCCGCGTCGCGATGACGTTGCGACATTAAGCACACATTAAGCTAACTTCTAACAAAAACACTGAAGATCTTCCATGATTTTTAGGTAATTAAGGCCCTAAATAATGTACTTTTGGAGAGGTAACACACCCCCAAACTTGAGTTATTACTAGTCCTCGAGCAATATAAAGGCTTACTTTTTCTCTAATTAGCTGCTAACTCTTGACTTTTAAAATCTACCTAACCGATTTGGTGACTTCTGGTGGGACGGATTTTGAATATCCTCCCTAAATATCAAGCTGTCGAGGCTTGCCAAAATAAATTTATAATACCTATTAACGAAAGCTTTCCAGCTAGCGGCAACAGGGTCGATCCACAGAGAAGGACGTGATTGAAATTATAGTTTGAAATAGAAATTAATTGATCAATTGGGTTTTGTAACAAGGGGGGAATTTGAGCATGCAACAAGAGAGTAAATCGCTAACGAAAGAATTAAATGGAAAGAGAATGAAGAGTGATCGATTCGGGGGATGTCGGGATTTTTGCTAGGCATTCTTACATTTATCATTTAATTCGAAATCTAAGGTTATACATTGACATGCACGCGGTCGGTTACCTGGGAACCCCTTGTGTAACCGGTTCCATATTAATTAATTAGAACTAAGGTCTTAACTAAACATTATTTAAAGCCTCTTTAGAGTGATCAGCCCCAAATTGACTCTAAACAGTCACTAGCTAACCGCGACGAACATTCGAGCATGCATCCTAATTGCTAATTGGCTACCCAGCAACCCTAAAGTACCCAACATTCAGCAGACACACATCGATACTCCGATTTGTTTTTGTTATCCTGTGTTACTAGGCGAATAGTGAGAGGCACGACATCGCTATCCTATAACGTTAACATAAGCTAGAAAACTCGATTGTCCGTCGGCGAAATCTAACTCCTGCATGGGTTTAAGCAAGAATAACAAATGCAATCAACTATATAAACCTATTCAGAACCATAAGCATAAATTATCAAAGTGTAAAAAGCCTAACAATTAATCCCTAAATCACCCCAAACCGTTCACAATACCTTAGCCAACCATGGGGCGGATCGTCACAAACGCTCCTAGAGAGGCCATGGACATCATCTCTAAGCCTATTACAAATAAAAGCTCCACAACTAGGCCACAAATGGCGGAGCTAAGCTAAAAGAGGAAGAAAAACCGAGAGGAAGAAGATGAAGTTCCCAAAAAATGCTAAAAGATGGCTGCAAAATCGTCCTTACAGCCCTTTAAATCCGTCGGAGCGTCGAGACGCTGGGACAGCGTCGCGACGCTGCGACCTAATTAATCTGCGCGCGCCTCGCGATGGCGTCGAGACGCTAGGCGAGCGTCTCGATGCTGGCCCGATAATTTCTTGCGCGCGCCTCCCTCGGAGCGTCTCGACGCCGCGGCAGGGTCTCGACGCTGTCTGCTCGACGCTTGCTCTCGGGTTTGGGCTGGAAAATTGCCTCTCCTAGGCAATTTTGGTCTGGTTCTTCTTGGATCAACTTGCCCTTTTCCCGATGCATTCCTGGGGCGTTAAAACACCGCTCTTACCTCCGAAACGAGTCCAATGGACGCATGAGCTCTTCACCGCAATTCTCCTATAAACGAGATAAATTAACCAATTAAATGCGGAATATAGCTTGAATTAGGGACTGAATAATAGCTCCAAAATGGAGTTATCAAACACCCCCAACTTGAATCTTGCTAGTCCTCGAGCAAGGCTAATAAAGAAATTGACTCTAAGAACATGCTTACATGCTACTAGTTCAAATCTCGATGCATTTTGCAACTTAAAACATAACATAATCACGATAGCAATCAGCGCATGCATTTACTACGGACATATAAAAAATTAACTATCGCTCCCTAACGTGTGTGTGTGCTAGACAACCTATCCTAAACTCACGTAAGCCCGGGAAAACCACATGCAACATATCATCCCGTTTTCCCCCTACTTCTAGCGTTTAAGAACAGTCTACACTTGACTTACACGAGAGAGAGTAGCAAACTAAGAGACCTAAATATTTTCTCGTTCATTTCTTTTCTTTTTGAGTACTTTGTACTCTTGGTTAAGGTTCATTGAACCCAACTTTTTATTCTCTTTTTCTTTCCAACCTCGAGTCGCCTAACACGTCAAATTCATGCATAAACTTCACGTTTTTAAGGACTAACGCTCACTTCTTAGGTGCACCGATAAGAAGGAGGAGCGCCTCGAGAGATTTTCTAGCTAACATGCTTTTCTACTATTTTTTTTATTTTAGGATTAGCGTAAGCTAACTCGATTAATCGACTGCTAACTCTCATGCAACAAGCTACCTAGGCGTGCCTTTCAGGGTGACAACAAGAGTTAATGCCACATGCAATCAACTAAGCCTACGGAGGTTAGGGTGAGGTTGTTAAGTGCTCGATAGATGCAAGGGAGCAACATAAATTTTTTTAAAATTTTCGACATGAACCTAATAAATGCAAAACGACTCATGCAAAAACTAGATTATGTACATGCTCAGATTTCCAATATGCATTTCCTAGATTATCATCACTAGCAAGCAGTAAACAGAGTCCCAAGCACTTCAATATTCAAAATTAGCACTGCTCAACCAACTACACATGAAAGTCCACGACATCCACCCCCAACTTCAAAAGTTGGCATTGTTCTCAATGCCACTTAATCAGATACACAAAGTTAAAGGGAAAAAGAAACTACACTTCCCTGATTCTTTGTGAAGTTGTCGAGGGAAAAGACGCGGCGCGTTCATCATTGAAGCCCAAAATTTTCCTCAACTTCCTCCATACCTAAAAAAAAAAAAAAACAGCAAGCTACATTAGCTTAATTAAACTAAAAGCAACAAAAAACAGCAATGAAATTAAAGACAGAAAAGACAGTTCAACGCTCGGGTGCCTCCGAGAAGCGCAGAATTTTTAAAGTCGTTTGCTCGACTGAATTCTCTCCAACAACTCATCCATATTCTGACAGTGCGGGGGACGTTCCAGACATGTCCTCATCCACACTTGTCCTGCAAACACCATTAACAACTTTTTGTTCTCTTCGTGCCTCAAGCACGTGAATATCACATTGATTAGTACAAAAAACAGCATCAATTTCAATCAATTCTAAGTCAGATTTTTTAACAGAGACATGAGAGTTATCCCTCAAGCGCGAGGTAAAACTCTTAGTCTCGACAGACTCAACACAAGAAACATTCTCCACAGATTTTTTTCTCAAATAAAGAAAACTCATGCACTGTATCATCAAACTCTAAGGAAATTACACCCTTGAACACATCAATTTTGACCTTCGCGGTCTTAAGAAAAGGGCGTCCTAACAACATAGAGGACGAAGCATGCAAAGAATTCTTATTCATGTCAAGCACAAGAAAATCTGCAGGAAACATCATATCACCCACTCTCACGAGAACATCCTGAACCTTCCCTCTAGGAAATATGCTCGACCCGTTAGCTAACTGGACAACCACGTCACACTCGTGCAATTCGTTTAAGTTCAATTCAAGAAATAGAGCATAAGACATGACATTCACAGAAGCTCCAAGATCAAGCATGGAATTTTTAACAATTTTACTACCTATCATGCAAGAGATAGTAAACGTACCTGGGTCGTTGCACTTGGTAGGCAACGTACCTGGGAGGATTGCGCAGACATTCTCCTTTTTCTTTACAGTCCCTCTGGACTTTCTCTTCTTTGTGCACCAGCTCTTGAGGAATTTGACATATTTTGGCACTTGGCTCACTGCCTCAAGGAGCGGTATGTTCACCATCACCTTCTGGAAGGTTCGCAGGACCTCCTCGTCTTCGCTCTCCAAAGTGGGCTTAACAAGCCTACTGGGGAAGGGTGCTTTGGTGACATTTTCTTGCACAATCTTCTCTTTCTCATCATTCAGCTCATCAAGAACAACTGGGGAGGACTCATTCGAACTTTCCTTGGGTTCCTTCACGGCTCTGGAGGGAACTGATTTCCCCCTCCTTAGCTGGATTGAACTCACGTTCTCACATAAGTTCACAGTGGTTTGGGAAGGAAGCTTCCCAGAGCTCTTGCTCTCGATCTTGCTTATCGACACCGCCATTTTACGTCAGCTGCTTGTTCAGATTTTGCAGCTTTGCTTTGTGTGAGTTTAGCTCTTCTCGAGCTTCTTTCTGAAACTGGCTTGTCGATGTCACGAACCATCTCTTCCAATGAGCCGGAGGAGCTCGAGGCTTGAGCTTTGGTAGAATTTATAGGCCTATCATAGGACTGGCCCTGGAAGCGTTGATGTCCTTCTCTATTCCCATAACTCAAATTGGGGTGGTCACGCCAACCGGGGTTGTATGTGTTCGAGTAGGGATCATACTTCCTTGGGTTGGAAACGTATCCCCCGATTGTGTTGACCTCTTCCGCTTCGCGGTTTCCTCCAACAAATTTCTTCAGTAAATTTCCAATCTCGGCCACCTGGGCCCTCATTTCTATCATCTCATGGCTCTGGGTCACACTGTGGACTTGCCCCTGCTCGCGAATACCAAACTGCTGCGAGTTGGCCGCCATGTTTGCGATTAACTGCTTGGCCTCAACTGGGGTCTTGTCAATCAGAGCCCCACCACTCGCTGCGTCGATCATCTGCCGATCATGAGGCGTCATACCCTCATAAAAATATTGGATCAGGAGCTGATCGGCAATTTGATGATGCGGGAAGCTTGCGCACAGGCTCCCAAAGCGTTCCCAATACTCGTGCAGGGACTCACCCACGTCCTGAGTGATCCCATAAATTCTTTTCCTGAGCGTTGTGGCAAGGGATGCAGGGAAATATTTTTCCAAGAAAACCCTCTTCATGTCCTGCCACGTCGTAATCGATTCAGAGGGCAGATAGTAAAGCCAATCCTTGACTTTATCTTTAAGCGTGAAGGGGAATGCCCTCAAATTCAGCTGCTCCTCCGTTACTCCTGCGGGCTTCATCCCCGCATAGACGCAAGGAAACTCCATCAAATGCTTGTTCGCATCCTCGCCTGCATTGCCATGGAAAGAGGGCAATTGGTGAATTAAACCGGATTTGAATTCAAAATTACCTGCTACCACGGGGTAGTTGATGCACACGGGTTGCAAATTCAAATCTGGCGCTGCCAGCTGTTTCAACGTTCTTGGCGCTTCTCCTTGCGCCATCTCGTCACCAAAGAAGGAAATGCCTTCTTCCTCAAACAATCTTCGCCCCTCCCGGGCTTCCTTTCTCAATCTCCGCTCTTCTCTTTCGATCTCAGGTATAAACTGTAATCCGCTAAACTCAGAAGAACGGGTCATACACAAACAAAATTTTAAACATGCAAAATTTTTTCAGCACACAACAAATCAACCAAAATCAAAATCAAACATAATTTCAATCAAACCATGCCTTCCCCGGCAACGGCGCCAATTTTGGTGGGACGAATTTTGAATATCCTCCCTAAATATCAAGCTGTCGAGGCTGCCAAAATAAATTTATAATACCTATTACCGAAAGCTTTGCAGCTAGCGGCAACAGGGTCGATCCACAGAGAAGGACGTGATTGAAATTATAGTTTGAAATAGAAATTAATTGATCAATTGGGTTTTGTAACAAGGGGGAATTTGAGCATGCAACAAGAGAGTAAATCGCTAACGGAAGAATTAAAGGGAGAGAGAATGAAGAGTGATCGATTTGGGGGATGTCGGGATTTTTGCAAGGCATTCTTACATTTATCATTTAATTCGAAATCTAAGGTTATACATTGACATGCACGCGGTCGGTTACCTGGGAACCCCTTGTGTAACCGGCTCCATATTAATTAATTAGAACTAAGGTCCTAACTAAACATTATTTAAAACCTCTTTAGAGTGATCAGCCCCAAATTGACTCTAAACAGTCACTAGCTAACCGCGACGAACATTCGAGCATGCATCCTAATTGCTAATTGGCTACCCGGCAACCCTAAAGTACCCAACAATCAGCATACACACATCGATACTCCGATTTGTTTTTGTTATCCTGTGTTACTAGGCGAATAGTGAGAGGCACGACATCGTTATCCTATAACGTTAACATAAGCTAGAAAACTCGATTGTCCGTCGGCGAAATCTAACTCATTTATGGGTTTAAGCAAGAATAACAAATGCAATCAACTATATACACCTATTCAGAACCATAAGCATAAATTATCAAAGTGTAAAAAGCCTAACAATTAATCCCTAAATCACCCCAAACCGTTCACAATACCTTAGCCAACCATGTGGCGAATCGTCACAAACGCTCCTAGAGAGGCCATGGACATCATCTCTAAGCCTATTACAAATAAAAGCTCCACAACTAGGCCACAAATGGCGGAGCTAAGCTAAAAGAGGAAGAAAAACCGAGAGGAAGAAGATGAAGTTCCCAAAAAATGCTAAAAGATGGCAGCAAAATCGTCCTTACAGCCCTTTAAATCCGTCGGAGCGTCGAGACGCTGGGACAGTGTCGCGACGCTGCAACCTAATTAATCCGCGCACGCCTCGCGATGGCGTCGAGACGCTAGGCGAGCGTCTCGACGCTGGCCTGATAATTTCTTGCGCGCGCCTCCCTCGGAGCGTCTCGAGGCCGCGGCAGGGTCTCGACGCCAGGCAGCGTCGAGCAAGCATCTCGACGCTGTCTGCTCGACGCTTGCTCTCAGGTTTGGGCTGGAAAATTGCCTCTCCTAGGCAATTTTGGTCCGGTTCTTCTTGGATCAACTTGCCCTTTTCCTGATGCACTCCCAGGGTGTTAAAACACCGCTCTTAGCTCCGAAACGAGTCCAATGGACGCATGAGCTCTTCACCGCAATTCTCCTATAAACGAGATAAAATAACCAATTAAATGCGGAATATAGCTTGAATTAGGGACTGAATAATAGCTCCAAAATGGAGTTATCAACTTCCCTAGGTTTACTGTCAAAGGCATTGCTGTCCTGTGACACTCTCCTAGGCTAAAACTAACTTCATCTTTTGTCTATTCTGATTTCTCTTGCCTTTAAAACCTTCTGTTTTTACTAACTTCCTGTTTTTTGGTTTATCTGCCTATATCATTGAGCACATTGTGCAGTCATCCCTAAGCTTTCAAACTCTCCCTAGTTTTAACTCAGACTTAGTACATGCTTTTAAGTTTTTATTCTTTTGTTACCTAGGAATCCTTTAGAGTCATGCCATGCTTAAAACAACACAAGTATCAGAGTACAGAATCCATAGAGCAGACTAAGCCCTGGCATCACTTCTATTTTAGGACAGACACTCATCTCCCTTAACAAACCTTCCAGTTACAGCCCTGTGCTTAGCTAACTTAGGATCAGAGTTCATTACTGTTACGTCTCAAAAAGTGACCTTTTTAGGACTTATTTATCTTAGAAAGATGTACACTCTTAGGTGTTTTTGATAGGATTTAGCTTAAACCTATGCTTATATATGAGAATTAGAAGAAGGTAGCTAAATTAGGACTTGTGTGCAAAAGGAAAGAAAAGGAATGAAAAACGAAGTTAAAAGAAGGAAAAATGAGCATTGCGGAAACATTGCTAAAACAGCAATGTTTCAAGTGAAATTCGTAAGTTGACTGATCTTTTTCTGTTATTTTTCGTTATTTCAGGGATTCGTTCTTTCTCCTCCATCCATTTTGAAGTACGACGTTGAGGATGGATGGTTCTCCTTGGCCCAAACGCACCTGCAGATTACTATAAAAGGGGGTCAAAGTAGAGGGTTTGATCATCATCCGAAAGCGTAGAAGTCTCTTCGCAGCTCCATTTTTTCTCCTGTTTTTCTCTTCCGTCTGTTTGGTTGGAAAGCTTAGCTGTTGGAGTCGACAATCTGATAGGAATCTTCTCTCCTTATTGGATTCATCCAAGCAAGGCTTACCTTTCTCACCTTTCAGCCGAGGCGTTCGCGACGAGGCGTTCAAGCTCACTTTACCTGCTTTCTGTTTTAGTTTCCTATTTCCAGCACCGTTTGTTGTGTTTTCTTTTCCATTAGTTAGTTCATTTCATTTCGTTGCTTTCTGTCTTTATGTTATTCACTTTAAGCTTCCCTTTGTTCATTCAAACAAGCAATTAATCAAAGCACAATTCATTAATTCACGGTTTCTTGTCTTTGTTGTTTACTGTTTTGCCTTGCTGTTTTAAGTTTATTTCTCTTCTGAGCATGCCTACTTTATCTAATATTCCTGTTCTCTCTATATACATGAGTAACTAAGTCACATAGGGGCATGCTAATGACAATACTATAGGCTAAAAAACGTGAACCAAGCATGTAGGATAGCTCTCGAAGCATTGATTGTATGTAAGCTTCATCCCACGGGCAATTTCGATTGGCCATCCATTTTGTCCAAAGAACTCCTAACCTCTGGAAGGAGTAAGAGTTCAGAGTCATACACTCATGCTAGCCTTTCAAGGTAGCCAGAAAACGACCTAGGAATAGGCGTTTTCCTAGTACAAACCATATCTTTCTGCTTTAACAAGATGCTTAAGACCTTACTTGGACATGAGTAAACTAAAGAATCTAATGCATGAAATCGGAAGATACATGAGAATGAGTTAGTTTGATGCATAGTGAGTTGATCCAATGCTTGAGAATCGTATAAAAATGCCTATAGGGGAGTCGTTAGTAGCCCTTGTTTCTCCATTTTACACACTTTCGCTGTTAGTAACATTGCGGTAAAATTGCTGTTCTCGCAATTCTGCTAAGTTAAAAATTTTGTTTAGCTATTTTCCTCTTCGTTTATTAATCTCTTCTCTTTTCATTTGAGTTTATCATTGACTTGCACTTGTTTATGTTGCTACCCTTCACATATTCCTTAGAAATTAGACAACTTAAAACCAATTCTACCCCATCAAATCCACCCATTCTTGCTTAACAATACACTTCACGAGTAGCTAATAATAAATCTCTGTGGGAAAACGAATGAAAAAATACTTACTACTTGCTAACAAGATCATGTATGCTTGCAGTTCTGAGTGCTCTCTCTCTCTTATTGCTATTTATTTCACACATTGAGCACGCAACAAGTTTTTGGCGCCGCTGCCGGGGATTTAGTTTAGTGAAAACGAAGTTTGTTAAGTTAGAAAACCAACTCTTAATATCTAGTGAAGCTGATCTATTTTCATTTCTTTTTCAGGTACTATTTGGGTTAGTTTATGAATGAGCCTTCAAGTAGTGATCTAGAGTTCAACCCTGAGCCTGAGAGATTATTTAAGGCTAGAAATAGAGCCAAGAAACGTCTCTTTAACCAACCCCCTTTACCTCAAATAATTGCTGAAACCGCAGAGTCTCCGCAATCCTCTCAAGAAGAAATGGATAGATTAGTTCCAAATCCGGTACCTATCACTCGCAATCCAATCGAAATAGCGAATGATAAGAATAGTGCCATTCTCTCATACTTAGTTCCCATGCCTGGGGAGCTAAACCCAAGCATAATCCGCCCTGAAATTACTGCCAACTCGTTTGAGTTAAAGCCAGTAATGTTCCAAATGTTGTCCACTGTGGGACAATTCTTTGGAGTGGAAAATGAGGATCCCCACAACCATCTTAGAAACTTCCTAGGAGTCAGTGATACCTTCATCATCCCTGGAGTTTTCCAAGAAGCCTTGAGGCTTTACCTCTTCCCTTACTCATTGAGGGACAAAGCAAAGACGTGGTTAAACTCATTACCCTCTGGATCAGTCCTCAATTGGACAGACTTGGCGGAGAAATTCCTAGTTAAATACTTTCCACCTGATAGGAATTCTACCTTTCGTGATGACATAGTCAAGTTCAAACAAGCTGAGAATGAGTCTCTTCACGAAGCTTGGACAAGGTTCAAGGACCTTCTACTTAAATGTCCACACCATGGCATCCCATGGTGTATCCAAATAGAGGTCTTTTTCAAAGGATGCAACCCCAGCACTAGACAAGTCTTAAATTCATCTGTTGGAGGTTCCATGTTATCCAAGAGTTATAATGAAGCCTACGAGATCTTGGAGAAGATCTCAGCATCTCACTGTAGGTGGTCAGATGATCCAATAGAGCCAAGTAGAGCTCAAGATAAGGACGCACTCAATACTATGAGTAGCCAAATAAGCGCCCTGACCAACCTAGTTAAACAAATGGCTCAAGCCAATCTCCAAACAAGTGTCAACACCGCCACGGCCATGTCAATGGGCACCCAACCAAGTCAGGGTGAGACACTTATCTGTGGATTCTGTGGGGAAGGGCACCTGTATGAATACTGCCCTGGGAATCCAGCCTCAGTCTGCTATGTTGGAAGCCAACAGCAGCCTAGGAACAACCCCTATTCCAATACTTACAACCCTGGTTGGAGGAACCACCCAAACCTTTCATGGGGTGGCCAACAGAATGCTAAGCAAGCTCCTAACCAACCAAGACCGAGTGGAACACCTGGTTTCACTCCCCAACATAACCAATCCATGTATCAAAAACCATACAACCAACCAGTAGGGTCTTCTATAGAAAATCTACTCAAAGAGTACATAGCCAAGAATGATGCCACCCTTCAAAGTCAGCAAGCTACCCTTAGGAGCCTAGAGAACCAAATAGGGCAACTAGCCAATGAACTTAAAAGTAGGCCCCAAGGTAGACTTCCTGCTGACACTGAGGTGCCAAGGAGAGATGGAAAAGAGCAAGTTCAAGCAATTGAACTTAGAAGTGGGAGACCATTGGTGAGCAACACGAAGGAAACCCCAAAGAGAGTAGAGAACAACGAGTCTAGTGCTCCACTGGAGTCTCTGCCAAACCAAGGTCAACCAGCACCAAGCACATCAGGAGCCAGGCTGGAGCCAATCATAGAGGAGATAGAAGAAATTCCAAGGCCTCCACCTATCCTGAGGCGACCTGAAGTGCCTGCATATGTGCCACCACCTCCATTTCCTCGAAGGCTAAAGAAAAAACAAGAACAGGAAGTGCACTTTAATAAATTCTTAGAAATTCTTAAACAAGTGCATTTTAATATTCCTTTTGTAGAAGTTTTACAGTCTATGCCCTCTTATGTAAAGTTTTTGAAGGATATTATCACTAACAAGAAAATAATTGGTGAGTTTGAAACAGTAAATCTCACTGAGGAGTGCAGTGCCATACTCCAGAACAAGCTACCCAAGAAGGAGAAGGATCCTGGTTCCTTCACCTTACCAGTAGAGCTAGGAGGCAAGCACGTGGGCAGAGCTCTTTGTGACCTGGGAGCCAGCATAAACCTCATGCCCCTATCACTATTCCGCCAGCTAGGAATAGGAGAAGCACGTCCAACCACTGTCACTTTACAACTTGCAGACAGATCCATAGCCTACCCTGAGGGTAAGATTGAGGATATTCTTGTAAAGGTTGACAAGTTTATTTTCCTTGCAGATTTCATCATCCTGGATTATGAAGCAGACAAGGAGGTCCCCATCCTATTAGGCAGACCATTTCTAGCCACAGGTAGGGCCCTGATAGATGTCTAGAAAGGTGAGCTCACCATGAGGGTTCATGATGAGGAGGTCAAATTTAGTGTTTATAAATCCTTAAGGTACCCCTCTGACTCTGAATCTTGTGCTAGCATGGACATTGTAGATTCACTGATGGAAGAACAGCTGGAGCATGAATTATTAACTAAGCATGCTAATAATTATGTAGAATTAGATTTAACTGATTTGAATGTATCTGAGATAATGGATATACCTGTAGATAAGACACAGCATGTTTGTATGACTAATGACTTAACTGAAAGATCCCTGAATCCATTAAAACCATCCGTTGAGCATCCACCTATCTTAGAATTGAAACCACTGCCCACACATCTTAAGTATGCATATTTAGGAAGTAATGAGACTCTGACTGTAATTATTTCATCTAAATTAAGTGAGAAGCATGAGGTTGAGCTGATCTTATTACTTAAACAACATAGGAAGGCTATTGCATGGACTATTGTTGACATTAGAGGCATTAGCCCTTCCTACTGCATGCATAAGATAATACTAGAGGAAGAGCATACACCCCGAGTAGATCACCAACGTAGGTTGAACCCCTCTATGAAAGAGGTAGTTAAAAAGGAAATAATAAAATGGTTAGATGCTGGTGTGATCTTCCCTATAGCTAGTAGTCAGTGGGTGAGTCCTATACAATGTGTACCTAAGAAAGGGGGGATGACTGTGGTAGTCAATGAGAGCAATGAACTGATTCCAACTAGGACTATCACAGGATGGAGAGTTTGCATGGATTATAGGAAGTTGAATAAGGAAACAAAAAAAGACCACTTCCCTCTACCATTCATTGACCAGATGTTAGATAGGATAGCTGGTAGAGCTTACTACTGCTTCTTAGACGGTTATTCAGGATATAACCAGATCACTATAGACCCTAAGGATCAGGAGAAGACCACCTCCACTTGCCCTTTTGGAACTTTTGCCTTTCGCAGAATGCCTTTTGGCTTATGCAATGCACCGGCAACATTCCAAAGGTGCATGTTGGCAATCTTCTCTGATTTGGATGAGTCCATGATAGAGATATTCATGGATGATTTCTCAGTCTTTGGCGATTCATTCACAAACTGTTTAGAGAACTTAGGACAAGTCCTGGCTAGGTGTGAGGAGACCAACCTAGTCCTTAATTGGGAGAAGTGCCACTTCATGGTGGATGAAGGGATTGTCCTAGGTCATAGAGTGTCTAGAGCAGGAGTGGAGGTCGATAGGGCCAAGATTGAAATAATAGAGAAGTTGGTAGAACCTCAGAATGTAAAAGCCATTATAAGTTTCTTAGGGCATGCATGCTTCTATAGAGGGTTCATTAAGAACTTTTCTAAGATCTCCAAGCCTTTATGTGGGCTTCTAGAGCTTAACAAACCATTCATCTTCTCTAAAGAATGTTTCCTAGCTTGGAAAACCCTTAAGGAAGCACTAGTCAAGGCACCGATTATAATAGGGCCAAATTGGGATCTCCCATTTGAGATGTTATGTGATGCAAGTGACTATGCTGTAGGGGTTATGCTAGGACAAAAGATTGACAAGTTAACACACCCTGTATACTATGCTAGTAAGACACTTAACGAGGCACAATGTAATTACACAACCACTGAGAAGGAGATGCTAGCTGTAGTGTTTGCTTGTGAGAAGTTTAGGAATTATATTGTAGGCACTAGGACAATCGTGTACACTGACCACTCTGCCTTAAAGTACCTCATGAGGAAGGCTGATGCTAAGCCTAGGTTGATTAGATGGGTATTATTGCTGCAAGAGTTTGATCTGGACATTAGAGATAAGAAAGGATGTGAAAATGTGGTTGCGGATCATCTTTCTAGATTGTAGCATAATTGCGGAAAAATTGCGGAAACCGCAATTTCTGATGCTTTTATTGATGAACATGTCTTCGTATCGACTCATCGTGATAACGATGAGGAACCTTGGTTTGCTGACATTGCTAACTTCCTTGCCTCGCAGGTACTACCAACTTTCAAGGGAGGCCAAGAGAAGAAGAGGTTCCTGCATGAAGCTAGGAAGTTTATATGGGATGATCCCAAACTTTACAAGACGTGTGCTGATGGTCTGCTAAGGAAGTGTGTATCAGCTGCTGAGGCGAAGTCTGTGTTGCAGCACTGCCATACAACCCCCTATGGTCGACATTTTGGTGGTCAAAGGACAGCTGCAAAGGTGTTCCAGAGTGGCTACTATTGGCCAACGATCTTCAAGGATGCTCACAACTATGCACACAACTGTGATGAATGCCAGAGAACAGGTAACCTTAGTCGAAAGGATGAGATGCCTCTCACTTACATCTTAGAGTTGGAGCTCTTTGATGTGTGGGGCATTGACTTCATGGGACCATTTTCCCCATCATCAGGTAACCTTTACATATTGGTAGCAGTAGACTATGTATCTAAGTGGGTAGAGGCCATAGCATGTCCCAATAATGATGCCAAAACAGTCATAAGATTCCTGCATAGACATATCTTTACTAGATTTGGAACACCTCGTGCTATAATTAGTGATGAAGGGACACATTTCATTAATAGAGCTATGGAGAGAGTGTTGGCTAAATATAATATTAGACATAGAATAGCCACCCCCTATCACCCACATTCGAATGGACAAGCTGAAATTTCAAATAGGGAGATTAAAAACATACTCGAAAAAGTGGTCAAACCCAATAGAAAAGATTGGTCGTTTAAACTCGAGGATGCACTTTGGGCATATAGGACTGCATATAAGACACCCCTAGGTATGTCTCCTTATAGACTTGTGTATGGCAAAGCATGTCATTTACCATTCGAATTAGAAATTAAAGCATTTTGGGCCCTAAAAGAGTTGAATTATTGCGTGACCGATGCGGGAACATTGCGGTCTTTGCAATTACATGAGCTTGATGAGCTTAGACATATGTCCTATGAAAATGCTAAAATGTATAAGGAAAAGACCAAGATTTGGCACGACAGTAGACTTAGAATTAAGGACTTTAAGAAAGGCCAGCTTGTCTTATTATTTAACTCACGGTTGAAATTATTTCCAGGCAAACTGAAGTCCAGATGGTCAGGACCTTTTGTGATAACTAACGTGTTTGTTCATGGTGCAATCGAGATTAAGAACCTGCAGCAAGGGCAACCATTCATGGTTAATGGTGCAAGATTGAAGCATTACTATGAGGAAGGAGATGTGAAGACTCTCTCGGCCTTCCTCTTGACTGAAACGTGAAAATAAGAACGAGAGAGGACGAGTGATCACTGTGCTCGTCCATGCGAGGCTAATGCCTTAGTTTATTTTTTGCTATTTTTTCGGTTACTGTTTGTATATATTGTTGTGTGATTTTAATTACGAATTTGATGTTGATTTTATTTTTTTTGATAGGGAATCGATAGAGGGAATCAAGGAGATGAAATCAAGATAAAAAATCGAGGGAGATATTGGGCCAAATCGAAGATTCAGTTGAGAAGATATTAGCATTTGAAACGGCAAAATCTCCAACGGTCACTAAAATTGCGCTGGATTTGCAGAATCCGCAACGGAAATAGCCGTTGGGATTTCCATCATTACTTATATCCGTTAGGAGCGCGCTGATCCGTACGCTTCTCCCATTCTCTGAACTCCAAGAAATCTTCCTCCCTCTTCATCTGCAATTCCTCTTTCCGGATTCCCACGATTCCACAATGGTGCTAACGAGAGCTGAAAGATCTGCGTCCAAGAAGAAGGCTGACGACGCTGAAATCGCTGCGAGGGAAGCACTCCTCACCTTGGCAGATGCTGAGGCTGCGCGCACTGAAAGACTCCCCAAGCTGCCTATCCGCAAGAAGAAATGGAAGGTGGTTACGGAGATCCCTACTGGACCCTCTGAGCCAGCAGGAACGCCCATGAAACGCAAGTGGAGTATGGCTGTGGCCGAAGCGGCGATCAAGAAAAAGACTCCCTCTGTGGAGAGTCAAGAAAGTGGCCGTCGGTCACACAAGTCAGCCAAGCAGAGCTCTTCGCCATCTCCACCAGCGCGAAGCCCTGAGCTTTCTCCTTCACCACAGAGCTCTGAACACACCCCCCCGGCGCAGAGCCCTGAAGCATCACCCATCTCCAAGCAGCCTGATCCTGAATTTCCATATGGAGAGCGTCAAGAATCAACGCAGGGTAGTGAGGAAGCTGAAGAAGACGAGGTGTTCTCTCCTTTGAGGGAAGCCAGCCCTGAGAGCCCTGCACAGTGGGATGATTCAATGGACGAGACACTGGGGGATTGCCTCCAGCAGATCACAACCAAGGCTAGATTGAAGAAGAAGGCCACCAAGGTTGTCAAGGCCAAACGGCCGAAAGCCTCGAAGAAGTCCAAGAAAAAGAAAGTCAGGGGAGAGCCTTCATCAAAGAAGGGGAGTGATGAGCCGTCTCTGAAGAAGCTCAAGATCGAGGCTGCTGAATCAGCCAAACCAAAAGACAAGGGGAAAGCCAAGCTGTACCCCGAAGATGAGCCTCAATCAGTGAGGTACGTGTCCTCTGATGCTGAGTCCAGAGGCATTGAGCTGAGGAAGAGGGACCTGCTGCACGAGAAAGGCTTCCTCGACGCGCTCGCTGACCTGCCGCAATTCTTGCGCGCAGGGATCACAAATCACGGCTGGGAAGAGCTGTGCAGGCCACCCAATCCAGCCTACTCCAGCATGGTGTAAGACTTTTACGCCAATTTGATGAACCCTGAGGATGGCTTATCTGTGGTCAGAGGAGTCGAGGTAGATTTCTCAGCGAAGGCAATCAACGAAGCCTATGGCCTCAAGGGTCAAAAACACACTGACTATGCAAGGATCGTTGATGAGCCAACAGAAGCTGTCCTGGAGGAGGCAATTCGAATCATTGGCCAGCCAGACGCATCGTGGACAGTCTCGCGCAATGGGAAGCACACCCTGATGAGTGCTACCCTCACAGCCAAGGCGGCTGTCTGGTTTTCCTTCGTGCGGAGGAAGCTGTCCCCAGTGACCCATGAGACCCCCATCAACCAAGGCAGATCGCTGCTGGTCTACGCGATCATGAGAGGCCTCACAATCAACGTTGGCGAGGTCATTGCAGCCTCAATTGCTGACTGCGCCAAAAAGGGTAAGGGTCCACTTTTCTTTCCTAATACAATTACTAAGCTCTGCTTACGTGCAGGGGAACCAATCGAGCGAATGGAAAAGCCGCTGGCCTACACGGGGCACCTGGAGTTGCCTACTGCCTTGAGAATGCGAAGGAAGGGGAACATGGAGTTCGAGCTGGATGGCCTGGCTGCTGCTCAGTCTCTGTCAATGGCCTGCTGTTATGTCTTCAAAAGTGACTTATTTAGGACTTATTTAGCTTAGAAAGATGCACACTCTTAGGTGTTTTTGATAGGATTTAGCTTAAACCTATGCTTATTTGTGAGAATTAAAAGAAGGTAGCTAAATTAGGACTTGTG
This sequence comes from Herpetospermum pedunculosum, assembly GCA_028017165.1. Taxonomy (NCBI): domain Eukaryota; kingdom Viridiplantae; phylum Streptophyta; class Magnoliopsida; order Cucurbitales; family Cucurbitaceae; genus Herpetospermum; species Herpetospermum pedunculosum. Next base: position 28,759,374 of record CM051522.1, read on the forward strand.
TGCAAAAGGAAAGAAAAGGATTGAAAACCGAAGTAAAAGAAAGAAAAAACTACATTGCGATAGCATTGCGGAAACATTGCTGAAACCGCAATGTTTCAAGTGAAAACCGTAAGTTGACTGATCTTTTTCTGTTAATTTCCGTTATTTCAGGGATTCGTTCTTTCTCCTCCATCCATTCTGAAGTATGACGTTGAAGTTGGATGGTTCTCCTTGGCTCAAATGCAGCTGCAGATTACTATAAATAGGGGTCAAAGTCGAGGGTTTAATCATCATCCGAAAGCGTAGAAGTCTTCTCGCAGCTCCATCTTTTCTCCTGTTTTTCTTTGCCGTCTGTTGGTTTGCGAAGCTTAGCTGCTTGGAGTCGATAATCTGATAGGAAGGAGAGAAGATTCGTCTTCTCTCTCGATTGGATTCATCCAAACAAGGCTGATCTTTCTCATCCTTCAGCCGAGGCGGTTGCGACGAGGCGTTCGAGCTTGTTTTACTACTTTCTGCTCTTTATTTCCATTTTCCAGCTTTGTATTGTTGTTGATTCTTTTCTAGTAGCTAGATCAGTTCATTTCGTTGTGTTCTGGCTTTGTGTTATTCATTTTAAGCTTTCTTTTGTCCCTTCAAACAATCAAGTAATCAAACGTAGAATTCATTATTTCACAGTCTCTTGCTTTTGCGATCTACTGCTTTTCCTCACTGTTTTGTCTTTAAATTCCTTCTAAGCATGCCTACTTCTTCTCTTACTTCTGTTCTCCCCACATCCATGAGTAACTAAGTCACATAGGGGCATGCTAATGACAATACTATAGGCTAAAAAACGTGAACCAAGCATGTAGGATAGCTCTCGAAGCATTGATTGTATGTAAGCTTCATCCCACGGGCAATTTCGATTGGCCATCCATTTTGTCCAAAGAACTCCTAACCTCTGGAAGGAGTAAGAGTTCAGAGTCATACACTCATGCTAGCCTTTCAAGGTAGCCAGAAAACGACCTAGGAATAGGCGTTTTTCTAGTACAAACCATAACTTTCTGCTTTAACAAGATGCTTAAGACCTTACTTGGACATGAGTAAACTAAAGAATCTAATGCATGGAATCGGACGATACATGAGATTGAGTGAGTTTGATGCATAGAGAGCTGATCCAATGCTTGAGAATCGTGAGAAAATGCCTATAGAGGAGTCGTTAGTAGCCCTTGTTTCTCCATTTTACACACTTTCGCTGTTAGGAAAATTGCGGTAGAATTGTTGTTTCCGCAATTCTGCTAAGTTCACAATTCTGTTTAGCTGTTTTCTTATTCGTTTATTAATCTCATCTCTTTTCCTTTGAGTTTAACTTTGATTTGCACTTGTTTATGTTGCTACCCGCTACACATTCCTTAGAAAATAGACAATTTAAAACCAATTCTACCCCATCAACCCATCCATTCTTTCTTAACAAAACACTTCATGAATAGCTTATAATAAATCTCTGTGGGAAAACGAATGAAAAAATACTTACTACTTGCTATAAGATCATGTATGCTTGCATGTTCTGAGTGCTCTTTCTATCTTATTGCTTATTTATTTTAACACATTGAGCACGCAACACCTGCCTGATGGATCTGCAGAAGAAGATGGCTCAATGGGCCACATATGCGCAGGCAAGGGATAAAGATGTAGCAGACCAATTGGGCTGCATCTTTCCTGAGTTCCCCACGGACCTACTGACACCATGGGCGCCTCCAAGGCCACGAAGGAATGATGATGAGGAAGACATCTGAGTGCTAGACTAAGAAGCACTCCAGGGAGTATTGCTGTTCCCTTAAAGTAAAAAAAAAAAAAAAAAACAAACTGCTTTTTGTGAAACCATGTGAATTATAATATTTTGAGTTCATATTTTAATCTGTTTTAGTTCTTTAGTTTTAGTATTTAACTTTGTTTAGTGTAGTCTGATGGTAGCTGAATAGGTAGATTAGTTTAGTTTCCTTTTTGTATAGCTTAAATGACTGGAAAAAGCATGCATAGGGGCCTTGATCACTGGTATATCTGCCCTGTATCCATTGCGAAATAATTGCAGAATCCGCAATTATTATTAGTAAATGCATGTTTTTGACTGACTGTTTAGCTAGGCTGGTTCTGTTTAAATTCTGTCTTTTGCTGCTATCTTGACTACCTTATATAGCTTATCTCAAAGCATGCTGGATGAGTGTCATAGGACACCTTTGATAGTTTAAATTAATCTCTTAAAAGTGCTCAGCATGCATAGCTTTAAGTCCTTACCTGACTGTTTTTATAAATTTCTGCTGCTGTGATGTTTGCTTTTAGAATGTTCTGTCTATGCCTAGGGATTTTAGATTCTCTTTGTTTTACCTTAGACTAGATGCTTCTAGGACAAGTTTGGGGGTGTGCCACCTCAGACACTCATTGGGGACAATGAGTAGTTTAAGTTTGGGTGAGGCCACCCTAGGCCTAGGAACATTCCTCGTTCCCTTAAAGCATAAGCATTCTTCTTCTCCTTTACAAAAAAATGATGAGCTGAAAAAAAAAATGAAAAAAAGAATAAAGAGGGGTGTCTCTCTCAAAATTGCTGAGTAATCAGTGCAAAGTGTGTAACCCACAAGTGGCATTGCATCAAAAGGCAACCAAAGGAGAGGCTCCACCTAAGTAAGAAAGAAAGAAAAAGGAAGAAATAGGGAAGAAGAATGTATACCTAGGAGTTGCAACTTTGTGGCTTAGATGTCCTAAATAAAAAGAACTCTGATCCTCAATTAGCTGAGCACAAAGTTGTAGCTTGTAGGGTCGTTTAGGGATATGAATGTATGTCCAATGTAGTGGTGTCAGGGTTTAGGTTGTTCTCTAAAAGTACTACTGTCACTGTTAATACTAAGACTGACATGACTCTAAGGAATCCTAGGTAGCTCAAAAGTAAAAGCTAGAAGCATGTACTGAGTCTGGGGTAAAGCTAGGTAGAATTTGAAACCTTAGGGATAGATGCACGATATGATAGAAGCAAGTAGATCAGTCGTAGGGAGTAATGAAACAACAGGAGTAGCAGAAGTATTAGGCGTGCAAAGTCAGAAGAAGCAATATAAAAGGTTAGTTGTAAACTTAGAAGTGTGTCACAGGACAGCATTGCTATAGATAGGAATGTAGGGGAGTCAGTAAGTGGTTAAAGAGAATGAAACAGCAGCCTACACAAGTCCTTAGATTGCTCGAGGACGAACAAAACCTTAAGTTTGGGGGTGTGTTACGTCTCCAAAAGTGACCTTTTTAGGACTTATTTATCTTAGAAAGATGTACACTCTTAGGTGTTTTTGATAGGATTTAGCTTAAACCTATGCTTATATATGAGAATTAGAAGAAGGTAGCTAAATTAGGACTTGTGTGCAAAAGGAAAGAAAAGGAATGAAAAACGAAGTTAAAAGAAGGAAAAATGAGCATTGCGGCAGCATTGCGGAAACATTGCTAAAACCGCAATGTTTCAAGTGAAATCCGTAAGTTGACTGATCTTTTTCTGTTATTTTCCGTTATTTCAGGGATTCGTTCTTTCTCCTCCATCCATTTTGAAGTACGACGTTGAGGATGGATGGTTCTCCTTGGCCCAAACGCACCTGCAGATTACTATAAAAGGGGGTCAAAGTAGAGGGTTTGATCATCATCCGAAAGCGTAGAAGTCTCTTCGCAGCTCCATTTTTTCTCCTGTTTTTCTCTTCCGTCTGTTGGGTTGGAAAGCTTAGCTGTTGGAGTTGACAATCTGATAGGAAGGAGAGAAGATTCATCTTCTCTCCTGATTGGATTCATCCAAGCAAGGCTTACCTTTCTCACCTTTCAGCCCAGGCGTTCGCGACGAGGCGTTCAAGCTCACTTTACCTACTTTCTGTTTTAGTTTCCTATTTCCAGCACCGTTTGTTGTCTTTTCTTTTCCATTAGTTAGTTCATTTCATTTCGTTGCTTTCTGTCTTTATGTTATTCACTTTAAGCTTCCCTTTGTTCATTCAAACAAGCAATTAATCAAAGCACAATTCATTAATTCACGGTTTCTTGTCTTTGTTGTTTACTGTTTTGCCTTGCTGTTTTAAGTTTATTTGTCTTCTGAGCATGCCTACTTTATCTAATATTCCTGTTCTCTCTATATACATGAGTAACTAAGTCACATAGGGGCATGCTAATGACAATACTATAGGCTAAAAAACGTGAACCAAGCATGTAGGATAGCTCTTGAAGCATTGATTGTATGTAAGCTTCATCCCACGGGCAATTTCGATTGGCCATCCATTTTGTCCAAAGAACTCCTAACCTCTGGAAGGAGTAAGAGTTCAGAGTCATACACTCATGCTAGCCTTTCAAGGTAGCCAGAAAACGACCTAGGAATAGGCGTTTTCCTAGTACAAACCATATCTTTCTGCTTTAACAAGATGCTTAAGACCTTACTTGGACATGAGTAAACTAAAGAATCTAATGCATGAAATCGGAAGATACATGAGAATGAGTTAGTTTGATGCATAGTGAGTTGATCCAATGCTTGAGAATCGTATAAAAATGCCTATAGAGGAGTCGTTAGTAGCCCTTGTTTCTCCATTTTACACACTTTCGCTGTTAGTAACATTGCGGTAAAATTGCTGTTCTCGCAATTCTGCTAAGTTAAAAATTCTGTTTAGCTATTTTCCTCTTCGTTTATTAATCTCTTCTCTTTTCATTTGAGTTTATCATTGACTTGCACTTGTTTATGTTGCTACCCTTTACATATTCCTTAGAAATTAGACAACTTAAAACCAATTCTGCCCCATCAAATCCACCCATTCTTGCTTAACAATACACTTCACGAGTAGCTAATAATAAATCTCTGTGGGAAAACGAATGAAAAAATACTTACTACTTGCTAACAAGATCATGTATGCTTGCATGTTCTGAGTGCTCTCTCTCTCTTATTGCTATTTATTTCACACATTGAGCACGCAACAATTACATAGGACATCTAAGCACCCAAGGCTGTACCCTCTTGGCATACATCATCCTTCTTTGTTTTCTTTCTTTGCACCTCTTTCTTTCCCTTAAGTATGCCTTTTGATGCAGTGCCCCTTGTTGGCTACACAAGTGGCCCTGATTACTCAGCAATTTTAAAGAAAAGAAAATGCTTCTTTTTCATTTTTTTTTTGTATTCTCTTTTTGTTTTCAAAGAAGGATGATGCATATCTTACTAAGGGAGAGAGGATGGTTCCTAGGACTAGAGGTTGCCTCCCGCAAACTTAAACTTCTCATTGTCCCCAATGAGAGTCTGAGGTGGCACACCCCCAAACTTATCTTAGAAGCATCTAGTCTAAATAAAAACCAGACAGATGTTAAAACTCCTAGGGATAGAATGGCCCTCACAGTTCAGATAACTCATCAGCAAAATTTTACTAAAATCAAAATGGTAAGGTCTAACAGAGGCACATGCTCAACATTTTATGAAGCTAATTAAACCTAACAAGAGTGTACTCGACACTCATCCAGCATGCTCAATAGACAGACTACCTAATGACATCAATAATGCAGTCAAATAGTGAGAATTAAAGACAGACAGACCAGCAAAAAGTCATATAACAGCATGCTTAAATGAACAAAACATTGCGGTGTCCGCAAAGAAATCGCAATGATACTAACATAACAGATTTAACCGTGATCAAAGCTCCTAGCATGCAATATTCCATTTGTGAACAACTACAGGCAACAGAAAAAACTATCTAAGCTAACTAATCATACGAAGTTAAACTAAACTAAGCTACTCTAACTCAAGCTAATTAAGGTAATCAAAACATAACAACATCTGATATTGGGGGGGGGGGGGGGGGGGGGGTAACTGGTTACAGAAAAGTAGGTTTTTGAGAGGGGTAAGAAATACTCCTTCGAATGCCGTCAGTCTGTGGCATTCATTCATTCATCCTTGTCTTCTTCATCACTCCTCTCGCTCGGAGGCATCCAGGGGCTCAACAATCCAGCTGGAAAGGTAGGGAACTTGCACCGTAGGTGCTCAGCTAGTTCCTGGTCTCTCGCTTGGGAGTACTCAGCCCATTGAGCTAATTTCCTTTGTAACTCCATCAAGCAGGCCATGGACAATGATTGTGCAGCTGCAGGTCTATCCAGCTCGAACTCCATATTTCCTCTCCTCCTCATCTTCAGGTCGCTGGGCAGCTCATGGTGGCCAGCATAGGCCAATTGCTTCTCCTCTATCGTCACAGGCACCCCTGCGCGCAAGCATAACTTAGTAATAGTGTTAGGGAAAAAGTGTCTGCCCTTACCTTTCCTGAAGCATTCGACGATCGAGGCTGCTATGATCTCACCCACGTCAATAGTGAGTCCCTTCATGATCGCATAAACCAGCAGAGATCTCCCCTGATTGATGGTCGTCTCGTGCGTGACGGGGGATATTCTTCTCCGAATTAGGGAGAACCAAATGGCCGCTTTGTCTTGGAGGGCTGCTGTTACCTCTCCAAAAGTGCATTATTTAAGGCCATATTTACCTAGAAATCATGGAAATTCTTGAGTGTTTTTGTTAAGAGTTAGCTTAATGTGTGCTTAAATGTGAGAATTTGAGAAATGATGCTAAATTAAGGCTTATTTGGAAAAGGAACGGAAAAGGATGCAAAATGATGTAAAAAGAGATAAAATGTACATTGTAGGAACATTGCGGAAACATTGCGATCCTCGCAATGAAACAGTCTTTGCTGCTGTATTTTTCCAGCCGTCAGTCTTTGTTGACTGCGTTTTTCCAGCCGTCAACTCGCCCTGCTGCTGCCACATGTCAAGCTTGACTACCTCACAAAGTTGAATGGTGATCCACGATTCATGAGCAGCCTTTGGCAACCACCTAAAGCTATATAAAGAGAGTGAAATGAAGGATCAAAGCAATTAAAAATGGAATGAAATTCCCCTCAATTCAAACACAATCTGAAAGTGAGGAGAGCCCGATCGTGAAGAATCTCGAAGACGACACCTCTTCCCCCGGTTGTTGGATCGAAGAAATAAGCCCTTGGCGTTGATAATTCGAGAGGAAGAAGAGAATATCCTTCTTCTCTTCTGATTGAAATTATCCCCAAGATCAGCTAATCTTCCCCTTCATCCGAGGCGATTCACGACTTGGAAGGATCCTTACGCACCTTACTGCTTTCCTTTACTGCTTCCCTTTACTGTTTTCCTTTATCGCTTTCCAATTTATTTTATGCTTTCCTCTAAATGTTGTTCTGAATCATTTACTGCTTTTCCCTTTCATTTTTGCTTTTGGATTGACATATGTTTGTTTACAAATGTTTATGTGAATTGCTTTCTTACAAGAGTAATCAATTGGTTTTCTTGAATTCTTCATTCTGTCATTCCTTAATCAATAGTTTGGTTGCGTTCTTCATCTTATCATTTCTTCATCAATTAATTTTACTGAGTTCTTCAATTCATGTTCAATTAATCCATCTCCCTCAGTTCTTCGAAAACCATGAGTAACTAATCTAAGAGAGGTCTGCTAAAGATGAGTCTGTCGGCTAGAAATATGAGAATTCAACATGTAAGATAGCATGAATGCATTGAATGTATGTGAGCTTCATCCCATGGGCGATTTCGACTGACCATCCATTTTGTCTAAAGAATTCCTAACCTCCGGAAGGAGTAAGAATTCAGAGTCATCCATTCATGTTAGTCTTTTATGGTAATCAGAGAATGACCTAGAAATAGGCGTTCTCCTAGCATGTTTGTTAGCTTGGGTGTATAAATAGGTTTTTAAGTCTTACTTGAATATGAGTAAACTATAAGATCTAAGGCATGTAATCGAGAGATGCATGAGACTTAGTTAAAACGATGCATGATATGTTAATCTACTGTTGAATGATCGTAGTTAAATGCCTATAGATGATTCTTAAGTCGACCTTGCTGCCTTACTTTACATTTAAATCGTTGCTAATTCATTGCGAGATTATTGCGAGAACCGCAATAAAACATTTCTGCTTTTTGCCTTAGTCTTTTCCATAGGTTTTTATCTTTGCGATTTTATTGCGAAAGAATTGCGAGACCCGCAATTCTTCTTCTCCACATTATAGCTTTACTTCTTTACTTGCTTTGCTTTTACATTTGCTTTCTTCTTGCATCTTTTATATTTCAGCACACCAACCCAAAATCTACCCAATTTAAGTTACCTTATCTAATTTAGCACATCAAATCGTTAGTCACTAAACTCAATCTTTGTGGGAAAACGAATTAAAACGTATTTATCACTTGCTGCAGACCATGTATGCTTGCATGATCTGAGTGCTCTTCGCATTTCATTTTTACATACACACTGAGCACGCAACAGCTGCACTCATCAGTGTGTGCTTCACGTGCTTCGAGACTGCCCAAGCTGCCTTTGGTTTGCCTATCATATTCAGCGTCTCCTCCAAGATTACCTCTGAGGGTGAAGCCACAATCTTTGAATATTCAGAACTCTTATTCTCCTTGAGAGCATAAACCTTGTTGATCGCCTCGGCAGAGAAGTCAACATCCACGGCCCTCACCACCGAATAACAGCCTTCGGGGTGAGTGAGGTTGGCGTAGAAGTTATAAACCATGTCCGAGTAGGCCTGAATTGGAGGCCTACACAACTCTTCCCAGTCGTGGTTTGTGATTCCTGCGCGCAAGAATTGCGGCAGGTCCGAAAGAGAGTCTAGAAATCCTCTCTCGTGGAGGAGTTCCCTTCTCATTAGTTCCACGCCCCTGGCCTCTGCATCCTTGGATACATACCTCTCAGCTGGAGGCTCATCTTCTTGGAACATTTTTTCTCTTCCCCTTATCCTTTGCCTTGGCTGCTTCAACAACCTCAGTCTTCATCTTCTTGATAGAGGGTTCGGCTTCAACCCTCTTCTTTTTAGCTTTCTTGGAGGCCTTTGACCATTTTTCCTTCACAATTACAGGGGCCCTCTTCTTGAGCCTTGCTTTGGCATCTATTTGCTGGATGCATTCATCCAGCGAATCATCCATTGAATCTCTGCTCTCCTTCTTCACAAGACTGTCAAGATTGACATCCCTGAAGGGAGAGCCTACCTCCTCTTCTTCATTCGCAGCTCCGATTGATGCAGAGTCTGGTTGTTCTACAGGGGAGACTTCTGGTTCCGATGGTTGTTGAGTGGGATCAGGGCTTTGCATGGCCGTCTCCATCGATGGTTCGCCACTCGTAAGGCTTTCCTCACTTGTGGATTTCCGAATTTTGGTCTTTGGAGCTTCTAGGGTAACCTTCCACTTCCATCTAGGGGACTGCGTTGGATCAGAGCTGTGTGCAGCTTCAGTTGTTGCAACCTTCCACTTCCTCTTCACAGGGAGCTTCGGAGGTCTGGAAGGTTTTACAGCCTCAACGTTTGCTAAAGAAAGTAACGCATCTCTTACCAAGGCAGCATCCTTTGTGATTGGGGATGTCTTTTTGGGAGTGGATCTTTCAGCTCGAGTGGAAACCATGCTTGCTTCTTGAAGGTGAAGCTTTGGGGATTGCCGAAGAAGGATAGATCTGATTTGTGAATTCGAGGGTTTGAGAATCGTAAATGGGACTGATCAACAACCCTTCCTATTTATAATGGGTTGTGCACTGACGGTTATATTATTGCGGACTCCGCAATGTTTCTGCAATGCTTCGAATCTCATCAAATCTTTGGAAATGTAACCGTTAGGATTTTTATCCTTGATTGTTGTTTGTTGCAAGATTCTAACAAACTAAATCTGTGATTTTCCAAGATTTCTTCCTTCATCTTCTCCTGGCCTCTTGATTGTGCACCATTTTTGCCGTTTAATATTTCCAATTACCATGCTTCTAATCACATTAAAAACAAACTTAATTAGTACTAGGAAATTAAAAATACTTTAAACAAATAAAAATAGTAAATAAAGATATCTATTCCATAATCCTTTGATGGTTGAGCATAAAGATAATTCCATTAAATTTCCTTGCTCATTCTCTTAATTGGCTTTTAGGCTTCGGATAGGAGGAATGCTGAGAGCGTCCCCACGTCTCCTTCCTCATAGTAGTGCTTCAATCTAGCACCATTCACCACGAACGGTTGGCCTTGTTCCAAATTTTGGATTTCAATCGCACCATGAACAAACACATTAGTGATCACAAATGGACCAGACCAACGAGACTTTAATTTGCCAGGAAACAATTTCAATCGTGAGTTAAACAATAGAACGTGCTGTCCCTTTTTGAAGTCCTTAATCCGAAGTCTACTATCATTTCATATTTTAGTCTTTTCCTTATACATTTTAGCATTTTCATATGACGTGTGTCTTAGTTCATCCAACTCATGCAATTGCAGAGACCGCAATGTTCCCGCATCGAATACGCAAAAATTCAATTCTTTTAAAGCCCAAAACGCTTTGTTTTCTAATTCAAGGGGGGGATGACATGCTTTTCCATAAACTAACCTATAAGGAGACATTCCTATTGGTGTTTTATATGCAGTCCTATACACCCATAGTGCATCATCTAACTTAAAAGACCAATCATTTCTATTTGGTTTTACCATTTTTTCAAGTATACTTTTGATCTCTCTATTAGAAATTTCAGCTTGTCCATTTGAGTGGGGGTGATAGGGTGTTGCTACCCTATGCCTAACATTATATTTAGCTAACACTTTTTCCATGGCTTTGTTTATAAAATGTGTTCCTTCATCACTTATGATGGCACGTGGTGTGCCGAATCGTGTGAAAATATGCCTATTTAGAAATCTAACAACTGTTTTAGCATCATTTAAGGGACATGCAATTGCCTCTACCCATTTTGAGACATAGTCTACACCTACTAAAATGTAAAGATTACCAGCAGATGGTGGGAATGGACCCATGAAGTCAATACCCCAAGAGTTCTAACTCTAGGATATATGTTAGGGGCATCTCATCCTTCCTACTAAGGTTACCTGTACGTTGACATTCATTGCAATTGTGTGCGAAGTCATGTGCGTCCTTGAAGATTGTAGGCCAGAAGTAGCCACTTTGGAACACCTTTGCAGCAGTCCTCTGACAACCAAAATGTCCTCCATAAGGAGCTGTATGGCAATGCTGCAAGATTGACCTTGATTCAGCAGATGACACACATTTTCTTAGCAATCCATCCGCACAGCTTCTGTATAGGGTTGGATCATCCCAAATGTACTTCTTAGCCTCGTTTAAGAACCTCTTATTGTCTTGCCCTTTTCGGAATTCTGGTAGCACCTGTGAGGCAAGAAAAATTGCAATATCAGCAAACCATGGTTCATCATTATCATCGCAATGTACTAAAACAAAAACATGTTCATCAATAAAGGAATCTGACATTGCGAGCTCCGCAATAGATTCTCAATGACTCTGCCATCTTGATAAGTGATCAGCAACTACATTTTCACATTCTTTTTTGTCTCTGATTTCTAGATCAAACTCTTGCAAAAGTAGCACCCATCTAATTAGACGAGGCTTGGCATCAGTCTTCCTCATTAAGTACTTTATTGCAGAATGATCAGTATAAACAATTGTTTTATTTCCTACAATATATGCCCTAAACTTCTCACATGGAAACACTACTGCTAACATTTCTTTCTCTGTGGTAGTATAGTTGCACTCAGCTTCATTCAAAGTTTTACTCGCATAATATATAGGGTGTGTTATTTTTTCTCTCTTTTGGCCAAGCATAGCCCCAATTGCATAGTCACTAGCATCACACATTAGTTCAAAAGGCATCTCCCAATTTGGGCCTATTATGATTGGTGCTTTGACTAAGGCATCTTTAAGCTTGGTCCATGCTATTAAACATTCATTTGAAAAGACAAATGTTCTATTCAGCTCTAGAAGCTCACAGAAGGGTTTAGAGATTTTTGAAAAGTCTTTTATGAATCTCCTATAAAACCCTGCGTGACCTAAGAAACTTATTATGCTTTGACATTCTTAGGTTCAACTAACTTCTCAATGACTTCTATCTTGGCCCTATCGACCTCTATTCCTGCTTTGGACACTTTATGTCCTAATACTATGCCTTCTTCCACCATGAAGTGGCATTTTTCTCAATTTAATACTAGATTGGTTTCTTCACACCTAGTGAGGACTTGTCCTAGATTAGCTAGACAGTGATTAAAGAAATCACCAAATACTGAGAAGTCATCCATAAAGATCTCTATTATAGACTCGTCTAGATCAGAGAAGATTGCCAACATACATCTTTGGAATGTTGCTGGTGCATTGCAGAGGCCGAATGGCATTCTGCGAAAAGCAAACGTACCAAAGGGACATGTAAATGTTGTTTTCTCTTGGTCCTCAGGATCTATGGTGATTTGGTTATACCCTGAGTAGCCATCTAAAAAGCAATAGAAGGCTTGACCGGCTATTTTATCTAGCATTTGGTCTATAAAGGGTAAAGGAAAATGGTCTTTTTTAGTTTCTTTATTAAGTTTTCTGTAATCCATACATACTCTCCATCCTGTGACAGTTCGAGTTGGTATTAATTCATTGTTTTCATTAACTACTACAGTCATACCACCCTTTTTGGTACACATTGGATAGGACTGACCCACTGACTATTGGCTATTGGGAAGATCACACTTGCATCTAGCCATTTAATAATTTCTTTTTTAACTACCTCTTTCATAGAGGGGTTAAACCTACGTTGATGATCTACTCTAGTTGTATGTTCTTCCTCTAACAATATCTTATGCATGCAATAAGAGGGACTTATACCCCTAATGTCAGCAATCGTCCAACCAATTGCCTTTCTATGTTGCTTCAACAGTAATATTAACGCAATTTCATGCTGTTTATTTAGTTTGGACGAAATAATGATAGGCAAGGTATCTTTCTCTCCTAGATATGCATATTTAAGGTGTTCAGGCAATGGTTTCAGTTCTAATAAAGATGGTTGTTCAATTGATGGCATCATAGGAGTTATAGTTCTTTCAGACAGTTCATTGGTCATGCATACATGCTGAGGGTTATCCACAGATACATCCATCAATTTAGAAATATTCAAATCATTCAAATCTATTTGTGCATAATCAGTAGCATGCTTGACTAACAATTCATGCTCAATTTCATCTTCAATTAATGATTCTACTATATCTACAGTTGCACAGTGTTCAAGATCAGAGGGGTACTGTTGCGTGCTCAATGTGTTGAAATAAATAGGCAATAAAAGAGATAGAGCACTCAGAACATGCAAGCATACATGGTCTCACAGCAAGTAGTAAGTATATTTCATTCGTTTTTTCCACAGAGACTTATTTTTAGCTATTCGTGAAGTGTATTTGTTAAGAAAGAAGGGGTGGATTTGATGGGGTAAAATTGGTTTTTAATTATCTAATTTTTGCTGAATGTGTAAAGGAATGCAACATAAACAACTGGAAGTTGAAATTAGACTCAACGGACAAGAGATGAAATTAATAAACGAAGAAGAAAACAACTAAACAGAATGAAAACTTAGACGGAATTGCGGGGACCGCAATTCTACCGCAATTATAATAACAGCGAAAGTGGGTAAATGGGTGATTTAAGGGCTACTAATGACTATCCTATAGGCATGTTTATACGATTCCCAAGCATTAGATCAACTCTCTATACATCAAACTCACTCTATCTCAAGTATCGTCCGATTCCATGCATTAGATTCTTTAGTTTACTCAACTCAAAGTAAGGTCTTAAGCATCTTGTTAAAACAGGAGTGTTTAGTTTGTACTAGGGAAACGCGTATTCCTAGGCCGTTTCCTGGTTACCATGAAAGGCTAGCATGATAATATGACTCTGAACTCTTACTCCTTCCAGAGGTTAGGAGTTCTTTGGACAAAATGGATGGCCAATCGAAATTGCCCGTGGGATGAAGCTTACATACAATCAATGTCCGAGAACTATCCTACATGCTTGGTTCACGTCTTTTTTAGCCTATAGTTCTGTCATTAGCGTGCCCCTAAGTGACTTAGCTACTCATGGATATATAGAGAACAGAAATATAAGATAAAACAGACATGCTTAGAAGGGAAATGTACTCAAAACAGTAATGCAAAAACCGTAGCAGCAGAAGATGGAAACTGTGAAATGAAGACTTGTAATTTGATTACTTTGAATGTTTGAACGAACAAAGGAAACTTAAAGGAAATAATTCAAAGACAGACAGCAACGAAATGCAGTAGATTAATCACTAAACTAGAAACAACAACTGATCAAAGCTGGAAATTAGAAAAGGAAGACAGAAAGCAGGAAATGCAGCTTGAAGCTTCGTTGCAGTCGCCTCGAATGAAGGGGATGAAAGGTCAGCCTTGCTTGGATGAATCCAATCGAGAGAGAAGAAGAATCTCCTCTCCTTCCTATCAGATTATCGATTCCAACAGCTGAGACTCTCACTCCAACAGACGGCGAAGGAAAACAGGGAGAAAAGATGGACTGCGAGAAGACTCTACGCTTTCGGATGATGACTGATCCTCCGACTTTGACCCCCTTTTATAGTAGTTTGCAGGTGCATTTGGGCCAAGGAGAACCATCAATCTTCAACGTCGTATATCAGAATGGATGGAGGAGAAAGAATGAATCCCTGAAATTACGGAAATTAACAGAAAAAGATCAGTCAACTTACGGTTTTCACTTGAATAATTGCGGCTTCAGCAATGTTTTCGCAATGCTGTCGCAATGCAGTTTTTTCATTCTTTTCCTTCGGTTTTCAACCCTTTTCTTTCCTATTGTGCATAAGTCCTAATTTAGCTACCTTCTTCTCATTCTCATATTTAAGCATAGGTTTAGGCTAAATGCTATCAAAAACACCTAAAAGTGTACATCTTCTTAAGCTAAATGGGTCCTAAATAAGTCACTTTCAGAGACTTAACACACCCCCAAACTTAAGGTTTTGCTTGTCCTCAAGCACACTAAGGACTTACCTAGGCTGCTGTTTCTTCTTCTTTAACCACTTACTAACTCCCTTATATTCTTGTCTATAGTAATGCTGTCCTGTGACACACTCCTTCGTTTAAAACTACCCTCTTATCTAGCTTCTTCTGACTTTGCTTGCCTAACATTCCTTCTGTTTTCATTGACTCCCTACAACTGATCTATTTGCTTTTGTCATATCATGCCACTATCCCTAAGGTTTCAAATTCTGCCTAGCTTTACCTCAGACTCAGTACATGCTTCTAGCTTTATTTTTAATGTGTCTAGGATTCCTTGGAGTCATGCCAGTCTTAGTATTAACGGTGACAGTAGTACTTTTAGAGAACAACCTAAACCCTGGCATCACTACATTGGATAAACACTCATCTCCCTAAACAACCCTACAAGTTACAACTTTGTGCTTAGCTAATTGAGGATCATAGTTCTTTTTTAAATAGGACATCTAAGCCACAAAGTTATAACTCCTAGGTATACATTCTTCTTCCCTATTCTTTTCCCTTTTTCTTACTTAGGTGGAGCCTCTCCTTTGGTTGCCTTTTGATGCAACGCCACTTGTGGGTTACACACTTGGCACTGATTACTCAGCAACCTAAGAGAAACTCCCCCCCTTTATTCTTTTTTCATTTTTTTTTTCAGTTCATCATTTTTTTTTAAAGGAGAAGAAGAATGCTTATGTTTCTAAGGGAGAGAGGAATGTTCCTAGGCCTAGGGTGGCCTCCCCCAAACTTCAACTACTCATTGTCCCCAATGAGTGTCGGAGGTGGCACACCCCCAAACTTGTCCTAGAAGCATCTAGTCTAAGGTAAAACAAAGAGAATCTAAAGCCCTAGGCATAGACAGAACATTTGAAAAGAAAATATCACAGCAGCAGAAAACTGAAAAAAAAAACAGGCAGATAAGGACTTACAGCTATGCATACTGAGCTATTTAGAGGTTAATTTGAACTATCAAAGGGTGTCCTATGACACTCATCCAGCATGCATTTAGATAAGCTATATAAGGTAGTCATGTTAGCAGCAAAAGATAGATTTTAAACAGTTCACAGCCTAGCTAAACAGATAGTCCAAAACATGCTTTTAGTAATAAAAATTGCGGGTACCGCAATTATTTCGCAATGAAGTCTGGGCAGATATATCATTCACTAAGGCCCCTAAGCATGCTTTTTCCATTCATTCAAGCTCTCTAAAAATAAAACTAAACTATCCTACCTAGTCATCTAGCATCAGACTATACTAAACATAATTAAAGACAAAAAACTAAGCATTTAAAACAGATCAAAATTGTCCTGCAAACAGCATAATTTACATAGTCTATCAGAAAGCAGAAAATTGTTTTTTTTTTTCGAAGGGAACAGCAATACTCCCTTTAGTGCTATTCAAATCAGCACTCAGATATCCTCATCCTCATCAGGCTGTCGTGGGCGTGGAGGCACCCATGGAGTCAGGAGATTGGTGGGGAAGTCAGGGAAGATGCAGCCTAGCTGGTCTGCAACCTCTTTGTCCCGTGCCTGCGCATACGTGGCCCATTGAGCCATCCTCCTCTGCATATCCATTAGGCAGGCCATGGATAGGGACTGATCAGCAGCCAGCCTATCCAGTTCAAACTCCATATTCCCCTTTCTCCTCAGCCTCAGGTTAGCAGGCAGCTCCAAGTGGCCTGTGTAAGCCATCTGCTGCTCCATGCGCTCAGTGGGGACTCCTGCAAGCAAACATAGCTTGGTTATGATGTTAGGGAAAAACAGTGGTCCCTTACCTTTCTTAGCGCACTCTGCAATGGCAGCAGTGATGACTTCTCCCACGTTGATCGTGAGACCTCTCATTATCGCGTACACCAGCAGCGAACGGCTCTGGTTGATTGTAGTCTCATGAGTCACTGGGGACAATCTCCTTCTCACAAACGAAAACCAAACAGCCGCCTTAGCCGTGAGGTTGGCACTCATGAGAGTGTGTCTCCCATTGCGTGACATGGTCCAGGAAGCTTCAGGCTGGCCAATTGTCCGAATGGCCTCTTCCAGAACAGCCTCAGTAGGCTCATCAACAATCCGTGCATAATCTGTATGAGTTTGGCCCTTGAGACCATAGGCTTCGTTGATGGCCTTGGCTGAGAAATCCACCTCTACCCCTCTGACCACAGACAGGCCATCCTCAGGGCTGAGCACATTGGCGTAGAAATCATACACCATGCTCGTGTAGGCTGGATTGGGCGGTCTGCAAAATTCCTCCCAACCGTGGTTGATCACTCCTGCGCGCAAGAACTGCGGCAGGTCAGCAAGTCGGTCGAGGAAGCCTTTCTCATGTAGCAATTCCCTCTTCCTCAGTTCCACGCCCCTGAACTCAGCATCAGAGGAAACATACCTCACTGACTGAGGCTCGTCTTCAGGGTAGAGCTTTGCCTTCCCTTTATCTGATGGCTTGGCTGACTCGGCAGCCTCAACCTTGAGTCGTTTGAGCGAAGGCTCAGTGCTCTCTTTTCCTGCTGAAGGTGCCCTTCTAGCCTTCTTCCTCTTCAGCTTCTTGGATCGCTTGGCCTTGACAATCTTGGCCTTTTTCTTTTTCTTACGCCGTGCCTCGATGTTGATCTGCTGCAGGCATGCCCCCAGCGTTTCTTCCATGGAATCATCCTGCTGTGCAGGACTCTCTTGGCTAGCTTCCCTCGCAGGCGAGAAGACCTCGTCTTCCCCAACTTCCCCACTGCCCTGAGTGGATTCTTGGTACTCCCCATATGGGAATTCAGGGTCAGGCCGTGGGGAATTGTGCGACGGCGTGGTGCTCTGCTCTGCCGTAGGCGTCTGCACAGAATTCAGTGGTGAAGACGGCGTTTCAGGGCTCTGTGCAGGCGGTGACGATGAAAGCTCTGGGCTGTGCACTGGTTCAGATGAAGAAGGGTTGTGCGCAGGTGAGGCAGATGGCGACGAACTCTTCTTGATCGACTCGTGGGACGCACGATCCGATTCTTGACTCTCCACAGAGGGAGTCTTTGCTTTGCTTGGTTCGGCGGCCATCTCGACACTCCACCGACGCTTCTTGGGTGTGCCTGCTGGTTCAGAAGGTCCAGCAGGGATTTCTGTGACAACCCTCCACTTCCTTCTACGGATCGGAAGCTTGGGAAGACGGCCAGTGCGTACAGCACCCTCATCTGCAAGGGTAAGAAGTGCTTCCCTCGCAGCCGCTTCAGCAGCGTCATCAGCCTTCTTCTTGGCTGCAGATCTTTCAGCACGTGTGGACACCATTGTCGAATCTTGGAGGTTTGGAGAGAAGGATCAAAGATGAAGAGAATCGCAGCTTTCTTGGAAATCAGAGAATGAAAGAATCGTATCGAACGAGCGCCTCCCAACGGATATAAAGGCAACGGCTAAATCCCAACGGCTATTTTTTTGCGGATCCTGCAATTCCAGCGCAATTTTAGGGATCTTTTTTCATCAAAATGTCAAACTTTGCTCGCCCGTATCTTTTATTTGGCTCGATCGTTTCTTGATTTTTAAAGCTGGATTTCCTCTCCTTGATTCCCTCTATTAATTCCCTGCAAAAAGAAATAAAATTAACATCAAATTCGTAATTAAAATTACACAACAAAACACTCAAACGATAACCGGAAATTTGCAAAAAATAAACTAAGGCATGAGCCTCATGTTGACGAGCATAGTAATCACTCGTCCTCTCTCGTTCTCTTTTCATGCTTCAGTCAAGAGGAAGGCCGAGAGAGTCTTCACATCTCCTTCCTCATAGTAGTGCTTCAACCTCGCACCATTAACCATAAATGGTTGGCCTTGCTGCAAGTTTTTTATCTCTATGGCACCATGAACAAACACATTAGTAATCACAAATGGACCTGACCATCTAGACTTAAGTTTCCCTGGAAATAGCTTCAACCGTGAGTTAAACAACAATACAAGTTGACCTTTCTTAAAGTCCTTAACTCTAAGTCTACTATCATGCCAAATCTTGGTCTTTTCCTTATACATCTTAGCATTTTCATAGGCCATATGTCTAAGCTCATCAAGCTCATGTAATTGTAAAGACCTTAGTGTTCCTGCATCTTTTACACAAAAATTCAATTCCTTCATGGCCCAAAATGCTTTGTTTTCCAACTCAAGTGGTAAGTGACAAGTCTTGCCATAAACTAGCCTATAAGGAGACATTCCCAGAGGTGTCTTATATGCTGTCCTATAAGCCCAAAGTGCATCCTCAAGCTTGAAGGACCAGTCTTTCCTATTAGGTTTGACTACTTTCTCTAGGATGTTCTTAATTTCCCTATTTGAAATTTCAGCCTGTCCATTTGAGTGTGGGTGATAGGGAGTGGCTACTCTATGTCTAATGTTATACTTAGCCAACACTCTCTCCATAGCCTTGTTAATAAAATGTGACCCCTCATCACTAATAATGGCACGAGGTGTCCCAAACCTAGTAAAAATGTGCCTATGTAGGAAGTTGGTGACTGTTTTAGCATCATTACTAGGACATGCTTTGGCTTCTACCCACTTGGACACATAATCCACTGCCACTAATATGTAGAGGTTACCTGATGATGGAGGGAATGGTCCCATGAAGTCAATGCCCCATACATCAAAGAGCTCCAATTCTAAGATGTAGGTGAGGGGCATCTCATCCTTTCGACTGAGGTTACCTGTTCTTTGGCATTCATCACAGCTGTGGGCATAATTGTGGGCATCCTTGAAGATTGTTGGCCAATAGTAGCCACTCTGAAATACCTTTGCAGCTGTTCTTTGGCCACCAAAGTGTCCACCATAAGGAGATGCGTGACAGTGCTGCAGCACAGACTTCGCTTCAGCAGCTGAAACACACTTCCTCAGCAAGCCATCAGCACAGGTTCTGTAAAGTGTGGGGTCATCCCAGATGAATTTCCTTGCTTCATGAAGGAACCTCTTCTTCTCTTGTCCTCCCCTGAAAACTGGTAATACCTGTGATGCACGGAAGTTAGCAATGTCAGCAAACCAAGGTTCCTCATCGTTATCACGATCCGTCAAAACAAAGATATGTTCATCAATAAAAGCATCAGAAATTGCGGGATCCGCAATTTTTTCGCAATTGTGCTGCAATCGAGAAAGGTGATCTGCAACCACATTTTCACATCCCTTCTTGTCTCGAATGTCCAAATCAAACTCCTGCAGCAATAACACCCACCTAATCAACCTAGGCTTCGCATCAGCCTTCCTCATAAGATATTTCAAGGCAGAATGGTCAGTGTATACAATTGTCCTAGTGCCTACAATATAGTTTCTGAATTTCTCACAAGCAAACACTACCGCAAGCATCTCTTTCTCAGTAGTTGTATAATTACATTGAGCCTCATTCAAGGTCTTGCTAGCATAATATACAGGATGTGTTAGCTTGTCAATTTTCTGTCCTAACATGACTCCTACAGCATAGTCACTAGCATCACATAACATCTCGAATGGGAGATCCCAATCTGGCCCTACTATAACAGGTGCGGTGACTAGTGCTTTCTTAAGGGTGGTCCAAGCTGCTAAACAGTCTTTAGAGAAGATGAATGGCCTACCTAGCTCTAGTAGCTCACATAGAGGTTTGGCTATCTTAGAAAAGTCCTTGATGAACCTTCTGTAGAAGCCAGCATGCCCTAAGAAACTCCTAATGGCCTTGACATTCTGAGGCTCTACCAACTTCTCTATGATCTCTATTTTGGCCCTATCGACCTCCACTCCAGCCCTGGACACTCTATGATCTAAGACAATCCCTTCATCCACCATGAAGTGACACTTTTCCCAATTAAGGACTAAGTGAGTCTCTTCACATCTAGCCAGGACCTGTCCTAGGTTCTCTAGACAGTTCGTAAATGAGTCCCCAAAGACTGAGAAGTCATCCATGAATATTTCTATCATGGACTCATCCAACTCAGAGAAGATTGCCATCATGCACCTTTGGAAAGTTGCCGGTGCATTGCATAAGCCAAAAGGCATTCTGCGAAAGGCAAAAGTTCCAAAAGGGCAAGTGAAGGTAGCCTTCTCTTGGTCTTTAGGGTCTATAGTAATCTGGTTATAGCCAGAATAACCATCTAAGAAGCAATAGTAGGCTCTACCAGCTATTCTGTCTAACATCTGGTCAATAAATGGTAGAGGGAAGTGGTCTTTTTTAGTTTCTTTATTTAGTTTCCTGTAATCCATGCACACTCTCCACCCTGTGACAGTCCTAGTTGGAATCAGTTCGTTGTTC
The DNA here is from genome assembly GCA_028017165.1 of Herpetospermum pedunculosum. NCBI lineage: Eukaryota > Viridiplantae > Streptophyta > Magnoliopsida > Cucurbitales > Cucurbitaceae > Herpetospermum > Herpetospermum pedunculosum. The sequence goes on from CM051522.1 coordinate 28,780,409, forward strand.
TCATTGACTACCACAGTCATCCCACCCTTTTTAGGTACACACTGTATAGGACTCACCCACTGGCTACTAGCTATGGGAAAGATCACACCAGCATCTAACCATTTTATTATTTCTTTCTTAACTACCTCTTTCATAGAGGGGTTCAACCTACGTTGATGATCTACTCTAGGTGTGTGCTCTTCCTCTAGTATAATCTTATGCATACAATAAGAAGGGCTAATGCCTCTAATATCAGCAATAGTCCATGCAATAGCCTTCCTATGTTTCTTAAGCAGTAATCTCAGTTCAACCTCATGCTTTTCACTTAATTTAGAAGAAATGATAACAGGCAGAGTTTCATTACTCCCTAAATATGCATACTTGAGGTGAGTGGGTAGTGGTTTCAGTTCTAAAACAGGTGGATGCTCAATAGATGGCTTTAAAGGATTTACAGGTCTATCAGTTAGATCTATATTCATACATACATGTTGTGGTTTATCTACAGCTATGTCCATTATGTCAGATACATTCAAGTCAGCTACATCTAATCCTACATATTCATTAGCATGCTTTGTTAATAATACATGCTCCAATTGTTCTTCCATTAAAGAATCAACTACGTCCATACTAGCACAGGATTCAAGGTCAGAGGGATACCTTAAAGCTTTATATACACTGAACTTTACCTCTTCATCATGAACCCTCATAGTAAGCTCACCTTTTTGGACGTCTATAAGTGCCCTACCTGTGGCTAGAAATGGTCTGCCTAGCAGGATGGGGACCTCCTTGTCTGCTTCATAATCCAGGATAATGAAATCTGCAAGGAAAATAAATTTGTCAACCTTTACTAAAATATCCTCAATTTTACCTTCTGGATATGCAATGGATCTGTCTGCTAGTTGTAAGGTGACAGTGGTTGGACGTGCTTCTCCTATTCCCAACTGGCGGAATAGTGATAGGGGCATGAGGTTTATGCTGGCGCCCAGGTCACAAAGCGCTCTGCCCACGTGCTTGCCTCCAAGTTCTACAGGTAAGGTGAAGGAACCAGGATCCTTCTCCTTCTTGGGCAGCTTGTTTTGGAGGATGGCACTGCACTCCTCAGTGAGGTTTACTGTTTCAAACTCACCAATTATCTTTTTGTTAGTAATAATGTCCTTCAAAAACTTCACATAGGAAGGCATAGACTGTAAAACTTCTACAAAAGGAATGTTGACATGCACTTGCTTAAGAATTTCTAAGAATTTATTAAAATGAACTTCCTGTTCCTGCTTCTTCTTAAGCCTTCGAGGGTATGGAGGTGGTGGCACATATGCAGGCACGTCAGGGCGCCTTAGGATAGGTGGAGGCCTTGAAATTTCTTCTATCTCCTCAATGATTGGCTCCAGCCTGGCTCCTGATGTGCTAGTTGGTGGTGGACCTTGGGTTGGCAGAGACTCCAGTGGAGCACTAGACTCAGCGTTCTCTACTCTCTTTGGTGTGTCCTTTGTGTTGCTCACCAAGGGTCTACCACTTCTAAGTTCAATTGCTTGAACTTGCTCTTTACCATCTCTCCTTGGCACCTCAGTATCAGCAGGGAGTCTACCTTGGGGCCTACTCTTGAGTTCATTGGCCAATTGGCCTATTTGGTTCTCTAGGCTCCTAAGAGTAGCTTGTTGGCTTTGAAGAGTAGCATCATTCTTAGCTATGTATTCCTTGAGTAAGTTTTCTACAGAAGATCCTACAGGTTGGTTATAAGGTTTTTGATACATTGATTGGTTATGTTGGGGAGTGAAACCAGGTGTTCCACTCGGTCTAGGTTGGTTAGGACTTTGGTTAGCATTTTGTTGGCCACCCCATGACAGGTTTGGGTGGTTCCTCCAACCAGGGTTGTATGTGTTGGAATAGGGGATGTTCCTAGGCTGCTACTGACTTCCAATGTAGCAGACTGAGGCTGGATTCCCAGGGCAGTATTCATACAGGTGCCCTTCCCCACAGAATCCACATATAAGTGCCTCCCCTTGACTTGGCTGGGTGCCCATTGACATGGCAGTAGCGGTGTTGGCACTTGTTTGGAGATTGGCTTGAGCCATTTGCTTAACTAGGTTGGTCAGGGCATTTATTTGGGTGCTCATTGCACTTAGAGCATCCTTGTCTTGAGCCCTAGTTGGCTCAACTGGATCATCTGACCACCTACAATGAGATGCTGAGATCTTCTCCAAGATCTCATAGGCCTCGTTGTAACTCTTGGACAACATGGAACCACCAGCAGATGAATTTAAGACTTGCCTAGTGCTGGGGTTGCATCCTTTGAAAAATACCTCTATTTGGATACACCATGGGATGCCATGATGTGGACATTGAAGAAGAAGATCTTTGAATCTAGTCCAAGCTTCGTGAAGAGACTCATTATCAGCTTGTTTAAACTTAACTATATCATCACGAAAGGTAGAATTCCTATCAGGTGGGAAGTATTTGACTAGGAATTTCTCTGCTAAGTCTGTCCAATTAAGGACAGATCCAGAGGGTAATGAGTTCAACCATGTTTTGGCTTTGTCCCTCAAAGAGTAAGGGAACAAGTATAGCCTTAAAGCCTCTTGGGACACTCTAGGGATGATAAAGGTATCACTGACTCCTAAGAAGTTCCTAAGATGGTTGTGGGGGTCCTCATTTTCTATTCCAAAGAATTGTCCCACAGTGGACAACATTTGGAACATCACTGGCTTTAACTCGAATGAGTGGGCAGTGATTTCAGGACGGATTATGCTGGGGTTCAGCTCCCCAGGCATAGGTACTAGGTATGAAAGAATGGCACTATTCTTGTCATTCGCTATTTCGATGGGGTTGCGAATGACAGGTACCGGATTTGGAACTATATCGTCCATTTCTTCGATTTCAGGTATGATTTGAGGTATAGGAGGTTGTTTAAAGAGTCGTTTCCTTGCTTTGTTTCTAGCTCTAAGTAGTCTCTCAGGCTCAGGATTGAACTCTAGATCACTACTTGAACGCTCACTCATAAACTAACCCAATAGTACCTGCAAAAGAAATGAAAAGTAGATTAGTTTCAATAGATAATAAACTTGGTTTTTCAAACTTAACAAACTTCGTTTTCACTTAAAATAAGTCCCCGGCAGCGGCGCCAAAAACTTGTTGCGTGCTCAATGTGTTGAAATAAATAGGCAATAAAAGAGATAGAGCACTCAGAACATGCAAGCATACATGATCTCACAGCAAGTAGTAAGTATATTTCATTCGTTTTTTCCACAGAGACTTATTTTTAGCTATTCGTGAAGTGTATTTGTTAAGAAAGAAGGGGTGGATTTGATGGGGTAAAATTGGTTTTTAAATATCTAATTTTTGCTGAATGTGTAAAGGAATGCAACATAAACAACTGGCAGTTGAAATTAGACTCAACGGACAAGAGATGAAATTAATAAACGAAGAAGAAAACAACTAAACAGAATGAAAACTTAGACGGAATTGCGGGGACCGCAATTCTACCGCAATTATAATAACAGCGAAAGTGGGTAAATGGGTGATTTAAGGGCTACTAATGACTATCCTATAGGCATGTTTATACGATTCCCAAGCATTAGATCAACTCTCTATACATCAAACTCACTCTATCTCAAGTATCGTCCGATTCCATGCATTAGATTCTTTAGTTTACTCAACTCAAAGTAAGGTCTTAAGCATCTTGTTAAAACAGGAGTGTTTAGTTTGTACTAGGGAAACGCCTATTCCTAGGCCGTTTCCTGGTTACCATGAAAGGCTAGCATGATAATATGACTCTGAACTATTACTCCTTCCAGAGGTTAGGAGTTCTTTGGACAAAATGGATGGCCAATCGAAATTGCCCGTGGGATGAAGCTTACATACAATCAATGTCCAAGAGCTATCCTACATGCTTGGTTCACGTCTTTTTTAGCCTATAGTTCTGTCATTAGCGTGCCCCTAAGTGACTTAGCTACTCATGGATATATAGAGAACAGAAATATAAGATAAAACAGACATGCTTAGAAGGGAAATGTACTCAAAACAGTAATGCAAAAACCGTAGCAGCAGAAGATGGAAACTGTGAAATGAAGACTTGTAATTTGATTACTTTGAATGTTTGAACGAACAAAGGAAACTTAAAGGAAATAATTCAAAGACAGACAGCAACGAAATGCAGTAGATTAATCACTAAACTAGAAACAACAACTGATCAAAGCTGGAAATTAGAAAAGGAAGACAGAAAGCAGGAAATGCAGCTTGAAGCTTCGTTGCAGTCGCCTCGAATGAAGGGGATGAAAGGTCAGCCTTGCTTGGATGAATCCAATCGAGAGAGAAGAAGAATCTCCTCTCCTTCCTATCAGATTATCGATTCCAACAGCTGAGACTCTCACTCCAACAGACGGCGAATGGAAACAGGGAGAAAAGATGGACTGCGAGAAGACTCTACGCTTTCGGATGATGACTGATCCTCCGACTTTGACCCCCTTTTATAGTAGTTTGCAGGTGCATTTGGGCCAAGGAGAACCATCAATCTTCAACGTCGTATATCAGAATGGATGGAGGAGAAAGAATGAATCCCTGAAATTACGGAAATTAACAGAAAAAGATCAGTCAACTTACGGTTTTCACTTGAATAATTGCGGCTTCAGCAATGTTTTCGCAATGCTGTCGCAATGCAGTTTTTTCATTCTTTTCCTTCGGTTTTCAACCCTTTTCTTTCCTATTGTGCATAAGTCCTAATTTAGCTACCTTCTTCTCATTCTCATATTTAAGCATAGGTTTAGGCTAAATGCTATCAAAAACACCTAAAAGTGTACATCTTCTTAAGCTAAATGGGTCCTAAATAAGTCACTTTCAGAGACTTAACAGGTACCTCAAAGCTTTAAACACACTGATCTTAACCTCTTCATCATGGACTCGCATGGTAAGTTCATCTTTTTGGACATCAATTAGGGCCCTACCTGTGGCTAAGAAAGGTCTGCCCAGTAGGATTGGCACCTCTTTGTCTGCCTCGTAGTCCAAGATTATAAAATCTGCTAGGAAAATAAATTTGTCAACCTTGACTAGTAAATCCTCAATCTTACCTTCAGGGTATGCGATGGATTTGTCTGCAAGATGCAAGGTGACTGTTGTTGGTCGTGCTTCACCTATCCCAAGCTGTTGGAATAGTGACAAGTGCATAAGGTTGATGCTGGCTCCCAGATCACACAAGGCTCTGCCCACATGTTTGCCTCCCAATTCTACTGGTAAAGTGAAGGAACCAAGGTCCTTCTCCTTCTTTGGCAGCTTGTTTTGGAGTATGGCATTGCACTCTTCAGTGAGATTGACTGTTTCAAACTCACCAATAACTTTTTTGTTAGTTATAATATCTTTTAAAAACTTTACATATGTTGGCATAGACTGCAAAACTTCCACAAAAGGAATATTAACATGGACTTGCTTCAGGATTTCTAAAAACTTATGGAAATGAGCTTCCTGTTCTTGTTTCTTTCTGAGCCGTCTAGGAAATGGAGGTGGTGGCACATAGGTAGGCAATTCAGGTTGCCTAATGACAGAGGGAGTCCTAGGAATCTCTTTTGGTTCCTCAATGATAGGTTCCAGCCTCACCCTTGTTGTGCTTGGTTGTATTTGATCAAGGTTAGGCAGAGAATCCAGTGGAGCACTAGACTCTTCATTCTCTACTCTCTTTGGTGCTTCTCTGCTGTTGATCACCAATGGCTTTCCACTTCGGAGTTCAATAGCTTGAACTTGTTCCTTACCATCCCTTCTTGGAGTTTCTGTGTCTGCAGGCAGTCTGCCTTGGGGCCTATTCTTCAGCTCGTTTGCCAACTCCCCAATCTCATTCTCTAAGCTTCTCAGTGTTGCTTGCTGGCTCTGCAGAGTTGCATCATTCTTTGCTATGTATTCTTTCAGCAAGTTCTCCACTAATGTTCCCATAGGTTGGTTGTTGACATATTGTTTCTGATATGGGGGTTGACTAGTTTGTTGAGTCAAACAAGATGGTCCACTTGGTCTTCGTTGATTTTGCATTTGGCTTGTGCTTTGTTGTCCACCTCAAGAGGGATTTGGGTGGTTTCTCCAACCAGGGTTGTATGTGTTTGAGTAGGGGTTGTTCCTTGGTTGTTGTTGACTTCTAACATAGCACACAGATGCTGGATTAGCAGGGCAAAAGTCATACATATGCCCTTCCCCACAGAATCCACAGATTAGTGCCTCACCTTGGTTGGCTATTGTTGTGCTTGTTGAAAAAGCTGCCACTGTGTTGACACTTTGTTGAATGTTGGTTTGAGCCATTTCTTTCACCAGGTTGGTCAGAGCATTGATCTGTCTGCTCATTGCACTGAGTGCATCCATGTCTTGAGCCTTCCTTCTGTTTGGCTCCACCGGATCATCTGACCACCGACAATGTGATGTTGAGATTTTCTCCAAAATCTCATAGGCTTCGTTATAGCTCTTTGATAGCATTGAACCTCAAGGTGAGGAATTCAAGACTTGCCTCGTGCTGGGGTTGCATCCTTTGAAGAATACTTCAATTTGAATACACCATGGAATGCCATGGTGTGGACATTTGAGTAGCAGATCTTTGAATTTGGTCCAAGCTTCATGTAGTGATTCATTCTCGGCTTGCTTGAACTTGATGATGTCATCACGAAAGGTAGAGTTCCTGTCTGGAGGGAAATATTTTACCAGGAACTTCTCAGCTAGGTTTGCCCAATTGATAATTGATCCAGAGGGGAAGGAATTCAACCATGTCTTGGCTTTGTCTCTTAATGAATATGGAAACAGGTACAATCGCAAAGCCTCTTGAGACACTCCTGGAATGACAAAGGTGTCACTCACTCCCAGGAAGTTCCTCAAGTGATTGTGGGGGTCTTCATTCTCCACTCCAAAGAATTGTCCAACTGTTGACAGCATCTAAAACATGACAGGTTTCAGTTCGAATGAGTGAGCTGTGATTTCGGGGCGTATGATGCTCGGATTAAGCTCCTCAGGCATAGGTACAAGGTATGATAGAATAGCACTATCCTTGTCATTCGCAATTTCAATGGGATTGCGAATATTAGGTGCTCGGTTTGGTGCTTTTTCTACTCTATCCATTTCAGCTTGTTGTGGTTCAGATTGTACCGACTCTACGTGGTCAGCAATGTGCTGAAATACAGGTTGATTTTGAGTTTGCTGTTTAAAAAGACGTTTCCTAGTTTTATTTCTGTTCCTTAGAGTCCTTTCAGGCTCAGGATCAAACTCGAGATTGTGGGTTGGAAACTCATTCATAAACCATCTTTGTTGGTACCCGAAAAATAAACGCAAAAGATTAGCTCCAATTGATTAAGCTCTTCTAAAATAACACAAGTCGTGTTGACTAAACAAAATCCCCGGCAGCGGCGCCAAAAACTTGTTGCGTGCTCAGTGTGTATGTAAAATTTAAATGTGAAGAGCACTCAGATCATGCAAGTATACATGGTCTGCAGCAAGTGATAAGTATAATTTAATTCGTTTTCCCACAGAGATTAAGTTTAGTGACTAGCGATTTGGTGTGTTAGAATAGATAAGGTAACTTAAATTGGATAGATTTTGGGTTGGGGTACAGAATTATAAAAGATGCAAGAAGAATATAAACATAAATGCAAAGCAAGCAAAGAGGTAAAGTTATAATGTGGAAAAGTAGGATTGCGGATCTCGCAATCTTTCCCAATAATTTCGCAATGGATTAAAAGCTACTGAAAAAGACTAAGGCAAAGGCAGAAATGGTTATTGCGGCTCTCGCAATAATCTCGAAATAAATTCGCAACGATTTAAAAACTAAAGTAAGATAGCAAGGTCGGCTTAAGAGTCCTCTATAGGCATTTAACTATGATCATTCAACAGCAAATTAACATTACATGCATCGTCTTAGCTAGGTCTCATGCATCTATCGATTACACGTATTAGATCTTTAGTTTACTCATATCCAAGCAAGACTTAAAACCTATTTATACACACATGCTAACAAACGTGCTAGGAGAATGCCTATTTCTAGGCCACTCTCTGGTTACCATGAAAGGCTAACATGAATGGATGACTCTGAATTCTTACTCCTTCCAGAGGTTAGGTATTCTTTAGACAAAATGGATGGCCAGTCGAAATCGCCCATGGGATGAAGATTGGTAACGATATTATTGAACTATCGCCAATCATCGGGTTGTCGAGACCCGCCAAAATGAATTTATAAGTGCCCGAAATCACTAAACTATTTGTAGAATAGTAGCAACGGGGTCGATCCACAGGGAATTAAGGTATTTTGACTTAATCTTAATTAAATTTGTAAACTATTAATATAAGTGAAATAAGGGGTAATTGTTGGTTTTCAATTAACAAAGATGGAACAAAGCAAATGGGAAAATTTAGCTAACGGAGTTTCCGACTCGGGACGATCGGGGATAAATTTAGCATGCTTCTTGGGTCATAGGTTGATGAATATTATGGTTGTATAAGTTAATGAATGCACAGCTCGTCTAAAATTAATAAATAACTCAGACATGCTCCATGGATTTAATTAGACAAAATTAATCGTGCTAATCAAGCATACCGTTCGGACATTGGCGGCCAACGCTCTCCCAAGACCGAACGGCAGCAACAAGCTAACTGTGACGACTATCTAATTTGGACGCGAAATTAGTATGTCGATTTGGAATCCTAATTCGGGAAGAACGAGCACCAAGAGCGCAAGGACGCCAATACGCTCAAGGAGTCATAATTCCTTGTTACTCGGCGGAAACGAGAGGCACGGCATCAAATCCTTTAACAAATGAACATGCTCAAAATCAAGGGTGCCTAGTCCTAAATCATTCAAACGTGCTCATAGATTAAGCTAAGAAGTAGAATTCAATTCAATGAAATATCCAACCAAATCAGAAAATTTAATCCTACAACCTCACCAAGAGTTCATACTACATTTATCCTTACAATCCCGAGCCAAAAACGGTAAATCTACTCACTCATGACTTGTGTGGTGTGGGACGGCTTCAAATCGAGCTTCCTAGCCCCTCCCATGGTGGGAAATAGCTGTTGGACGTCAAATCAGGCGCGGAGCTCGAGGTAGAAGGTGATAATGGCGGCTAAAATCGGACAGAAACTTAAGTAATCCGTCGTAGCGTCGAGACGCTAGGGCAGCGTCTCGACGCTGCGCCCTAAATAATCCGCGCGCGCGCAGTCGGGGTGGCGTCGAGACGCTCGACAGCGTCGAGACGCTGTCAGCGTCGAGCGAGCGTCGAGACGCTATCGCTCGACGCTTGCTCTCGGGTTTTTCTTCAATTCAGCGCTTCAGACTTCGGAGCGTCTCGACGCTAGGGCAGCGTCTCGACGCTGGGCAGCGTCGAGCTAGCGTCGCGACGCTGTCGCTCGACGCTAGCTCTCGGGTTGATGCATGGATTTTTGCCTTCATTTTCCCAAAAGTGCTCAACCTTCATGTCTTTGCACGGGTCTTCCCGGGAAGTGTTCTTAGGCCTTTAAATTGCGATATTAAGCCCCGAAAAGCGCCGAAACGCTCCTGAGGGCGAATTACCGAGAACACCTGCAATAATCACATATAAACAAGATTAAGCCAATAATAAACGTGAATTAGGGATATAATTATAGCTCCAAAATGGAGCTATCAAACACCCCCAACTTAAATCTTGCTAGTCCTCGAGCAAGGTGGAATTCTGATTAATCAAATAAAACGAGAATACATGCTAGGGACTCGATTCTCAGTATTGGAAAAGACAGGGCATTTGCATTTGAAGGAAACAGCTGCACGCATGCATGAGTTAAGAACAATTCGAAAAATTTAAAGATGCTTCCCTAATTATGCTTCGGACTTAGCTCCTCGATCTTAGATTTCAATAGGCTTAGAACAGCTCTATCTATCCTAAAACTTCGCTTTCCCCCTACTTATGGCTTAACAGAACAGTCTAAGGGCAGTTCGTCGTCTATGCAAGTAATATAACGCAAGGCATCTTTTCTCTCATTTCCTTTGATCTTCATGAGCGCCTGACATGTCAATCTTACTTTCGTTTCAGCTTGCCTGCAATTTCATTGCACAGTGCATCTGACTACGGGCAAAATTCACATTTTTAAGGACTAGCGTTCACTTCTTTGTGCATCCTTTTCATGCAGTGGCGACCGTGGGTTACACGACCGCCCCTGGCTACTAAGGCAACTCAAGAAGCAGGAACGCCTCATGAGATTACTCTTACTCTTTTTATGAAATATGCGTTCCTTTTCTTTTAGCCTAAAGATCATATTAACATTCTAAGCGCATGGATTACAAGCAAGAGCGAATCTTACCCCATCCTAAGGTTGCCTTTCGAGGTGACAACGAATTTCAAAACAAACAGAGCTACCCTAAACCCACAGATCCAAGATAGAGTGCTAACATGCGAAGCTTAAACAGGGAAATAACTTGAATTTTTTTTTTTTTCAAAACGGCCTTAACATATGCAATTATGCTGAATTTCACAACAAACACACATACGAAGGCTTTAACAGTACATCACAGAATTTCATAATCGGACAAGCATGCTTTCTCCATAGCTCAACAAGTTAATCAGGATTCCACAACAAAGCTCGACAATCCTTTATAAGGCACAACCCACCACCCCCAACTTAGAAATTGACAATGTCCTCATTGGACCAAATATGCACAGTCAAAACAAAAGGAAAGAAAACCTTCCCTGAATTGTGACTTAGAGGGTTGGAGAGTGTGCTTTAACCTTAGCCAATAAACCGCAAGGATGAGCCATTGTTTCACCTGAAAATTCACAACATCAGAGTAGAAATCTAAACTAATCCTAAAGACGGTAAGTAAACAAAAAGCATGTACAGTTCAAGCTCGGGTGCTGTTAAGTCTCTGAAAGTGACTTATTTAGGACCCATTTAGCTTAAGAAGATGTACACATTTAGGTGTTTTTGTTAGCATTTAGCCTAAACCTATGCTTTAATATGAGAATTAGAAGAAGGTAGCTAATTTAGGACTTATGCACAATAGGTAGAAAAAGGGTTGAAAACCGAAGGAAAAGAATGAAAAAATAAACATTGCGAATGAATTGCGAAATCATTGCGGTGACCGCAATTATTCAAGTTAAAACCGTAAGTTGGCTGATCTTTTTCTGTTTAGATCCGACTTTTCAGGGATTCGTTCTTTCTCCTCCATCCATTCTGATATATGACGTTGAAGATTGATGGTTCTCCTTGGCCCAAACGCACCTGCAAACTACTATAAAAGGGGGTCAAAGTCGGAGGTTCAGTCATCACTCGAAGCGCAGAAGTCTTCTCGCAGTCCACCATTTCCATCTGTTTTCCTTTGCCGTTTGTTGGAGTGAGAGTCTCAGCTTTTGGAGTCGATAATCTGATAGGAAGGAGAGGAGATTCTTCTTCTCTCTCGATTGGATTCATCCAAGCAAGGCTGACTTTTCATCACCATCATTCGAGGCGACTGCCACGGAGTTTTCTAGCAAACCTTTACTGTTTTTCTGCTCTGTTCTTCTTATTTCCATCTCTGATCAATGTTGTTCTTAGTTTAGCATTTCAATTACTGCATTTCGTTGTTGTCTGTCTTGGATTCAGTTCTTTTAAAGCTTTCCTTTGTCATTCAAACACTTAAAGTAATCGAAGTACAATTCTGCAATTTACAGTTTCCATCTTGTTCTGCTACGGTTTTGGCTTACTGTTTTTAACACATTTCCCTTCTAAGCATGTCTATCTTATCTACCATTTCTGTTCTCTACATATCCATGAGTAACTAAAATCACTTAGGGGCATGCTAATGACAGAACTATAGGCTAAAAAAACGTGAATCAAGTAGTCAGTTCAACACTCGAACATTGATTGTATGTAAGCTTCATTCCACGGGCAATTTCGATTGGCCATCCATTTTGTCCAAAGAACTCCTAACCTCTGGAAGGAGTAAGAGTTCAGAGTCATATAATCATGCTAGCCTTTCATGGTAATCAGGAAACGGCCTAGGAATAGGCGTTTCCCTAGTACAAACTGAACACTCCTGTTCTAACAAGATGCTTAAGACCTTACTTTGAAGTCGAGTAAACTTGAGTCTCTAATGCATGGAATCGGACGATACTTGAGATAGAGTGAGTTTGATGTATAGAGAGTTGATCCAAAGCTTGATAATCGTAATAAACTGCCTATAGGATAGTCATTAGTAGCCCTTAATTCACCCTTTTAATCAGTTTCGCTGTCAGTTAATTGCGGATTAATTGCGGTTCTCGCAATTCTGCTTAGTTTGCATTCTGTTTAGCTGTTTTCTTCATCGTTTATTAATTCCATCTCTGGTCCTTTGAGTCTGATTTTAACTTTAATTTGTTTATGGTATATTCCTTTACACATTCAGCAATACTTAGGTAATTAAAAACCAATTTTATCCCCTCAAATTCATCCCATCTTCCTTAACAAACACACTTCGCGAATAGCTAAAAATGAGTCTCTGTGGAAAAAACGAATGAAATATACTTACTACTTGCTGTGAGACCATGTATGCTTGCATGTTCTAAGTGCTCTCTCTACCCTTTTGCATATTTATCTTTACACATTGAGCACGCAACAAGTTTTTGGCGCCGCTGCCGGGGACTTATTTTAAGTGAAAACGAAGTTGTTAAGTTTGAAAAATCAAGTTTATCATTGAGTGAAACTAATCTGTTTCATTTCTTTTGCAGGTGCTAGTAAGGTAGTTTATGAGTGAGCGTTCACATAGTAATTTAGAGTTCGATCCTGAACCTGAAAGATCACTTCGAGCTAGGAATAAGGCAAAGAAACGTCTCTTTAAACAACCTCCTGTACCTCAAACCACACCTGAAACTAAAGAAATGGGCGATATAGTTCCAAATCCGGCACAAGCCATTCGCAACCCCATCGAAATAGCGAATGACAAGAATAGTGCCATTCTTTCATATCTAGTACCTATGCCTGGGGAGCTGAACCCCAGCATAATCCGTCCTGAAATCACTGCCCACTCATTCGAGTTAAAACCAGTGATGTTCCAAATGTTGTCCACTGTGGGACAATTCTTTGGAATAGAAAATGAGGACCCCCATAACCACCTTAGGAACTTCCTAGGAGTTAGTGACACATTCCTAATCCCTGGAGTTTCCCAAGAAGCCCTGAGGCTATATCTTTTCCCTTACTCTTTGAGGGACAAAGCCAAAACATGGTTAAATTCATTGCCCTCAGGATCTGTCCGCAATTGGACAGATTTAGCAGAAAAATTCCTAGTCAAATACTTCCCACCTGATAGGAATTCAACCTTTCGTGATGATATCATAAAGTTTAAACAAGCTGATAATGAGTCTCTTCACGAAGCTTGGACTAGATTCAAAGACCTTCTCATTAAATGTCCACACCATGGCATTCCATGGTGTATCCAAATAGAAGTTTTCTTTAAAGGATGCAACCCCAGCACCAGACAAGTCTTAAATTCATCTGCTGGAGGTTCCATGTTGTCCAAGAGTTACAACGAAGCTTATGAGATCTTGGAGAAGATCTCAGCATCTCACTGTAGGTGGTCGGATGATCCAGTAGAGCCAACTAGGGCTCAAGACAAGGATGCTCTAAGCGCCATGAGCACCCAAATAAATGCCCTGACCAACTTAGTCAAGCAAATGGCCCAGGCCAATCTCCAAACCAGTGCCAATACCGCCACAGCCATGTCAATGGGCACCCAACCAAGTCAAGGCGAGGCACCAATCTGTGGATTCTGTGGGGAAGGGCACCCTTATGAATATTGCCCTGGGAATCCATCCTCGGTCTGCTATGTAGGAAGCCAGCAGCAGCCAAGGAACAACCCCTACTCACAAACTTACAATCCTGGTTGGAGAAACCACCCTAACCTGTCATGGGGTGGCCAACAAAACACTAACCAAAATCCTAACCAACCAAGGCCGAGTGGAACACCTGGTTTCACTCCCCAACATAACCAGTCAATGTACCAAAAACCTTACAGTCAACCTGTAGGATCTTCTGTAGAAAACCTACTCAAGGAATATATAGCTAAGAATGACGCTACTCTTCAGAGCCAGCAAGCTACTCTTAGGAGCCTGGAAAACCAAATAGGCCAATTAGCCAATGAACTTAAAAGTAGGCCCCAAGGTAGACTCCCTGCTGATACCGAGGTACCAAGGAGAGATGGCAAGGAACAAGTTCAAGCAATTGAACTCAGGAGTGGAAGACCATTGGTGAGCAACACAAAGGACACACCAAAGAGAGTAGAGAACACTGAGTCTAGTGCTCCACTGGAGTCTCTGCCAAGCCAAGGTCCACCACCAACTAGCACATCAGGAGCCAGGCTAGAGCCAATTGTTGAGGACGTAGAAGAAATTCCAAGGCCTCCACCTATCTTAAGGCATCCTGACGTGCCTGCATATGTGCCACCACCTCCTTATCCTCGAAGGCTTAAGAAGAAGCAGGAACAGGAAGTTCATTTTAATAAATTCTTAGAAATACTTAAGCAAGTGCATGTTAACATTCCTTTTGTAGAGGTTTTACAGTCTATGCCTTCATATGTAAAGTTTTTGAAGGACATTATTACTAACAAAAAAATAATTGGTGAGTTTGAAACAGTAAACCTCACTGAGGAGTGCAGTGCCATCCTCCAAAACAAGCTGCCCAAGAAGGAGAAGGATCCTGGTTCCTTCACCCTACCTGTAGAACTTGGAGGCAAGCATGTGGGCAGAGCGCTTTGTGACCTGGGCGCCAGCATAAATCTCATGCCCCTGTCCCTATTTCGCCAGTTGGGAATGGGAGAAGCACGTCCAACCACAGTCACTTTACAACTAGCAGACAGATCCATCGCATATCCAGAAGGTAAGATTGAGGATATTCTAGTTAAAGTTGACAAATTTATTTTCCTTGCAGATTTTATTGTCCTGGACTATGAGGCAGACAAGGAGGTTCCCATCCTGCTATGTAGACCATTTCTAGCCACAGGTAGGGCACTAATAGACGTGCAAAAAGGTGAGTTAACTATGAGGGTTCATGATGAAGAGGTAAAATTTAGTGTTTACAAAGCTTTAAGGTATCCCTCTGATTCTGAGTCTTGTGCTAGCATTGATGTTGTTGACTCACTAATGGAAGAACAATTAGAGCATGTATTATTAACCAAGCATGCTAACGAATATGTAGGATTAGATGTAGATGATCTAAATGTATCTGACATAATGAATATGCCTGTAGATAAACCTCAGCATGTATGTATGAATATAGATTTAACTGATAGAACTGTAAATCCGTTAAAGCCCTCCATTGAGCATCCACCTGTTTTAGAACTGAAACCACTACCAACTCACCTCAAATATGCATATCTAGGAGATAATGATACGCTGCCTGTAATTATTTCTTCTAAGCTAAGTGAACAGCATGAGGTTGATTTAATTTTACTGCTTAAGCAACATAGGAAGGCTATAACATGGACTATTGCTGATATTCGAGGCATTAGCCCCTCTTATTGCATGCACAAAATTATACTAGAGGAGGAGCACACACCTAGGGTAGATCACCAGCGTAGGTTAAACCCCTCTATGAAAGAGGTAGTAAAGAAAGAAATAATAAAGTGGTTAGATGCAGGAGTAATTTTCCCCATAGCTAGTAGCCAGTGGTTGAGCCCCATCCAATGTGTACCTAAAAAGGGGGGAATAACTGTGGTAGTCAATGAGAACAACGAACTGATTCCAACAAGGACTGTCACAGGGTGGAGAGTGTGTATGGATTACAGGAAGTTAAATAAAGAAACTAAAAAAGACCATTTCCCTCTACCATTCATTGACCAGATGTTAGACAGAATAGCTGGTAGAGCCTACTATTGTTTTTTAGATGGGTACTCTGGCTATAATCAAATCACTATAGACCCTAAGGATCAAGAGAAGACTACCTTCACTTGCCCTTTTGGAACGTTTGCCTTCTGCAGAATGCCTTTTGGCCTATGCAATGCACCGGCAACTTTCCAAAGGTGCATGATGGCAATCTTCTCTGAGTTGGATGAGTCCATAATAGAAATATTCATGGATGACTTCTCAGTCTTTGGGGACTCATTTAAAACCTGTCTAGAGAACCTAGGACAAGTCCTGGCTAGGTGTGAAGAGACCAACCTAGTCCTAAATTGGGAAAAGTGCCATTTTATGGTAGATGAAGGGATTGTCTTAGGACATAGAGTGTCAAGGGCAGGTGTGGAAGTGGATAGGGCAAAAATAGAGGTCATAGAGAAGTTGGTAGAGCCCCAGAATGTCAAGGCCATTAGGAGTTTCTTAGGGCATGCTGGCTTCTATAGAAGGTTCATCAAAGACTTTTCTAAGATAGCCAAGCCTCTATGTGAGCTACTGGAGCTAGGTAGGCCATTCATCTTCTCTAAAGAATGTGTAGTAGCTTGGAAAACCCTTAAGGAAGCACTGGTCACAGCACCAATCATAGTGGGACAAAATTGGGATCTCCCATTTGAGATGCTATGTGATGCCAGTGACTATGCTGTAGGAGTCATGTTAGGACAGAAGATTGACAAGCTCACACATCCTGTCTATTATGCTAGTAAAACCTTGAATGAGGCTCAATGTAACTATACAACTACAGAGAAGGAGATGCTTGCTGTAGTATTTGCTTGTGAAAAATTTAGGAACTATATTGTAGGAACTAGGACCATTGTATATACTGACCATTCTGCTTTAAAATATCTTATGAGGAAGGCTGATGCTAAGCCTAGATTGATTAGATGGGTGTTATTGCTGCAGGAATTCGATTTGGACATTCGGGACAAGAAGGGATGTGAAAACGTGGTTGCAGATCACCTGTCTCGATTGCAGCACAATTGCGAAAAAATTGCGGACCCCGCACTTACTGATGCTTTTATAGATGAACATATCTTTGCTTTGACTCATCGTGATAACGATGAGGAACCTTGGTTTGCTGACATTGCTAACTTCCGTGCATCACAGGTATTACCAGTGTTCAAGGGAGGACAAGAAAAGAAGAGGTTCCTCCATGAAGCAAGGAAATTCATCTGGGATGACCCCATACTTTATAGAACCTGTGCTGATGGGTTGTTGAGGAAGTGTGTTTCAGCTGCTGAAGCAAAGTCTGTGCTGCAGCACTGTCACTCATCTCCTTACGGTGGGCACTTTGGTGGTCAAAGAACAGCTGCTAAAGTATTTCAGAGTGGCTACTACTGGCCAACAATCTTCAAGGACGCCCACAACTATGCCCACAACTGTGACGAATGCCAAAGGACAGGTAACCTCAGTCGCAAGGATGAGATGCCCCTCACCTACATCTTAGAGTTGGAGCTCTTCGATGTGTGGGGCATTGATTTCATGGGACCCTTCCCTCCATCATCAGGTAACCTGTACATCTTAGTAGCAGTAGACTACGTGTCAAAGTGGGTAGAAGCTAAGGCATGTTCTAATAATGATGCTAAAACAGTCACTAACTTCTTGCATAGGCACATTTTCACTAGATTTGGGACTCCTCGTGCTATCATTAGTGATGAGGGGTCACATTTCATTAATAAGGCTATGGAGAAAATATTGGCTAAGTATAACATCAGATATAGGGTAGCTACTCCCTACCACCCACACTCAAATGGTCAAGCTGAAATTTCCAATAGGGAGATAAAGAACATCCTAGAAAAGGTAGTTAAACCTAATAGAAAAGACTGGTCATTTAAGCTTGAGGATGCACTTTGGGCTTATAGAACAGCATATAAGACACCTCTAGGAATGTCTCCCTATAGGTTGGTGTATGGCAAGGCTTGCCACTTGCCACTTGAGTTGGAAAACAAGGCATTTTGGGCCATGAAAGAATTAAATTTTTGTGTGAAGGATGCGGGGACATTAAGATCTTTACAGCTACATGAACTTGATGAGCTTAGGCATATGGCCTATGAGAATGCCAAAATGTATAAAGAAAAGACAAAAATATGGCACGACAGTAGACTCAGGATCAAAGACTTTAGGAAGGGCCAACTTGTACTATTATTTAACTCACGATTAAAACTGTTTCCAGGCAAACTAAAGTCTAGATGGTCAGGTCCATTTATTATTACTAATGTCTTTGTTCATGGTGCAATAGAGATTAAAAATTTGCAGCAAGGACAGCCATTTATGGTCAATGGTGCTAGGTTGAAGCACTACTACGAGGAGGGGGATGTGAAGACTCTCTCGGCCTTCCTCCTACGTGAAGCATGAAGTTAGAAACGAGAGAGAACGAGTGGTTACTGTGCTCGTTTAGTCAAGGCCAATGCCTTAGTTTATTTTTTCTGTTTTTTCGAGTATCGTTTGTATGTTTTGTGGTGTGATTTTACTTGCGTATTTGATGTTTGTTTTATTTGTTGTTGTAGGGAATCGAAAGAGGGTATCAAAGGGAGTAAATCAAGCTTTAAAAATCAAGAAATGGTTGAGCCAAATAAAAGATACGGACGAGCGAAGTTGAAGATTTTGATGAAAAGATATCCCTAGAATTGCGCAAAAATTGCTGGATCCGCAAAAAAGAGCCGTTGGGATTTTCCCGTTGCTTTTATAGCCGTTAGAAGGCGCTCGATCGATACGATTCTCTCATTCTTTGTTCTCCAAGATTTCTGCGATTCTCTCCATCTTTGATTCTTCTCTCCAAACCTTCAAGATTCGACAATGGTTTCCACTAGGGCTGAAAGATCCGCAGCCAAGAAGAAGGCCGATGACGCAGCTGAAGCGGCTGCGAGGGAAGCGCTTCTCACCCTTGCTGATGAGGGTGCTGTACGCACTGGCCGTCTGTCCAAGCTTCCTATTCGTAGGAAGAAGTGGAGGGTGGTCACTGAGATCCCTGCTGGCCCATCTGAGCCAGTGGGCACGCCCAAGAAACGACGGTGGAGTGTCAAGACTGCCGCCGAACCAAGCACCGCCAGGACTCCCTCTGTGGAGAGTCAAGAACCTGATCGTGCAGCCCACGAGTCAGCCAAAGAAGGTTCGTCGCTGTCTGTGTCACCTGCGCGCAGTCCCCTCCCATCTGAACCAGTGCCAAGCGCAGAGTTGTCACCACCTGCACAGAGCTCCGAGTTGTCTCCAGCACCTCAGAGTTCTGATCCGCCACCTGCAGCAGCGCAGAGCCCTGAACCACCATCTTCGCCACTGAGTTCTGCGCATACACCATCAGCAGAGCACAATTCTCCACGGCCCGATCCTGAATTCCCTTATGGGGATTATCAGGAGTCTACGCAGGGCAGTGGAGATGCTGGGGAAGAAGAAGTCTTTTCTCCCATGAGAGAAGACAGCCCTGATGTGCCTGCCCAGCAGGATGATTCCATGGAAGAGACGTTGGGGGCTTGCCTCCAACAGATCAACATTAAGAAAAAGAAGAAGAAGGCCAAGATGGGCAAGGCCAAGAAGTCCAAGAAGCTGAAGAAGAAGAAGGCCAAACGAGTGCCTTCAGCAGACGAAGAAAGCACGGAGCCATCACTCAAACGCCTCAAGGTGGAGGCTGCTGAATCATCCAAACCAGCCGATAAGGGGAAGGCTAAACTCTACCCTGAAGATGAACCTCCATTAGTGAGGTATGTCTCATCTGATGCTGAATCCAGGGGTGTTGAGCTGAGGAAGAGGGACCTACTGCACGAGAAAGGTTTCCTTGATCGACTTGCTGACCTGCCGCAGTTCCTGCGCGCAGGGGTGCTCAACCATGGCTGGGAGGAATTCTGCAGACCTCCCAATCCAGCCTACACAAGCATGGTGTACGATTTCTACGCCAATGTGCTCAGCCCTGAGGATGGCCTATCTGTGGTCAGAGGGGTGGAAGTTGATTTCTCAGCCAAGGCCATCAATGAAGCCTTTGGTCTCAAGGGCCAAGCGCACACAGATTATGCACGGATAGTTGATGAGCCGACCGAGGCTGTGCTGGAAGAGGCCATTCGCACAATTGGCCAGCCTGAGGCCTCCTGGACAGTGTCACGCAATGGGCGGCACACTCTCATGAGTGCCAACCTCACGGCTAAGGCAGCTGTGTGGTTTTCATTCGTCAGACGAAGACTCTCCCCAGTAACTCATGAGACTACAATTAACCAGAGCCGTTCGCTGCTGGTTTATGCTATAATGAGAGGTCTCACGATCAACGTGGGAGAAGTCATCACTGCTGCCATAGCTGAGTGTGCTAAAAAGGGTAAGGGACCATTATTTTTCCCCAACACTATAACAAAGTTGTGTTTGCTTGCAGGAGTTCCCACCGAGCGCTTGGAGCAGCAGCTGCCTTACACAGGCCATTTGGAGTTGCCTGCACACCTAAGGCTGAGAAGAAAGGGCAACATGGAATTTGAGTTGGATAGGCTGGCTGCTGAACAGTCCCTATCCATGGCCTGCTTGATGGACATGCAGAGGAGAATGGCTCAATGGGCCAACTATGCGCAGGCGAGGGACAGAGAAGTTGCAGACCAGTTGGGGTGCATCTTCCCAGACTTCCCCACCAACCTCCTAACTCCATGGGTGCCCCCACGACCAAGGCAACCAGATGAGGATGATGAGAATTGAGTGCTGGTTTGAAGAGCACTAGAGGGAGTATTACTGATCCCTTAAGAAACAAAAGACAATTTTCCTGCTTTTTGATAGAATCATGTATAGTATGCTGTTTTGTATTCAATTTTTGATCTGTTTTTAATGTTTAGTTTTATGTTTTTTCTTTTGCTTAGTCTAGTCTGATGTTAGCTGTTTAGGTAGGATAGTTTAGTTTTATTTTTAGGATGCATGAGTAACAGGAAAAAACATGCTAGGGGCCTGAATCAATGTTAAATCTGCCCAGATTGAATTGCGAAATAATTGCGGTTCCCGCAATTTTTGTGACTGATTGCATGTTTTGGACTGTCTGTTTAGTTAGGCTGTGATCTGTTAAATTCTATCTTTTGCTGCTAGCATGACTACCTTATATAGCTGATCTTGAAGCATGCTGGATGAGTGTCATAGGACACCCTTTGATAGTTTAAATTTGCCTCTAAATAGTGCTCAGTATGCAGAAACCATAAGTCCTTAAAACTTTCTGTTATGTTCAAATTTTCTGCTGCTGGGATAATTGCTTTTAGAATGTTTTGCCTATGCCTAGGATTTTTAGATTCTCTTTGTTTTGCTTTAGACTAGATGCTTCTAGGACAAGTTTGGGGGTGTGCCACCTCAAACACTCATTGGGGACAATGAGTAGTTGAAGTTTGGGGGAGGTCACCCTAGGCCTAGGAACATTCCTCTCTTCCTTAAGACATAAGCATTCTTCTTCTCCTAAAAAAAAAAAAAAATTTTGTGATAAATAGAAAAAGTGAAAAAATAGAATAAAGAGGGGAGTCTTTCTCAAGTGGCTGAGTAATCAGTGCCAAGTGTGTAAACCACAAGTGGCATTGCATCAAAAGGCAAACCAAGGGGAGACTCCACCTAAGTAAAGAAAAAAGGAGAAATAGGGGAAGAAGAATGTATGCTTGGGAGTTATAATCTTGTGGCTTAGATGTCCTATGTAAAAAGAACTCTGATCCTTAATGAGCTAAGCACAAGGTTGTAGCTTTTAGGTTTGTCTAGGGAGATGAATGTATATCCAATGTAGTGATGCCAGGGTTTAGGTTGTTCTCTAAAAGTACCACTGTCACCGTTAATACTAAGACTGGCATGACTCTAAGGAATCCTAGACACATTAAAAATAAGCTAGAAGCATGTACTGAGTCTGGAGTAAAGCTTGGTAGAATTTGAAACCTTAGGGATAATAGCATGATATCATAGAAGTAGTTAGATCAGTAGTAGGGGGTTAACAAAAGCAGCGGGTATAGTAGGCAGGTGAAGTCAGAAGAAGCTTGATAAAGAGGTTAGTTCTAAACTTAGAAGTGTGTCACAGGACAGCATTGCTATAGACAAGAATATAAGGGAGTTAGTGAGTAGTTAAAGAAGAAGAAACAGCAGCCTAAGTAAGTCCTTAGTATGCTTGAGGACAAGCAAAGCCTTAAGTTTGGGGGTGTGTTAAGTCTCTGAAAGTGACTTATTTAGGACCCATTTAGCTTAAGAAGATGTACACATTTAGGTGTTTTTGTTAGCATTTAGCCTAAACCTATGCTTTAATATGAGAATTAGAAGAAGGTAGCTAATTTAGGACTTATGCACAATAGGTAGAAAAAGGGTTGAAAACCGAAGGAAAAGAATGAAAAAATAAACATTGCGAATGAATTGCGAATGAATTGCGGTGACCGCAATTATTCAAGTTAAAACCGTAAGTTGGCTGGTCTTTTTCTGTTTAGATCCGACTTTTCAGGGATTCGTTCTTTCTCCTCCATCCATTCTGATATATGACGTTGAAGATTGATGGTTCTCCTTGGCCCAAACGCACCTGCAAACTACTATAAAAGGGGGTCAAAGTCGGAGGTTCAGTCATCACTCGAAGCGCAGAAGTCTTCTCGCAGTCCACCATTTCCATCTGTTTTCCTTTGCCGTTTGTTGGAGTGAGAGTCTCAGCTTTTGGAGTCGATAATCTGATAGGAAGGAGAGGAGATTCTTCTTCTCTCTCGATTGGATTCATCCAAGCAAGGCTGACTTTTCATCACCATCATTCGAGGCGACTGCCACGGAGTTTTCTAGCAAACCTTTACTGTTTTTCTGCTCTGTTCTTCTTATTTCCATCTCTGATCACTGTTGTTCTTAGTTTAGCATTTCAATTACTGCATTTCGTTGTTGTCTGTCTTGGATTCAGTTCTTTTAAAGCTTTCCTTTGTCATTCAAACACTTAAAGTAATCGAAGTACAATTCTGCAATTTACAGTTTCCATCTTGTTCTGCTACGGTTTTGGCTTACTGTTTTTAACACATTTCCCTTCTAAGCATGTCTATCTTATCTACCATTTCTGTTCTCTACATATCCATGAGTAACTAAAATCACTTAGGGGCATGCTAATGACAGAACTATAGGCTAAAAAAACGTGAATCAAGTAGTCAGTTCAACACTCGAACATTGATTGTATGTAAGCTTCATTCCACGGGCAATTTCGATTGGCCATCCATTTTGTCCAAAGAACTCCTAACCTCTGGAAGGAGTAAGAGTTCAGAGTCATATAATCATGCTAGCCTTTCATGGTAATCAGGAAACGGCCTAGGAATAGGCGTTTCCCTAGTACAAACTGAACACTCCTGTTCTAACAAGATGCTTAAGACCTTACTTTGAAGTCGAGTAAACTTGAGTCTCTAATGCATGGAATCGGACGATACTTGAGATAGAGTGAGTTTGATGTATAGAGAGTTGATCCAAATCTTGATAATCGTAATAAACTGCCTATAGGATAGTCATTAGTAGCCCTTAATTCACCCTTTTAATCAGTTTCGCTGTCAGTTAATTGCGGATTAATTGCGGTTCTCGCAATTCTGCTTAGTTTGCATTCTGTTTAGCTGTTTTCTTCATCGTTTATTAATTCCATCTCTGGTCCTTTGAGTCTGATTTTAACTTTAATTTGTTTATGGTATATTCCTTTACACATTCAGCAATACTTAGGTAATTAAAAACCAATTTTATCCCCTCAAATTCATCCCATCTTCCTTAACAAACACACTTCGCGAATAGCTAAAAATGAGTCTCTGTGGAAAAAACGAATGAAATATACTTACTACTTGCTGTGAGACCATGTATGCTTGCATGTTCTAAGTGCTCTCTTTACCCTTTTGCATATTTATCTTTACACATTGAGCACGCAACAGGTGCCTCCGAGTAGCGCAAATTTTTAGAGTCGATTGCTCGACTTTACCAAAACTCAATTTATCCTTTCTCATAATCAGGCTCTTTCAAGTAAGCATGATCGTCGAAGTCCTCTGACATTCCCTCATGAAAGATCTTTAATCGCTGGCCATTCACCGTGTATTCTTTTTCTGTATCCAGGCTCTGAATCTTGACTGCACCATAGTGATGAACATCAGTGATAATGAAAGGACCAAGCCACCTGGAACGAAGTTTACCTGGCATGAACTTCAGGCGGGAGTTGAACAAGAGGACCTTCTGACCAACTTCGAAGTGTTTTCTGACGACTCGTCTGTCGTGGAACATTTTGGTCTTTTCCTTGTAGGTCTTCGAGTTCTCATATGCATCCAGGCGAAGCTCCTCCAGTTCTTGCAATTTGAGGAGTCTTTCTTCGCCCGCCAAGTCAAAGTCCATGTTGCACTTCTTCACGGCCCAGGAAGCTTTGTGTTCGATCTCCACGGGGAGATGACAGGCTTTACCATAAACCATCCGGTAGGGAGACATCCCTATGGGGGTTTTGTAAGCCGTACGGTAGGCCCACAAAGCGTCGTCCAGCCTGAGGCTCCAATCCTTCCTTCCTGGACTTACTGTTTTCTCGAGGATGCTCTTCACCTCTCGATTGGAGACTTCTGCTTGGCCATTGGTCTGAGGATAATACGGGGTAGAGATTTTGTGATTGACCCCATACTTCCTCATCAAGGCTTGGATCGTTTTGTTGCAGAAGTGGCTCCCCTGGTCACTTATGATGGCTCGCGGAACTCCATACCTGCTAAAAATGTTAGATTTGACAAAACTGGAAACAACATTAGCGGTATCAACTTTGGTGGCTTTAGCTTCCACCCATTTAGACACGTAGTCCACAGCCAATAAGATATAGACAAAACCAAATGAAGGGGGAAAGGGTCCCATAAAGTCCATACCCCAAACCTCGAAAATTTCACAAGTTAGAATGGGGTTTTGGAGCATTTCATTCCTACTAGTGATGGTCCCTTTTCTCTGACACTGATCACAAGATTTACAAAACTCATAACAGTCCTTAAACAGTGATGGCCAGAAAAACCCGCAATCTAAAATTTTTCTCGCAGTCCTATTTTGCCCAAAGTGTCCCCCACATGCAAATTCATGGCAAAAGGTAAGGATGGACCTATGTTCAGACTTAGGGACGCACTTCCTAATTACCTGGTCAGCACAAAATTTCCATAAAATGGGCTCTTCCCAAACATACGTCTTGGCTTCGCTTTTCAGCTTAGCTCTTTGGTTATATGAAAAGTCGAATGGGAACGTACCTGTGACCAAGTAATTGACAATGTCGGCGTACCATGGTGTCTCCACACTCACCTGGAAAAGAACTTCATCAGGGAATTCGTCATTCAGAGGCAGATCGTCCTCATTACGCACAATACGGCTCAAGTGGTCGGCAACTGTATTTTCTGATCCTTTTCTGTCCTGAACAGAGACGTCGAACTCCTGGAGTAATAATACCCATCTGAGCAGTCTAGGCTTCGAGTCTTTCTTGTTCATCAAGTATCGAACCGCTGCATGATCAGAAAAAACAATTACTTTAGATCCAAGAATATATGGCCGAAATTTATCAAGAGCGAAAACTATGGAAAGCAGCTCCTTCTCTGTTGTTGTGTAACCGATCTGCGCGGAATTGAGCGTCCTAGAGGCATAATAAATCACATGGCTCTTCTTGTCTATCCTCTGGCCCAACACAGCGCCTACGGCATAATTGCTTGCGTCGCACATAATCTTGAAAGGAGTCCCCCACTGCGGTGGATGAATGATGGGTGCGTTGGTCAAGCACTTTTTCAGAACATCGAAGGCAAGCTTGCACTGTTTGTCAAAACAGAATGGAACATCCTTTTTCAGCAAGCTTGTCATCGGAGTCACTATCTTCGAGAAGTCTTTAATGAACCTGCGGTAAAAACCTGCGTGACCAAGAAAAGAACGTACTTCCCGAAGATTCGTGGGGTAAGGTAAATCAGATATGACATCAATTTTTGCTTTATCAACCTCTATCCCCTTAGCAGACACAACGTGACCCAATACTATGCCCTGACTGGCCATGAAATGACACTTTTCAAAATTTAAAACAAGATTAGTTTCGATGCATCTTTCCATGACTCTAGACAAGTTAAACAGGCAATCTTTAAATGAACTTCCATATACAGTAAAATCATCCATAAAGACTTCGATGCATTTTTCTACAAATTCAGAAAATATGCTCATCATGCATCGCTGAAAAAGTCCCTGGAGCATTACAAAGCCCAAAGGGCATTCTCCTATATGCGTAAGTTCCGAATGGACAAGTAAAAGTAGTCTTTTCTTGGTCTTCCTGGGCTATGGGAATTTGATAAAACCCAGAAAAACCATCAAGAAAACAGAAGAATGGCTTCCCAGCTAAACGCTCCACCATTTGATCTATGAAGGGAATAGGAAAGTGGTCCTTCTTAGTCACATCGTTCAGCTTTCTAAAATCAATACACATTCTCCACCCATTTTGTACTCTCTTAGGTACTAACTCCCCCTTATCATTTCTAATAACAGTTATGCCCGTCTTTTTAGGTACAACATGAATAGGGCTAACCCATTGGCTATCAGAAATGGGAAAGATAATACCTGCATCCAGGGGTTTGTGTATCTCAGACAACACTACCTCTTTCATTGCAGGGTTCAGTCTTCGTTGAGGCTCTCGGGATGGTTTTGCTCCCTCATCCAGCCGAATCTTGTGCATGCACAGCACTGGACTCAACCCGTGCAAGTCTGCCAATGTCCATCCCATGGCTCTTTTGTTCTTTTTCAAAACCTCGATCAACTCGCCTTCTTGCTCCGAGGTAAGCTCCTTGGAAATAATTACCGGGACCCGGCAACTCCTTCAATTCCAACTTGGGAGCCTGCAAAAGATATGGTAATATTTTAGTTGGTTTTTCACATGTCTCTAAAGCAAAAGTAGGTTGTTCAGAAGAATCAGTCAATATGGGAACACTACTTTCAACTTCGCCAACAATTTCAGTAAAAACGAGTGGGTCATCCCCATCAATAACAGTCATGCATTCTTCTTGTTCTAAAGTATCTATCAGATCAATTTTACAGACAGAATGCGCATCAGCACGTTGTTTCATGGCATCAAATACATTAAATTCAAATACATCCCCTTCATACTCAACAGATAAGGTACCATCATGCACATTAATTTTTGTTTTAGCGGTTTTCATGAATGGTCTACCAAGTAAAACAGAAGTGGTGGATGCATTTTCTTCCATTTTTATCACATAAAAATCAGCAGGGAAGATCAAATCCTTAACCCTAACCAACACATCTTCAATCAATCCTAGAGGACGAATAGAAGATCTATTAGCTAACTGGATAATTATACTGGTTTCCTGCATACCATCTAAACCGAGGCTCTTGTAGACTGAGTATGGCATAACATTAATTGAAGCTCCTAAGTCTAACATAGCATGCTCGATTTCTCTATCTCCTATAGTACATGGCAAGAGGAACATAGCTGGGTCCTGGCATTTGTTTGGAATACCTTGGGTTATCAGGGCAGAAACATTCTTGCTTACCACGACTCTCTCAGGACTTTTAGTCTTCCTCTTCATGGTGCACATCTCCTTCAGAAATTTGGCGTACCTTGGGATTTGCTGAATTGCATCAAGCAGCGGTATATTGATCCCAACCTTTCTCAGTGTCTCAAGAACATCCGCGTCTTCGACCTCCTTAGATGGCCTTGCTAGCCTACTAGGAAAAGGAGCAACTGGAGTGTAAGACTTCATAGAAATAATAGGAGGAGTTACAACAGTTTCAGAGGGTGCTTGAGAACACTTATCTGGAGATGTCTCTGAATCTTTTGAAGGACTCTCGGGAGTGGTACGGGATGGTACTTCTTTACCACTTCTGAGGTTTATCGCACTAACACCTTCCGCTTTGGATTCGATCTTGCTCATTCTTTCCTTCACCTCCGAGAACTCATCTCTTAGAGATTTTATCTGCGACCTTGTCTCATTGCTAGCTTCCATGAGCGATTTGAACATGCCTTCAATGGCTTGACCTGAGACAGAAGAAACACCCTGAGATGATTTTTCCTGCATCGTATGAACTAAACCAAATACCTGAGACACTTGTTCCTTGAGCTCTGCTATGTCGGTAGACATTTTAGCGTACTCGTTCCTTCCTCCGTACTGGCGACGGTTCTCAGCCATATTAGAAATCAATTGTCTGGCTTCTGCAGGTGTTTTCTCCCAAAGGGCTCCTCCACTTGCTGCATCAAGCATCTGGCAGTCGTGCGGAAGCAACCCTTCATAGAAGAATTCGATAAGCTCGGCTTCTGCTATCATGTGGTTCGGGCATTTCTCACAGAGTTTAATGAACCTCTCCCAGCACTCGTGAAATGCCTCGTCCTTTCCTTGCTCGAATTGGCGGATATCTTTTTTCACGGCTCTGGCTTTTGAAGCTGGGAAATACCTTTCCAAGAATAGACTCTGCAACTTCTCCCAAGTGAAAATGATCCCCGATGGCAAGTAATGCAGCCAATCTCGAGCTTCACCTCTCAAGGTGAATGGAGAAGGTCTCAGGTAGAGCTGATCTTCAGTAATGCCGCCTGGCTTCATCGCAGAACTTGTCATTGGAAAAGCTTTGAGATGTTTATAAGGATCCTCATCTGCTTCACCACAAAAAGAGGGCAAATGGTCAATTAAACCCGATTTAAGCACAAACTCACCTGAGATTTCCGGGTAGGAAATACAAGAAGGTTGGTGGCCCATAGCAAATGATGTCCACTGTCTGAGCGTTTTTGGGACTCCAATCTCATCATCAATCTCCATTTTCTCAATAAAAATTTGACACTTCTAGCACACTTAAACAAACAGATCAAAATTGCAAATAATAAAAGAATAAACAAAATTTTAAAATAAAAATCAAAAGTTTACAAATCAAATTTAAATTAGGCCGAATTACACTTAGTTCCCCGGCAACGGCGCCAATTTTGGTAACGATATTATTGAACTATCGCCAATCACCGGGTTGTCGAGACCCGCCAAAATGAATTTATAAGTGCCCGAAATCACTAAACTATTTGTAGAATAGTAGCAACGGGGTCGATCCACAGGGAATTAAGGTATTTTGACTTAATCTTAATTAAATTTGTAAACTATTAATATAAGTGAAATAAGGGGTAATTGTTGGTTTTCAATTAACAAAGATGGAACAAAGCAAATGGGAAAATTTAGCTAACGGAGTTTCCGACTCGGGACGATCGGGGATAAATTTAGCATGCTTCTTGGGTCATAGGTTGATGAATATTATGGTTGTATAAGTTAATGAATGCACAGCTCGTCTAAAATTAATAAATAACTCAGACATGCTCCATGGATTTAATTAGACAAAATTAATCGTGCTAATCAAGTATACCGTTCGGACATTGGCGGCCAACGCTCTCCCAAGACCGAACGGCAGCAACAAGCTAACTGTGACGACTATCTAATTTGGACGCGAAATTAGTATGTCGATTTGGAATCCTAATTCGGGAAGAACGAGCACCAAGAGCGCAAGGACGCCAATACGCTCAAGGAGTCATAATTCCTTGTTACTCGGCGGAAACGAGAGGCACGGCATCAAATCCTTTAACAAATGAACATGCTCAAAATCAAGGGTGCCTAGTCCTAAATCATTCAAATGTGCTCATAGATTAAGCTAAGAAGTAGAATTCAATTCAATGAAATATCCAACCAAATCAGAAAATTTAATCCTACAACCTCACCAAGAGTTCATACTACATTTATCCTTACAATCCCGAGCCAAAAACGGTAAATCTACTCACTCATGACTTGTGTGGTGTGGGACGGCTTCAAATCGAGCTTCCTAGCCCCTCCCATGGTGGAAAATAGCTGCTGGACGTCAAATCAGGCGCGGAGCTCGAGGTAGAAGGTGATAATGGCGGCTAAAATCGGACAGAAACTTAAGTAATCCGTCGTAGCGTCTCGACGCTGCGCCCTAAATAATCCGCGCGCGCGCAGTCGGGGTGGCGTCGAAACGCTCGACAGCGTCGAGACGCTGTCAGCGTCGAGCGAGCGTCGAGACGCTATCGCTCGACGCTTGCTCTCGGGTTTTTCTTCAATTCAGCGCTTCAGACTTCGGAGCGTCGAGACGCTAGGGCAGCGTCTCGACGCTGGGCAGCGTCGAGCTAGCGTCGCGACGCTGTCGCTCGACGCTAGCTCTCGGGTTGATGCATGGATTTTTGCCTTCATTTTCCCAAAAGTGCTCAACCTTCATGTCTTTGCACGGGTCTTCCCGGGAAGTGTTCTTAGGCCTTTAAATTGCGATATTAAGCCCCGAAAAGCGCCGAAACGCTCCCGAGGGCGAATTACCGAGAACACCTGCAATAATCACATATAAACAAGATTAAGCCAATAATAAACGTGAATTAGGGATATAATTATAGCTCCAAAATGGAGCTATCAAAGATCACATACATTCAATGCAATCATGCTACTTTGCATGCTGAATTCACATACTTTTATCCTATAGATTCATCCTTAGCAAACCTCTATTGAATTAGTTACTCATGGTGTTCGAAGATCTAAAGGGAATGAATTGATTAAACATAGAATGGAGAACTCAACAAAACTAATTGATTGAAATATAATTAAATGAAGAACTCAACAAATTGATTAAGGGATTACAGAATGAAGAATTCAATAAAACCAATTGATTACTCTTTTAAGAAAGAAATTCACATAATCATTTGTAAACAAACATATGTCAATCCGAAAGCCACAATGAAAGGGAAAAACAGTAAATGATTCAGAACAACATTTAGAGAAAAGTAGAAAGTAATTCGGAAAGCAGTAAAGGAAAGCAGTAAGGTGCGTAAGGATCCTCCAAGTCGTGAATCGCCTTGGATGAAGGGGAAGATTAACTGATATTGGGGATAGTTTCGATCAGAAGAGAAGAGGTGTTCTTCTCTTCTTCCTCTCGAATTATTGACGCCAAGGGCTTGTTTCTTCGATCCAACAAACGGGGGAAGAGTTTTGTCTGCAGGTTTCTTCACGATCGGGATCTCCTCACTTCTCAGATTGTGTGGAATGAATTGAAGTGGATTCAATTCGATTTTCTTTGATCCTTCATCTCACTCTCTTTATATAGCTTTAGGTGGTTGCCAAAGGCTGCTCATTAATCGTGGATCACCATCCAACTTTGTGAGGTACTCAAGCTTGACATGAGGCAGCAGCAGGGAGAGTTGACGGCTGGAAAATCGCAGTCAACAAAGACTGACGGCTGGAAAAGCAGAAAAGACTGGCGTTGCGGTTTGATTGCGAGGGCCGCAATGCTCTGTTTTAGCTGATTCCATTGCGACCTCCGCAATATTTCTGCAATGTACCTGCAATGTACAATTTAGCTGTTTTTTCACCATTTTGCATCATTTTTCGTTCCTTTTCCAAATAAGCCTTAAATTAGCATCATTTCTCAAATTCTCATTTTTAAGCACACATTAAGCTAACTTCTAACAAAAACACTCAAGATCTTCCATGATTTTTAGGTAATTAAGGCCCTAAATAATGCAGTTTTGGAGAGGTAACAGAAGCCCTGACCTTGCCAACAATAGGGGTTTTGCGATTCCTGGTACTTCTCTTCTTCTTGTCAATAATCTTATTACTCATAGTAGAGAGTTCAGATTTACTCCCTGACCCAGACCCCTTATGGAATTTCATAGAAGTAGCAACATTTGCTTCATTCTCCATTCCTTTAGAAGTATGCAGAGACTGATAAATCTGAAGCTCGTTCAGAAGAGATGTCAAATTGTATTCAATCTTATTCATGATCAAATTGGTCCTGAAATTAAGGAAACTCTTCGCAAGAGATTCCAAGATTAAACAAACTTGAAGTAGACCATCATGTTAAGGACGTGCTCCCTAACAAAAGTACCCTCCACCATGTGCGAGTTGTAAATGTTTGTGAAGGCTTCATGACGAAGAGATGTGGACGGTTGTTGGTAAGAGAACTTTTTGAATGTACTTTAAATATCGGGTTGTCGAAGCCAGCCAAAATAATATTTATAAATCGATTATACCGAACTAACTTGTAGTTAGTGATAACCGAGTCGATCCACAGGGAGCGATCTACAATCTTAATTTCATTAAATTTAATTTGCAATGATAAAAACAATGGGGAATTTTGTTTTGGGAAATCACTAAACAAGTAGAAAATGCGCTAAAAGAAAATTAAAGCGGGAAGTATAAAATTGACAAGTATGCTTGATTAGTAAGTGTCGGGATTGATCTAATGTACTTCGGTTCATTGATTAACAAGGAAATTAGCAAAGATGTTTCATGCACAATAAATGCCTTGTCCCTCTCGGGTCCAAAACATCCCAAAGCATTAATTAGAAATAGACAATTCTAATTAAACATATATCCCAATTAATCTAAGTTCATGAATCCTAAATTAATTAACGAATAGTAACGGGTACCATTGAGACGAATTAATCCTAAAACTAATTCGATTTGTCTCTTAATATCAAGCCCACCGTGAAAACGTTAATCAACTCCTACCCCCATTCGTCACATAGGCTCGAATTGATTAGCCACGAGCTAGACCTTCGCTACTTGCATTAAAACTAATTAAAGAATAATGCTAGCCGACTAACATGCGTAAAAAATTGACGACGTCACTCCAAAATTGGAAAGGCAAGTCATTCATTCATAATTTGGATTAAGAGATGCAAGAAATTCATTAAAACATGTTAAACATTAAATTAAGCATTAATCTCACCTAATACAAAAGATTAACAATCCCTAAACTTAACTAGTCAAGCATTTACCTCTAGCCTTCCATGGGAGATGAAGTATTCCAAGCTTTCATGGAGGTTCTTGCTCTCATACAACCCAAATGGAGAAGAAGAGTTCCAAAAATGGTGAAAAATCGTCAATCCCGAGCCCAAAACGAAGATGGAATGCACTAAAATCATGAAAATGTTCCTTTTATACTTTAGAGTAGCGTCGAGACGCTGTCCTAGCGTCTCGACGCTACAGACGGAAAAAAATGGAAAACAACGCTTTTTTAGACTTTTAATGACGGGCATTTTTTTGGACTTTTAATGACGGGCATTTTTGGCTGTGCAATGAGGACATGGTGCCTGCTGCTTTTAATGTCGGACATATGGCTGTGCATCAGTTTGCAGCTTTTGCTATCGAGTTTTTTGCCAATTTTTGCACCTTCTTTTTACTTAATTGCCACAACTTGAGTCTTTTTGTACTCTTCTTTGCCCGGTTCATCCCGAAGTCTAAAAAACACTCATTTTAGCATCAAAACATGTCATTGAACTTCTCGAGCTCTCCACCACGAATCACCTACAATAAAGTCATTTAATCAACATTAAGCATGGTTTTTAGCTATAATTAGGGAGTAAACAATAGCTCTAAATTAGAGCTATCAAAATACCCCCAACCTACATCTTGCTAGTCCTCGAGCAAGGCAACTTCTAAATTATCACCACTGAACAAAATTTGCATGTTACCGACTCTAACCTCAATGCTTATAAAATCAAGGCATTTACATAACAAGAAAACAGTTAATTGCATGCACTAATTAAGAACATTTCAAAAATTAAAATGTTACTCCCCTATGTGCGTGTGTGATTAGCAAACATATTCTAGCTCATATAGACTCGGAGAAACTTTATGCAACCCTACATCTCGTTTTCCCCTACTTTTGGCAATATAGAAAAGTCTATCGGCTTTTCAACAGTCAAGAGAGTAACAAATTAAAAAGCCTAAACATTTTTTTTTCTAGAGTACTTTGTACTCTTAATTTCTTTTGAACCACTATTTTTTACTTTTCTTTTGCTTCTCCAAGAGAGCCTAACATGTCAAGCTTGCCTTCGTTTCAGCTTACTTGCAGTTTCACTACACACTGTATCTGATTACGGGCAAGCTTCACATTTTTAAGGACTAATGCTCACTTCTTAGTCGCGATTCTAAAAAAAAGAGGAGCACCTCAGGAGTTTTTATTTTCATGCTTGCTTTTTTTTACTAGGCAATAACTTTGCTATAATCTCTATTAATGTATTACAACCTATCATGCATCAAGCCTTTCCCTAGGGGTGCCTTACGAGGTGACAACATGATTTCAGGTTAGATAAAGCAATTATAAGCCTACAGAGTCTAGAATGAGATGCTACGTGCTCGATAAGTGCAAAGGAGCTACAAAAAGATTTTAAAATTTTTCGAAAAATGCTCAATTAGCACATACAATCTCATGTTTTTCCTAATATGCAACAATGAAGATTTTAAAAGCATATCTTAGATTGTCCTCATCGAACAACATGCAAATTCAGACTACAACACTGCAAATTCAGAGAATACCCATGCTCGACAACTACATAGAAGTCCACAGACAAACCACCTGCAACCTTAGAAAGACGCATTGTCCTCAATGCATCAACCATCAGATAAAGCATTAAACGAGCAAAATTAAGGGAACACGAAAACTTCCCTGGTCTTTGCAAGGTTGGCGGAGAAAGAGCGCTATCTTTTCTTCTCAATTTAAGGTCAGACGCTGGGCAATCCTCTTATTCTCCTAAAACAAACAAAACAAAGCAAGCAAACAAACTTTAAAAACTAAACTAATTAAGGCAATAAACTAAAACCAACAGAAATAACAGTTCAAACTCGGATGCCTCCGAGAAGCGCAAATTTTTAAAGTCGATTGCTCGACTGTATTCTTGGACTCTACTCATCCATAGTCCAACATCTTGGAAGATACTTCATCCATCTTCCTATATCCATTATTCCTGCTACAAACAACAGAAAAAAATTTCTTTTGTGCCTCCTGCACACTGACATCATCAATAGAAGATAAAAAGCAAACAGGGGCAACATTCTCATTTAAGTTTAAATTCTCATTTTCTGCAGACAAACTAGATTTCTGAGCATCAATAGAAAATTCATTCGTTACTCCATCAAATTCCACAGAAAGAGTTCCCTTATCAACATCAATTTTGACCTTAGAGGTCTTCATGAAGGGACGGCCTAACAATATGGAAGCATCGAGTTTATAATCATGCATAGGAAGCACATAGAAATCTGCAGGAAAGAATAAATCATTTACTTTCACCAGAACATTCTCAACCTTCCCAAAAGGATGCACTGTAGATCCATCAGCAAGTTTCACAACAATGCTAGTCTCATGCGTAAGATTCAAATTAAGCTCACTAAATATGGCAAGGGACATAACATTAATTGATGCACTAATAGCTCCAAAATAGAGCTATTATTTACTCCCTAATTACAGCTAAAATCATGCTCAATATTGATTAAAATGCCTTTTTGTAGGTGAACTCATGTTCGAGAGCTCGAGGAGTCCGAGGACGTGTTTCGGGGCTTAAAGCGACGTTTTAGAGCTTCATGGACGCATCGGGAGTGAAGGGGCTTGAAGAATTGAAGAAATGGCCAAAATTGCCATGGAAAGGCAATTTTTGGCCACCAAAGTCGAGAGCTAGCATTGAGCGGCAGCGTCGAGACGCTTGGACGAGCGTCTCGACGCTGCCCCAACAATTTCTGGAATTTCACGCGAGCAAGCGTCGAGCGCGCGCGTCTCAACGCCCGCTCAACGCTGCCAGCGTCGAACCGCTGGTCGAGCGTCTCGACGCTACCCCGTGCGCGCGCGCTGCAAAACTTAGGGCACAGCATCAAGATGTTTCCCTAGCGTCTCGACGCTCCAACGGCTTTAAAGCCTTCTTCTCCAATTTTTAGCCGAATTCTTCATCCAAGTTCTGATTTCCACCATTGTTTAAGCTCGGGTGGGAGCTCCAAACTCATATTTCTTCCCTTTTCTCTTCAATAAAGCTTCAACATTAAGTATTTCTCTTGATTTGCACAAGGGGGAGCTAAGGTAAGTGCTCTAATTTGAGTTAGGGGTTGTCTTGATGCATTAGAGAGGGTTTAACATGAAATTTCCAGCTTGTAATTGATAGTTTCTTACATGTTCTTCCTTTGTTTGAATCCCATGAGCATGTATGACTGATTAGGAGCGACGCCCGAGTCCTCGTGCATGTTTTACCGTTAAAGATTAGGACGTATAATTGCCTTAATCGCTAGGTAACAAGGGTCTAGGCGTGACTAATTAATTCTAACCTAAGTGACAATAGAAGAATAGAATTAATTAACGTTTGCACGATAGACTTAGGGAAAGAAGAGAAATCGCGCCAATTGGTCGAGTTCTCGATCAATTGGTCCGTCGCGATATTACCTATTACTGTTCTTTGATTAGTTTAGGCTTGATCAACTTAGATTAATTAATGAGCATGTCTAATTAGAATTGCACTTTTCTAATTAATTCATTGGGATGTTTGCTACGGAAATGAGTGGTAGAGCCCTTTATGTGGGACTTCAATTTCGAGTTGTCGAGACTCGCCAAAATACAATTTATAAGCCTATAACCAAGGCTTTCCAGCCAGTGGTAACAGGATCGATCCAAGGAGAAGTTATGACCGAAATTAATATTACAATTGAAATTAATTAATTGATTGGGTTTTTGTAACGGGGGGATTTTTTTAGCATGCAAAGAAATCAATTGAACACTAACGGAAGAATAAAAAAAGAGAGAGAGACGCGTGCACGGTTTGGGGATTTTCGGGATTTAATTGTTAGACATCTTCAACTTATCATTTAATACAAAATTCAAGGCAAACAGTTTGTAGTACACACGGACGATTACCCGAGAAGCCCCAAGGTAACCGGCGCCATAGAAATTAATTAGACCACACAGTTCTAATTAAACATTATCTAAAATTACATTAAGGTGATCAGCCCCAAATTTATTCTAGATAGTCACTAGCTAACCGCGACGGACATTCAAGCACGTAATCTAATTGCTAACTGATTGCCCGCAAACGCTGTATGCAATCAACAATCATCATGCATGACTCGATACTCCGGTTTAGTTTTATCAATCTGTGTTACTTAGTCGAATAGTGAGAGGCACGGCATCGCTACTCTTTAACATTCACAACATGCTAGAAAACTCGAGTGTCAATCGTCGAAATCTAACATATGCATAGGGTTAAGCAAGAAAGATAAATGCATACAAAACAGCCACCAATTTATGAACTAAGCATGGATTATCAAAGCTAAAATAGTCTAACAAAAATCCCTCAAATATATCCCAAACCGTTCACCCTTACCTTAGCCGTCCATGGAACGGGTTGTCATCACCGCTCCAAGGGAAGCCATGGAAGTTGTCATCAAACTAATACAAGATAAAAGCTCATAAACAAGCCACAAATGGCTGAGCCAAAGGGGAAAATAGGGGAAAACCGAGAGGAAGAAGAAGAGAAAATCGCCAAAAGTTGAAGAATGAATGTGCAGAAATCGTCATTACAGCATCCTTTAATCGACGTAGCGTCGAGACGCTAGGGCAGCGTCGCGACGCTACGCCCTAAGTAATCCGCGCGCGCCTCGCGATGGCGTCGAGACGCTAGGGCAGCGTCTCGACGCTGGCCCGATAATTCCTTGCGCGCGCCTCCTCCGGAGCGTCTCGACGCCGCAGCAGGGTCTCGACGCTTCGGCAGCGTCGAGCTAGCTCTCGGGTTTGGGGCTGGAAAAATTGCCTCTCCTAAGAAATTTTGGTCCGTTTCTTCTCGGATCGACTTGCCCTTTCCCGATGCACTCCCGGGGTGTTAAAACTCCACTTTTAGCTCCGAAACGGGTCCAACGGACGCACGAGCTCTTTGCCGCATTTCTCCTACAAACGAGATCAATTATACAATTAATTGCGGGCTTTAGCCATAATTAGGAAGTATTTAATAGCTCCAAAATGGAGTTATCAAACACCCCCAACTTGAATCTTGCTAGTCCTCGAGCAAGGCTACAAAGAAATTGACTCTAAGGACACGCCTACATGCTACTAACTCAAACCTCCATGCATTTTGAAAATTTAAACAAAACATAATCACGAAAGCAATAAGCGCATGCATTTAATCAAGAACATATAAAAAATTAACTATCGCTCCCTAACGTGCGTGTGTGCTAGCCAACCTATCCTAAACCTACGTAAGCCCGGAAAAACCACATGCAACATATCATCCCGTTTTCCCCCTACTTCTAGCATTTAAGTACAGTCTACACTTGATCACATAAGAGAGAGCAATGAATTAAAAGGCCTAACACGGTTTTCTCATACTTTTTTCTCTTTCTCTTTTTGAATACTTTGTATTCTTCGTTATGGTTCTTTGAACCCAACTTTATTTTCTTTTTCTTTCCAATCCCGAGTTGCCTAACATGTCAAGCTTAGGCCTAAGCTTCACATTTTTAAGGACTAACGCTCACTTCTTAGGTACCAAAAAGAAGGAGGAGCGCCTCGAGAGAATTTTCTAACCAATCATGCTTTTCTGTTTTTTTTTTATTAGGCTTAATTAACCACTAACTCTCATGCAACAAGCTACCTGTTAAGTCTCTGAAAGTGACTTATTTAGGACCCATTTAGCTTAAGAAGATGTACACTTTTAGGTGTTTTTGATAGCATGTAGCCTAAATCTATGCTTAAATATGAGAATGAGAAGAAGGTAGCTAAATTAGGACTTATGCACAATAGGAAAGAAAAGGGTTGAAAACCGAAGGAAAAGAATGAAAAAAAACTGCATTGCGACAGCATTGCGAAAACATTGCTGAAGCCGCAATTATTCAAGTGAAAACCGTAAGTTGACTGATCCTTTTCTGTTAATTTCCGTAATTTCAGGGATTCGTTCTTTCTCCTCCATCCATTCTGATATATGACGTTGAAGATTGATGGTTCTCCTTGGCCCAAACGCACCTGC
This sequence comes from Herpetospermum pedunculosum, assembly GCA_028017165.1. Lineage (NCBI taxonomy): Eukaryota > Viridiplantae > Streptophyta > Magnoliopsida > Cucurbitales > Cucurbitaceae > Herpetospermum > Herpetospermum pedunculosum. The sequence goes on from CM051522.1 coordinate 28,818,893, forward strand.
AAACTACTATAAAAGGGGGCCAAAGTCGGAGGTTCAAGGATCATCCGAAAGCGTAGAGTCTTCTCGCAGTCCATCTGTTCTCCTGTTTTTCCTTTGCCGTCTGTTGGAGTGAGAGTCTCAGCTGTTGGAATCGATAATCTGATAGGAAGGAGAGGAGATTCTTCTTCTCTCTCGATTGGATTCATCCAAGCAAGGCTGACCTTTCACCCCCTTCATTCGAGGCGATTGCGACGAAGCTTCAAGCTGCATTTCCTGCTTTCTGTTTTCCTTTTCTAATTTCCAGCTTTGATCAGTTGTTGTTTCTAGCTTAGTGTTCTATCTACTGCACTTCGTCACTGTCTGTCTTTGAATTATTTCCTTTAAGTTTCCTTTTGTCCGTTCAACATTCAAAGTAATCAAATTGCAAGATTTCATTTCACAGTTTTCATCTTCTGCTGCTACGGTTTTGTCTTACTGTTTTGAGTACATTTCCCTTCTAAGCATGTCTGTTTTATCTTATGCTTCTGTTCTCTATATATCCATGAGTAGCTAAGTCACTTAGGGGCATGCTAATGACAAAACTATAGGCTAAAAAACGTGAACCAAGCATGTAGGATAACTTTCGAACCATTGATTGTATGTAAGCTTCATCCCACGGGCAATTTCGATTGGCCATCCATTTTGTCCAAAGAACTCCTAACCTCTGGAAGGAGTAAGAGTTCAGAGTCGTATAATCATGCTAGCCTTTCATGGTAACCAGGAAACGGCCTAGGAATAGGCGTTTCCCTAGTACGAACTAAACACTTCTGCTTTAACAAGATGCTTAAGACCTTACTTTGAGTTAAGTAAACTAAAGAATCTAATGCATGGAATCGGACGATACATGAGATAGAGTGAGTTTGATGCATAGAGAGTAGATCCAGTGCTTGAGAATCGTATAAAAATGCCTATAGGATAGTCATTAGTAGCCCTTAATTCACCCATTTACACACTTTCGCTGTTATTCAATTGCGGTAAAATTGCGGTGTCCGCAATTCTGCTAAGTTACCATTCTGTTTAGCTGTTTTCTTCTTCGTTTATTAATTCCATCTCTTGTCTTTTGAGTCTAATTTCAACTTGCATTTGTTTATGTTGCATTCCTTTACACATTCAGCAAAAAATAGATAATTAAAAACCAATTTCACCCCATCAAATCCACCCCTTCTTTCTTAACAAATACACTTCATGAATAGCTAAAAATAAATCTCTGTGGAAAAAACGAATGAAATATACTTACTACTTGCTGTGAGACCATGTATGCTTGCATGTTCTGAGTGCTCTCTCTACCTTCTTACTTATTTATCTTTAACACATTGAGCACGCAACAAGTTTTTGGCGCCGCTGCCGGGGATTTATTTTTAAGTGAAAACGAAGTTTGTTAAGTTTGAAAAACCAAGTTTATTATCTATTGAAACTAATCTACTTTTCATTTCTTTTGCAGGTACTATTGAGTTAGTTTATGAGTGAGCGTTCAAGTAGTGATCTAGAGTTCAATCCTGAGCCTGAGAGACTACTTAGAGCTAGAAACAAAGCAAAGAAACGACTCTTTAAACAACCTCCTATACCTCAAATCATACCTGAAATCGAAGAAATGGACGATATAGTTCCAAATCCGGTACCTGTCATTCGCAACCCCATCGAAATAGCGAATGACAAGAATAGTGCCATTCTTTCATACCTCGTACCTATGCCTGGGGAGCTGAACCCCAGCATAATCCGTCCTGAGATCACTGCCAACTCATTCGAGTTAAAGCCAGTGATGTTCCAAATGTTGTCCACTGTGGGACAATTCTTTGGAATAGAAAATGAGGACCCACACAACCATCTTAGGAACTTCTTAGGAGTCAGTGATACCTTTATCATCCCTGGAGTGTCCCAAGAAGCTTTAAGGCTATACTTGTTTCCTTACTCGTTGAGGGACAAAGCCAAAACATGGTTGAACTCATTACCCTCTGGATCTGTCCGCAATTGGACAGATTTAGCAGAAAAATTCCTAGTCAAATACTTCCCACCTGATAGGAATTCTACCTTTCGTGATGACATAGTTAAGTTTAAACAAGCTGATAATGAGTCTCTTCACGAAGCTTGGACTAGATTCAAAGATCTTCTTCTTAAATGTCCACATCATGGCATCCCATGGTGTATCCAAATAGAGGTCTTTTTCAAAGGATGCAACCCCAGCACTAGGCAAGTCTTAAACTCATCCGCTGGAGGCTCCATGTTGTCCAAGAGTTACAACGAGGCCTATGAGATCTTGGAGAAGATCTCAGCATCTCATTGTAGGTGGTCAGATGATCCTGTTGAGCCAACCAGAGCTCAAGACAAGGATGCTCTAAGTGCAATGAGCACCCAAATAAATGCCCTGACCAACTTAGTTAAGCAAATGGCTCAGGCCAATCTCCAAACAAGTGCCAACACCGCTACCGCCATGTCAATGAGCACCCAGCCAAGTCAAGGTGAGGCACTCATATGTGGATTCTGTGGGGAAGGGCACCTGTATGAATACTGCCCTGGGAATCCAGCCTCAGTCTGCTACATTGGAAGTCAGCAGCAGCCTAGGAACAACCCCTATTCCAACACATACAACCCTGGTTGGAGGAACCACCCAAACCTGTCATGGGGTGGCCAACAAAATACTAGCCAAAATCCTAACCAACCTAGACCAAGTGGAACACCTGGTTTCACTCCCCAACATAACCAATCAATGTATCAAAAACCATACAACCAACCTGTAGGATCTTCTGTAGAAAACTTACTCAAGGAATACATAGCTAAGAATGATGCTACTCTTCAAAGCCAACAAGCTACTCTTAGGAGCCTAGAGAATCAAATAGGCCAATTAGCCAATGAACTCAAGAGTAGGCCCCAAGGTAGACTCCCTGCTGACACCGAGGTGCCAAGGAGAGATGGTAAAGAGCAAGTTCAAGCAATTGAACTTAGAAGTGGTAGACCCTTGGTGAGCAACACAAAGGACACACCAAAGAGAGTAGAGAACACTGAGTCTAGTGCTCCACTGGAGTCTCTGCCAACCCAAGGTCCACCACCAACTAGCACATCAGGAGCCAGGCTAGAGCCAATTATTGAGGAGATAGAAGAAATTCCTAGGCCTCCACCTATCCTAAGGCGCCCTGACGTGCCTGCATATGTGCCACCACCTCCATACCCTCGAAGGCTTAAGAAGAAGCAGGAACAGGAAGTTCATTTTAATAAATTCTTAGAAATTCTTAAGCAAGTGCATGTCAACATTCCTTTTGTAGAAGTTTTACAGTCTATGCCTTCCTATGTAAAGTTTTTAAAAGATATTATTACTAACAAAAAAATAATTGGTGAGTTTGAAACAGTAAACCTCACTGAGGAGTGCAGTGCCATACTCCAAAACAAGTTGCCCAAGAAGGAGAAGGATCCTGGTTCCTTCACCTTACCTGTAGAACTTGGAGGCAAGCACGTGGGCAGAGCGCTTTGTGACCTGGGCGCCAGCATAAACCTCATGCCCCTATCACTATTCCGCCAGTTGGGAATAGGAGAAGCACGTCCAACCACTGTCACCTTACAATTAGCAGACAGATCCATTGCATATCCAGAAGGTAAAATTGAGGATATTTTAGTAAAGGTTGACAAATTTATTTTCCTTGCAGATTTCATTATCCTGGATTATGAAGCAGACAAGGAGGTCCCCATCCTGCTAGGCAGACCATTTCTAGCCACAGGTAGGGCACTTATAGACGTCCAAAAAGGTGAGCTCACTATGAGGGTTCACGATGAAGAGGTGAAATTTAGTGTGTATAAAGCTTTAAGGTATCCCTCTGACCTTGAATCCTGTGCTAGTATGGACGTTGTTGATTCTTTAATGGAAGAACAATTGGAGCATGTATTATTAACCAAGCATGCTAATGATTATGTACAGTTAGACGTAGCTGACTTAAATGTATCTGACATAATGGATATACCTGTAGATAAACCACAACATGTATGTATGAATATAGACCTAACTGATAGACCTGTGAATCCTTTAAAGCCATCTATTGAGCATCCACCTGTTTTAGAACTGAAACCACTACCCACTCACCTCAAGTATGCATATTTAGGGAGTAATGAAACTCTGCCTGTTATCATTTCTTCTAAATTAAGTGAAAAGCATGAGGTTGAACTGATTTTACTGCTTAAGCAACATAGGAAGGCTATTGCATGGACTATTGCTGATATTAGAGGCATTAGCCCTTCTTATTGTATGCATAAGATTATACTAGAGGAAGAGCACACACCTAGAGTAGATCATCAACGTAGGCTGAACCCCTCTATGAAAGAGGTAGTTAAGAAAGAAATAATAAAATGGTTAGATGCTGGTGTGATCTTTCCCATAGCTAGTAGCCAGTGGGTGAGCCCTATACAGTGTGTACCTAAAAAGGGTGGGATGACTGTGATAGTCAATGAGAACAACGAACTGATTCCAACTAGGACTGTCACAGGATGGAGAGTGTGCATGGATTACAGGAAATTAAATAAAGAAACTAAAAAAGACCACTTCCCTCTACCATTCATTGACCAGATGTTAGACAGAATAGCTGGTAGAGCCTACTATTGTTTCTTAGATGGTTATTCTGGCTATAATCAGATTACTATAGACCCCAAAGACCAAGAGAAGACTACCTTCACTTGTCCTTTTGGATCTTTTGCCTTTCGCAGAATGCCTTTTGGCTTATGCAATGCACCGGCAACTTTCCAAAGGTGCATGATGGCAATCTTCTCTGAGTTGGATGAGTCCATGATAGAAATATTCATGGATGACTTCTCAGTCTTTGGGGATTCATTCACCAACTGTCTAGATAATTTAAGGCAAGTCTTGGCGAGATGTGAAGAGACTAACTTAGTCCTTAATTGGGAAAAGTGTCACTTCATGGTAGATGAGGGGATTGTCTTACGTCATAGAGTGTCGAGGGCAGGTGTCGAAGTTGACCGGGCCAAAATAGAGATCATAGAGAAGTTGGTAGAGCCTCAGAATGTCAAGGCTATTAGGAGTTTCTTAGGGCATGCTGGCTTCTACAGAAGGTTCATCAAGGACTTTTCTAAGATAGCCAAGCCTCTATGTGAGCTGCTAGAGCTAAATAGGCCATTCATCTTCTCTAAGGACTGTTTAGCAGCTTGGACCACCCTTAAGAAAGCACTAGTTACAGCACCTGTTATAGTAGGGCCAGATTGGGATCTCCCATTCGAGATGTTATGTGATGCTAGTGACTATGCTGTAGGGGTCATGTTAGGACAGAAAATTGACAAGCTAACACATCCTGTCTATTATGCTAGTAAGACCTTGAATGAGGCTCAATGTAATTATACAACTACTGAGAAAGAGATGCTTGCTGTAGTGTTTGCTTGTGAAAAATTCAGGAACTATATTGTAGGCACTAGAACAATTGTATACACTGACCATTCTGCCTTGAAATATCTTATGAGGAAGGCTAATGCTAAGCCTAGGTTGATTAGGTGGGTGTTATTGCTGCAGGAGTTTGATTTGGACATTCGAGACAAGAAGGGATGTGAAAATGTGGTTGCAGATCACCTTTCTCGATTGCAGCACAATTGCGAAAAAATTGCGGATCCCGCAATTTCTGATGCTTTTATTGATGAATATGTCTTTGTTTTGACTCATCGTGATAACGATGAGGAACCTTGGTTTGCTGACATTGCTAACTTCCGTGCATCACAGGTATTACCAGTTTTCAAGGGAGGACAAGAGAAGAAGAGGTTCCTTCATGAAGCAAGGAAATTCATCTGGGATGACCCCACACTTTACAGAACCTGTGCTGATGGCTTGCTGAGGAAGTGTGTTTCAGCTGCTGAAGCGAAGTCTGTGCTGCAGCACTGTCACGCAGCTCCTTATGGTGGACACTTTGGTGGCCAAAGAACAGCTGCAAAGGTATTTCAGAGTGGCTACTATTGGCCAACAATCTTCAAAGATGCCCACAACTATGCCCACAGCTGTGACGAATGCCAAAGAACAGGTAACCTCAGTCGAAAGGATGAGATGCCCCTCACTTACATCTTAGAGTTGGAGCTCTTTGATGTGTGGGGCATTGACTTCATGGGGCCATTCCCTCCATCATCAGGTAACCTCTACATATTAGTGGCAGTGGACTATGTGTCCAAGTGGGTAGAAGCCAAGGCATGTCCTAATAATGATGCTAAAACAGTCACCAACTTCTTGCATAGGCACATTTTTACTAGGTTTGGGACACCTCGTGCCATCATTAGTGATGAGGGGTCACATTTCATTAACAAGGCTATGGAGAGAGTGTTGGCTAAATATAACATTAGACATAGAGTAGCCACTCCCTATCACCCACACTCAAATGGACAGGCTGAAATTTCAAATAGGGAAATTAAGAACATCCTAGAGAAAGTAGTCAAACCTAATAGGAAAGACTGGTCCTTCAAGCTTGAGGATGCACTTTGGGCTTATAGGACAGCATATAAGACACCTCTAGGAATGTCTCCTTATAGGCTGGTTTATGGCAAGACTTGTCACTTACCACTTGAGTTAGAAAACAAAGCATTTTGGGCCATGAAGGAATTGAATTTTTGTGTAAAAGATGCAGGAACACTAAGGTCTTTACAATTACATGAGCTTGATGAGCTTAGACATATGGCCTATGAAAATGCTAAAATGTATAAGGAAAAAACCAAGATTTGGCATGATAGTAGACTTAGAGTTAAGGACTTTAAGAAGGGTCAACTTGTATTGCTGTTTAACTCACGGTTGAAACTATTTCCAGGGAAACTTAAGTCTAGATGGTCAGGTCCATTTGTGATTACTAATGTGTTTGTTCATGGTGCCATAGAGATAAAGAACTTGCAGCAAGGCCAACCATTTATGGTTAATGGTGCGAGGTTGAAGCACTACTATGAGGAAGGAGATGTGAAGACTCTCTCGGCCTTCCTCTTGACTGAAGCATAAAAAGAGAACGAGAGAGGACGAGTGATTACTGTGCTCGTCAACATAAGGCTCATGCCTTAGTTTATTTTTTTGCAAATTTCCGGTTATCGTTTGGGTATTTTGTTGTGTGATTTTAATTGCGAATTTGATGTTAATTTTATTTCTTTTTGCAGGGAATCAATAGAGGGGATCAAGGAGAGGAAATCCAGCTTTAAAAATCAAGAAACGATCGAGCCAAATAAAAGATACGGACGAGCAAAGTTTGCCATTTAGATGAAAAAAAATCCCTACAATTGCGCTGGAATTGCAGGATCCGCAAAATATAGCCGTTGGGATTTAGCCGTTGCCTTTATATCCGTTGGGAGGCGCTCGTTCGATACGATTCTCTCATTCTCTGATTTCCAAGAAAACTGAGATTCTCTTTATCTTTGATCCTTCTCTCCAAACCTCCAAGATTCGACAATGGTGTCCACAAGGGCTGAAAGATCCGCAGCCAAGAAGAAGGCTGATGACGCAGCTGAAGCGGCTGCGAGGGAAGCACTTCTGACCCTTGCAGATGCTGGGGCTGTACGCACCGGACCTCTTCCCAAACTTCCGATCCGTATGAAGAAGTGGAGGGTTGTCACAGAAATCCCTGCTGGCCCTTCTGAACCAGCGGGCACGCCCAAGAAGCGCCGGTGGAGTGTCGAGACGGCCGCCGAACCAAGCAAAGCCAAGACTCTCTCTGTGGAGAGTCAAGAAACAGATCGTGCGTCCCACGAGTCGACCAAGAAGAGTTCGTCGCCATCTGCCTCACCTACGCACAACCCTTCATCATCTGAACCAGTGCACAGCCCAGAGCTTTCATCGTCACCGCCTGCACAGAGCCCTGAAACGCCGTCTTCACCACTGAATTCCGTGCAGACGCCTACAGCAGAGCAGAGTGTCACACCTTCGCACACGCCTCCACGGCCTGACCCTGAATTCCCCTATGGGGAGTACCAGGAATCCACTCAGGGCAGTGGGGAAGGTGGTGAAGACGAGGTCTTCTCGCCTGCAAGGGAAGCTAGCCCAAAGAGTCCTGCACAGCAGGATGATTCCATGGAAGAGACGCTGGGGGCATGCCTGCAGCAGATCAACAGTGAGGCAAAGCTGAAGAAAAAGAAGAAGGCCAAGATCCTTAAAGCCAAGCGATCCAAGAAACTAAAGAGGAAGAAGGCTAAGGAGGTGCCTTCATCAGAGAAAGAGAGCACTGAGCCTTCGCTCAAACGGCTCAAGGTTGAGGCTGCCGAGTCAGCCAAGCCATCAGATAAAGGGAAGGCAAAGCTCTACCCTGAAGACGAGCCTCAGTCAGTGAGGTATGTTTCCTCTGATGCTGAGTCCAGGGGTGCTGAGCTGAGGAAGAGGGAGTTGCTGCACGAGAAAGGCTTCCTCGACCGACTTGCTGACCTGCCGCAGTTCTTGCGCGCAGGAGTGATCAACCACGGCTGGGAGGAATTTTGCAGACCGCCCAATCCAGCCTACACGAGCATGGTGTATGATTTCTACGCCAATGTGCTCAGCCCTGAGGATGGCCTGTCTGTGGTCAGAGGGGTAGAGGTGGATTTCTCAGCCAAGGCCATCAACGAAGCCTATGGTCTCAAGGGCCAAGCACATACAGATTATGCACGGATTGTTGATGAGCCTACTGAGGCTGTTCTGGAAGAGGCCATTCGGACCATTGGCCAGCCTGAAGCTTCCTGGACCGTGTCACGCAATGGGAGGCACACTCTCATGAGTGCCAACCTCACGGCTAAGGCGGCTGTTTGGTTTTCGTTCGTGAGAAGGAGATTGTCCCCAGTGACTCACGAGACTACAATTAACCAGAGCCGATCGCTGCTGGTGTATGCAATAATGAGAGGTCTCACGATCAATGTGGGAGAAGTCATCACTGCTGCTGTTGCTGAGTGCGCCAAGAAAGGTAAGGGACCACTGTTTTTCCCTAACACCATAACCAAGCTATGTTTGCTTGCAGGAGTCCCCACCGAGCGCATGGAGCAGCAGATGGCTTACACAGGCCACTTGGAGCTGCCTGCTAGCCTGAGGCTGAGGAGAAAGGGGAATATGGAGTTTGAACTGGATAGGCTGGCTGCTGATCAGTCCCTATCCATGGCCTGCCTAATGGATATGCAGAGAAGGATGGCTCAATGGGCCACGTATGCGCAGGCACGGGACAAAGAGGTTGCAGACCAGCTAGGCTGCATCTTCCCTGACTTCCCCACCAATCTCCTGACTCCATGGGTGCCTCCACGCCCACGACAGCCTGATGAGGATGAAGATATTTGAGTGCTGGTTTGAATCGCACTAAAGGGAGTATTGCTGTTCCCTTAAAAAAAAAAAAACAATTTTCTGCTTTTTGATAATCATGTGAACTTTGCTGTTTTTAGTCCAATTTTGATCTGTTTTAGCTGCTTCGCTTTATGTTTTTTCTTTTGCTCAGTATAGTCTGATGTTAGCTGACTAGGTAGGATAGTTTAGTTTTATTTTTAGAAAGCTTGAGTGACTGGAAAAAGCATGCTTAAGGGCCTTAATCAATGTTATATCTGCCCTGAATTGATTGCGAAATAATTGCGGTACCCGCAATTTTTATGACTGAAAGCATGTTTTGGACTGTCTGTTTAGCTAGGCTGGGATCTGTTTAAAATCTATCTTTTGCTGCTAACATGACTACCTTATATAGCTTATCTAAATGCATGCTGGATGAGTGTCATAGGACACCCTTTGATAGTTTAAATTAACCTCTAAATAGCTCAGTATGCATAGCTGTAAGTCCTTATCTGCCTGTTTTTTTTTTTTTCAGTTTTCTGCTGCTGTGATATTTTCTTTTCAAATGTTCTGTCTATGCCTAGGGCTTTAGATTCTCTTTGTTTTACCTTAGACTAGATGCTTATAGGACAAGTTTGGGGGTGTGCCACCTCCGACACTCATTGGGGACAATGAGTAGTTGAAGTTTGGGGGAGGCCACCCTAGGCCTAGGAACATTCCTCTCTCCCTTAGAAACATAAGCATTCTTCTTCTCCTTCACAAAAAAAAAAAAAAATGATGAACTGAAAAAAAAAAAATGAAGAAAGAATAGAGGGGAGAGTTTCTCTTAGGTTGCTGAGTAATCAGTGCCAAGTGTGTAACCCACAAGTGGCGTTGCATCAAAAGGCAACCAAAGGAGAGGCTCCACCAAAGTAAGAAAGGAAGAAAAAAAGGAGAAGAAGTAGGAAAGAAGAATGTAAACCTAGGAGTTACAACTTTGTGGCTTAGATGTCCTATTTAAAAAGAACTCTGATCCTCAAAGTAGCTAGGCACAAAGTTGTAACTTGTAGGGTTGTTTAGGGAGATGAGTGTTTATCCAATGTAGTGATGCCAGGGTTTAGGTTGTTCTCTAAAAGTACTACTGTCACCGTTAATACTAAGACTGGCATGACTCTAAGGAATCCTAGACACATTAAAAATAAAGCTAGAAGCATGTACTGAGTCTGAAGTAAAGCTAGGCAGAATTTGAAACCTTAGGGATAGTGGCATGATATGACAAAAGTAAATAGATCAGTTGTAGGAAGTTAATGAAAACAGAAGGAGTGTTAGGCAGGCAAAGTCAGAAGAAGCTAGATAAGAGGGTAGTTTTAAACTAAGGAGTGTGTCACAGGACATCAGTGCTATAGACAAGAATATAAGGGAGTTAGTAAGTGGTTAAAGAAGATGAAACAGCAGCCTAGGTAAGTCCTTAGTGTGCTTGAGGACAAGCAAAACCTTAAGTTTGGGGGTGTGTTAAGTCTCTGAAAGTGACTTATTTAGGACCCATTTAGCTTAAGAAGATGTACACTTTTAGGTGTTTTTGATAGCATGTAGCCTAAATCTATGCTTAAATATGAGAATGAGAAGAAGGTAGCTAAATTAGGACTTATGCACAATAGGAAAGAAAAGGGTTGAAAACCGAAGGAAAAGAATGAAAAAAAACTGCATTGCGACAGCATTGCGAAAACATTGCTGAAGCCGCAATTATTCAAGTGAAAACCGTAAGTTGACTGATCCTTTTCTGTTAATTTCCGTAATTTCAGGGATTCGTTCTTTCTCCTCCATCCATTCTGATATATGACGTTGAAGATTGATGGTTCTCCTTGGCCCAAACGCACCTGCAAACTACTATAAAAGGGGGCCAAAGTCGGAGGTTCAAGGATCATCCGAAAGCGTAGAGTCTTCTCGCAGTCCATCTGTTCTCCTGTTTTTCCTTTGCCGTCTGTTGGAGTGAGAGTCTCAGCTGTTGGAATCGATAATCTGATAGGAAGGAGAGGGGATTCTTCTTCTCTCTCGATTGGATTCATCCAAGCAAGGCTGACCTTTCACCCCCTTCATTCGAGGCGATTGCGACGAAGCTTCAAGCTGCATTTCCTGCTTTCTGTTTTCCTTTTCTAATTTCCAGCTTTGATCAGTTGTTGTTTCTAGCTTAGTGTTCTATCTACTGCACTTCGTCACTGTCTGTCTTTGAATTATTTCCTTTAAGTTTCCTTTTGTCCGTTCAACATTCAAAGTAATCAAATTGCAAGATTTCATTTCACAGTTTTCATCTTCTGCTGCTACGGTTTTGTCTTACTGTTTTGAGTACATTTCCCTTCTAAGCATGTCTGTTTTATCTTATGCTTCTGTTCTCTATATATCCATGAGTAGCTAAGTCACTTAGGGGCATGCTAATGACAGAACTATAGGCTAAAAAACGTGAACCAAGCATGTAGGATAACTCTCGAACCATTGATTGTATGTAAGCTTCATCCCACGGGCAATTTCGATTGGCCATCCATTTTGTCCAAAGAACTCCTAACCTCTGGAAGGAGTAAGAGTTCAGAGTCGTATAATCATCCTAGCCTTTCATGGTAACCAGGAAACGGCCTAGGAATAGGCGTTTCCCTAGTACGAACTAAACACTTCTGCTTTAACAAGATGCTTAAGACCTTACTTTGAGTTAAGTAAACTAAAGAATCTAATGCATGGAATCGGACGATACATGAGATAGAGTGAGTTTGATGCATAGAGAGTAGATCCAGTGCTTGAGAATCGTATAAAAATGCCTATAGGATAGTCATTAGTAGCCCTTAATTCACCCATTTACACACTTTCGCTATTATTCAATTGCGGTAAAATTGCGGTGTCCGCAATTCTGCTAAGTTACCATTCTGTTTAGCTGTTTTCTTCTTCGTTTATTAATTCCATCTCTTGTCTTTTGAGTCTAATTTCAACTTGCATTTGTTTATGTTGCATTCCTTTACACATTCAGCAAAAATTAGATAATTAAAAACCAATTTCACCCCATCAAATCCACCCCTTCTTTCTTAACAAATACACTTCATGAATAGCTAAAAATAAATCTCTGTGGAAAAAACGAATGAAATATACTTACTACTTGCTGTGAGACCATGTATGCTTGCATGTTCTGAGTGCTCTCTCTACCTTCTTACTTATTTATCTTTAACACATTGAGCACGCAACACTACCCTAGGGGTGCTTTTCGGGGTGACAACAAGAATTAATGCTACATGCAATCAACTAAGCCTACGAAGTCTAAGATGAGGTTGCTAAGTGCTCGATAGATGCAAGGGAGCAACATAATTTTTTTTAAATTTTTTGACATGAACCTAATAAGTGCAAATACTCATGCAAAAACTAGATTATGCAAATGCTCAGATTCCAAAAAGACACTTCCTAGATCGTCATAATCAGAAAGCATAAAACAGAGTCCCAAGCACTTCAAATTTAAAATTAGCACTGCTCAACGAACTACACATGCATATCCAAACATCCAGCTCCACCCCCAACTTCAGAAGATAACATTGTCCTCAATGCTTCTCTATCAGATACACAAAAGTAAACGGAAAAGAAAAACAACACTTCCCTGATCTTAGTGAAGCTGGCGAGGGGAAAGAGGCGGTGCTTCCCTATCCGAGCCCAATTTCCTCAACTTCTCCTTATTTCCTAAAAAAAAACAGCAAGCTAAATTAAGCTAAATTACACTACGAAACTTAAAACTAAAACAATAATAAACTAAATGACTGAAAAAACAGTTCAACACTCGGGTGCCTCCGAGAAGCGCAGAATTTTTAAAGTCGTTTGCTTGACTGAATTCACCCAACGAACTCATCAATATTCCGACAGCGCGGGGGACGTCCCAGACATGTCCTCGTCCACACTGTTCCTGCAAACATCATTCAAAACCAATTTTTCTCTTCGTGCCTTGAGCACGTGAGCGTCATCAATGTTAGTGCAATAAAAAACAGCACCATTTTCATTCAAGTCTAAATCTTATTTTCTAACTGGAGCAAAAGAATAATCCCTCAAGCGCGAGGTCAAATTCTCTTCCTTCACACAACCCACAGACTTTGTTTTTCCATTCTCGTCATACACAAAAGATTTCGATTCATTCATAAAAAACTCATGCACAATTCCATCAAATCCTATAGACAAGGAACCCCTATCAACATCAATCTTGACCTTAGCGGTCTTCATAAATGGGCGTCCTAGTAGAATAGAAGAGGAAACATGCGAATTTTTTTTATTCATATTTAGCACATGGAAATCGCATGGAAACAACAAATCCTTTACTTTAACCAAAATGTCCTCAATTTTCCCTAATGGATGCACATAGGATCGATCGGCTAGTTGGACAACTACATTAGACTCAATTTAAATTGCACAGTTTAAGCTCTTTAAACACATCAACAGACATGACATTAATTGAGGCACCGAGATCTAACATGGCATTTTCAATCAGCGTAGTACCAATAGTGCATGGGATAGTAAACATACCAGGATCGACGCACTTTGGTGGAAGCGTACCTTGGAAAATTGCAGAGACAGTTTATTTCTTCTTCTCATCACTCTTTCTCAAAATCCTCTTACTCGTGCACCAACTCTTGAGGAACCTTGCATATTTCGGTATTTGCTTCACGGCCTCCAAGAGTGGGATGTTCACCGTCACCTTCTTGAAAGTTTCAAGGACTTCCTCATCTTCATTCACGACTATAGGCCTTGCGAGCCTACTCGGGAAGGGTGCTATGGGAACATACTCACGCACGTCTTTCTTTAATTCATCATTTTTCACCATCTTCTCATCCTTAAGATGGCTCGGGGAGCATTCAATCGGCTTCCCCTTTTCCTCAACAACGGGAGGCAACAAACGGCTTGGGAAGGGAGCCTTGGGCATGTAGCCTTTCAAGCTCGAGGGCGCACCCAACTAAGCTCTCTTCCTTCTTGACTCAAGATCCTCGATCTTTTGCTCAACCTTGCCTTCCTCTTTCTCCACAACAACGGTGATAGGAGAAATTTCTCGCCCACTTCGTAAGTCAATGGCACAGACCTGCTCACAGGGACTCATCCTCGCATGTGGGGGTAGCATCCAAGGATTCTCAGGCGCAGAACTCAAGGGAATATCCCTTCCACTTTTCAGTGCAATACCATCTGGCCAATCTGCTGTCTGAGTTTCCATCCTACTCATTCTGGCCTTTGCCTCTGTCATCCCTTCTCTTAGCGACCGCATCTGCTCATTGGTTTCCTTGTTAATTTCCATGAAGGACTTGAACATTCCTTCAATGGATTGAGAAGAAACAGAAGGACGATTTCGCGATGGGTCTCCTTGAAATTTAAGGATAACGTCACATAACTTTGACTGTTGGTCCTGGAGCTCTTTCACTTCGCTTTGGAGGCGGGTTTGCTCACGTGCTCCAATTCCATTCTGCTGCATATTCTGAGCCATATTACAGATCAAACGCCGAGCTTCCACTGGGGTCTTGTAAACCAACGCTCCTCCACTAGCTGCATCAAGCAATCGATAATCATGCATGCACAAGCCTTCATAGAAGAAGCGAATGAGTTCTGCCTCTGGGATCCGATGGTGGGGGAAGTCTTCGCACATCCGGGTAAACCGCTCCCAATATTTATCAAAGGTCTCCCCTTCTTCTTGCATTATCCCGTAGATCTCCTTCTTTAGGAACTTGGCTCTCGAAGCGGGGAAGTATTTGTCTAAAAACAGCCCTTTCAACCCATTCCACGTAGAGATGGTCCCAGGTAAGTAGTGCAGCCAATCCATCGCTTTGTCTTTCAGGGAGAAAAGGAAGGCTCTCAAATACAACTGATCTTCAGTTACTTCGCTCGTTTTCATCGCAGAGCACACCATATGGAATTCCTTAAGGTGCTTGATCGGATCTTCACCCGATTTGCCATAAAAAGAAGGAAGTGAGTTAATCAAACTTGATTTTAGCTCAAACTTACCTGTTATCGGCGGAAATGATATACACAAAGGTTGACAGAGCAAGCCATCCATCGCCCACTCCTTGAGCGTTCTCCGATTCTCATTATCGTTCTCCATGACCTCCATCTCTTCCGAATGCAACCTGAACTTTCAAAATCTTGGAAGAGAGGATCGTTATCCAAATAAAAATAAAAATAAACAATTCACTTAAATTTTTTAAAAACAACCAATCAACCTTAATCAAAAACAAAAATTATCTCATTTTTAATTGCCCTCCTCGGCAACGGCGCCAATTTTGGTAGAGCCCTTTATGTGGGACTCCAAATTCGAGTTGTCGAGACTCGCCAAAATACAATTTATAAGCCTATACCCAAGGCTTTGCAGCCAGTGGTAACAGGGTCGATCCAAGGAGAAGTTATGACCGAAATTAATATTAAAATTGAAATTAATTAATTGATTGGGTTTTTGTAACGAGGGGATTTGTTTAGCATGCAAAGAAAGCAATTGAACACTAACGGAAGAATAAAAAAAGAGAGAGAGACGCGTGCACGGTTTGGGGATTTTCGGGATTTAATTGTTAGACATCTTCAGCTTATCATTTAATACAAAATTCAAGGCAAACAGTTTGTAGTACACACGGACGATTACCCGAGAAGCCCCAAGGCAACCGGCTCCATAGAAATTAATTAGACCACACAGTTCTAATTAAACATTATCTAAAATTGCATTAAGGTGATCAGCCCCAAATTTATTCTAGATAGTCACTAGCTAACTGTTACGTCTCCAAAAGTGACCTTTTTAGGACTTAATTGGCTTAGAAAGATGTTCACTCTTAGGTGTTTTTGATAGCATTTAGCCTAAACCTATGCTTAAATATGAGAATTAGAAGAAGGTAGCTAAATTAGGACTTATGTACAATAGGAAATAAAAGGGTTGAAAACCGAAGGAAAAGAATGAAAAACAAGCATTGCGAAAGCATTGCAGAAACATTGCGGTTCCCGCAATGTTTCAAGTGAAAACCGTAAGTTGACTGTGTTGGGTTTAATGTCCTAAAACTCGTGGTTTGTAAACAGTTATGTTTGTAAATTATCTATTTAGTAATAATGAGTTATTAAGTTTTATTCAGTAAAGGTGTTTGCTGGAATAAAGTGAAACGTGTTTGCATTAATCTATACCAATGACCAACACCCTTGACGATCATGAGTACTTGAGTTTCATGTATGACATGAATGTGGGTCAAACTCAAGTAGACAGTCAAAACGGTCTATAGTATACGGATAAGGCTGGGTACCTTATCCTGGTAACACTATTGGATGCGGCCCGTTTTGTATTGTACAAAACGATGTGATCCGAGTCGTTTCACATCGAGATGTGCGAGCGGGGGCGTCCTACGCGATGAGTTTGCGTAAGACTGAACCACGAAAAGTCGCTCTCTCTTTATAACACCGTTTACTGAAGAGACCGACTATTTCACCTGATGGCCTAGGTAACTCGATCTCAATCCTGAGCTTACTATGAACTCCTGCTTATTAGACAGTATCCTTAGACTTGTATGGGTGAGAGTGGCAGTATGTCCGCTCAATAAGCCTACCATCTCAGGGATAAAGTCCAATAGGTAGCTGGGGACATAGTGTAGTAAGATGGAGTTTACTCCTAACCCGCTCTTTAGGGTTAGTAGATAGGTTGTTCCCTTAATAGCTGACTCTGGGGCTTGAACAATAGGCGCCTACCCTCTCCTCGTTAGAGAGGGTTCCTGATCTGTTGGTTGGACCACTGATCAATTGTTCATTAGAGGTGTCAGTGGTACTTAAGGAACAAAGACGTAACGCAGGGGTTAAACGGTTTAAATGACCCAGCTGTGATTACGAACAACCTGTGAAGGGTCGACTTGCCCATGACGGTTATATCAAGAGGACACAATATATCTACAGTGAGGGGAGTGCAGCCCTCGGACTATAGTGGAGTCTCCGGGGGTTAACGAAAGTTGATTGATTCGGGTTAAAAGAGTTTTGACCGAATAATCTCGTATCGTTGGAGCTCATGATCTGTAGGTCCTTTAGGTTCTCCTGGCTAGCTCGGATAACGCCGTGCAACAATATAAGAGAAAATAAAAGAAAAAGGAAAAAGAATTTGAATTGTTCAAATTCGGTTTTTGGAAGAAGGATGGACATATTTAAATATGATTTAAATATGAGAATGGTCAAAAACATGAATAGGATTCATGTGCAAAAAGTCGGTTTTCAGAAAACCGGGTTTAGCCATATTATTTAATTAATATTTGATATTGAATTAAATAATAATTATTAATTAAAAAGTTTAATTAATAATTATATATATATATATATTTTTTATTTATTAAAAAGTTTAATAAATAAAATTTTTATTATTATTTTTTATAATATATATATTTATATATATATATATAAAAAAAAAAAAAAAGAATATGTCTTACATGCATTATGCATGTAAGACATATGTCTTTCTTTGGTAATAATATATGGATATATATAATTTGTTGGCAAAATCTTTTTTTGAGTGGACTTTTGGTTTGATATATTGAATTGAGAATTCAATTTCGTGGGATTCATTTTTTGACAGAAGAAATTTCAAAACTTTTTAGTTTTGTTTTTTGAAACTTCAGTCTTGTGAAGCCTCTGCCTTCTACCTTCCATCATTTCTTCTTCTTCTTCCTCTTCTTCTTTTCTTTTCTGTTTTAACGAAGTCCCACTACTTCGTTGCTCGGCGCCGAGGATAGCGGGACTACCTCGGGTGGTCCTCGACGCGTTCGTGAGAAGAGTTTTGAAGAGTTCGTGACGAAGAACGGCCGGCGGAACGCGAAGAAAAGTAGAACTTCAAGGGTATGTTTTCTATTTTTCTCATTTCCGCTTTAAGAGCATGTTTTCTATTTGTTAAATTGATGAAATTAGAGTATCATCGATCCGAAATCGCGTTCCGCTGCGGTAAAACGCTCCATCAATTGGTATCAGAGCGATTTTGTGATTAACTCAATTTGCATCAATTTAAGTTGGTGGGTATTTTAATTTAGAAATTGTTTCTGAATGGTTGTCTAAAGTGAAAATCGATTTTGGCATAGTTTCTATTTGAATTTCATTATTTGTAATTGCCCGAGAATGTATGGGCTTTAATGTGTGCTGAAGCGTCTGTATTTTTAGAGTCATTAGAGTCCATATAGGTTTCTTTGTGAAAGAAGTTTGAGTTTGGAACTCGCCGAAATGTTCGGTATAAGTTCAAACTCGTTCTAGGCGATACAAATGAGAAGCTCG
This sequence comes from Herpetospermum pedunculosum, assembly GCA_028017165.1. NCBI lineage: Eukaryota > Viridiplantae > Streptophyta > Magnoliopsida > Cucurbitales > Cucurbitaceae > Herpetospermum > Herpetospermum pedunculosum. The sequence goes on from CM051522.1 coordinate 28,837,365, forward strand.
AAGAGAAATTGGCCGAAGCGTTCGGAGGAAGCAAGTTGGTCAAAGGCGGTGCGAAGAGTTCGAAGTCCGCTCAAGACGTAGCTTGTTGTTCAAGCTTGTAATAAAATAGTTATTGCTTGCTAAATGCCAAAATCGATCCACTTTAGTGTGTTTAATTAATTATGCATTGTGAATGTATGTTTTAATTGAAATCCATGTTTGTATGTGCATAACGTATGCCATATAGATTTAAAATCCCACCGTAGGAAGCATGCTCCATGCATAGTAAATATGTTATAAGTGTTATAATATATAGTATGCATATTTAGGAATTCATAAGAATTAATATAAAAGTTATATTAATTCATGAATTGAATGTTGTTAGTTTAATAGAGAAATTGATATAAACGTTATATTAATTATGAAATTAAACGTACAACATTGGTTATCCTAGTTTTATGCTTATCGTATATTATAAGTGTTGTAATGTATATGCATGTTTAATTCATGAGTATTAATATAAGAGTTATATTAATTCATGAATTTGATGTTGTTTACTTAATAGAATAATTAATATAAGTGTTATATTAATTATGAAATTAAAACATCCAACATTAGTTTTATGCATATTGTATGTTATAATTGTTATAATGTATAGGATGCATGCTTAATTCATTAAAAATTGATATAAGTGTTATATTAATTTATGAATTAGGAGTTGTATGTTTAAAGAGCATAATCGATATAAGTGTTATATTGATTATGAAGTTAAATATTCAACTTGTCATGCCTTAGCGAATGTATGTTTGAGAAGCATATAGATGGTTGTTATAGAAAGTCTGCTTTTGCAAGCGTTGTAAAAATGACTTAGACTTTTAAAAACTATAACAAAGAAAAAAGTGGCATGCTCATTTAGGGTTAAATGGTTCGGTCTGGTTCATTAGATGAATAGGTCGTTATCTCGTAAATGCTAAGGTTATGACAAGCTCACCCGGTGAAATCCTGTTCGAGGTTGGAGGTATTTAAGCTGACGGTATACGGAACACCTCCTACCTGGGGACGATCCGGTACTTGAGTAAAGTTAACCAGGCTTTATGAGCGTGCATGAGAGGTGTGAGGTTAATTAATTTTGTTAATAACCTAGACATCTCAGGTAAATAGTTTGCCTAGACTTTAGGTTTTATATTCTTAGCCGGATAAAACCTGGAGTATTTACCCTTATTACCGTCTACGATGCTTAGTAGAAGTGTTGAGAAGGAATATATGATATATCCCTCTCCTGCTACGCACTCCCTAAAAGTTCACAACGTGAGAATTTTGCTTGGCCTCATGATGCCATATGGGGCATCTCCAGAGGGGTGGTGTTTGCAACTTTCAATAGCAAGGTGAATGGAGTAAGTGTCTATAATAAGTGGGAGAAGGAAGTGCGTCGGTGCTTCCTGTGGTCTCCTCCGTTGGATTGAACCGTGAGATTCCCATGTTCCGCCTGCAGGCTGCCCTTGGGGCACCATCCAAACGGAGGGCTGGGCATGGGAGATCGAACACCTCAGTCACCATTTATGGATAAAGAAACATAGGGCCATTCCCAACACTGACATTCCATACGGTTGCTATGTTGGGGCCGTTCTGTGCGTTCTAAAAATGGAGGGTCACACTTACGGGATTTGCTAAGGAGTTAGTAAATTCAGACCAAAAACGATAACTAAGATGCTATAGGAATATGAGTTATTCTGGTGATAGCATTTAGTCAAGAATGTCTTGATTTAGTAAAGGAGTGTTCACCTACCCTACGGTAGGGACCATTCTGACTTACTAAAGTATCGTTGTTAGTAAATAAAGAGTTTGGGTACTTTATTTACTGTTAAATCTCTTAATTGGTTTAAATAGGTTAAAACCGTTTCACTAATAGGTTTACATTCTTTTTCAGCATGGCGAGCTCTTTTGTACAGTTATTAGCTAACGACAAACTTACCGGAGAGAATTACGGAACTTGGAAATCCAACTTGAATACGATTCTTGTGTTGGATGACCTCAGATTTGTCTTGACGGAGGACTGTCCTCCAACTCCTGGCTCAAACGCTTCACGAACTGTTCGTGAGGCGTACGATCGCTGGATTAGGGCTAATGATAAAGCCCGAGTCTATATCTTGGCAAGCATGCAAGATGTCTTGGCCAAGAGGCATGAGGTTATGGTTTCTGCTAAAGAAATCATGTCTTCATTGCAAGAGATGTTTGGACAACCATCCTCGTCTCTTCGCCATGAAGCCCTCAAATTCGTTTATAATGCTAGAATGAAGGAAGGAACCTCTGTTAGGGAACATGTCCTTAATATGATGGTCCACTTCATGACGGCAGAAGTAAACGGGGTCGCGATTGACGAGAAGAGTCAAGTAAGTTTTATCTTGGAATCTCTCCCGCAGAGTTTCCTGAATTTCAGATCAAACATGGTCATGAATAAGATAGAATTCAACTTGACCACTCTTCTGCACGAGTTGCAGACTTACCAGACCCTTCATGCCTCTAAAGGAAAAGAGAAGGAGGCTAATGTAGTCACTTCGAAGAAGTTCCTGAAGGGGGCCGGGTCTGGGAGTAAGTCTGAAGCAACTGCTACGAGTAGTAGGACTATTCGTAAGAAGAAGAGTAACAGGAGAAAAGGCAAAGCTCCTATGCTTGTGGCCAAGGTAAAGTCTTCGGACAAAGGGAAGTGTTTCCATTGTAACGAAAAAGGGCATTGGAAACGCAACTGCCCGAAATACCTTGCAGAGAAACATGCCGAGAAAGAACGACAAGGTAAATGAGATTTATTTGTCTAAACATGTATAGTGGATTTATGAATGTCATACCTGAATGTTTTTCAGGAACCACTAATCATGTTTGTTTTTCTTTCAGGAAACTAGTTCCTGATTGTCGGTTTCTCCGTGTTGGATGACTTGAGAAGATGTCTATGCAGCTCTACAGTGGGAGTTTTGTGTTTTTGATGTTGTTGTCTGTATGAACCTAAATCACATATGTGATATGTGTAATTAAGTTGTACATATTTCTGTATTTTTGAGCATATGTATATAAGTATCTTTTGGTGTATATAAATGAACAGTTCATTTTCACAAAAGATGTATACTTGCATGTTCTATTAATTCAGAAAACAACATGGATGTTAAGACTAATAATATTAAAGGAAAGCTATATCTAAATCAACAAGGGTTGTTGATAGTAGAGTTGGTTATTCTCAATAGTTGAGAAAACCCTAACTCATTGGTTTGTCTATAAAACTCGAGTTATCATACCAGATGATGACTTGAGGATTCGTTGTCTTTAATTAGACAATGAATTATTTAGACAAGGACCAACGGTTCGAAGCTGTAGATCTTCGAGGGGTTAAATGACCGAGCCTCTAAGGTGAAAACTTTTAAGGCTTGACTTTCTGGTAATGGGACTGTCCCAAAGTGAAGAGGTTGATTGTGTATCAACTTGTTTACTTGTTACCAGACGTAAGTTGTTAGATTACTCTTATCTATTTTTTCTTGTTCTATACTAGATAGGATAAGATAAATAGAAATCAAGACTAGCTATCTTGATCAGAGTGTCTATAAGTCATAATCTCTCTGAGAGTCATATGCAAGATTAAGAACAAAATAGTTTTGTTAGCTTATTCAATTCTTTTATGGATTGAAACTAGCAACTTAATCTTGAATGATTAAGGTTTGATGTTCTAATCAAATCTTATGGCTTAACCATGTTATTGATAAACTTTGCTGGGCAAGTGTTTTATCAATACTATAGCTTTCATAATATGTTTCCGTGATTAATGTCCTATTCATTGAGAATGTTATAGGATGTAGTTTCTGGCACTTAATCAATGTTATATCTGCCCTGAATTGATTGCGAAATAATTGCGGTACCCGCAATTTTTATGACTGAAAGCATGTTTTGGACTGTCTGTTTAGCTAGGCTGGGATCTGTTTAAAATCTATCTTTTGCTGCTAACATGACTACCTTATATAGCTTATCTAAATGCATGCTGGATGAGTGTCATAGGACACCCTTTGATAGTTTAAATTAACCTCTAAATAGCTCAGTATGCATAGCTGTAAGTCCTTATCTGCCTGTTTTTTTTTTTTTCAGTTTTCTGCTGCTGTGATATTTTCTTTTCAAATGTTCTGTCTATGCCTAGGGCTTTAGATTCTCTTTGTTTTACCTTAGACTAGATGCTTCTAGGACAAGTTTGGGGGTGTGCCACCTCCGACACTCATTGGGGACAATGAGTAGTTGAAGTTTGGGGGAGGCCACCCTAGGCCTAGGAACATTCCTCTCTCCCTTAGAAACATAAGCATTCTTCTTCTCCTTCACAAAAAAAAAAAAAATGATGAACTGAAAAAAAAAAAAATGAAGAAAGAATAGAGGGGAGAGTTTCTCTTAGGTTGCTGAGTAATCAGTGCCAAGTGTGTAACCCACAAGTGGCGTTGCATCAAAAGGCAACCAAAGGAGAGGCTCCACCAAAGTAAGAAAGGAAGAAAAAAAGGAGAAGAAGTAGGAAAGAAGAATGTAAACCTAGGAGTTACAACTTTGTGGCTTAGATGTCCTATTTAAAAAGAACTCTGATCCTCAAAGTAGCTAGGCACAAAGTTGTAACTTGTAGGGTTGTTTAGGGAGATGAGTGTTTATCCAATGTAGTGATGTCAGGGTTTAGGTTGTTCTCTAAAAGTACTACTGTCACCGTTAGTACTAAGACTGGCATGACTCTAAGGAATCCTAGACACATTAAAAATAAAGCTAGAAGCATGTACTGAGTCTGAAGTAAAGCTAGGCAGAATTTGAAACCTTAGGGATAGTGGCATGATATGACAAAAGTAAATAGATCAGTTGTAGGAAGTTAATGAAAACAGAAGGAGTGTTAGGCAGGCAAAGTCAGAAGAAGCTAGATAAGAGGGTAGTTTTAAACTAAGGAGTGTGTCACAGGACAGCAGTGCTATAGACAAGAATATAAGGGAGTTAGTAAGTGGTTAAAGAAGATGAAACAGCAGCCTAGGTAAGTCCTTAGTGTGCTTGAGGACAAGCAAAACCTTAAGTTTGGGGGTGTGTTAAGTCTCTGAAAGTGACTTATTTAGGACCCATTTAGCTTAAGAAGATGTACACTTTTAGGTGTTTTTGATAGCATGTAGCCTAAATCTATGCTTAAATATGAGAATGAGAAGAAGGTAGCTAAATTAGGACTTATGCACAATAGGAAAGAAAAGGGTTGAAAACCGAAGGAAAAGAATGAAAAAAAACTGCATTGCGACAGCATTGCGAAAACATTGCTGAAGCCGCAATTATTCAAGTGAAAACCGTAAGTTGACTGATCCTTTTCTGTTAATTTCCGTAATTTCAGGGATTCGTTCTTTCTCCTCCATCCATTCTGATATATGACGTTGAAGATTGATGGTTCTCCTTGGCCCAAACGCACCTGCAAACTACTATAAAAGGGGGCCAAAGTCGGAGGTTCAAGGATCATCCGAAAGCGTAGAGTCTTCTCGCAGTCCATCTGTTCTCCTGTTTTTCCTTTGCCGTCTGTTGGAGTGAGAGTCTCAGCTGTTGGAATCGATAATCTGATAGGAAGGAGAGGGGATTCTTCTTCTCTCTCGATTGGATTCATCCAAGCAAGGCTGACCTTTCACCCCCTTCATTCGAGGCGATTGCGACGAAGCTTCAAGCTGCATTTCCTGCTTTCTGTTTTCCTTTTCTAATTTCCAGCTTTGATCAGTTGTTGTTTCTAGCTTAGTGTTCTATCTACTGCACTTCGTCACTGTCTGTCTTTGAATTATTTCCTTTAAGTTTCCTTTTGTCCGTTCAACATTCAAAGTAATCAAATTGCAAGATTTCATTTCACAGTTTTCATCTTCTGCTGCTACGGTTTTGTCTTACTGTTTTGAGTACATTTCCCTTCTAAGCATGTCTGTTTTATCTTATGCTTCTGTTCTCTATATATCCATGAGTAGCTAAGTCACTTAGGGGCATGCTAATGACAGAACTATAGGCTAAAAAACGTGAACCAAGCATGTAGGATAACTCTCGAACCATTGATTGTATGTAAGCTTCATCCCACGGGCAATTTCGATTGGCCATCCATTTTGTCCAAAGAACTCCTAACCTCTGGAAGGAGTAAGAGTTCAGAGTCGTATAATCATCCTAGCCTTTCATGGTAACCAGGAAACGGCCTAGGAATAGGCGTTTCCCTAGTACGAACTAAACACTTCTGCTTTAACAAGATGCTTAAGACCTTACTTTGAGTTAAGTAAACTAAAGAATCTAATGCATGGAATCGGACGATACATGAGATAGAGTGAGTTTGATGCATAGAGAGTAGATCCAGTGCTTGAGAATCGTATAAAAATGCCTATAGGATAGTCATTAGTAGCCCTTAATTCACCCATTTACACACTTTCGCTATTATTCAATTGCGGTAAAATTGCGGTGTCCGCAATTCTGCTAAGTTACCATTCTGTTTAGCTGTTTTCTTCTTCGTTTATTAATTCCATCTCTTGTCTTTTGAGTCTAATTTCAACTTGCATTTGTTTATGTTGCATTCCTTTACACATTCAGCAAAAATTAGATAATTAAAAACCAATTTCACCCCATCAAATCCACCCCTTCTTTCTTAACAAATACACTTCATGAATAGCTAAAAATAAATCTCTGTGGAAAAAACGAATGAAATATACTTACTACTTGCTGTGAGACCATGTATGCTTGCATGTTCTGAGTGCTCTCTCTACCTTCTTACTTATTTATCTTTAACACATTGAGCACGCAACACTACCCTAGGGGTGCTTTTCGGGGTGACAACAAGAATTAATGCTACATGCAATCAACTAAGCCTACGAAGTCTAAGATGAGGTTGCTAAGTGCTCGATAGATGCAAGGGAGCAACATAATTTTTTTTAAATTTTTTGACATGAACCTAATAAGTGCAAATACTCATGCAAAAACTAGATTATGCAAATGCTCAGATTCCAAAAAGACACTTCCTAGATCGTCATAATCAGAAAGCATAAAACAGAGTCCCAAGCACTTCAAATTTAAAATTAGCACTGCTCAACGAACTACACATGCATATCCAAACATCCAGCTCCACCCCCAACTTCAGAAGATAACATTGTCCTCAATGCTTCTCTATCAGATACACAAAAGTAAACGGAAAAGAAAAACAACACTTCCCTGATCTTAGTGAAGCTGGCGAGGGGAAAGAGGCGGTGCTTCCCTATCCGAGCCCAATTTCCTCAACTTCTCCTTATTTCCTAAAAAAAAACAGCAAGCTAAATTAAGCTAAATTACACTACGAAACTTAAAACTAAAACAATAATAAACTAAATGACTGAAAAAACAGTTCAACACTCGGGTGCCTCCGAGAAGCGCAGAATTTTTAAAGTCGTTTGCTTGACTGAATTCACCCAACGAACTCATCAATATTCCGACAGCGCGGGGGACGTCCCAGACATGTCCTCGTCCACACTGTTCCTGCAAACATCATTCAAAACCAATTTTTCTCTTCGTGCCTTGAGCACGTGAACGTCATCAATGTTAGTGCAATAAAAAACAGCACCATTTTCATTCAAGTCTAAATCTTATTTTCTAACTGGAGCAAAAGAATAATCCCTCAAGCGCGAGGTCAAATTCTCTTCCTTCACACAACCCACAGACTTTGTTTTTCCATTCTCGTCATACACAAAAGATTTCGATTCATTCATAAAAAACTCATGCACAATTCCATCAAATCCTATAGACAAGGAACCCCTATCAACATCAATCTTGACCTTAGCGGTCTTCATAAATGGGCGTCCTAGTAGAATAGAAGAGGAAACATGCGAATTTTTTTTATTCATATTTAGCACATGGAAATCGCATGGAAACAACAAATCCTTTACTTTAACCAAAATGTCCTCAATTTTCCCTAATGGATGCACATAGGATCGATCGGCTAGTTGGACAACTACATTAGACTCAATTAAATTGCACAGTTTAAGCTCTTTAAACACATCAACAGACATGACATTAATTGAGGCACCGAGATCTAACATGGCATTTTCAATCAGCGTAGTACCAATAGTGCATGGGATAGTAAACATACCAGGATCGACGCACTTTGGTGGAAGCGTACCTTGGAAAATTGCAGAGACAGTTTATTTCTTCTTCTCATCACTCTTTCTCAAAATCCTCTTACTCGTGCACCAACTCTTGAGGAACCTTGCATATTTCGGTATTTGCTTCACGGCCTCCAAGAGTGGGATGTTCACCGTCACCTTTTGAAAGTTTCAAGGACTTCCTCATCTTCATTCACGACTATAGGCCTTGCGAGCCTACTCGGGAAGGGTGCTATGGGAACATACTCACGCACGTCTTTCTTTAATTCATCATTTTTCACCATCTTCTCATCCTTAAGATGGCTCGGGGAGCATTCAATCGGCTTCCCCTTTTCCTCAACAACGGGAGGCAACAAACGGCTTGGGAAGGGAGCCTTGGGCATGTAGCCTTTCAAGCTCGAGGGCGCACCCAACTAAGCTCTCTTCCTTCTTGACTCAAGATCCTCGATCTTTTGCTCAACCTTGCCTTCCTCTTTCTCCACAACAACGGTGATAGGAGAAATTTCTCGCCCACTTCGTAAGTCAATGGCACAGACCTGCTCACAGGGACTCATCCTCGCATGTGGGGGTAGCATCCAAGGATTCTCAGGCGCAGAACTCAAGGGAATATCCCTTCCACTTTTCAGTGCAATACCATCTGGCCAATCTGCTGTCTGAGTTTCCATCCTACTCATTCTGGCCTTTGCCTCTGTCATCCCTTCTCTTAGCGACCGCATCTGCTCATTGGTTTCCTTGTTAATTTCCATGAAGGACTTGAACATTCCTTCAATGGATTGAGAAGAAACAGAAGGACGATTTCGCGATGGGTCTCCTTGAAATTTAAGGATAACGTCACATAACTTTGACTGTTGGTCCTGGAGCTCTTTCACTTCGCTTTGGAGGCGGGTTTGCTCACGTGCTCCAATTCCATTCTGCTGCATATTCTGAGCCATATTACAGATCAAACGCCGAGCTTCCACTGGGGTCTTGTAAACCAACGCTCCTCCACTAGCTGCATCAAGCAATCGATAATCATGCATGCACAAGCCTTCATAGAAGAAGCGAATGAGTTCTGCCTCTGGGATCCGATGGTGGGGGAAGTCTTCGCACATCCGGGTAAACCGCTCCCAATATTTATCAAAGGTCTCCCCTTCTTCTTGCATTATCCCGTAGATCTCCTTCTTTAGGAACTTGGCTCTCGAAGCGGGGAAGTATTTGTCTAAAAACAGCCCTTTCAACCCATTCCACGTAGAGATGGTCCCAGGTAAGTAGTGCAGCCAATCCATCGCTTTGTCTTTCAGGGAGAAAAGGAAGGCTCTCAAATACAACTGATCTTGAGTTACTTCGCTCGTTTTCATCGCAGAGCACACCATATGGAATTCCTTAAGGTGCTTGATCGGATCTTCACCCGATTTGCCATAAAAAGAAGGAAGTGAGTTAATCAAACTTGATTTTAGCTCAAACTTACCTGTTATCGGCGGAAATGATATACACAAAGGTTGACAGAGCAAGCCATCCATCGCCCACTCCTTGAGCGTTCTCCGATTCTCATTATCGTTCTCCATGACCTCCATCTCTTCCGAATGCAACCTGAACTTTCAAAATCTTGGAAGAGAGGATCGTTATCCAAATAAAAATAAAAATAAACAATTCACTTAAATTTTTTAAAAACAACCAATCAACCTTAATCAAAAACAAAAATTATCTCATTTTTAATTGCCCTCCTCGGCAACGGCGCCAATTTTGGTAGAGCCCTTTATGTGGGACTCCAAATTCGAGTTGTCGAGACTCGCCAAAATACAATTTATAAGCCTATACCCAAGGCTTTGCAGCCAGTGGTAACAGGGTCGATCCAAGGAGAAGTTATGACCGAAATTAATATTAAAATTGAAATTAATTAATTGATTGGGTTTTTGTAACGAGGGGATTTGTTTAGCATGCAAAGAAAGCAATTGAACACTAACGGAAGAATAAAAAAAGAGAGAGAGACGCGTGCACGGTTTGGGGATTTTCGGGATTTAATTGTTAGACATCTTCAGCTTATCATTTAATACAAAATTCAAGGCAAACAGTTTGTAGTACACACGGACGATTACCCGAGAAGCCCCAAGGCAACCGGCTCCATAGAAATTAATTAGACCACACAGTTCTAATTAAACATTATCTAAAATTGCATTAAGGTGATCAGCCCCAAATTTATTCTAGATAGTCACTAGCTAACTGTTACGTCTCCAAAAGTGACCTTTTTAGGACTTAATTGGCTTAGAAAGATGTTCACTCTTAGGTGTTTTTGATAGCATTTAGCCTAAACCTATGCTTAAATATGAGAATTAGAAGAAGGTAGCTAAATTAGGACTTATGTACAATAGGAAATAAAAGGGTTGAAAACCGAAGGAAAAGAATGAAAAACAAGCATTGCGAAAGCATTGCGGAAACATTGCGGTTCCCGCAATGTTTCAAGTGAAAACCGTAAGTTGACTGTGTTGGGTTTAATGTCCTAAAACTCGTGGTTTGTAAACAGTTATGTTTGTAAATTATCTATTTAGTAATAATGAGTTATTAAGTTTTATTCAGTAAAGGTGTTTGCTGGAATAAAGTGAAACGTGTTTGCATTAATCTATACCAATGACCAACACCCTTGACGATCATGAGTACTTGAGTTTCATGTATGACATGAATGTGGGTCAAACTCAAGTAGACAGTCAAAACGGTCTATAGTATACGGATAAGGCTGGGTACCTTATCCTGGTAACACTATTGGATGCGGCCCGTTTTGTATTGTACAAAACGATGTGATCCGAGTCGTTTCACATCGAGATGTGCGAGCGGGGGCGTCCTACGCGATGAGTTTGCGTAAGACTGAACCACGAAAAGTCGCTCTCTCTTTATAACACCGTTTACTGAAGAGACCGACTATTTCACCTGATGGCCTAGGTAACTCGATCTCAATCCTGAGCTTACTATGAACTCCTGCTTATTAGACAGTATCCTTAGACTTGTATGGGTGAGAGTGGCAGTATGTCCGCTCAATAAGCCTACCATCTCAGGGATAAAGTCCAATAGGTAGCTGGGGACATAGTGTAGTAAGATGGAGTTTACTCCTAACCCGCTCTTTAGGGTTAGTAGATAGGTTGTTCCCTTAATAGCTGACTTTGGGGCTTGAACAATAGGCGCCTACCCTCTCCTCGTTAGAGAGGGTTCCTGATCTGTTGGTTGGACCACTGATCAATTGTTCATTAGAGGTGTCAGTGGTACTTAAGGAACAAAGACGTAACGCAGGGGTTAAACGGTTTAAATGACCCAGCTGTGATTACGAACAACCTGTGAAGGGTCGACTTGCCCATGACGGTTATATCAAGAGGACACAATATATCTACAGTGAGGGGAGTGCAGCTCTCGGACTATAGTGGAGTCTCCGGGGGTTAACGAAAGTTGATTGATTAGGGTTAAAAGAGTTTTGACCGAATAATCTCGTATCGTTGGAGCTCATGATCTGTAGGTCCTTTAGGTTCTCCTGGCTAGCTCGGATAACGCCGTGCAACAATATAAGAGAAAATAAAAGAAAAAGGAAAAAGAATTTGAATTGTTCAAATTCGGTTTTTGGAAGAAGGATGGACATATTTAAATATGATTTAAATATGAGAATGGTCAAAAACATGAATAGGATTCATGTGCAAAAAGTCGGTTTTCAGAAAACCGGGTTTAGCCATATTATTTAATTAATATTTGATATTGAATTAAATAATAATTATTAATTAAAAAGTTTAATTAATAATTATATATATATATATTTTTTATTTATTAAAAAGTTTAATAAATAAAATTTTTATTATTATTTTTTATAATATATATATTTATATATATATATATAAAAAAAAAAAAAAAGAATATGTCTTACATGCATTATGCATGTAAGACATATGTCTTTCTTTGGTAATAATATATGGATATATATAATTTGTTGGCAAAATCTTTTTTTGAGTGGACTTTTGGTTTGATATATTGAATTGAGAATTCAATTTCGTGGGATTCATTTTTTGACAGAAGAAATTTCAAAACTTTTTAGTTTTGTTTTTTGAAACTTCAGTCTTGTGAAGCCTCTGCCTTCTACCTTCCATCATTTCTTCTTCTTCTTCCTCTTCTTCTTTTCTTTTCTGTTTTAACGAAGTCCCACTACTTCGTTGCTCGGCGCCGAGGATAGCGGGACTACCTCGGGTGGTCCTCGACGCGTTCGTGAGAAGAGTTTTGAAGAGTTCGTGACGAAGAACGGCCGGCGGAACGCGAAGAAAAGTAGAACTTCAAGGGTATGTTTTCTATTTTTCTCATTTCCGCTTTAAGAGCATGTTTTCTATTTGTTAAATTGATGAAATTAGAGTATCATCGATCCGAAATCGCGTTCCGCTGCGGTAAAACGCTCCATCAATTGGTATCAGAGCGATTTTGTGATTAACTCAATTTGCATCAATTTAAGTTGGTGGGTATTTTAATTTAGAAATTGTTTCTGAATGGTTGTCTAAAGTGAAAATCGATTTTGGCATAGTTTCTATTTGAATTTCATTATTTGTAATTGCCCGAGAATGTATGGGCTTTAATGTGTGCTGAAGCGTCTGTATTTTTAGAGTCATTAGAGTCCATATAGGTTTCTTTGTGAAAGAAGTTTGAGTTTGGAACTCGCCGAAATGTTCGGTATAAGTTCAAACTCGTTCTAGGCGATACAAATGAGAAGCTCGAAGAGAAATTGGCCGAAGCGTTCGGAGGAAGCAAGTTGGTCAAAGGCGGTGCGAAGAGTTCGAAGTCCGCTCAAGACGTAGCTTGTTGTTCAAGCTTGTAATAAAATAGTTATTGCTTGCTAAATGCCAAAATCGATCCACTTTAGTGTGTTTAATTAATTATGCATTGTGAATGTATGTTTTAATTGAAATCCATGTTTGTATGTGCATAACGTATGCCATATAGATTTAAAATCCCACCGTAGGAAGCATGCTCCATGCATAGTAAATATGTTATAAGTGTTATAATATATAGTATGCATATTTAGGAATTCATAAGAATTAATATAAAAGTTATATTAATTCATGAATTGAATGTTGTTAGTTTAATAGAGAAATTGATATAAACGTTATATTAATTATGAAATTAAACGTACAACATTGGTTATCCTAGTTTTATGCTTATCGTATATTATAAGTGTTGTAATGTATATGCATGTTTAATTCATGAGTATTAATATAAGAGTTATATTAATTCATGAATTTGATGTTGTTTACTTAATAGAATAATTAATATAAGTGTTATATTAATTATGAAATTAAAACATCCAACATTAGTTTTATGCATATTGTATGTTATAATTGTTATAATGTATAGGATGCATGCTTAATTCATTAAAAATTGATATAAGTGTTATATTAATTTATGAATTAGGAGTTGTATGTTTAAAGAGCATAATCGATATAAGTGTTATATTGATTATGAAGTTAAATATTCAACTTGTCATGCCTTAGCGAATGTATGTTTGAGAAGCATATAGATGGTTGTTATAGAAAGTCTGCTTTTGCAAGCGTTGTAAAAATGACTTAGACTTTTAAAAACTATAACAAAGAAAAAAGTGGCATGCTCATTTAGGGTTAAATGGTTCGGTCTGGTTCATTAGATGAATAGGTCGTTATCTCGTAAATGCTAAGGTTATGAGAAGCTCACCCGGTGAAATCCTGTTCGAGGTTGGAGGTATTTAAGCTGACGGTATACGGAACACCTCCTACCTGGGGACGATCCGGTACTTGAGTAAAGTTAACCAGGCTTTATGAGCGTGCATGAGAGGTGTGAGGTTAATTAATTTTGTTAATAACCTAGACATCTCAGGTAAATAGTTTGCCTAGACTTTAGGTTTTATATTCTTAGCCGGATAAAACCTGGAGTATTTACCCTTATTACCGTCTACGATGCTTAGTAGAAGTGTTGAGAAGGAATATATGATATATCCCTCTCCTGCTACGCACTCCCTAAAAGTTCACAACGTGAGAATTTTGCTTGGCCTCATGATGCCATATGGGGCATCTCCAGACGGGTGGTGTTTGCAACTTTCAATAGCAAGGTGAATGGAGTAAGTGTCTATAATAAGTGGGAGAAGGAAGTGCGTCGGTGCTTCCTGTGGTCTCCTCCGTTGGATTGAACCGTGAGATTCCCATGTTCCGCCTGCAGGCTGCCCTTGGGGCACCATCCAAACGGAGGGCTGGGCATGGGAGATCGAACACCTCAGTCACCATTTATGGATAAAGAAACATAGGGCCATTCCCAACACTGACATTCCATACGGTTGCTATGTTGGGGCCGTTCTGTGCGTTCTAAAAATGGAGGGTCACACTTACGGGATTTGCTAAGGAGTTAGTAAATTCAGACCAAAAACGATAACTAAGATGCTATAGGGATATGAGTTATTCTGGTGATAGCATTTAGTCAAGAATGTCTTGATTTAGTAAAGGAGTGCTCACCTACCCTACGGTAGGGACCATTCTGACTTACTAAAGTATCGTTGTTAGTAAATAAAGAGTTTGGGTACTTTATTTACTGTTAAATCTCTTAATTGGTTTAAATAGGTTAAAACCGTTTCACTAATAGGTTTACATTCTTTTTCAGCATGGCGAGCTCTTTTGTACAGTTATTAGCTAACGACAAACTTACCGGAGAGAATTACGGAACTTGGAAATCCAACTTGAATACGATTCTTGTGTTGGATGACCTCAGATTTGTCTTGACGGAGGACTGTCCTCCAACTCCTGGCTCAAACGCTTCACGAACTGTTCGTGAGGCGTACGATCGCTGGATTAGGGCTAATGATAAAGCCCGAGTCTATATCTTGGCAAGCATGCAAGTTGTCTTGGCCAAGAGGCATGAGGTTATGGTTTCTGCTAAAGAAATCATGTCTTCATTGCAAGAGATGTTTGGACAACCATCCTCGTCTCTTCGCCATGAAGCCCTCAAATTCGTTTATAATGTTAGAATGAAGGAAGGAACCTCTGTTAGGGAACATGTCCTTAATATGATGGTCCACTTCATGACGGCAGAAGTAAACGGGGCCGCGATTGACGAGAAGAGTCAAGTAAGTTTTATCTTGGAATCTCTCCCGCAGAGTTTCCTGAATTTCAGATCAAACATGGTCATGAATAAGATAGAATTCAACTTGACCACTCTTCTGCACGAGTTGCAGACTTACCAGACCCTTCATGCCTCTAAAGGAAAAGAGAAGGAGGCTAATGTAGTCACTTCGAAGAAGTTCCTGAAGGGGGCCGGGTCTGGGAGTAAGTCTGAAGCAACTGCTACGAGTAGTAGGACTATTCGTAAGAAGAAGAGTAACAGGAGAAAAGGCAAAGCTCCTATGCTTGTGGCCAAGGTAAAGTCTTCGGACAAAGGGAAGTGTTTCCATTGTAACGAAAAAGGGCATTGGAAACGCAACTGCCCGAAATACCTTGCAGAGAAACATGCCGAGAAAGAACGACAAGGTAAATGAGATTTATTTGTCTAAACATGTATAGTGGATTTATGAATGTCATACCTGAATGTTTTTCAGGAACCACTAATCATGTTTGTTTTTCTTTCAGGAAACTAGTTCCTGATTGTCGGTTTCTCCGTGTTGGATGACTTGAGAAGATGTCTATGCAGCTCTACAGTGGGAGTTTTGTGTTTTTGATGTTGTTGTCTGTATGAACCTAAATCACATATGTGATATGTGTAATTAAGTTGTACATATTTCTGTATTTTTGAGCATATGTATATAAGTATCTTTTGGTGTATATAAATGAACAGTTCATTTTCACAAAAGATGTATACTTGCATGTTCTATTAATTCAGAAAACAACATGGATGTTAAGACTAATAATATTAAAGGAAAGCTATATCTAAATCAACAAGGGTTGTTGATAGTAGAGTTGGTTATTCTCAATAGTTGAGAAAACCCTAACTCATTGGTTTGTCTATAAAACTCGAGTTATCATACCAGATGATGACTTGAGGATTCGTTGTCTTTAATTAGACAATGAATTATTTAGACAAGGACCAACGGTTCGAAGCTGTAGATCTTCGAGGGGTTAAATGACCGAGCCTCTAAGGTGAAAACTTTTAAGGCTTGACTTTCTGGTAATGGGACTGTCCCAAAGTGAAGAGGTTGATTGTGTATCAACTTGTTTACTTGTTACCAGACGTAAGTTGTTAGATTACTCTTATCTATTTTTTCTTGTTCTATACTAGATAGGATAAGATAAATAGAAATCAAGACTAGCTATCTTGATCAGAGTGTCTATAAGTCATAATCTCTCTGAGAGTCATATGCAAGATTAAGAACAAAATAGTTTTGTTAGCTTATTCAATTCTTTTATGGATTGAAACTAGCAACTTAATCTTGAATGATTAAGGTTTGATGTTCTAATCAAATCTTATGGCTTAACCATGTTATTGATAAACTTTGCTGGGCAAGTGTTTTATCAATACTATAGCTTTCATAATATGTTTCCGTGATTAATGTCCTATTCATTGAGAATGTTATAGGATGTAGTTTCTGGCACTTAATCAATGTTATATCTGCCCTGAATTGATTGCGAAATAATTGCGGTACCCGCAATTTTTATGACTGAAAGCATGTTTTGGACTGTCTGTTTAGCTAGGCTGGGATCTGTTTAAAATCTATCTTTTGCTGCTAACATGACTACCTTATATAGCTTATCTAAATGCATGCTGGATGAGTGTCATAGGACACCCTTTGATAGTTTAAATTAACCTCTAAATAGCTCAGTATGCATAGCTGTAAGTCCTTATCTGCCTGTTTTTTTTTTTTTCAGTTTTCTGCTGCTGTGATATTTTCTTTTCAAATGTTCTGTCTATGCCTAGGGCTTTAGATTCTCTTTGTTTTACCTTAGACTAGATGCTTCTAGGACAAGTTTGGGGGTGTGCCACCTCCGACACTCATTGGGGACAATGAGTAGTTGAAGTTTGGGGGAGGCCACCCTAGGCCTAGGAACATTCCTCTCTCCCTTAGAAACATAAGCATTCTTCTTCTCCTTCACAAAAAAAAAAAAAATGATGAACTGAGAATTCAATTTCGTGGGATTCATTGGTAATAATATATGGATATATATAATTTGTTGGCAAAATCTTTTTTTGAGTGGACTTTTGGTTTGATATATTGAATTGAGAATTCAATTTCGTGGGATTCATTTTTTGACAGAAGAAATTTCAAAACTTTTTAGTTTTGTTTTTTGAAACTTCAGTCTTGTGAAGCCTCTGCCTTCTACCTTCCATCATTTCTTCTTCTTCTTCCTCTTCTTCTTTTCTTTTCTGTTTTAACGAAGTCCCACTACTTCGTTGCTCGGCGCCGAGGATAGCGGGACTACCTCGGGTGGTCCTCGACGCGTTCGTGAGAAGAGTTTTGAAGAGTTCGTGACGAAGAACGGCCGGCGGAACGCGAAGAAAAGTAGAACTTCAAGGGTATGTTTTCTATTTTTCTCATTTCCGCTTTAAGAGCATGTTTTCTATTTGTTAAATTGATGAAATTAGAGTATCATCGATCCGAAATCGCGTTCCGCTGCGGTAAAACGCTCCATCAGACTGATCTTTTTCTGTTAATTTCCGTTATTTCAGGGATTCGTTCTTTCTCCTCCATCCATTCTGAAGTACGACGTTGAAGATTGATGGTTCTCCTTGGCCCAAATGCACCTGCAGATTACTATAAATAGGGGTGAAAGTCGAGGGTTCAAGCATCATCCGAAAGCGTAGAAGTCTTCTCGCAGTCCATCTTTTCTCCTGTTTTTCTTTGCCGTCTGCTGGTTTGCGAAGCTCAGCTGTTGGAATCGATAATCTGATAGGAAGGAGAGGAGATTCTTCTTCTCTCCCGATTGGATTCATCCAAGCAAGGCTGACCTTTCTCATCCTTCATTCGAGGCGGCTGCAACGAGACTTTCGAGCTTGTTTTACTGCTTTCTGTTCTTCATTTCCATTTTCCAACTCTGTCTTGTGTTGTTTCTGTTCTTGTGGCTAATTTAGTTCATTTCGTTGTGTTCTGTCTTTCTGTTCTTTACTTTAAGTATCTCTTATGTTCATTCAAACAATCAATTAATCAAACATAAAGTTCAGTATTTCACAGTCTCTCGCCTTTGCATTCTACTGCTTTCCCTTGCTGTTTTAAGCACATTCCCCTTCTAAGCATGTCTATTTTGTCCTTTAGTTCTGTTCTCCTTATATCCATGAGTAACTAAGTCACTTAGGGGCATGCTAATGACAACACTATAGGCTAAAAAACGTGAATCAAGCATGTAGGATAGCTCTCGAAGCATTGATTGTATGTAAGCTTCATTCCACGGGCAATTTCGATTGGCCATCCATTTTGTCCAAAGAACTCCTAACCTCTGGAAGGAGTAAGAGTTCAGAGTCATACTATCATGCTAGCCTTTCAAGGTAACCAGGAAACGGCCTAGGAATAGGCGTTTCCCTAGTACAAACCATATCTTTCTGCCTTAACAAGATGCTTAAGACCTTACTTTGAGTTGAGTAAACTAAAGAATCTAATGCATGGAATCGGACGATACATGAGATTGAGATAGTTTGATGCATAGTGAGTAGATTCAGTGCTTGAGAATCGTATAAAAATGCCTATAGGATAGTCATTAGTAGCCCTTAATTCACCCATTTACACACTTTCGCTGTTATTATAATTGCGGTAAAATTGCTGTCTCCGCAATTCTGCTCAAGTTTAAATTATGTTTAGCTGTCTTTGCCTTCATTTATTAATCTCGTCTCTTTGCATTTGAGCTTAGCTTTAACTTGTTCTCGTTTATGTTGCTACCCTTTACACATTCAGCAAGAATTAGACAATTAAAAACCAATTTTACCCCATCAAATCCACCCCTTCTTTCTTAACAAAACACTTCGCGAATAGCTAAAAATAAATCTCTGTGGGAAAACGAATGAAATATACTTACTACTTGCTATAAGATCATGTATGCTTGCATGTTCTGAGTGCTCTATCCCTTTTATTGCCTAATTATTTCAACACATTGAGCACGCAACAAGTTTTTGGCGCCGCTGCCGGGGATTTATTTTAGTGAAAACAAAGTTAGTTAAGTTTGAAACACCAAGTTTACTGTCTATTGGAGCTAATCTAGGTTCATTTCTTTTGCAGGTACTAGTTGGGTTAGTTTATGAGTGAGCATTCAAGTAGTGATCTAGAGTTCAATCCAGAGCCCGAGAGACTATTTAGAGCCAGAGCTAAAGCCAAGAAACGTCTCTTTAAACAACCCTCTATACCTCAAATAATTGCGGGAACCACAATTCCTCCGCAATTGTCTCAAGAAGAAATGGCTGGAATAATTCCAAATCCGGTACCTGTCACTCGCAATCCCATCGAAATAGCGAATGACAAGAATAGTGCCATTCTCTCATATTTAGTACCTATGCCTGGGGAGCTGAACCCCAGCATAATCCGCCCTGAGATCACTGCCAACTCATTCGAGTTAAAGCCAGTGATGTTCCAAATGTTGTCCACTGTGGGACAATTCTTTGGAGTGGAAAATGAGGACCCCCACAACCATCTTAGAAACTTCTTAGGAGTCAGTGATACCTTTATCATCCCTGGAGTTTCCCAAGAAGCCTTGAGGCTATACTTGTTCCCTTATTCTTTGAGGGACAAAGCCAAAACGTGGTTAAACTCATTACCCTCTGGATCTGTCCTTAATTGGACAGACTTAGCAGAGAAATTCCTAGTTAAATACTTCCCACCTGATAGGAATTCTACCTTTCGTGATGATATAGTTAAGTTCAAACAAGCTGATAATGAATCTCTTCACGAAGCTTGGACAAGGTTCAAAGATCTTCTTCTTAAATGCCCACATCATGGCATCCCATGGTGTATCCAAATTGAGGTCTTTTTCAAAGGATGCAATCCCAGCACTAGACAAGTCTTAAACTCATCCGCTGGAGGCTCCATGTTGTCCAAGAGTTACAACGAAGCCTATGAGATCTTGGAGAAGATCTCAGCATCTCACTGTAGGTGGTCAGATGATTCTGTTGAGCCAACTAGAGCTCAAGACAAGGATGCTCTAAGTGCAATGAGCAGCCAAATAAATGCCCTGACCAACCTAGTTAAGCAAATGGCTCAAGCCAATCTCCAAACAAGTGTCAACACCGCCACCGCCATGTCAATGGGCACCCAACCAAGTCAAGGTGAGGCACTTATATGTGGATTCTGTGGGGAAGGGCACCTGTATGAATACTGCCCTGGGAATCCAGCCTCAGTCTGCTACATTGGAAGCCAGCAGCAGCCTAGGAACAACCCCTATTCCAATACTTACAACCCTGGTTGGAGGAACCACCCAAACCTGTCATGGGGTGGCCAACAAAATACTAACCAAAATCCTAACCAACCTAGACCGAGTGGAACACCTGGTTTCACTCCCCAACATAACCAATCAATGTATCAAAAACCATACAACCAACCTGTAGGATCTTCTGTAGAAAACTTACTCAAGGAATACATAGCTAAGAATGATGCTACTCTTCAAAGCCAGCAAGCTACTCTTAGGAGCCTAGAGAACCAAATAGGCCAATTAGCCAATGAACTCAAGAGTAGGCCCCAAGGTAGACTCCCTGCTGACACCGAGGTGCCAAGGAGAGATGGTAAAGAGCAAGTTCAAGCAATTGAACTTAGAAGTGGTAGACCATTGATGAGCAACACAAAGGACACACCAAAGAGAGTAGAGAACACTGAGTCTAGTGCTCCACTGGAGTCTCTGCCAAACCAAGGTCCACCATCAACTAGCACATCAGGAGTCAGGCTAGAGCCAATAGTTGAGGAGATAGAAGAAATTCCAAGGCCTCCACCTATCCTAAGGCGACCTGACGTGCCTGCATATGTGCCACCACCTCCATATCCTCGAAGGCTTAAGAAGAAGCAGGAACAGGAAGTGCATTTTAATAAATTCTTAGAAATTCTTAAACAAGTGCATGTCAACATTCCTTTTGTAGAAGTTTTACAGTCCATGCCTTCCTATGTAAAGTTTTTGAAAGATATTATTACTAACAAAAAAATAATTGGTGAGTTTGAAACAGTAAACCTCACTGAGGAGTGCAGTGCCATCCTCCAGAACAAGCTGCCCAAGAAGGAGAAGGATCCTGGTTCCTTCACCTTACCTGTAGAACTTGGAGGCAAGCACGTGGGCAGAGCGCTTTGTGACCTGGGCGCCAGCATAAACCTCATGCCCCTATCACTATTCCGCCAGTTGGGAATAGGAGAAGCACGTCCCACCACTGTCACTTTACAATTAGCAGACAGATCCATTGCATACCCAGAAGGTAAAATTGAGGATATTTTAGTAAAGGTTGACAAGTTTATTTTCCTTGCAGATTTCATTATCCTGGATTATGAAGCAGACAAGGAGGTCCCCATCCTGTTAGGCAGACCATTTCTAGCCACAGGTAGGGCACTGATAGACGTCCAAAAAGGTGAGCTCACTATGAGGGTTCATGATGAAGAGGTGAAATTTAGTGTGTAAAAAGCTTTAAGGTACCCCTCTGACCTTGAATCCTGTGCTAGCATGGACGTAGTAGACTCCTTAATGGAAGAACAATTGGAGCATGTGTTACTAACCAAGCATGCTAATGAATATGTAGGTTTAGAATTAACAGACTTAAACATAGCTGAGATAATGGACATATCTGTAAATAACCCTCAGCATGTATGTATGAATATAGAATTAACTGATAGATCCTTAAATCCTTTAAAGCCATCCATTGAGCATCCACCCACTCTAGAACTAAAACCGCTGCCCACACACCTCAAGTATGCATATTTAGGAAATAATGATACACTGCCTGTAATTATTTCTTCTAAGCTAAGTGAACAGCATGAGGTTGATTTAATTTTACTACTTAAGCAACATAGGAAGGCTATTGCATGGACTATTGCTGATATTAGAGGCATTAGCCCTTCTTATTGTATGCATAAGATCACATTAGAGGAAGAACATACACCCCGAGTAGATCACCAGCGTAGGTTGAACCCCTCTATGAAAGAGGTAGTTAAAAAGGAAATAATAAAATGGTTAGATGCTGGGGTTATTTTTCCTATAGATAGTAGTCAGTGGGTGAGCCCTATATAGTGTGTACCTAAAAAGGGTGGGATGACTGTGGTAGTCAATGAGAACAATGAACTGATTCCAACTAGGACTGTCACAGGGTGGAGAGTATGTATGGATTATAGGAAACTAAATAAAGAGACCAAGAAAGACCATTTCCCCCTACCATTTATTGACCAAATGTTAGACAGAATAGCTGGTAGTGCCTATTACTGTTTCCTAGACGGTTATTCAGGGTATAACCAGATCACTATAGACCCCAAAGACCAAGAAAAGACTACCTTTACTTGCCCTTTTGGAACTTTTGCCTTTCGCAGAATGCCTTTTGGCTTATGCAATGCACCGGCAACTTTCCAAAGGTGCATGTTGGCAATCTTCTCTGATTTGGATGAATCCATGATAGAGATATTCATGGATGACTTTTCAGTCTTTGGGGATTCATTCACCAACTGTCTAGAGAACCTAGGACAAGTCTTGGCTAGGTGTGAGGAGACCAACCTAGTCCTAAATTGGGAAAAGTGCCACTTCATGGTGGATGAGGTGATTGTCTTAGGTCATAGAGTGTCAAGGGCAGGTGTAGAAGTTGACAGGGCAAAGATAGAGATCATAGAGAAGTTGGTAGAGCCTCAGAATGTCAAGGCCATTAGAAGTTTCTTAGGGCATGCTGGCTTCTATAGAAGGTTCATTAAGGACTTTTCTAAGATAGCCAAGCCTCTGTGTGAGCTTCTAGAGCTAAATAGGCCATTCATCTTCTCTAAGGAATGTTTAGGAGCTTGGAAAACCCTTAAGAAAGCACTAGTCACAGCACCTATTATAGTAGGGCCAGATTGGGATCTCCCATTTGAGATGTTATGTGATGCTAGTGACTATGCTGTAGGGGTTATGTTAGGACAGAAGATTGACAAGCTAACACACCCTGTCTATTATGCTAGTAAAACCTTGAATGAGGCTCAATGTAATTATACAACTACTGAGAAAGAGATGCTTGCTGTAGTGTTTGCTTGTGAGAAATTCAGAAACTATATTGTAGGCACTAGGACAATTGTGTACACTGACCATTCTGCCTTAAAGTATCTCATGAGGAAGGCTGATGCTAAGCCTAGGTTGATTAGGTGGGTGTTATTGCTGCAGGAATTTGATTTGGACATTCGAGACAAGAAAGGATGTGAAAATGTGGTTGCGGATCACCTTTCTCGATTGCAGCACAATTGCGAAAAAATTGCGGAACCCGCAATTTCTGATGCTTTTATTGATGAACATGTCTTTGTTTTGACTCATCGTGATAACGATGAGGAACCTTGGTTTGCTGACATTGCTAACTTCCTTGCATCACAGGTATTACCAGTTTTCAAGGGAGGACAAGAGAAGAAGAGGTTCCTTCATGAAGCAAGGAAATTCATCTGGGATGACCCCGCACTTTACAGAACATGTGCTGACGGCTTGCTAAGGAAGTGTGTTTCAGCTGCTGAAGCGAAGTCTGTGCTGCAGCATTGTCACACAGCTCCTTATGGTGGACACTTTGGTGGCCAACGAACAGCTGCAAAGGTATTTCAGAGTGGCTACTATTGGCCAACGATCTTCAAGGATGCCCACAACTATGCCCACAACTGTGATGAATGCCAAAGAACAGGTAACCTCAGTCGAAAGGATGAGATGCCCCTCACCTACATCTTAGAGTTGGAGCTCTTTGATGTGTGGGGCATTGACTTCATGGGGCCATTCCCTCCATCATCAGGTAACCTTTACATTTTGGTAGCAGTAGACTACGTATCCAAGTGGGTAGAGGCCATAGCATGTCCCAATAATGATGCCAAAACAGTAATAAAATTCTTACATAGGCACATTTTTACTAGGTTTGGAACACCTTGTGCTGTCATTAGTGACGAGGGGACACATTTCATTAATAAGGCTATGGAGAGAGTGTTGGCTAAGTATAACATTAGACATAGAGTAGCCACTCCCTATCACCCACACTCGAATGGACAGGCTGAAATTTCGAATAGGGAGATTAAGAACATCCTAGAAAAAGTGGTCAAACCTAATAGGAAAGACTGGTCCTTTAAGCTTGAGGATGCACTTTGGGCGTATAGGACAGCATATAAGACACCTCTAGGTATGTCTCCTTACAGGCTTGTATATGGTAAAGCTTGTCATCTTCCATTTGAGTTAGAAATTAAGGCATTTTGGGCACTAAAGGAGTTGAATTATTGCGTGACTGATGCGGGAACGTTGCGGTCTTTGCAATTACATGAGCTTGATGAGCTTAGGCAAATGTCTTATGAAAATGCCAAAATGTATAAGGAAAAGACCAAGATTTGGCACGATAGTAGACTTAGAGTTAAGGACTTTAAGAAGGGTCAGCTTGTATTGTTGTTTAACTCACGGTTGAAACTATTTCCAGGGAAACTTAAGTCTAGGTGGTCAGGTCCATTTGTGATTACTAATGTGTTTGTTCATGGTGCCATAGAGATAAAGAACTTGCAGCAAGGCCAACCATTCATGGTTAATGGTGCAAGATTGAAGCACTACTATGAGGAAGGAGATGTGAAGACTCTCTCGGCCTTCCTCTTGAGTGAAGCGTGACAACGAGAACGAGAGAGGACGAGTGATTGCTGTGCTCGTCGACATAAGGCTCATGCCTTAGTTTATTTTTTGCGATTTTCCGGTTATCATTTGTGTATAAGTTTGTATGATTTTAATTGCGAATTTGATGTTGCTTTTATTTCTTTTTGTAGGGAATCGAAAGAGGGAATCAAGGAGAGTAATTCCAGCTTTAAAAATCAAGAAAATTGAGCCAAATAAAAGATACGGACGAGCAAAGATTGACATTTAGATGAAAAAAAATCCCTAAAATTGCGCTGGATTTGCAGGATCCGCAAAATATAGCCGTTGGGATTTATCCGTTTCCTTTATATTCGTTAGAAGACGCTCGATCTGTACGATTCTCCCACTCTCTGAATTCCAAGAAAACTGCGATTCTCTTCATCTTTGATTCTTCTCTCCAAATCTCCAAGACTCAACAATGGTGTTCACAAGGGCTGAAAGATCTGCAGCCAAGAAGAGGGCTGACGACGCTGAAACGGCTGCGAGAGACGCACTGCTTGCCTTGGCTGAGGCTGACGCTGCGCGAACTGAACGCTTACCCAAGCTTCCGATTCGCAAGAAGAAGTGGAAGGTTGTCACTGAGATACCTGCTGGACCCTCTGAACCAGCAGGCACACCCAAGAAGCGTAGGTGGAGTTTAGCGGTGGCCGCTGAACCGAGCAAAGAAAAGACTCCCTCTGTGGAGAGTCAAGAAACTGATCGTGTGTCCCACGATTCAGCCAAGAGGAGTGCCTCGCCACCTGCACCACCAGCGCACAGCTCTTCCCCATCACCGCCAGCGCAGAGCCCTGAGCAGCCGTCTTCACCACAGAGTTCTGCAAAGACACCTACAGCAGAACAAACAACCACGCCGTCGCACACGTCCCCACGGCCTGTCCCTGAATTCCCATATGGGGAGTACCAAGAATCAACGCAGGGCAGTGGGGAAGGTGAGGAAGAGGAGGTTTTCTCTCCTGTGAGGGAAGCTAGCCCAGTGAGTCTGTCGCAGCAGGATGATTCCATGGAAGAGACGCTGGGGGCGTGCCTCCAGCAGATCACCATCGAGGCAAAGCTCAAGAAGAAGAAGAAAGCCAAGATTGTCAAGGCCAAGCGGTCCAAGAAGCTGAAAAAGAAGAAGGCCAAGCGAGCGCCTTCATCAGAAAAGGAGAGCACTGAGCCATCGCTCAAAAGACTCAAAGTTGAGGCTGCAGAGTCAGCCAAGCCAGCAGACAAAGGGAAGGCCAAGCTGTACCCTGAAGATGAGCCTCAGTCAGTGAGGTATGTGTCCTCTGACGCTGAGTCCAGGGGCATTGAGCTGAGGAAGAGGGAGTTGCTGCACGAGAAGGGCTTCCTCGACAGACCTGCTGACCTGCCGCAGTTCTTGCGCGCAGGAATCATAAATCATAGCTGGGAGGAGTTGTGCAGGCCACCCAATCCAGCTTACACGAGTATGGTATATGACTTCTACGCCAACCTGCGGAATTCTGAGGAGGGGCTTTCTGTGGTTAGGGGAGTAGAAGTGGACTACTCAGCAAAAGCCATCAACGAAGTCTATGGCCTCAAGGGCCAAAAACATACCGACTATGCGAGGATCGTTGATGAGCCTACTGAGGCAGTGCTGGAGGAGGCCATTCGAACCATTGGCCAGCCTGAAGCAGCGTGGACTGTATCACGCAATGGGAGGCACACTCTCATGAGTGCCAACCTCACAGCAAAGGCAGCTGTATGGTTTGCCTTTGTAAGGAGGAAGCTGTCCCCCGTGACTCATGAGACCACCATCAACCAGAGCAGATCGCTGCTGGTCTATGCAATCATGCGAGGTCTCACGGTCAACGTAGGTGAAATCATGTCAGCCGCCATTGCTGAGTGCGCCAAGAAAGGTAAGGGACCACTGTTTTTCCCTAACACCATAACTAAACTATGTTTGCTTGCAGGAGTTCCCATTGAGCGGATGGAGCAGCAGATGGCTTACACAGGCCACTTGGAGCTGCCTGCTGGCCTAAGGCTGAAGCGGAAGGGGAACATGGAGTTTGAACTGGATAGGTTGGCTGCTGATCAGTCACTATCCATGGCTTGCCTGATGGATATGCAAAGGAGGATGGCTCAATGGGCCACTTATGCGCAGGCACGGGACAAGGAGGTTGCAGACCAACTTGGGTGCATCTTCCCTGACTTCCCCACAAATCTCCTGACTCCATGGGTGCCTCCACGACCACGACAACCTGATGAGGATGAAGACATCTGAGTGCTGGGTTGAATTGCACTGAAGGGAGTATTGCTGTTCCCTTAAAATAAATAAAAAAAAAAAATCTGCTTTCTGATAGACCATGTGAATTATGCTGTTTTTAGTACAATCTTGATCTGTTTTAGTTGCTTAGTTTTATGTTTTTAAAATTGCTTAGTATAGCCTGTTGCTAGCTGACTAGGTAGGATAGTTTAGTTTTATTTTTAGAGAGCTTGAATGACTGGAAAAAGCATGCTTAGGGGCCTTAATCACTGTTATATCTGCCCTGACTTGATTGCGAAATAATTGCGGTACCCGCAATTTTTATTACTGAAAGCATGTTTTGGACTGTCTGTTTAGCTAGGCTGTGATCTGTTTAAATTCCATCTTTTGCTGCTATCATGACTACCTTATATAGCTTATCTAAAAGCATGCTGGATGAGTGTCGTAGGACACCCTTTGATAGTTTAAATTAACCTCTAAAAAGCTCAGCATGCACAGCTTTAAGACCTTATCTGTCTGTTTTTTTAAATTACTGCTGCTGTGATATTTGCTGTTCGAATGTTTTGTCTATGCCTAGGGCTTTAGTTTCTCTTTGTTTTACCTTAGACTAGATGCTTCTAGGACAAGTTTGGGGGTGTGCCACCTCAAACACTCATTGGGGACAATGAGTAGTTGAAGTTTGGGGGAGGCCACCCTAGGCCTAGGAACATTCCTCTCTCCCTTAAAACATAAGCATTCTTCTTCTCCTCTCTTAAAAAAAAAAAAAAAAAAAAAATGAATGAAAAAAGAATAAAAGGGGAGTCTCTCTTAGGTTGCTGAGTAATCAGTGCCAAGTGTGTAACCCACAAGTGGTGTTGCATCAAAAAGCAACCAAATGAGAGGCTCCACCAAAGTAAGAAAGAAAGGAAAAAGAAGAAGTAGGGAAGAAGAATGTAAACCTAGGAGTTGCAACTTTGTGGCTTAGATGTCCTATTTAAAAAGAACTCTGATCCTCAAATTAGCTAGGCACAAAGTTGTAACTTGTAGGGTTGTTTAGGGAGATGAATGTATATCCAATGTAGTGATGCCAGGGTTTAGGTTGTTCTCTTAAAGTACCACTGTCACCGTTAATACTAAGACTGGCATGACTCTAAGGAATCCTAGACAATTTAAAAATAAAGCTAGAAGCATGTACTGAGTCTGAGGTAAAGCTAGGCAGAATTTGAAACCTTAGGGATAGTGGCATGATATGACAAAAGCAAATAGATCAGTTGTAGGGAGTTAATGAAAACAGGAGTATTAGGCAGGCGAAGTCAGAAGAAGCTAGATAAGAGGGTAGTTTTAAGCTTAGAAGTGTGTAACAGGACAGCAGTGCTATAGATAGGGATATAGGGGAGTTAGTAAGTGGTTAAAGAAGAAAAAACAGCAGCCTAGGAAAGTCCTTAGATTACTTGAGGACAAGCAAAACCTTAAGTTTGGGGGTGTGTTACTTCTCCAAAAGTGACCTTTTTAGGACTTAATTGGCTTAGAAAGATGTTCACTCTTAGGTGTTTTTGATAGCATTTAGCCTAAACCTATGCTTATATATGAGAATTAGAAGAAGGTAGCTAAATTAGGACTTATGTACAATAGGAAAGAAAAG
Organism: Herpetospermum pedunculosum; assembly: GCA_028017165.1. Classification (NCBI taxonomy): domain Eukaryota; kingdom Viridiplantae; phylum Streptophyta; class Magnoliopsida; order Cucurbitales; family Cucurbitaceae; genus Herpetospermum; species Herpetospermum pedunculosum. The sequence goes on from CM051522.1 coordinate 28,865,988, forward strand.
GGTTGAAAACCGAAGGAAAAGAATGAAAAACAAGCATTGCGAAAGCATTGCGGAAACATTGCGGTTCCCGCAATGTTTCAAGTGAAAACCGTAAGTTGACTGATCTTTTTCTGTTAATTTCCGTTATTTCAGGGATTCGTTCTTTCTCCTCCATCCATTCTGAAGTACGACGTTGAAGATTGATGGTTCTCCTTGGCCCAAATGCACCTGCAGATTACTATAAATAGGGGTCAAAGTCGAGGGTTCAAGCATCATCCGAAAGCGTAGAAGTCTTCTCGCAGTCCATCTTTTCTCCTGTTTTTCTTTGCCGTCTGCTGGTTTGCGAAGCTCAGCTGTTGGAATCGATAATATGATAGGAAGGAGAGGAGATTCTTCTTCTCTCCCGATTGGATTCATCCAAGCAAGGCTGACCTTTCTCATCCTTCATTCGAGGCGGCTGCAACGAGACTTTCGAGCTTGTTTTACTGCTTTCTGTTCTTCATTTCCATTTTCCAACTCTGTCTTGTGTTGTTTCTGTTCTTGTGGCTAATTTAGTTCATTTCGTTGTGTTCTATCTTTCTGTTCTTTACTTTAAGTATCTCTTATGTTCATTCAAACAATCAATTAATCAAACATAAAGTTCAGTATTTCACAGTCTCTCGCCTTTGCATTCTACTGCTTTCCCTTGCTGTTTTAAGCACATTCCCCTTCTAAGCATGTCTATTTTGTCCTTTAGTTCTGTTCTCCTTATATCCATGAGTAACTAAGTCACTTAGGGGCATGCTAATGACAACACTATAGGCTAAAAAACGTGAATCAAGCATGTAGGATAGCTCTCGAAGCATTGATTGTATGTAAGCTTCATTCCACGGGCAATTTCGATTGGCCATCCATTTTGTCCAAAGAACTCCTAACCTCTGGAAGGAGTAAGAGTTCAGAGTCATACTATCATGCTAGCCTTTCAAGGTAACCAGGAAACGGCCTAGGAATAGGCGTTTCCCTAGTACAAACCATATCTTTCTGCCTTAACAAGATGCTTAAGACCTTACTTTGAGTTGAGTAAACTAAAGAATCTAATGCATGGAATCGGACGATACATGAGATTGAGATAGTTTGATGCATAGTGAGTAGATTCAGTGCTTGAGAATCGTATAAAAATGCCTATAGGATAGTCATTAGTAGCCCTTAATTCACCCATTTACACACTTTCGCTGTTATTATAATTGCGGTAAAATTGCTGTCTCCGCAATTCTGCTTAAGTTTAAATTCTGTTTAGCTGTCTTTGCCTTCATTTATTAATCTCGTCTCTTTGCATTTGAGCTTAGCTTTAACTTGTTCTCGTTTATGTTGCTACCCTTTACACATTCAGCAAGAATTAGACAATTAAAAACCAATTTTACCCCATCAAATCCACCCCTTCTTTCTTAACAAAACACTTCGCGAATAGCTAAAAATAAATCTCTGTGGGAAAACGAATGAAATATACTTACTACTTGCTATAAGATCATGTATGCTTGCATGTTCTGAGTGCTCTATCCCTTTTATTGCCTAATTATTTCAACACATTGAGCACGCAACACTAACCGCGACGGACATTCAAGCACGTAATCTAATTGCTAACTGATTGCCCGCAAACGCTGTATGCAATCAACAATCATCATGCATGACTCGATACTCCGGTTTAGTTTTATCAATCTGTGTTACTTATGTTGGGTTTTATGTCCTGAAACTCGTGGTTTGTAAACTGTTATGTTTGTAAATATTCTATTTAGAATAAAGAGTTATTAGTTTTATTCAGTAAAAGAGTTTACTGGAATAAAGTGAAACGTGTTTGGTTTAACCTATACCAATGACCAACACCCTTGGCTGAATATGAGTACTTGAGCTTCATGTATGACATGATTGTGGATCAGGCTCAAGTAGTCAGTCAAAACGGTCTATAGTATACGGATAAGGTTGGGTACCTTATCCTGGTAACACTATTGGATGCGGCTCACTTTGTATTGTACAAAACGATGTGATCTGAATTGTTCCACATGGAGATGTGAGAAGTGAGGGCGTCCTGTGTAAAGAATTTACACAAGATCGAACCGCGTATTAAGTCGCTCTCTCTTTATAACTCCGTTTATTGATGAGACCGACTTATACATATTGATGGCCTAGGTAACTCGATCTCAATCCTGAGCTCGCTATGAACTCCTGCTTATTCGATAGTATCCTTTGACTTGCACGGCTGAGAGTGGCCCATTGGCGCCGACTCAATAAGCCTACCATTTTGGGGATAAAGTCGAATAGGTAGCTGGGGACATAGTACAGCAAGATTGGAGTTCACTCCTAACTCGCTCTTCAGGGTTAGTAGATAGGTTTTTCCCTTAATAGCTGACTCCGGGGCTTGAACAATGAGCGCTCACACTCTCATGTGATGAGAGGGTTAACTGATCTGTTGGTTGGACCACAGATCTATTGTTCATTAGAGGTGTCAGTGGTACTTAAGGAACAAGACGTAATGCAGGGGTTAAACGGTTTAAACGACCCAGCTGTGATTACGAACAACCTGTGAAGGGTCGACTTGCCAGTGACGGTTATATTAGAGGACATAATATATCTACAGTGAGGAGAGTGCAACCCTCGGACTATAGTGGAGTCTCCGGGGGTTAACGAAAGTTGATTGATTCGACTCAAAAGAGTTTTGACCGAATAATCTCGTATCGTTGGAGCTCATGATCTGTAGGTCCTTTAGGTTCTCCTGGCTAGCTCGGATAACGCCGTGCAACAGTATAAAAGAAAAGAAAAAGAAAAAGAATTTGAATTGTTCAAATTCGGTTTATGGAAGCAGGATGAACATATTTAAATATGATTTAAATATGGAAATGACCTAAAACATGAATAGGATTCATGTGTAAAAAAGTCGGTTTTTGGAAAACCGGGTTTAATCATATTATTTAATTAATATTTGATATTTAATTAAATAAAATTTATTAATTAAAATGTTTAATTAATAATTATATATATATTTTTTATTTATTAAAAAGTTTAATAAATAAAATTATTATTATTATTTTTAATAATAATAATAATAATTATATATATGTGTCTTGCATGCAGCAAGACACATATATATGTTAAGTGTAAAATATATAAAAAGTTAAGGTTGGCCATGCCAAACAAGCATAGCTTAGAGGCATATGTATGACTTGATGACCAAGAGGTCTGTGGTTCGAATCCCCCCACCTCAATGTACTCAAAAAAAAAAAAGTTAAGGTTGGCCATAGCTGAAAAGGAGAAGATGGGCTGATGGGCTGAAGAAGATAAATTGAAATTGTTTCAAATGAAGCAAAGGTGGGTATACGAAATGCAGCCCTCTGTGTTCTTCCTCTCTTCTCCTTCCTCTTCTTCTTTTCTTTTTCTCTTCTTTCGGTGTCCCACAACTCCGTTGCGCGGCGCTGAGGATAGCGGGACTACCTGGGGTGGTCCTCGGGGCGTTCGTGAGAAGAGGCCGGAAGAGTTCGTGACGAGGAACGGCCGGCGGACTTGAAGAAATTGGAGCTACAAGGGTATGTATTTCTAATTTCTTATTTCCGTCTTTTGAGCATGTTTTCTATTTGTTAAATTGATGAAATTAGAGTATCATCGGTCCGAAATCGCGTTCCGCTGCGGTAAAACGCTCCATCCATTGGTATGAGAGCGATTTTGTGATTAACTCAATTTGCATCAATTTAAGTTGGTGGGTATTTTAATTTAGAAATTGTTTCTGAATGGATGTCTAAAGTGAATATCGATTTTGGCATAGTTTCTATTTGAATTTCATTATATGTAATTGCCCGAGAATGTATGGGCTTTAATGCGTGCGGAAGAGTCTGTATTTTTAGAGTCATTAGAGTCCATATAGGTTTCTTTGTGAAAGAAGCTCGAGTTTAGAGCTCGCCGAAATGTTCGGTATAAGTTCAAACTCGTTCTAGGCAATTCGAGGAGAAATTCGAAGAGAAATTGACCGAAGCGTTCGGAGGAAGCAAGCTGGTCCAAGGCGATGCGAAGAGTTCGAAGTCCGCTCAAGACGTAGCTTGTTGTTCAAGCTTGTAATAAATTAGTTATTGCTTGCTAAATGCCAAAATCGATCCACTTTAGTGTGTTTAATTAATTATGCATTGTGAATGTATGTTTTAATTGAAATCCATGTTTGTATGTGCATATCGTATGCCATATAGATTTAAAATCCCACCATAGGAAGCATGCTCCATGCATTGGTATTATGTTATAAGTGTTATAATATATAGTATGCATATTTGCGAATTCATGAGTATTAATATAAGAGTTATATTAATACATGAATTAGATGTTGTTAATTTAATAGAATAATTGATATAAATGTTATATTAATTATGAAATTAAATATACAACATAGGTTGCCATGGTTGTATGCATATTGTAGGTTATAAGTGTTATAATATATCGGATGCATGTTTAATTCGTGAGAATTAATATAAGAGTTATATTAATTCATGAATTAGTTGTTGTTTTCTTAATAGAATAATTGATATAAGTGTTATATTAATTATTAAATTAAACATTCAACTTTAGATGCATATTGTATGTTATAATTGTTATAATGTATAAGATGCATGCTTAATTCATAATAATTGATATAAGTGTTATATTAATTTATGAATTAGGAGTTGTATATTTAAGAGCATAATCGATATAAGTGTTATATTGATTATGAAGTTAAATATTCAACTTGCCATGCCTTAGCGAATATATGTTTGAGAAGCATATAGAAGTTGTTGTAGAAAGTCTAGTTTTTCAAGTGTTGTAAAAATGACTTAGACTTTTAAAATCTATAACAAAGAAAAGCATGTTCATTTAAGGTTAAATGATTCGATAAGGTTCATTAGATGAATAGGTCGTTATCTCGTAAATGCTAAGGTTATGAGAAACTCACCCGGTGAAATCCTGTTCGAGGTTGGAGGTATTTAAGTTGACGGTTTACGGAACACCTTCTACCTGGGGACGATCCGTTACTTGAGTAAAGTTAACCAGGCCTTATGAGCATGCGTGAGAGGTGTGAGGTTAGTAAAGAGTTTATAACCTAGACATCTTAGGTAAATAGTTTGCCTAGACTTAAGGTTTTATTTACTTAGCCAGATAAAACCTGAGTAGTTTACCCTAAAACTGTCCATGATGCTTAGTAGATGTGTTGAGAAGAAATATATGATATATCCCTCTCCTGCTACGCACTCCGTATAGTTCACAACGTGAGAATTTTGCTCGGCCTCGTGTTGCTAATGTGGCAACCCCCTTTGGATGGTATTTGCAACTTTTAATAGCAAGGTGAATGGAGTAAGTGTCTATAGTAAGTGGGAGAAGGAAGTACGTCAGTACATCCTACGGTCTCCTCCATTGGATTGAACCGTGAGATTCCCATGTTCCGCCTACAAGGTGCCCTTGGTGGCACCAATCCCTTAGGAGGGCCGTTTCATGGGAGTTGAACAAGTCAGTCACCATTTATGGATAAAGAAACATAGGGCCATTCCCAACTCTGACATTCCCTTAGGTTGCACTGTTGGGGCCGTCCTGTGCGTTCTAAAAATGGAGGGTCACACTTACAGGATTTGCTAAGGAGTTAGTAAATCTTGACCAAAAACGATAACTAAGATGCTATAAGAGTAAGAGTTATTCTGGTATTAGCATTTAGTCAAGAATGTCTTGGTTTAGTGAAGGAGTGCTCGTTTACCCTTAGGTAGCGACCATTCTAACTCACTAAAATATCGTTGCATGTAAATAAAGAGTTTGGGTACTTTATTTGCTGCTAAACCTCTTAATTGGTTTAAATCGGTTAAAATCGTTTCACTAATAGTTTTACATTCTTTTTCTGCATGTCGATCTCGTTTATACAGTTGTTAGCTCACGACAAGTTAACCGGAGAGTACTACGGAACCTGGAAGTCGAACCTGAATACGATTCTGGTTCTGGACGCCCTGAGGTTTGTCTTAACGGAGGAATGTCCTTCAGCTCTTGGCTCGAGTGCATCTCAAAGTGTTCGAGATGCATACGATGGATGGATTGGGGCTATTGATAAAGCCCAAATCTATATCTTGGCAAGCATATTTGATGCCTTGTGCAAGTAGTATGAGGTGATGATTTCCGCAAAGGAAATCATGTCTTCATTACAAGCAATGGTGGACACTCGTCCTCATTCCTTCGTAATGAAGTCCTCAAGTTCGTTTATAACTCTCGCATAGTGGAGGATACCTCTGTTAGGGAGCTTGTCCTTAACATGATGGTCCATTTGAATGCGGCAGAAGTAAACGTTGCTACCATCGTCTTTTCAGACTTATCAGTCTCTGTACACTTCCAAAGGAAAAGAGAATGAGGCAAGTGTTGTCACTTCGAAGAAATTCCTTAAGAGGTTGGCATCAGGAAGTAAGTCTGCTTCTCTGAGTAATGAGATTATTTAGGAGAAGAAGAGTAACAGAAGAAATGGCAAAGCCCCTACTGTTCGAAAGGTAATGTCTTCAAACATAGGAAAATGTTTCAATTGTATTGAAGATGGGTATTGGAAGCGTAACTGCTCCAAATACCTTGCTGAGAAACAGGCTGAGAAAGGACGACAAGATAAATGTGATTTATTTGTCAAAACAAGTTTGGTGGATATGAATGTCATACCTGGATGTCTTCAGGAACCACTATTCATGTTTGTTTTTCTACAGGAAACTAGTTCCTGACAGCCGGTTTTCTCGCTGTGAGATATGGAGATATCATTGCAGCTGAACTAGTGGGAGTCTCTGTAGTTGTTGTATAGAAATAATTTCATTGGATGTAATTATTGTCTATAGTTCCAGTTTAAACTGAACACCTGTATATTATATCTTTTGGTTTTATAATGAACAGTTCATTTAGCAAAAGATATATATTGATGTGTTCTATTAAACTCGAAAACAACTAGTGTGTTAAGACATACAGTTTTAATAAGAAAGCTATAGTTGAATTCAACAATGGTTGTTGATCAAACTGGAGCTTCTCAACTGTTGAGAAAGCCTCAATGCAGTGGGAGGGATGTTGGACAACCCAACCCGCTGTATTGGCTTGCCTTAAACTCAAAGTTATCATACTTGATGATGACATTGAGGATTCATTGTCTCTAAACAAACAATGGATCACATAGACAAGGCCGAATGGTTCAAAGCCATGAATCTTTGGATGGTAATGAGACCAAGTCACAAAGGTGAAAACCTTTATGGCTTGACTTTCTGGTAAAGGGACTGTCCCGAAGAGAAAGGGTTTATTGGGTATACTCTCTTTCTCTTGTTGTCAGGTGTAAGTTAAATAGATAACTCTTATCCATTGCTCTGTTTTATTTTGATAGAATAAAGCAAATGGATGTCAAGACTTGCAAACTTGATCTGAGTATCTATAAGTCTCAACCAGATAGATTCATAATTCGAGGACAAAGAGCAAATGGTTTGCGATCCTATTCAATTCATTTATGAATTAGAATAAGCATCTTTATCCTGAATTTTAAGGTTTGATATTGTGATCAAATCTTATGGCTTTGAACAGAAGTTTGAACGAAAGTTTGATAAACCTTGTTTGACAAGGGTTTAGTCAATGATGTAGCTTTCATAAACGGTTGTCGTAATTGATGTCCTAATCATTGAGAATGATGTAGGATTTATTACTGACTTTTAGCATAAACTAGCGACCCACTCCCAAATAGTTGATCTGGAGGTAGGCTTTGTTTGTTCTAGGGATTCAGCTTGATCTGAGTCGTAAGAACAAATCGCTAGTGTTGTCTCTAAAATCTTTTATTGACAAGTTGTTGTCAATATTCGATGGTCTATGGAAATGGTTTCCTAAGACACCTCAAGTGTTGAGGATACGAGATGCACCCAAGTGCATTTACATATTGGAGGTCAGATGTATCTTTTGAGATACAAGACCCGATATGTGCTATGCAGTGGGAGCTGTCAGTATTATTACTCCAATTGGATTGGATTCCGGTTAAAGTTTTGTCCTTGTACTTAGAGGAGTAGAATACAAGAGTTGTATTGCTGATTCCTCGTTGGTAGCTAAGTCTATTTGCAGCTTGTGAAGCAGCAATAGGTTTATAAGTTGAGCTCGCAGATAGTGCTATGAGGAGATGTGATGGTCACATGGAAAGCCTCGTAGTACTTCATGCTGATTAGTTTACTAAGTCTTTCATGGCTAAAGTGTTTGAGAGACACCTAGAAGAGTCTAGGGCTCCGAGTTGCTGGAGAGGACAGTGGGAGAAAGCTTCTGATATATGATACATTAGTTTTCTCCACCTAACATGTACACCACGGACGTTTAAGTCCAAGTGGGAGTTTGTTGGGTTTTATGTCCTAAAACTCGTGGTTTGTAAACTGTTATGTTTGTAAATATTCTATTTAGAATAAAGAGTTATTAGTTTTATTCAGTAAAAGAGTTTACTGGAATAAAGTGAAATGTGTTTGGTTTAACCTATACCAATGACCAACACCCTTGGCTGAATATGAGTACTTGAGCTTCATGTATGACATGATTGTGGATCAGGCTCAAGTAGTCAGTCAAAACGGTCTATAGTATACGGATAAGGCTGGGTACCTTATCCTGGTAACACTATTGGATGCGGCTCACTTTGTATTGTACAAAACGATGTGATCCGAATCGTTCCACATGGAGATGTGAGAAGTGAGGGCGTCCTGTGTAAAGAGTTTATACAAGATCGAACCGCGTATTAAGTCGCTCTCTATTTATAACTCCGTTTACTGATGAGACCGACTTATACATATTGATGGCCTAGGTAACTCGATCTCAATCCTGAGCTCGCTATGAACTCCTGCTTATTCGATAGTATCCTTTGACTTGCACGGGTGAGAGTGACCCATTGGCGCCGACTCAATAAGCCTACCATCTTGTGGATAAAGTCGAATAGGTAGCTGGGGACATAGTACAGCAAGATTGGAGTTCACTCCTAACCCGCTCTTCAGGGTTAGTAGATAGGTTGTTCCCTTAATAGCTGACTCCGGGGCTTGAACAATGAGCGCTCACACTCTCATGTGATGAGAGGGTTAACTGATCTGTTGGTTGGACCACAGATCTTATGTTCATTAGAGGTGTCAGTGGTACTTAAGGAACAAGACGTAATGCAGGGGTTAAACGGTTTAAACGACCCAGCTGTGATTACGAACAACCTGTGAATGGTCGACTTGCCAGTGACGGTTATATCAGAGGACATAATATATCTACAGTGAGGAGAGTGCAACCCTCGGACTATAGTGGAGTCTCCGGGGGTTAACGAAAGTTGATTGATTCGGCTCAAAAGAGTTTTGACCGAATAATCTCGTATCGTTGGAGCTCATGATCTGTAGGTCCTTTAGGTTCTCCTGGCTAGCTCGGATAACGCCGTGCAACAGTATAAAAGAAAAGAAAAAGAAAAAGAATTTGAATTGTTCAAATTCTGTTTATGGAAGCAGGATGAACATATTTAAATATGATTTAAATATGGAAATGGCCTAAAACATGAATAAGATTCATGTGTAAAAAAGTAGGTTTTTGGAAAACCGGGTTTAATCATATTATTTAATTAATATTTGATATTTAATTAAATAATATTTATTAATTAAAATGTTTAATTAATAATTATATATATATTTTTTATTTATTAAAAAGTTTAATAAATAAAATTATTATGATTATTTTTAATAATAATAATAATAATTATATATATATGTGTCTTGCATGCAGCAAGACACATATATATGTTAAGTGTTATATATATATAAAGTTAAGGTTGGCCATAGCTGAAAAGGAGAAGATGGGCTGATGGGCTGAAGAAGATAAATTGAAATTGTTTCAATTGAAACAAAGGTGGGTATACGAAATGCAGCCCTCTGTGCTCTTCCTCTCTTCTCCTTCCTCTTCTTCTTTTCTTTTTCTCTTCTTTCGGAGTCCCACAACTCCGTTGCGCGGCGCTGAGGATAGCGGGACTACCTGGGGTGGTCCTCGGGGCGTTCGTGAGAAGAGGCCGGAAGAGTTCGTGACGAGAAATGACCGGCGGACTTTAAGAAATTGGAGCTACAAGGGTATGTATTTCTAATTTCTTATTTCCGTCTTTTGAGCATGTTTTCTATTTGTTAAATTGATGAAATTAGAGTATCATCGGTCCGAAATCGCGTTCCGCTGCGGTAAAATGCTCCATCAACTTAGTCGAATAGTGAGAGGCACGACATCGCTACTCTTTAACATTCACAACATGCTAGAAAACTCGAGTGTCAATCGTCGAAATCTAACATATGCATAGGGTTAAGGAAGAAAGATAAATGCATACAAAACAGCCACCAATTTATGAACTAAGCATGGATTATCAAAGCTAAAATAGTCTAACAAAAATCCCTCAAATATATCCCAAACCGTTCACCCTTACCTTAGCCGTCCATGGAACGGGTTGTCATCACCGCTCCAAGGGAAGCCATGGAAGTTGTCATCAAACTAATACAAGATAAAAGCTCATAAACAAGCCACAAATGGCTGAGCTAAAGGGGAAAATAGGGGAAAACCGAGAGGAAGAAGAAGAGAAAATCACCAAAAGTTGAAGAATGAATGTGCAGAAATCGTCATTACAGCATCCTTTAATCGACGTAGCGTCGATACGCTAGGGCAGCGTCGCGACGCTACGCTCTAAGTAATCCGCGCGCGCCTTGCGATGGTGTCGAGACGCTAGGGCAGCGTCTCGACGCAGGCCCGATAATTTCTTGCGCGCGCCTCCTCCGGAGCGTCTCGACGCCGCAGCAGGGTCTCGACGCTTCGGCAGCGTCGAGCTAGCGTCTCGACGCTATAACTCGACGCTAGCTCTCGGGTTTGGGGCTGGAAAAATTGCCTCTCCTAGGCAATTTTGGTCCGTTTCTTCTCGGATCGACTTGCCCTCTCCCGATGCACTCCCGGGGCGTTAAAACTCCACTTTTAGCTCCGAAACGGGTCCAACGGACGCACGAGCTCTTTGCCGCATTTCTCCTACAAACGAGATCAATTATACAATTAATTGCGGACTTTAGCCATAATTAGGAAGTATATAATAGCTCCAAAATGGAGTTATCAACGAGCAAACATTTCGCGTGCATGAGATTAAATTACTAAGCATGATTAGAATCCTTATGATCTAAGCGCATCAAGATAAATCCCGATCTCTCGAATTAGGAGCACGTGTTCTATTTATTTTTCCGCTCTTTACTTTTCGCATTTATTTTTCCGTTAGCTTAGTTTAGTTTTAATTAACTCCCCCTTTATTTTATTTTGAGTTTTAGTTTAAAAGGCAAATAGAAATTAGTTAAGAGAGGTTGATTTAGGTTCCCTGCGGATCGACCCGTTACCACTAGCTGCAAAGCTAAGTAGTTTCGGTATTATAAATTTTATTTTGGCAAGCCTCGACAGCTTGAAGTTGGAGTACACCATAAAGTGCTCTACCAAAAATCAAGCGTCTCGACGCTAAGCAGCGTTGAGCCAGCGTATCGACGCTGAGCAGCGTTGAGCCAGCATATCGAAGCTGCCGCTGAACGCTTGCTCTCGGGTTTGCCATTTCTTTAATTCTTCAAGCCCCTTCACTCCCGATGCGTCCATGAAGCTCTAAAACGTCGCTTTAAGCCCGAAACACGTCCTCGGACTCCCCGAGCTCTCGACCATGAGTTCACCTACACAAAGACATTTTAATCAATATTGAGCATGATTTTAGCTATAATTAGGGAGTAAATAATAGCTCTATTTTGGAGCTATCAAAATACTCCCAACCTAAATCTTGCTAGTCCTCGAGCAAGGCTATTCTGAATTATCTCTAAAGCCTAAAATTTAATGCATCGACTCTAACCTCAATACTTTTAAAAGCAAGGCATTTGCACAAAAAGAGAACAATCAATTGCATGCATTAATTGAGAACTTTTCAAAAATTCAACTGTTACTCCCCTACGTGCGTGTGTGTATAGCCAACCTATTATGACTCTATTAGACCCGGAAAACCATATGCAACCCTACATCTTGTTTTCCCCCTACTTCTAGCAATAAAGAACAGTCTAATGACTTTTGAACAATCAAGAGAGTAACAAATCAAAAGGCCTAAACATTTTCTTTTTCTTGAGTACTTTGTACTCTTTATTTCTTTTGATTCACTTTTTTTTGTTTTTTTTTTTTTTACTTTTCTTTTGCTTCTCCAAGAGAGCCTAACACGTCAAGCTTCATTTCGCTTTACGTTTTTAAGGATTAATGCTCACTTCTATGCCGCTATTCTAAGAAGGAGGAGCATCTCTAGAGTTTTTATTTTCATGCTTACTTTTTTTTACTTAGGCAATAGCTTCGCTATAATCTCGATTAACCTATTACAACCTATCATGCATCAAGCCTTCCCTAGAGGTGCCTTTCGGGGTGACAACATGATTTCAGGCTACATAAGATTCTTCTAAGCCTACAGAACCAAGAATAGATTGCTAAGTGCTCGATAGATGCAAGGGAGCAACAGAAAAATTTAAAATCTCATGCACGCGAAATGTTTGCTCGTTTCCGTAGCAAACATCCCAATGAATTAATTAGAAAAGTGCAATTCTAATTAGCCATGCTCATTAATTAATCTAAGTTGATCAAGCCTAAACCAATCAAAGAACAGTAACGGGTAATATCGCGACGAACCAATTGATCGAGAACTCGACCAATTGGCGCAATTTCTCTTCTTTCCCTAAGTCTATCGTGCAAACGTTAATTAATTCTATTCTCCTACTGTCACTTAGGTTAGAATTAATTAGTCACGCCTAGACCGTTGTTACCTAGCGATTAAGGCAATTATACGTCCTAATCTTTAACGGTAAAACATGCACGAGGACTCGGGCGTCACTCCTAATCAGTCATACATGCTCATGGGATTCAAACAAAGGAAGAACATGCAAGAAACTATCAATTACAAGCTGGAAATTTCATGCTAAACCCTCCCTAATGCTTCAAGACAACCCCTAACTCGAATTAGAGCACTTACCTTAGCTCCCCATTGTGCAAATCAAGAGAAATACTTAATGTTGAAGCTTTATTGAAGAGAAAAGGGAAGAAATATGAGTTTGGAGCTCCCACCCGAGCTTAAACAATGGTGGAAATCAAAAATTGGATGAAGAATTCGGCTAAAAATCGGAGAAGAAGGCTTTAAAGCCGTCGGAGCGTCGAGACGCTAGGGCAGCGTCTCGACACTGTGCCCTAAGTTGGCAGCGCGCGCGCACGGGGTAGCGTCGAGACGCTCGGCCAGTGTCTCGACGCTGGCAGCGTTGAGCGGGCGTTGAGACGCGCGCGCTCGACGCTTGCTCGCGTGAAATTCTGGAAATTGTTAGGGCAACATTTCGACGCTCGGCCAAGCGTCTCGACGCTGAGCAGCGTTGAGCCAGCCTCTCGACGCTGTCGCTCAACGCTTGGTCTCGGGTTTGGTGGCCAAAAATTGCCTTTCCATGGCAATTTTTGCCATTTATTCAAATCTTCAAGCCCCTTCACTCCTGATGCGTCCATGAAGCTCTAAAACGTCGCTTTAAGCCCCGAAACACGTCCTCGGACTCCTCGAGCTCTCGACCATGAGTTCACCTACAAAAAGGCATTTTAATCAATATTGAGCATGATTTTAGCTATAATTAGGGAGTAAATAATAGCTCTATTTTGGAGTTATCATGCACCTAAGTCTAACATTGCATGCTGTATAGATTTAGCTCCTATAGCACAAGGCAATGTGAACATACCTGGATCTCCGCACTTCTTTTGTAAGGTATATGGGAATATGGCTGAGACAGTCTCATTCATCACTCTATCTCCAACCTTCGGCCTTCTTTTCGAGGTGCACCAATTCTTCAAGAATTTTGAATACTTGGGGATTTGTTTGATGGCTGGTAGCGATATTTTTGAACTATCGCCAAATATCGGGTTGTCGAGACCCGCCAAAATAAATTTGTAATTACCCGAATTCACCGAGAGATTAGTAGCTGGCGATAACGGGGTCGGTCCACAGGGAATTATGTTAATCCAACTTAATTCTAATTCAATTTGCAAACCAAAAAAATAAACGAATTGGGGGAGATTTTGGTTTAAAATATGCTAACGGAAAATAACGCAAAGAGGAAAAGAAAACTTATCTAACGGAGCGTTCGACTCGGGACATTCGGGATTAAATAATAGCTAATTAGCGGATCACAGGCTAACGGAGAATTTCAGCTAAACAGACGGAAGAATGTGCAGCTCATCTCAATTAATTAATTAATTCAGACACGCCCCATGGATAATAATTAGACACAATTAATTATGCTAATTAAGCATATCGATTGGACATTGGGGGCCAACGCTCTCCCAAGACCAATCGATAGCAACAGGCTAACTACGACGATTATCTAACGTGGAAGCCAAATTAGTGTATCGATTTTAGTTTCGACTTTGAGAAGAACGAACACAAAGAACGCAAGGAAGCCTATACGCTCTATGGTATCGTTAATCCATGTTACTTGGCAATTAAGAGAGGCACGACATCAAAATCTTTAACTAACAAGTCATGCTTGAAATCTAAGTTGTCTAATCCTATCAATAAAACACAATCATGGAATATGCATAGAAGGAGAAACTACATCAACCAAATATTCTAGCAAAATCAGAAATTGAAAGCATAAACCTCACAAAAAATGCTAATTACATTAATCCCTTACAATACCGAGCCAAAACGCTATAATCTACTCACTCATGATGTAGGTGACTTGAATTAGCTCCCATCCAAGCTCCATGGCTTCTCCAATGGCGGAAATGGCTTCAAAGTCGTCAAAAATAGTGCGGAGCCCGAGGTAGGAAGTCATGTTCAGCGCTGGAAATCGGACAAAATGTTATATATTCCGTCGGAGCGTCGAGACGCTAGGGCAGCGTCTCGACGCTGCGCCCTAAAGTTCCAGCGCGCTGAGTCGGGGTGGCGTCGAGACGCTCGCGCGGCGTCTCGACGCTGTGCAGTCCACGCTTGCTCTCGGGTGGAATTTTCGAATGACGCTTGGCCAGCGTCTCGACGCTCCCTGCTCAACGCCTGCTCTCGGGTTTTTGCATGGAATTTCACCTTTGAACTTCCCAAAACGCTAATTCTTCATATTTTTGCATGGTTGCTTCCCCGAGGTGTTCTTAGGACCTTAAAACACGATATTAGCCATCGAACGACGTCAAACGCGCCCGAGAATAAATTAGCGAGAACACCTATAATTGACACAGATAAACAAGATTGAGTACATAATTGGCATGAATTAGGGACATAAATATAGCTCCAAAATGGAGCTATCAAATACCCCCAACTTAAATATTGCTAGTCCTCGAGCAAGGTAGAATTCTTACTTATTGTTGCGTGCTCAATGTGTAAATTAAAATGCAATGGGAGAGCACTCAGAACATGCAAGCATACATGGTCCTGTAGCAAGTAATAAGTATTTTTTCATTCGATTTCCCACCGAGATTTATTCTTAGTTACTAGCGAAGTGAGATGTTTAAGTTAGAAAGGGTGGTTTAAATGGGGTAGATTTGGGTTTAAAGTGCCTAACTATTAAGGAACGTGCGAGATATGAAAGCATAAACAAGTAAAGTAAATAGGTAAACTCGAATGTAGAAGGAAAAGAATTGCGGAGAAAGCAATTATCTAGCAATAAAATCGCAAAACCAAAAAACTAAGAAAAATGGCTAAGGCAAAAATTTGAACTAAGAAAATTGCGCAGACAACAATTTTCTAGCAATGTTACTAACAGCGAATTAAGGGTAAAGTGGGGAAACAAGGGCTACTAACGACTCCCCTATAGGCTTTTTCATACGATTCTTCAGCAGTAGATCAACTTATCATGCATCAAATTAACTCATTCTCATGTATCTCTCGATTTCATGCATTAGATCCTTTAGTTTACTCATGTCCAAGTAAGGCTTAAGCATCTATTTATATAAGCAAGTTAATGATTTGTGCTAGGAAAATGCCGATTCCTAGGTCGTTTTCTGGTTACCATGAAAGGCTAGCATGAATGGATGACTTTGAACTCTTACTCCTTCCAGAGGTTAGGAGTTCTTTGGACAAAATGGATGGCCAATCGAAATTGCCCGTGGGATGAAGCACACATACATTCAATGCATTTGGAGCTATCCTACATGCTGAATTCACGTATTTCTACCTATAGACTTGTCATTAGCATACCCTTATGTGGTTTAGTTACTCATGGATGAAGATGGAGTGGAGAGAATAAATGGTGTAGACATGCTTAACAGTAATGGAATGGAAATGAAAGAAAACAGAAACAATAAAAGCAACGAGGAATGCGTGAAATAGTCTAACACTTCTTTGATTTAAACGAGGTTCAAAGCTTACAAAGAAACAACTCTAAACTAATGAAAACTAAACAGAAGAAGACGAAATGAATTAAAGTAGAAATCTTAAACAAAATAACAACAAATAGAAGCAAAAAGAACGACAGGTAGTAGCAGAAAGCAAGTAAATCGTGCGCGTGAACCCTCGTCGCAAGCGCCTCGGATGAAGGAAGAAGGAGAGCTTGATCGTGGATGAATCTAATCAGAAGAGAAGAAAGATCCTCTCTTCTTCCTCTCAGACTATCGATTCCACCAGCTGAACCCCTCGCACCAACAACCGGAAGAGAAATCAAATGAGAAAATGCGTTGAGATGGGAGTCTACGCTGCCGAGTTTGTGTTTGTCCTTCCACCTTGACCTCCTTTTATAGGGTTTTGCAGGTAGTCTTCAGCCAAGGAGAACCTTCCATTCTGAACGACGACCTTCCACGTGGCAGTAGGAGAAAGAATGGGCGGCTGAAAGGTCGTAACAAAACGGCAAACGGTTAGACAACTTAACAAATTTCACTTAAAACATTGCTGAGACAGCAATGTTTTCGCAATGTTTCAGCAATATGCAAATTTCAACTCTTTAGCTTTGTTTTTGGTTCTTTTCCCTTCCTTTTACACATAAGTCCTAATTTAGCTTCATTCTACAAATTCTCATATATAAGCACAAGTTTAAGCTAAATTCTACCAAAAATGCTTAAGAGTGTACATCTTCTATAGCAAATAAGTTCATCACTTTTTCAAAGAAGAAGAAGAATGCTTATGTTTAAAAGGGAGAGAGGAATGTTCCTAGGCCTAGGGCTGCCTCCCCCAAACTAAAACTTCTCATTATCCCCAATGAGAGTCTGAGGTGGCACACCCCCAAACTTGTCCTAGAAGCATCTAGTCTAGGGCAAAACAAGGAGAATCTAAAAGTCCTAGGCATAGAATGAACTTTCTTAAAGCAAATAACACAGCGGCAAAATTTTGTAAAAATAGTATGTTAAGGGCTTAAAGAGATGCATGCTGAGCAATTTAAGGGAGCTAATTTAAACTATCAAAGGTGTACTAAGACACTCATCCAGCATGCTCACAGATAGATCATATATGGAAGTCAAGAAAACAGCAAGAGAGCAAACTTTAAACAGAACCAGCCTATCTATCAGTCATCCAAAAACATGCGAAAACTAACAAAAATTGCAGACTCCGCAAAAAATTCGCAATAAACCTACAGGGCATATTTATCAGTGATCAAAGCCTCTAGCATGCTATTTCCAGTCATCCACAATGAGGTGTTTTTGATAGCATTTAGCCTAAACCTATGCTTAAATATGAGAATGAGAAGAAGGTAGCTAGATTAGGACTTATGCACAATAGGAAAGAAAAGGGTTGAAAACCGAAGGAAAAGAATGAAAAAAAACTGCATTGCGACAGCATTGCGAAAACATTGATGAAGCCGCAATTATTCAAATGAAAACCGTAAGTTGACTGATCCTTTTCTGTTAATTTCCGTAATTTCAGGGATTCGTTCTTTCTCCTCCATCCATTCTGATATATGACGTTGAAGATTGATGGTTCTCCTTGGCCCAAACGCACCTGCAAACTACTATAAAAGGGGGCCAAAGTCGGAGGTTCAAGCATCATCCGAAAGCGTAGAGTCTTCTCGCAGTCCATCTGTTCTCCTGTTTTTCCTTTGCCGTCTGTTGGTTTGCGAAGCTCAGCTGTTGGAGTCGATAATCTGATAGGAAGGAGAGGAGATTCTTCTTCTCTCCCGATTGTATTCATCCAAGCAAGGCTGCTCTTTTTGATCCTTCATTCGAGGCGATTGCGACGAAGCTTTCAAGCTGCATTTACTATATTCTGCCTTTCCTTTCTAATTTCCAGCTTTGATCAGTTGTTGTTTCTAGTTTAGTGATTAATCTACTGCATTTCGTTGCTGTCTGTCTTTGGATTATTTACTTTAAGTTTCCCTTTGTTCGTTCAAACATTCAAAGCAATCAAATTACTAATCTTCATTTCACAGTTTCCATCTTCTGCTGCTACGGTTTTGTCTGACTGTTTTGAGTTCATTTCCCTTCTAAGCATGTCTGTTTTATCTTATATTTCTGTTCTCTATATATCCATGAGTAGCTAAGTCACTTAGGGGCATGCTAATGACAGACCTATAGGCTAAAAAACGTGAACCAAGTATGTAGGATAGCTCTCGAACCATTGATTCTATGTACGCTTCATCCCACGGGCAATTTCGATTGGCCATCCATTTTGTCCAAAGAACTCCTAACCTCTGGAAGGAGTAAGAGTTCAGAGTCGTATAATCATGCTAGCCTTTCATGGTAACCAGGAAACGACCTAGGAATAGGCGTTTCCCTAGTACAAACTAAACACTTCTGCTTTAACAAGATGCTTAAGACCTTACTTTGAGTTGAGTAAACTAAAGAATCTAATGCATGGAATCGGACGATACATGAGATAGAGTGAGTTTGATGCATAGAGAGTGGATCTAATGCTTGGGAATCGTATTAAAATGCCTATAGGATAGTCGTTAGTAGCCCTTAATTCTCCATTTTACACACGTTTGCTGTTTTTACAATTGCGATAACATTGCAGTGACCGCAATTCTGTTAAGTTACCATTCTGTTTAGCTGTTTCCTTCTTCGTTTATTAATTCCATCTCTTGTCCTTTGAGTCTAATTTCAACTTGCATTTGTTTATGTTGCATTCCTCTACACATTCAGCAAAAATTAGATAATTAAAGACCAACTTTACCCCATCAAATCCACCCCTTCTTTCTTAACAAATACACTTCGTGAATAGCTAAAAATAAGTCTCTGTGGAAAAAACGAATGAAATATACTTACTACTTGCTGTGAGACCATGTATGCTTGCATGTCCTGAGTGCTCTCTCTACCTTCTTGCTTATTCTTATTAACACATTGAGCACGCAACAAGTTTTTGGCGCCGCTGCCGGGGACTTATTTTTAAGTGAAAACGAAGTTTGTTAAGTTTGAAAAACCAAGTTTATTATCTATTGAAACTAATCTACTTTTCATTTCTTTCGCAGGTACTATTGGGTTAGTTTATGAGTGAGCGTTCAAGTAGTGATCTAGAGTTCAATCCTGAGCCTGAGAGACTACTTAGAGCTAGAAACAAAGCAAAGAAACGACTCTTTAAACAACCTCATATACCTCAAATCATACCTGAAATCGAAGAAATGGACGATATAGTTCCAAATCCGGTACCTGTCATTCGCAACCCCATCGAAATAGCGAATGACAAGAATATTGCCATTCTTTCATATTTAGTACCTATGCCTGGGGAGCTGAACCCCAGCATAATCCGTCCTGAGATCACTGCCAACTCATTCGAGTTAAAGCCAGTGATGTTCCAAATGTTGTCCACTGTGGGACAATTCTTTGGAATAGAAAATGAGGACCCCCACAACCATCTTAGGAACTTCTTAGGAGTCAGTGATACCTTTATCATCCCTGAAGTGTCCCAAGAAGCTTTAAGGCTATACTTGTTTCCTTACTCGTTGAGGGACAAAGCCAAAACATGGTTGAACTCATTACCCTCTGGATCTGTCCGCAATTGGACAGATTTAGCAGAAAAATTCCTAGTCAAATACTTCCCACCTGATAGGAATTCTACCTTTCGTGATGACATAGTTAAGTTTAAACAAGCTGATAATGAGTCTCTTCACGAAGCTTGGACTAGATTCAAAGATCTTCTTCTTAAATGTCCACATCATGGCATCCCATGGTGTATCCAAATAGAGGTCTTTTTCAAAGGATGCAACCCCAGCACTAGGCAAGTCTTAAATTCATCTGCTGGTGGTTCCATGTTGTCCAAGAGTTACAACGAGGCCTATGAGATCTTGGAGAAGATCTCAGCATCTCACTGTAGGTGGTCAGATGATCCAGCTGAGCCAACTAGAGCTCAAGACAAGGATGCTCTAAGTGCAATGAGCACCCAAATAAATGCCCTGACCAACCTAGTTAAGCAAATGGCTCAAGCCAATCTCCAAACAAGTGCCAACACCGCTACTGCCATGTCAATGGGCACCCAACCAAGTCAAGGTGAGGCACTTATATGTGGATTCTGTGGGGAAGGGCACCTGTATGAATACTGCCCTGGGAATCCAGCCTCAGTCTGCTACATTGGAAGTCAGCAGCAGCCTAGGAACAACCCCTATTCCAATACTTACAACCCTGGTTGGAGGAACCACCCAAACCTGTCATGGGGTGGCCAACAAAATGCTAACCAAAATCCTAACCAACCTAGACCGAGTGGAACACCTGGTTTCACTCCCCAACATAACCAATCAATGTATCAAAAACCTTATAACCAACCTGTAGGATCTTCTGTAGAAAACTTACTCAAGGAATACATAGCTAAGAATGATGCTATTCTTCAAAGCCAACAAGCTACTCTTAGGAGCCTAGAGAATCAAATAGGCCAATTAGCCAATGAACTCAAGAGTAGGCCCCAAGGTAGACTCCCTGCTGACACCGAGGTGCCAAGGAGAGATGGTAAAGAGCAAGTTCAAGCAATTGAACTTAGAAGTGGTTGACCCTTGGTGAGCAACACAAAGGACACACCAAAGAGAGTAGAGAACACTGAGTCTAGTGCTCCACTGGAGTCTCTGCCAAGCCAAGGTCCACCACCAACTAGCACATCAGGAGCCAGGCTGGAGCCAATCATTGAGGAGATAGAAGAAATTCCAAGGCCTCCACCTATCCTAAGGCGCCCTGACGTGCCTGCATATCCTGACGTGCCTGCATATGTGCCACCACCTCCATACCCTCGAAGGCTTAAGAAGAAGCAGGAACAGGAAGTTCATTTTAATAAATTCTTAGAAATTCTTAAGCAAGTGCATGTCAACATTCCTTTTGTAGAAGTTTTACAGTCGATGCCTTCATATGTAAAGTTTTTGAAGGATATTATTACTAACAAAAAAATAATTGGTGAGTTTGAAACAGTAAACCTCACTGAGGAGTGCAGTGCCATACTCCAAAACAAGTTGCCCAAGAAGGAGAAGGATCCTGGTTCCTTCACCTTACCTGTAGAACTTGGAGGCAAGCACGTGGGCAGAGCGCTTTGTGACCTGGGAGCCAGCATAAACCTCATGCCCCTATCACTATTCCGCTAGTTGGGAATAGGAGAAGCACGTCCAACCACTGTCACCTTACAATTAGCAGACAGATCCATTGCATATCCAGAAGGTAAAATTGAGGATATTTTAGTAAAGGTTGACAAATTTATTTTCCTTGCAGATTTCATTATCCTGGATTATGAAGCAGACAAGGAGGTCCCCATCCTGCTAGGCAGACCATTTCTAGCCACAGGTAGGGCACTTATAGACGTCCAAAAAGGTGAGCTCACTATGAGGGTTCATGATGAAGAGGTGAAATTTAGTGTGTATAAAGCTTTATGGTATCCCGCTGACCTTGAATCCTGTGCTAGTATGGACGTTGTTGATTCTTTAATGGAAGAACAATTGGAGCATGTATTATTAACCAAGCATGCTAATGATTATGTACAGTTAGACGTAGCTGACTTGAATGTATCCGACATAATGGATATGCCTGTAGATAAACCACAACATGTATGTATGAATATAGACCTAACTGATAGACCTGTGAATCCTTTAAAGCCATCTATTGAGCATCCACCTGTTTTAGAACTGAAACCACTACCCACTCACCTCAAGTATGCATATTTAGGGAGTAATGAAACTCTGCCTGTTATCATTTCTTCTAAATTGAGTGAAAAGCATGAGGTTGAACTGATTTTACTGCTTAAGCAACATAGGAAGGCTATTGCATGGACTATTGCTGATATTAGAGGCATTAGCCCTTCTTATTGTATGCATAAGATTATACTAGAGGAAGAGCACACACCTAGAGTAGATCATCAACGTAGGCTGAATCCCTCTATGAAAGAGGTAGTTAAGAAAGAAATAATAAAATGGTTAGATGCTGGTGTGATCTTTCCCATAGCTAGTAGTCAGTGGGTAAGCCCTATACAGTGTGTACCTAAGAAGGGGGGGATGACTGTGGTAGTCAATGAGAACAATGAACTGATTCCAACTAGGACTGTCACAGGGTGGAGAGTGTGCATGGATTACAGGAAATTAAATAAAGAAACTAAAAAAGACCACTTCCCTCTACCATTCATTGACCAGATGTTAGACAGAATAGCTGGTAGAGCCTACTATTGTTTCTTAGATGGTTATTCTGGCTATAATCAGATTACTATAGACCCCAAAGACCAAGAGAAGACTACCTTCACTTGCCCTTTTGGAACTTTTGCCTTTCGCAGAATGCCTTTTGGCTTATGCAATGCACCGGCAACTTTCCAAAGGTGCATGATGGCAATCTTCTCTGAGTTGGATGAGTCCATGATAGAAATATTCATGGATGACTTCTCAGTCTTTGGGGATTCATTCACCAACTGTCTAGATAATTTAAGACAAGTCTTAGCTAGATGTGAAGAGACTAACTTAGTCCTTAATTGGGAAAAGTGTCACTTCATGGTAGATGAAGGGATTGTCTTAGGTCATAGAGTGTCAAGAGCTGGAGTGGAGGTCGATAGGGCCAAAATAGAGATCATAGAGAAGTTGGTAGAGCCTCAGAATGTCAAGGCCATTAGGAGTTTCTTAGGGCATGCTGGCTTCTACAGAAGGTTCATCAAGGACTTTTCTAAGATAGCCAAGCCTCTATGTGAGCTTCTAGAGCTAAATAGGCCATTCATCTTCTCTAAGGAATGTGTAGTAGCTTGGACCACCCTTAAGAAAGCACTAGTTACAGCACCTGTTATAGTAGGGCCAGATTGGGATCTCCCATTCGAGATATTATGTGATGCTAGTGACTATGCTGTAGGGGTCATGTTAGGACAGAAAATTGACAAGCTAACACATCCTGTATATTATGCTAGTAAGACCTTGAATGAGGCTCAATGTAATTATACAACTACTGAGAAAGAGATGCTTGCTGTAGTGTTTGCTTGTGAAAAATTCAGGAACTATATTGTAGGCACTAGGACAATTGTATACACTGACCATTCTGCCTTGAAATATCTTATGAGGAAGGCTGATGCTAAGCCTAGGTTGATTAGGTGGGTGTTATTGCTGCAGGAGTTTGATTTGGACATTCGAGACAAGAAGGGATGTGAAAATGTGGTTGCAGATCACCTTTCTCGATTGCAGCACAATTGCGGAAAAATTGCGGATCCCGCAATTTCTGATGCTTTTATTGATGAACATGTCTTTGTTTTGACTCATCGTGATAACGATGAGGAACCTTGGTTTGCTGACATTGCTAACTTCCGTGCATCACAGGTATTACCAGTTTTCAAGGGAGGACAAGAGAAGAAGAGGTTCCTTCATGAAGCAAGGAAATTCATCTGGGATGACCCCACACTTTACAGAACCTGTGCTGATGGTTTGCTGAGGAAGTGTGTTTCAGCTGCTGAAGCGAAGTCTGTGCTGCAGCACTGTCACGCAGCTCCTTATGGTGGACACTTTGGTGGCCAAAGAACAGCTGCAAAGGTATTTCAGAGTGGCTACTATTGGCCAACAATCTTTAAGGATGCCCACAACTATGCCCACAGCTGTGATGAATGTCAAAGAACAGGTAACCTCAGTCGAAAGGATGAGATGCCCCTCACCTACATCTTAGAGTTGGAGCTCTTTGATGTGTGGGGCATTGACTTCATGGGGCCATTCCCTCCATCATAAGGTAACCTCTACATATTAGTGGCAGTGGACTATGTGTCCAAGTGGGTAGAGGCCAAAGCATGTCCGAATAATGATGCTAAAACAGTCACCAACTTCTTGCATAGGCACATTTTTACTAGGTTTGGGAGACCTCGTGCCATCATTAGTGATGAGGGGTCACATTTCATTAACAAGGCTATGGAGAGAGTGTTGGCTAAATATAACATTAGACATAGAGTAGCCACTCCCTATCACCCACACTCAAATGGCCAAGCTGAAATTTCAAATAGGGAAATTAAGAACATCCTAGAAAAAGTGGTCAAACCTAATAGGAAAGACTGGTCCTTCAAGCTTGAGGATGCACTTTGGGCTTATAGGACAGCATATAAGACACCCCTAGGTATGTCTCCTTATAGGCTGGTATATGGCAAGGCTTGTCACTTACCACTTGAGTTAGAAAACAAAGCATTTTGGGCCATGAAGGAATTGAATTTTTGTGTAAAGGATGCGGGGACACTGAGGTCTCTGCAATTACATGAGCTTGATGAGCTTAGGCATATGGCCTATGAAAATGCTAAGATGTACAAGGAAAAAACCAAGATTTGACACGATAGTAGACTTAGAGTTAAGGACTTTAAGAAGGGTCAACTTGTTTTGTTGTTTAACTCACGGTTGAAACTATTTCCAGGGAAACTTAAGTCTAGATGGTCGGGTCCATTTGTCATTACTAATGTGTTTGTTCATGGTGCAATAGAGATAAAGAACTTACAGCAAGGTCAGCCATTTATGGTCAATGGGGCGAGGTTGAAGCACTACTATGAGGAAGGAGATGTGAAGACTCTCTCGGCCTTCCTCTTGAATGAAGCATGAAACTAAAAACGAGAGAGAACGAGTGGTCACTGTGCTCGTTTAGTCAAGGCTAATGCCTTAGTTTATTTTTTTCACTTTTTCCGGTTATCGTTTGTATGTTTTGTGGTGTGATTTTAATTAGGTATTTAATGTTTGTTTTATTTGTTTTTACAGGGAATCGAAAGAGGGGATCAAGGAGAGTAATCTCAGCTTTAAAAACCAAGAAACGATCGAACCAAATAAAAGATACGGACGAGCAAAGTTTGCCATTTAGATGAAAAAGAATCCCTAAAATTGCGCTGGAATTGCAGGATCCGCAAAATATAGCCGTTGGGATTTAGCCGTTGCCTTTATATCCGTTAGAAGGCGCTCGATCGATACGATTCTCTCATTCTCTGATTTCCAAGAAAACTGAGATTCTCTTCATCTTTGATCCTTCTCTCCAAACCTCCAAGATTCGACAATGGTGTCCACAAGGGCTGAAAGATCCGCAGCCAAGAAGAAGGCTGATGACGCAGCTGAAGCGGCTGCGAGGGAAGCACTTCTGACCTTTGCAGATGCTGGGGCTGTACGCACCGGACCTCTTCCCAAACTTCCGATCCGTAGGAAGAAGTGGAGGGTTGTCACAGAAATCCCTGCTAGCCCTTCTGAACCAGCGGGCACGCCCAAGAAGCGCCGGTGGAGTGTCGAGACGGCCGCCGAACCAAGCAAAGCCAAGACTCTCTCTGTGGAGAGTCAAGAAACAGATCGTGCGTCCCACGAGTCGACCAAGAAGAGTTCGTCGCCATCTGCCTCACCTGCGCACAACCCTTCATCATCTGAACCAGTGCACAGCCCAGAGCTTTCATCGTCACCGCCTGCACAGAGCCCTGAATTGCCGTCTTCACCACTGAATTCCGTGCAGACGCCTACAGCAGAGCAGAGTGTCACACCTTCGCACACGCCTCCACGGCCTGACCCTGAATTCCCCTATGGGGAGTACCAGGAATCCACTCAGGGCAGTGGGGAAGGTGGTGAAGACGAGGTCTTCTCGCCTGCAAGGGAAGCTAGCCCAGAGAGTCCTGCACAGCAGGATGATTCCATGGAAGAGACGCTGGGGGCATGCCTGCAGCAGATCAACAGTGAGGCAAAGCTGAAGAAAAAGAAGAAGGCCAAGATCCTTAAAGCCAAGCGATCCAAGAAACTAAAGAGGAAGAAGGCTAAGGAGGTGCCTTCATCAGAGAAGGAGAGCACTGAGCCTTCGCTCAAACGGCTCAAGGTTGAGGCTGCCGAGTCAGCCAAGCCATCAGATAAGGGGAAGGCCAAGCTCTACCCTGAAGATGAGCCTCAGTCAGTGAGGTATGTCTCCTCTGATGCTGAGTCCAGGGGTGCTGAGCTAAGGAAGAGGGAGTTGCTGCACGAGAAAGGCTTCCTCGACCGACCTGCTGACCTGCCGCAGTTCTTGCGCGCAGGAGTGCTAAACCACGGCTGGGAGGAATTTTGCAGACCGCCCAATCCCGCCTACACGAGCATGGTGTATGATTTCTACGCCAATGTGCTCAGCCCTGAGGATGGCCTGTCTGTGGTTAGAGGGGTAGAAGTGGATTTCTCAGCCAAGGCCATCAACGAAGCCTATGGTCTCAGGGGCCAAACACATACAGATTATGCACGGATTGTTGATGAGCCTACTGAGGCAGTTCTGGAAGAGGCCATTCGGACCATTGGCCAGCCTGAAGCTTCCTGGACCGTGTCACGCAATGGGAGGCACACTCTCATGAGTGCCAACCTCACGGCTAAGGCGGCTGTTTGGTTTTCGTTCGTGAGAAGGAGATTGTCCCCAGTGACTCACGAGACTACAATCAACCATAGCCGATCGCTGCTGGTGTATGCGATAATGAGAGGTCTCACGATCAACGTGGGAGAAGTCATCACTGCTGCCATTGCTGAGTGCGCTAAGAAAGGTAAGGGACCACTGTTTTTCCCTAACACCATAACCAAACTATGTTTGCTTGCAGGAGTCCCCATTGAGCGCATGGAGCAGCAGATGGCTTACACAGGCCACTTGGAGCTGCCTGCTAGCCTGAGGCTGAGGAGAAAGGGGAATATGGAGTTTGAACTGGATAGGCTGGCTGCTGATCAGTCCCTATCCATGGCCTGCCTAATGGATATGCAGAGGAGGATGGCTCAATGGGCCACGTATGCGCAGGCACGGGACAAAGAGGTTGCAGACCAGCTAGGCTGCATCTTCCCTGACTTCCCCACCAATCTCCTGACTCCATGGGTGCCTCCACGCCCACGACAGCCTGATGAGGATGAAGATATTTGAGTGCTGGTGTGAATCGCACTAAAGGGAGTATTGCTGTTCCCTTAGGAAAATTTTCTGCTTTCTGATAGACTATGTAAATTATGCTGTTTGTAGTACAATTTTGATCTGTTTTAGATGCTTAGATTTATGTCTTTAATTATGTTTAGTATAGTCTGATGCTAGATGACTAGGTAGGATAGTTTAGTTTTATTTTTAGAGAGCTTGAATGACTGGAAAAAGCATGCTTAGGGGCCTTAGTGAATGATATATCTGCCCTGGCTTGATTGCGAAATAATTGCGGTACCCGCAATTTTTATTACTGAAAGCATGTTTTGGACTGTCTGTTTAGCTAGGCTGTGGTCTGTGTAAATTCTTGCTTTTGCTGCTATCATGACTACCTTATATTGCTTATCTTAATCTGGCTGTTAAGACCTTAATCTGGCTGTTATTTTTAACTTACTGCTGCTGTGATATTTGCTATTCGAATGTCTTGTCTATGCCTAGGGCTTTAGTTTCTCTTTGTTTTACCTTAGACTAGATGCTTCTAGGACAAGTTTGGGGGTGTGCCACCTCCGACACTCATTGGGGACAATGAGTAGTTGAAGTTTGGGGGAGGCCACCCTAGGCCTAGGAACATTCCTCTCTCCCTTAGAAACATAAGCATTTTTCTTCTCCTTTACAAAAAAAAAAATGATGAGCTGAAAAAAAAATGAAAAAAGAATAAAGGGGAGAGTTTCTCTTAGGTTGCTGAGTAATCAGTGCCAAGTGTGTAACCCACAAGTGGCGTTGCATCAAAAGGCAACCAAAGGAGAGGCTCCACCTAAGTAAGAAAAAGGGAAAAGAATAGGGAAGAAGAATGTATACCTAGGAGTTACAACTTTGTGGCTTAGATGTCCTATTTAAAAAGAACTCTGATCCTCAATTAGCTAAGCGCAAAGTTGTAACTTGTAGGGTTGTTTAGGGAGATGAGTGTTATCCAATGTAGTGATGCCAGGGTTTAGGTTGTTCTCTAAAAGTACTACTGTCACCGTTAATACTAAGACTGGCATGACTCTAAGGAATCCTAGACACATTAGAAATAAAGCTAGAAGCATGTACTGAGTCTGAGATAAAGCTAGGCAAAAGTTGAAACCTTAGGGATAGTGGCATGATATGACAGAAGTAAATAGATCAGTTGTAGGAAGTTAATGGAAGCAGAAGGAGTGTTAGGCAGGCAAAGTCAGAAGAAGCTAGATAAGAGGGTAGTTTTAAACTAAGGAGTGTGTCACAGGACAGCACTGCTATAGACAAGAATATAAGGGAGTTAGTAAGTGGTTAAAGAAGAAGAAACAGCAGCCTAGGTAAGTCTTTAGTGTGCTTGAGGACAAGCAATACCTTAAGTTTGGGGGTGTGTTAAGTCTCTGAAAGTGACTTATTTAGGACTCATTTAGCTTAAGAAGATGTACACTTTGAGGTGTTTTTGATAGCATTTAGCCTAAACCTATGCTTAAATATGAGAATGAGAAGAAGGTAGCTAGATTAGGACTTATGCACAATAGGAAAGAAAAGGGTTGAAAACCGAAGGAAAAGAATGAAAAAAAACTGCATTGCGACAGCATTGCGAAAACATTGCTGAAGCCGCAATTATTCAAGTGAAAACCGTAAGTTGACTGATCCTTTTCTGTTAATTTCCGTAATTTTAGGGATTCGTTCTTTCTCCTCCATCCATTCTGATATATGACGTTGAAGATTGATGGTTCTCCTTGGCCCAAACGCACCTGCAAACTACTATAAAAGGGGGCCAAAGTCGGAGGTTCAAGCATCATCCGAAAGCGTAGAGTCTTCTCGCAGTCCATCTGTTCTCCTATTTTTCCTTTGCCGTCTGTGGTTTGCGAAGCTCAGCTGTTGGAGTCGATAATCTGATAGGAAGGAGAGGAGATTCTTCTTCTCTCCCGATTGGATTCATCCAAGCAAGGCTGCTCTTTTTGATCCTTCATTCGAGGCGATTGCGACGAAGCTTTCAAGCTGCATTTACTATATTCTGCCTTTCCTTTCTAATTTCCAGCTTTGATCAGTTGTTTTTCTAGTTTAGTGATTAATCTACTGCATTTCGTTGCTGTCTGTCTTTGGATTATTTACTTTAAGTTTCCCTTTGTTCGTTCAAACATTCAAAGGAATCAAATTACTAATCTTCATTTCACAGTTTCCATCTTCTGCTGCTACGGTTTTGTCTGACTGTTTTGAGTTCATTTCCCTTCTAAGCATGTCTGTTTTATCTTATATTTCTGTTCTCTATATATCCATGAGTAGCTAAGTCACTTAGGGGCATGCTAATGACAGACCTATAGGCTAAAAAACGTGAACCAAGTATGTAGGATAGCTCTCGAACCATTGATTCTATGTAAGCTTCATCCCACGGGCAATTTCGATTGGCCATCCATTTTGTCCAAAGAACTCCTAACCTCTGGAAGGAGTAAGAGTTCAGAGTCGTATAATCATGCTAGCCTTTCATGGTAACCAGGAAACGACCTAGGAATAGGCGTTTCCCTAGTACAAACTAAACACTTCTGCTTTAACAAGATGCTTAAGACCTTACTTTGAGTTGAGTAAACTAAAGAATCTAATGCATGGAATCGGACGATACATGAGATAGAGTGAGTTTGATGCATAGAGAGTGGATCTAATGCTTGGGAATCGTATTAAAATGCCTATAGGATAGTCGTTAGTAGCCCTTAATTCTCCATTTTACACACGTTTGCTGTTTTTACAATTGCGATAACATTGCAGTGACCGCAATTCTGTTAAGTTACCATTCTGTTTAGCTGTTTCCTTCTTCGTTTATTAATTCCATCTCTTGTCCTTTGAGTCTAATTTCAACTTGCATTTGTTTATGTTGCATTCCTCTACACATTCAGCAAAAATTAGATAATTAAAGACCAACTTTACCCCATCAAATCCACCCCTTCTTTCTTAACAAATACACTTCGTGAATAGCTAAAAATAAGTCTCTGTGGAAAAAACGAATGAAATATACTTACTACTTGCTGTTAGACCATGTATGCTTGCATGTCCTGAGTGCTCTCTCTACCTTCTTGCTTATTCTTATTAACACATTGAGCACGCAACAGTACTCCCTCGAGTCCCTTTCAGGCTGGCACTCAATCTTCCTCATCCTCATCTCTCCTTTCCCTAGGAGGTGCCCACGACTTCAACAAGTCAGTAGGGAAGGCAGGGAAAATGCACCCCAGTTGATCAGCCACATCCTTGTCCCGTGCTTGCGCATATTCAGCCCACTGCGCCATCTTGTGCTGCAGGTCCATTAAGCACGCCATGGATAGTGATTAAGCAGCAGCCAGGCCGTCCAGCTCAAACTCCATGTTGCCCCTCCTTTGCATCCTCAGGATGGTGGGCAGCTCCAGATGGCCTGTGTAGGCCAACTGCTTCTCGTTTTTCTCCATTGGGACTCCTGCACGAAGGCACAATTTAGTTATAGTGTTAAGGAAAAACAATTGACCCTTACCTTTCTTCGAGCAGTCGGCAATGGAGGCAGCAATGACCTCACCAACGTCAATGGTGAGGCCCCTCATGATGGCGTACAACAGCAGTGATCTCCCCTGGTTTATAGTTGTCTCGTGGGTCACAGGGGAGAGGCGTCTGCGCACGAAAGAAAACCAGACTGCCGCCTTGTCGCGCAGGGTTGCACTCATCAGGGTGTGCTTCCCGTTCCTTGACACTGCCCACGATGCTTCTGGCTTGCCAATTGTGTGCAAAGCCTCCTCCAAGACTGCCTCAGATGGCAGATCAATGATCTTGGCATAGTCAGAATGGGGGTATCCCTTGAGGCTGTAAGCCTCATTGATCGCATTGGCAGAGAAGTCCACCTCTACCCCTCTCACCGTGGACAAGCAGGCGTCAGGATGTGCGAGATTGGCGTAGAAATCATACACCATGTCAGTGTAGGCTGGGATTGGGGGTTTGCACAGCTCTTCCCAGCCGTGGGTGATGATTCCTGCGCGCAAGAACTGCGGCAGATCAGCCAATGCATCAAGGAAACCACGCTCGTGCAGGAGCTCCTTCTTTCTCAACTCAAGGCCCTTGGCCTCTGCTTCTTGCGAGACAAACCTCTCAGCTTGAGGTTCATCCTCGGGGTACATCTTCTTCTTCCCCTTCTCTTTTGCCTTTGCCGATTCAGCAGCCTCAACCTTCAATTTCTTTAAAGAAGGTTCAGATCTGACCTTCTTCTTCTTGGCTCGCTTGGAGGCTTTCGGTCGTTTGGCCTTCACGATGACAGGGACCCTCTTCTTGAGGCGAGCCTTGGTGGTGATCTGCTGGAGGCAATCCCCCAACGTCTCATCCATAGAGTCTCTGCTTCCCCCCTTCGCAGGGCTGTCAGGGCTGACTTCCCTCAAGGAGGAAAAGACTTCCTCTTCCTCCGCCGCCTCTTCACTTGGCACCGCGTCTTGGTGCTCTTCAGTTTGAGCTTCAGGCTCCGGCGTCTGGGGAGATGGATCAGTGCTCTGTCTGGCCGTCTCATAGGATGGGCGGCCACTCCCTCGACTCCCCTCGCTGGGTGTCTTTTCTCTGATTGGTGCATCCTCCACCTCAACCGTCCACTTCCGTTTCTTCGGTGTACCGACTGGCGCAGATGGACCAGCAGGGATCTCAGTCACCACCTTCCACTTCTTCTTGCGCACTGGAAGCTTCGGCGGCCGTGAGGGCTGCGCAGCTTCGGCATCTGCCAAGGAGAGCAATGTCTCTCTCGCAGCTTCTTCTGCGTCAGGTGACTTCTTTTTGGGCGTGGAACGATCGGCTCGTGTGGATACCATTTTCGTTATGTGAGGATCTGAAGGTAGGAGATGCAGAGGAAGAAGAAGATCGAATTCTTGAGGTCCAACGGATGAAGAAAGCGTAAGGGGCAACAATGATCTGACGGCTATTTGTACTCGAGTGGATCCCAACGGCTCTATTCTGTTGCGGACTCAGCAAATCTACCGCAATTAAATAGCCTAGCCGTTGGAAGATTTTCTTGATTCAAATCACAAGATTCAATCAACCAAATCTTGGATTTAGCCCGATCTTCCTCGTGGATTTCCTCCCCTTGATTCAACTCCTTGATCTCCTCTTAAAGATCTCCTATTAAAATTCACCAAATTAAAACAAAAATCCGTATTTAAAATCACAAATAAACACACACATAAAAACCGAAGAAATGAAAGAAACAAAACTAAGGCATAGCCTTCTGTTGGATGAGCACAGTGGTCACTCATCCCCTCTCGATTCGATTCTCAAGCTTCAGATAGGAGGAAGGTCGAGAGTGTCTTCACATCTCCCTCCTCGTAGTAGTGCTTCAATCGTGCACCATTCACCATAAATGGATGCCCGTGCTGCAGGTTTCTAATCTCAATCGCACCATGAACAAACACGTTAGTTATTACAAAAGGACCTGACCATCTGGACTTAAGTTTGCCTGGAAATAACCTTAACCTCGAGTTGAATAATAAGACATGCTGGCCTTTCTTGAAGTCCTTAATCATAAGTCTACTATCATGCCAAATTTTAGTTTTTTCCTTATACATTTTGGCGTTTTCATAGGACATATGTCTAAGCTCATCTAACTCATGTAATTGCAGAGACCGCAAAGTTCCAGCATCGGTCACGCAATAATTTAGTTCTTTTAAGGCCCAAAAGGCTTTGATTTCCAACTCGAATGGTAAGTGACATGCTTTTCCATACACTAGCCTATAAGGAGACATACCTAAGGGTGTTTTATATGCAGTCCTATATGCCCAAAGTGCATCGTCCAATTTAAATGACCAGTCTTTTCTATTAGGTTTGACCACTTTTTCGAGTATGTTCTTAATCTCCCTATTGGATATTTCAGCTTGTCCATTCGAGTGTGGGTGATAAGGGGTTGCTACTCTATGTCTAACATTGTACTTAGCTAACACTTTTTCCATAGCTTTATTAATAAAGTGAGTCCCTTCATCACTAATTATAGCACGGGGTGTACCAAACCTTGTAAAGATATGCCTATTAAGGAACTTAATGACTGTTTTGGCATCATTCGATGGACATGCTATGGCTTCTACCCATTTAGATACATAGTCTACAGCTACAAGTATATAGAGATTACCTGCAGAAGGAGGGAATGGTCCCATGAATTCGATGCCCCACACATCAAAGAGTTCCAACTCCAAGATGTAAGTGAGAGACATCTCATCTTTCCTACTGAGATTACCTGTCCTTTGACACTCATCGCAGCTGTGGGCATGGTGATAGCTCCAAAATAGAGCTATCTTAATGTCCCTAATTCTAGCTAAAACCATGATATATATTGATTAAAATGCTTCCTTGTAGGTGATTTCATGGTGAAGAGCTCGGGAAGTCCATTGATGATTTTCGGGGCTAAAAAGGTCATTTAACATGTTTCGGGAAGTGTTCGGGTCAAAGCGATAGGCCAAACGGAGCTCGGGAGCCAAAACGACCCAAAAGTGGGCTAAGAGCCGAGAGGACAGCGCCCAAGCGCCGGCGCCCAGCGCCCAAGCGCCCAACGAACGCAGCACGCGCGCGCGCCGCTCGCAAGCACCGCACGCCCGCGCCCAGGCAGCCAGACGCGCGCCAGCCCGCTCTGCCTCGCCCATGTCCGCGCGCGCCCGCGCGCCCTCGCCCGTGTCCGCCTCGCCCGCGCGCCCGTCATTGAAGATCCGCGTGCGCCCCAGCGTCTAGACGCTAGCTCGACGCTAGCTCGACGCTGCCCCGACGTTTCCCGAAGATGGACGAGTGTCAGCGTCGAGCGCGCGTCTCAACGCTCGCTCAACGCCGACAGCGTCGAGACGCTGGCCGAGCGTCTCGACGCCCCGAAGTCTGAAGCGTGATTATGAAGTTCCACCCGAGAGCAAGCGTCGAGCGCAAGCGTCTCGACGCTCGCTCGACGCCGCGCGCGCGTCTCGACGCCGCCCCGCGCGCGCGCCTGCCAACTTAGGGCACAGCGTCTCGACGCTGGCCTAGCGTCTCGACGCTCCGAGCTTTAAAAGCGTGAAAACGCGTTTTTCAGCCATCTTTTTCCCTTCTTCTTCTTCCTCAAGGTTCTCCTCTCGGGTCTAGGGCAAAATTCCGCCATTTTTGTACTTCTTCTCCTTCTTTGTGCATGATTCCAAGCTCTTCCATGGGGGATTGGATTAATCCAACCTCCATGGAAGGCTAAACCAAGGTTAGTGTTTAATTTTGGGTTTGGATTTGTAAATTATGGATGTTTGGGGAGATTTTCCCCTTTGTGAATGTTAAGCCATTTAGCTTGTTAATGCATCTTCTTGCTTGTTCTTCATCCATATCTAGCATGTGTAACTAAATTAGCTTGACAATCTAATTCCTATGCATGATAGAGGGCTAAAGGTTGGGACGTATAATTGCCTATACCGCTAGGTAGCACGGGTCTAAGCATGGCTAATTAGTTCGCCCCAAAGTGACATTGGTAAACTGAGTTAATTAACGTTTTCATGTTAGGATTAAGGCAAGAGAGAAATCGGTTTAGTCTTAGGAAAAGGCCGTCGCAATGTTCCCGTCACTAGCACGTAATCAATTTAGGGGTCGCTACCTTGGATAGATTATTGGCTAAGTTTAATTAGAATTGCACGCTTCTAATTAATTCCTTGGTCATTTGAGTTAGGAATAACTAAATGAATTGTGTGCATGAACATGGCTAACGCGTTAATTGTATCAATGATCCGAACATCCATAACGAGCAACTCCATTTCTCGAAGTTAAGCACAACCGTTTAATTTTTGCACTTTGTCATTTAATTTTCCGTTAGCATAATTAGGAGCTCCCTTCTCCCAAAACCAAATTATCATTCTTTAATTTGTGCATTCTTTTATTTCTAGCAAATTAGACTTAGTTAGATTGAATTTCTTATTTCCCTGTGGATCGACCCCATTGCCACTTAGCTACAAATAGCTCGGTGTATTCGGGTTTATAAATTGTATTTTGGCAAGCCTCGACAGCTTGAATTTGGAGTACCCCAAAAGTACATCTACCACATGGTCATGTGCATCTTTGAATATCGTGGGCCAGTAGTAGCCACTTTGGAACACCTTTGGAGCTGTCCTTTGGCCACCAAAATGTCCACCATAGGGAGACGTATGGCAGTGCTGCAACACTGACTTCGCCTCAGTAGCTGAGACACACTTCCTCAGCAAACCATCTGCACAAGTCTTGTACAGTGTAGGATCGTCCCAGATGAACTTCCTAGCTTCATGTAGAAACCTCTTCTTTTCTTGCCCTCCTTTGAAAGTTGGTAGTACCTGCGAGGCAAGGAAGTTAGCAATATCCGCAAACCAAGGTTTCTCATCGTTATCACGATGTGCTAACACAAAGACATGCTCATCGATGAAGGCATCAGAAATTGTTGGCTCAGATATTTTATCGCAATTATGCCGCAATCTAGAAAGATGGTCAGCAACTACATTTTCGCATCCTTTCTTATCTCTAATGTCTAGATCAAACTCCTGCAACAATAATACCCATCTAATTAACCTAGGCTTAGCATCAACCTTCCTCATTAGGCATTTTAATGCCGAATGATCAGTATACACAATGGTCCTAGTGCCTACAATGTAATTCCTAAACTTTTCACAAGCAAATACTACAGCTAGCATTTCCTTTTCTGTGGTTGTGTAATTACATTGTGCCTCATTTAGTGTCTTAATTGCATAGTATACAGGATGTGTTAGTTTATCAATTTTTTGTCCTAGCATGACTCCTACTGCATAGTCCCTTGCATCACACATCATTTCAAATGGTAGATCCCAATTTGGTCCTACTATAATTGGTGCTTTGACTAAGGCTTCCTTAAGTGTTGTCCATGCTAAGAAACATTCGT
The DNA here is from genome assembly GCA_028017165.1 of Herpetospermum pedunculosum. Taxonomy (NCBI): domain Eukaryota; kingdom Viridiplantae; phylum Streptophyta; class Magnoliopsida; order Cucurbitales; family Cucurbitaceae; genus Herpetospermum; species Herpetospermum pedunculosum. Next base: position 28,902,007 of record CM051522.1, read on the forward strand.
TTGAGAAGACAAATGGTTTGTTAAGCTCTAGAAGCTCACACAAAGGTTTAGAGATTTTGGAAAAGTTCTTAATGAATCTCCTATAGAAACCTGCATGGCCTAGAAAACTTCTAATAGCTTTTACATTTTGAGGTTCCACTAGCTTCTCTATTATCTCTATCTTGGCCCTATTGGTGGGCGGATTTTTGAATATCCACTTAATCTCAAGCTGTCGAGGCTTGCCAAAATACGATTTATAAAGCCTATGACCAAGGCTTTGCAGCCAGTGGCAACAGGGTCGATCCAAGGAATAGGAAGATTGAATTTACTAGTGAAATTGGGATTTAATTGATTAATTGGTAACGGGGGGTTTTAGCATGCAAAGGAAATAATGATGAAGGCTAACGGAAGAAAGAAATAATAAGAAGAGAACGTGTGCACGGTTTGGGAGTCTAGGGATCAATTGTTAGACAAATTCGACTTATCATTTAACGCTAATAACATGGAATTCAGTTTATCGAGCACGCGGACGACTACCAGAGAAGCCCCAAAGTAGCCGACTCCATGGATTTTAATTAGACCACACAGTTCTAATTACACGTTATCTAAGCTCACATTAAGATGATCAGTCCTAAGATGAATTTAGACAGTTACTAGCTAACCGCGACGAACATTCGAGCGTGAATTCTAATTGCTAATAGATTGCCCGCAAACGCCGTATGCAATCAACAATTATCCTACCCGACCCGATACTTCGATTTAGTTCTATCTACCTATGTTACTTAGTCGAGCAGTGAGAGGCACGGCATCGCTACTCTTTAACATACACAACATGCGAAACTACCCGAGTGTCAATCAACGTATTTTAGCATGCGCGTTGGATTAAGCAAGGTAAATAGATGCTAATAAACAGAACCAATATGCATCAAAATCAGATTATCAAAGTCAAAAACGTCTAACAAAAATCATCCTAAAACATTCCCAAACCGTTCACCCTTACCTTAGCCGCTCATGGCGCGGTTTGTCAATCCCGCTCCAACAACGACCATGGAAGGATTCATCTACCTATTAAAATGGTGGTGGAGCTCACAAGCATGCCAACAATGGCGGAGCTCCACGGAAAATAGAGAGAAAATGGGGAAGAAGAAGACTAAAATCGCCCAAAACCGTGGAGAGATGAAGAAGATGAAGATTTGTCAAAATGTGCAGGAAAATCGTCTTTTAGCTACTGCCATCGTCGTAGCGTCGAGACGCTAGGCCAGCGTCTCGACGCTGTGCCCTAAGTTTTCCGCGCGCGCGCTCGCGATGGCGTCGCGACGCAAGGCCAGTGTCGCGACGCTGCCCCGATAAAATTCCTGCGCGCGCCTCCTCCGGAGCGTCTCGACGCCAAGCAGGGTCTCGACGCCAGGGCAGCGTCGAGCTAGCGTCTCGACGCTATCACTCGATGCTTGCTCTCGGGTTTTTCCAGCGTCGAGCCAGCGTCTCGACGCTATAGCTCGACGCTGGCTCTCGGGTTTGGGGCTGAAGCTTTGCCTCTCCAAGGCAGTTTTGGCCCGTTTCTTCACGGAACAAGTTCCCCTCTTCCCGATGCATTCCCGGGGCGCTAAAACTCTACTTTAAGCTCTCGAACATGCCCAACGGACGCACGAGCTCTTTGCTGCTTTTCTCCTACAAAAGAGATATATTTAATGAATTGAAAGCGGACTTTAGCTATAATTAGGACGTATTTAATAGCTCCAAAATGGAGTTATCAAACACCCCCAACTTAAACATTGCTAGTCCTCGAGCAAGCACTACAAAGACATTGACTCTAAGGACGCGTTTACATATATTCTAACTCAAGCCTCCATGCATATTGAAATTTAAACACGAGTATAATCATGGGAGCATTTTGTTCATGTGTTAACTAGGACATATCAAAAATTAACTCTTGCCCCCTAACGTGTGTGTGTGCTAGACAACCACTCCTAAACTCACGTAAACCCGGAAAACCAACATGCAACGCACATCCCGTTTTCCCCCTACTTCTAGCGTTTAAGAACAGCTACACTTGACTTACACGAGTAAGAGAAGCAAATTAAGAGACCTAATTATTTTCTCATTCCTTTTTTTTTTTCTTTCTTTTCAAAAGTACTTTGTACTCTTTTATTTTGGGTTTTTTGAACCAACCTTTCATTTCTTTTTCTTTCCTACTCGAGCTGCCTAACACGTCAAACTTTGGCCAAAGCTTCACGTTTTTAAGGACTGACGCTCACTTCTTTTAAGCGCTAATAAGAAGGAGGAGCGCCTCGAGAGGAATTTTCTACCAACAAGCTTTTCTATTTTTTTTTACATTAAGCTAAGCACATGCTTTCTCAATTAAGTAACCACTAACTCTCATGCAACAAGCTACCTAAGGGTGCCTTTCGGGGTGACAACGAGAATTAGCTAAACATGCGATAAACCAAGCTTACGGAATCTAGGGAGAGGTTGCTAAGTGCGCGATGAGTGCAAGGGAGCAACAGAAATTTTTTTTAAAATTTTTGACATGAACCTAATAAACACAAAACTCATGCAAAAACTCGATTATGAACATGCTCAGATTTCCAACATGCATTTCCTAGGCTATCACAGTCAGAAAACAATAAACAGAGTCCCAAGCACTTCAATATCTTTATAACACTTCTCAACAAACTACACATGCACATCCATCGGACTACTCCACCCCCAACTTCAAAATTTGGCATTGTCCTCAATGCCAACCAGTCAGATACAATAAAGTAAAAGGGAAGAAGAAATACACTTCCCTGACTCTTGGTGAAGCTGGCGAGGGCGAGGAAGCGGCACATAAACCCATCAGAGCCCAAAATTGCCTTCTCTTCCTTGATTCCTAAAAAAAAAACAGCAAGCTAATTAACACTAAATTAATCTAAAAAGCAATAAAACTAAACTAAAGCATAAAAACAGTCCATCGCTCGGGTGCCTCCGAGAAGCGCAGAATTTTTAAAGTCGGTTGCTCGACTGAATTCTCTCAACAGACTCATCCATAGTCTGTAGGTGCGGGGGACGATCCAGACTTGTCCTTGGCCACACCTTTCCTGCCATCCACCTGAAAAATGTTTTGCACTCTTCGTGCCTCGGGCACGTGAATATAAGAAGTGTTAGTGCAAAAACCAGCAGTATCATCAAACAAATTCAAATCAGAAATTTTAACAGAGACATGGGAACCATCCCTCAAGCGCGAGGGTAGACTCCCATTCTCATCATGCTCACAAACAGACACATTTCAAGCAGATTTTCCAAATAAAGAGAACTCATGCAAAGTATCATCAAACTCCAGAGAAACAACGCCCTTATACACATCAATTTTGACCCTAGCGGTCTTAAGAAAGGGACGTCCTAACAACATGGAGGACGAAGCATGCGATGAGTTTTCGTTCATATCTAAAACAAGGATATCAGCGGGAAACGTCATATTCCTAACTCTAACCAAAACATCCTCTACCTTCCCTCTAGGACAGATGCTCGACCCATTAGCCAACTGAACAGAAACATTACATTCATGCATTTCATTTAAATTTAGATCACGATACAATGCATAAGACATAACATTAACAGAGGCTCCTAGGTCTAACATGGCATTATGAACAATTTTACTACCTATAGTGCAAGGGATAGTAAAAGTACCTGGATCGTTGCACTTTGCTGGCAACGTACCTGGGAGTATGGCAGAGACGTTTTCCTTCTTTTTCTCAGTCCCTCTGGACTTCCTTTTCGTAGTGCACCAGCTCCTTAGAAATTTCGCATACTTGGGCACTTGACTGACTGCCTCTAGGAGCGGGATATTTACCATCACCTTTTGGAAGGTTCGCAGGACCTCCTCATCATCAGATTCCAAAGTAGGCTTCGCAAGCCTACTCGGGAATGGTGCTCTGGCAACATCCTCAGGTACACTGACCTTTTCATTTCTTTTCTCATTCTGAGCCTCGGGAGCAGTCGGGGCGGACTTGTTCAGGTGGTCCGTGGCTTCCTTCGCTGCTCTGGTGGAAAGTGACTTCCCACTGCGCGGCTGAATGGCACTCACGTTTTCACATGAGTTTACTGTAGTTTGGGAAGGAAGCTTCCCCGAGCTCTTGCTCTCAATCTTACTAATAGACACCGCCATCTGTGTCAGCTGCTTGTTCAAATTCTGCAGCTCTGCCTTGTGAGAATTAAGCTCTTCTCGAGCCTCTTTCTGAAACTGGCTGGTGCTAGTCACGATGGTCCTTACCATCTCTTCAAGCGAATTGGAGGAGCTCGAGGCTTGAGCCTGGGTGGAAGAATTAGGCCTATCCTGGGATTGGCCTTGGAAACGAGTTTGTCCTTCCCTATTCCCATAGCTGAAATTAGGATGGTCGCGCCAACCGGGGTTGTAAGTGTTTGCATATGGGTCGTACTTCCTTGGGTTGGAAGCATACCCCCCGATCGCGTTGACCTCCGCATCCTCACGGTGTCCTCCAACGATTTTCTTTAACATGCTGCCTATCTCGTCCACCTGGGCCCTCATTTCAGTCATCTCGTGGCTCTGAGCCACTGTTACGTCTCCAAAAGTGACCTTTTTAGGACATAATTGTCTTAGAAAGATGTTCACTCTTAGGTGTTTTTGATAGCATTTAGCCTAAACCTATGCTTAAATATGAGAATTAGAAGAAGGTAGCTAAATTAGGACTTATGTACAATAGGAAAGAAAAGGGTTGAAAACCGAGGGAAAAGAATGAAAAACAAGCATTGCGAAAGCATTGCGGAAACATTGCGGTTCTCGCAATGTTTCAAGTGAAAACCGTAAGTTGACTGATCTTTTTCTGTTAATTTCCGTTATTTCAGGGATTCGTTCTTTCTCCTCCATCCATTCTGAAGTACGACGTTGAAGATTGATGGTTCTCCTTGGCCCAAATGCACCTGCAGATTACTATAAATAGGGGTCAAAGTCGAGGGTTCAAGCATCATCCGAAAGCGTAGAAGTCTTCTCGCAGTCCATCTTTTCTCTTGTTTTCCTCTGCCGTCTGCTGGTGTGCGAAGCTCAGCTGTTGGAATCGATAATCTGATAGGAAGGAGAGGAGATTCTTCTTCTCTCCCGATTGGGTTCTTCCAAGCAAGGCTGACCTTTCTCATCCCTCATTCGAGGCGGCTGCAACGAGACTTTCGAGCTTGTTTTACTGCTTTCTGTTCTTCATTTCCATTTTCCAACTCTGTCTTGTGTTGCTTCTGTTCTTGTGGCTAATTTAGTTCATTTCGTTGTGTTCTGTCTTTCTGTTCTTTACTTCAAGTATCTCTTATGTTCATTCAAACAATTAATTAATCAAACACAAAGTTCAGTACTTCACAGTCTCTCGCCTTTGCATTCTACTGCTTTCCTTTGCTGTTTTAAGCACATTTCCCTTCTAAGCATGTCTATTTTATCCTTTAGCTCTGTTCTCCGTATATCCATGAGTAACTAAGTCACTAGGGGCATGCTAATGACAACACTATAGGCTAAAAAACGTGAATCAAGCATGTAGGATAGCTCTCGAAGCATTGATTGTATGTAAGCTTCATTCCAAGGGCAATTTCGATTGGCCATCCATTTTGTCCAAAGAACTCCTAACCTCTGGAAGGAGTAAGAGTTCAGAGTCATATTATCATGCTAGCCTTTCAAGGTAACCAGGAAACGGCCTAGGAATAGGCGTTTCCCTAGTACAAACCATATCTTTCTGCTTTAACAAGATGCTTAAGACCTTACTTTGAGTTGAGTAAACTAAAGAATCTAATGCATGGAATCGGACGATATATGAGATTGAGATAGTTTGATGCATAGAGAGTAGATCCAGTGCTTGAGAATCGTATAAAAATGCCTATAGGATAGTTGTTAGTAGCCCTTAATCCATCACTTTGCACACTTTCGCTGTTATTTAATTGCGGTAGAATTGCTGGCTCCGCAATTCTGCTTAAGTTAAGATTCTGTTTAGCTGTCTTTGCCTTCATTTATTAATTTCGTTTCTTTTCATTTGAGCTTAGATTTCACTTGTTCTCGTTGATGTTACTACCCTTTACACTTTCAGCAAGAATTAGATAATCAAAAACCAATTTTACCCCATCAAATCCACCCCTTCTTTCTTAACAAAACACTTCGCGAATAGCTAAAAATAAATCTCTGTGGGAAAACGAATGAAATATACTTACTACTTGCTATAAGATCATGTATGCTTGCATGTTCTGAGTGCTCTATCTCTTTTATTGCCTAATTATTTCAACACATTGAGCACGCAACAAGTTTTTGGCGCCGCTGCCGGGGATTTATTTAAGTGAAAACGACGTTTGTTAAGTTTGAAACACCAAGTTTATTGCCTATTGAAGCTGATCCGTTTCATTTCTGTTACAGGTACTGTTAGGGTAGTTTATGAGTGAGCCTTCAAGTAGAGATCTAGAGTTCAATCCTGAGCCTGAGAGACTACTTAGAGCTAGAAACAAAGCAAAGAAACGACTCTTTAAACAACCTCCTATACCTCAAATCATACCTGAAATCGAAGAAATGGACGAGATAGTTCCAAATCAGGTACCTGTCATTCGCAACCCCATCGAAATAGCGAATGACAAGAATAGTGCCATTCTTTCATATTTAGTACCTATGCCTGGGAGCTGAACCCCAGCATCATCCGTCCTGAAATCACTGCCAACTCATTCGAGTTAAAGCCAGTGATGTTCCAAATGTTGTCCACTGTGGGACAATTCTTTGGAGTAGAAAATGAGGACCCCCACAACCATCTTAGAAACTTCTTAGGAGTTAGTGATACCTTCATCATCCCTGGAGTGTCCCAAGAAGCTTTAAGGTTATACTTGTTCCCTTACTCTTTGAGGGACAAAGCCAAAACATGGTTGAACTCATTACCTTCTGGATCTGTCCGCAACTGGACAGACTTAGCAGAGAAATTCCTAGTCAAATACTTCCCACCTGATAGGAATTCTACCTTTCGTGATGATATAGTTAAGTTCAAACAAGCTGATAATGAATCTCTTCACGAAGCTTGGACAAGGTTCAAGGACCTTCTTCTCAAATGTCCACATCATGGCATCCCATGGTGTATCCAAATAGAGGTCTTTTTCAAAGGATGCAACCCCAGCACTAGGCAAGTCTTAAATTCATCTGCTGGTGGTTCCATGTTGTCCAAGAGTTACAACGAGGCCTATGAGATCTTGGAGAAGATCTCAGCATCTCACTGTAGGTGGTCAGATGATACAGTTGAGCCAACTAGAGCTCAAGACAAGGATGCTCTAAGTGCGATGAGCAGCCAAATAAATGCCCTGACCAACCTAGTTAAGCAAATGGCTCAAGCCAATCTCCAAACAAGTGTCAACACCGCTACCGCCATGTCAATGGGCACCCAACCAAGTCAAGGTGAGACACTTGTATGTGGATTCTGTGGGGAAGGGCACCTGTATGAGTACTGCCCTGGGAATCCAGCCTCAGTCTGCTACATTGGAAGTCAGCAGCAGCCTAGGAACAACCCCTATTCCAATACTTACAACCCTGGTTGGAGGAACCACCCAAACCTGTCATGGGGTGGCCAACAGAATGCTAACCAAAATCCTAACCAACCTAGACCGAGTGGAACACCTGGTTTCACTCCCCAACATAACCAATCAATGTATCAAAAACCTTACAGTCAACCTGTAGGATCATTTGTAGAAAACTTACTCAAGGAATACATAGCCAAGAATGATGCCACTCTACAGAGCCAGCAAGCTACTCTTAGGAGCCTAGAGAATCAAATAGGGCAACTAGCCAATGAAATCAAAAGTAGGCCCCAAGGTAGACTCCCTGCTGATACTGAAGTGCCAAGGAGAGATGGTAAAGAGCAAGTTCAAGCAATTGAACTTATAAGTGGTAGACCATTGGTGAGCAACACAAAGGAAACACCAAAGAGAGTAGAGAACACTGAGTCTAGTGCTCCACTGGAATCTCTGCCAAACCAAGGCCCACCATCAACTAGCACATCAGGAGTCAGGCTAGAGCCAATTGTTGAGGAGATAGAAGAAATTCCAAGGCCTCCACCTATCCTAAGGCGACCTGACGTGCCTGCATATGTGCCACCACTTCCATATCCTCGAAGGCTTAAGAAGAAGCAGGAACAGGAAGTGCATTTTAATAAATTCTTAGAAATTCTTAAACAAGTGCATGTCAACATTCCTTTTGTAGAAGTTTTACAGTCTATGCCTTCCTATGTAAAGTTTTTGAAAGATATTATTACTAACAAAAAAATAATTGGTGAGTTTGAAACAGTAAACCTCACTGAGGAGTGCAGTGCCATACTCCAAAACAAGCTGCCCAAGAAGGAGAAGGATCCTGGTTCCTTTACCTTACCTGTAGAACTTGGAGGCAAGCACGTGGGCAGAGCGCTTTGTGACCTGGGAGCCAGCATAAACCTCATGCCCCTATCACTATTCCGCCAGTTGGGAATAGGAGAAGCACGTCCAACCACTGTCACTTTACAATTAGCAGACAGATCCATTGCATACCCAGAAGGTAAGATTGAGGATATTTTAGTAAAGGTTGACAAGTTTATTTTCCTTGCAGATTTCATTATCCTGGATTATGAAGCAGACAAGGAGGTCCCCATCCTGTTAGGCAAACCATTTCTAGCCACAGGTAGGGCACTGATAGACGTCCAAAAAGGTGAGCTCACTATGAGGGTTCATGATGAAGAGGTGAAATTCAGTGTGTATAAAGCCTTAAGGTACCCCTCTGACCTTGAATCCTGTGCTAGCATGGACGTTGTAGATTCGTTAATGGAAGAACAATTGGAGCATGTATTATTAACCAAGCATGCTAATGAATATGTAGGATTAGAATTGACTGACTTAAACATAGCTGAGATAATGGACATATCTGTAAATAACCCCCAGCATGTTTGTATGAATATTGACTTAACTGATAGAGCCTTAAATCCTTTAAAGCCATCCATTGAACATCCACCTGTATTAGAATTAAAACCTCTCCCCACTCACCTCAAGTATGCATATTTAGGGAGCAATGAAACTCTGCCTGTTATCATTTCTTCTAAATTAAGTGAAAAGCATGAGGTTGAATTAATATTACTGCTTAAGCAACATAGGAAGGCTATTGCATGGACTATTGCTGATATTAGAGGCATTAGCCCTTCTTATTGCATGCATAAGATTATACTAGAGGAAGAGCACACACCTAGAGTAGATCATCAACGTAGGCTAAATCCCTCTATGAAAGAGGTAGTTAAGAAAGAAATAATAAAATGGTTAGATGCTGGTGTGATCTTCCCCATAGCTAGTAGTCAGTGGGTGAGCCCTATACAGTGTGTACCTAAGAAGGGTGGGATGACTGTGGTAGTCAATGAGAACAATGAACTGATTCCAACTAGGACTGTCACAGGATGGAGAGTTTGCATGGATTATAGGAAGCTAAATAAAGAAACTAAAAAAGACCACTTCCCTCTACCAACGTCACTTTGGGCCGAACTAATTAGCCATGCTTAGACCCGTGCTACCTAGCGGTATAGGTAATTATACGTCCCAACCTTTAGCCCTCTATCATGCATAAGAATTAGAGCGTCAATCTAATTTAGCTACACATGCTAGATTTTGATGAAGAACAAGCAAGAGATGCATTAATCAAACTAATTTCTCAACATTCACAAAGGGGAAAATCTCCCCAAACATCCAAAACTTACAAACCAAAACTCTAAATCAAGCACTAACCTCAGTTTAGCCTTCCATGGAGGTTGGATTAATCCAATCCCCCATGGAAGAGCTTGGAATCATGCACAAAGAAGGAGAAGAAGTACAAAAATGGCGGAAAAACGTCTTGGAGCCGAGAGGAGAAGCTTGAGGAAGAAGGAGAATGAAAAAGTGGCTGCAAAACTGAAGGTTTCACGCTTTTTAAGCTCGGAGCGTCGAGACGCTAGGCCAGCGTCTCGACGCTGTGCCCTAAGTTGGCTGCTGCGTGCGCGCGGGGCGGCGTCGAGACGCTTGCGCTCGACGCTTGCTCTCGGGTGGAACTCCAGAATCACGCTTCAGAGTTCGGAGCGTCGAGACGCTCGGCCAGCGTCGAGACGCTGGCGGCGTTGAGCGAGCGTTGAGACGCGCGCTCGACGCTGATGCACGTCTAGCTTGGGGAATCGTCGGGGCAGCGTCGAGCTAGCGTCTAGACGCTGGGGCGCACACAGATCTTCAATGACGGGCGCGCGGGCGAGGCGGACACGGGCGAGGGCGCGCGGGCGCGCGCGGACATGGTCGAGGCGGAGCGGGCGGGCGCGCGCGCGTCTGGCCGTCTGGGCGCGGGCGTGCGGTGCTTGCGAGCGGCGCGCGCGGGCGCGCGCGCGTGCTGCGTTCGTTGGGCGCCGGCGCTTGGGCGCTGCCCTCTCGGCTCTTAGCCCACTTTTGGGTCGTTTTGGCTCCCGAGCTCCGTTTGGCCTATCGTTTTGACCCGAACACTTCCCGAAACATCTTAAATGACCTTTTTAGCCCCGAAAATCATCAATGGACTTCCCGAGCTCGTCACCATGAAATCACCTATAAGAAAGCATTTTAATCAATATATGTCATGGTTTTAACTAGAATTAGGGACATTAAGATAGCTCTATTTTGGAGCTATCAGTGATCCACAGTTATTGAGCAACTTTTGCAACCACCTAGAGGCTATATAAAGAGAGTGAAATGAAGGATCAAAGCAATTGAAATCAAATTGAATTCCCCTCAATTCAAACACAACTCAATAGTGAAGAACTCGAAGACGAAATCCTTTTCCCCCGGTTGTTGGATCGAAGAAACAAAGCCCTTGGCGTTGATAATTCGTGAGGAAGAAGAGAAGATCCATCTTCTCTTCTGATTAAATTTATCCCCAAGATCAGCTAATCTTCCTCTTCATCCGAAGCGATTCACGACTTGAAAGATCCTCACGCAATTTACAGCTTTCCTTTACTGCTTTCTAATTAATTATTATTCTTCTTTAAGCGTTGTTATGAACCATTTACTGTTTTACCCTTTAAATATTGCTTTCGGATCAAAGGTTGTTGCTTTACGAATTATTATGTGAATTGCCTTCTTACAAGAGTAATCAATTGGTTTTATTGAATTCTTCATTCTGTCATTCCTTAATCAATAGTTTTGTTGAGTTCTTCATCTTATCATTTCTTCATCAATTAATTTTACTGAGTTCTTTAATTCATGTTCAATCAATCCATCTCCCTCAGTTCTTCGAAAACCATGAGTAACTAATCTAAGAGAGGTCTGCTAAAGATAAATCTGTAGGCTAGAAATATGAGAACTCAGCATGTAGAATAGCATGAATGCATTGAATGTATGTGAGCTTCATCCCATGGGCGATTTCGACTGGCCATCCATTTTGTCTAAAGAATTCCTAACCTCCGGAAGGAGTAAGAATTCAGAGTCATCAATTCATGTTAGCCTTTTATGGTAATCAGAAAATGACCTAGGAATAGGCGTTCTCCTAGCACGTTTATTAGCATGTGTTTATGATTAGGTTGGTAGCTTTTCTTGGACAGAAGTAATCTAAGAAACTAATGCATGTAATCGGAAGATGCATGAGAACTAGCTAAGACGATGCATGAGATGTTAATCTACTGTTGAATGATCATAGTTAAATGCCTATAGAGGATTCTTAAGTCGACCTTGCTGCCTTACTTTACATTAAAATCGTTGCTAATTTATTGTTAGATTATGGCAAGAACCGCAATTCTACTTTTCCACATTATGACTGTACCTCTTTGCTAGCTTTGCATTTATGTTTACATTCTTCTTGCATCTTTTATATTCCTGTACCTCAACCCAAAATCTATCCAATTTAAGTTACCTTATCTAATCTAACACACCAAATCGTTAGTCACTAAACTTAAGTCACTAGGGGCATGCTAATGACAACACTGTTGGAATCGATAATCTGATAGGAAGGAGAGGAGATTCTTCTTCTCTCCCGATTGGGTTCATCCAAGCAAGGCTGACCTTTCTCATCCCTCATTCGAGGCGGCTGCAACGAGACTTTCGAGCTTGTTTTACTGCTTTCTGTTCTTCATTTCCATTTTCCAACTCTGTCTTGTGTTGCTTCTGTTCTTGTGGCTAATTTAGTTCATTTCGTTGTGTTTTGTCTTTCTGTTCTTTACTTCAAGTATCTCTTATGTTCATTCAAACAATTAATTAATCAAACACAAAGTTCAGTACTTCACAGTCTCTCGCCTTTGCATTCTACTGCTTTCCTTTGCTGTTTTAAGCACATTTCCCTTCTAAGCATGTCTATTTTATCCTTTAGCTCTGTTCTCCGTATATCCATGAGTAACTAAGTCACTAGGGGCATGCTAATGACAACACTATAGGCTAAAAAACGTGAATCAAGCATGTAGGATAGCTCTCGAAGCATTGATTGTATGTAAGCTTCATTCCACGGGCAATTTCGATTGGCCATCCATTTTGTCCAAAGAACTCCTAACCTCTGGAAGGAGTAAGAGTTCAGAGTCATATTATCATGCTAGCCTTTCAAGGTAACCAGGAAACGGCCTAGGAATAGGCGTTTCCCTAGTACAAACCATATCTTTCTGCTTTAACAAGATGCTTAAGACCTTACTTTGAGTTGAGTAAACTAAAGAATCTAATGCATGGAATCGGACGATACATGAGATTGAGATAGTTTGATGCATAGAGAGTAGATCCAGTGCTTGAGAATCGTATAAAAATGCCTATAGGATAGTTGTTAGTAGCCCTTAATCCATCACTTTGCACACTTTCGCTGTTATTTAATTGCGGTAGAATTGCTGGCTCCGCAATTCTGCTTAAGTTAAGATTCTGTTTAGCTGTCTTTGCCTTCATTTATTAATTTCGTTTCTTTTCATTTGAGCTTAGATTTCACTTGTTCTCGTTGATGTTACTACCCTTTACACTTTCAGCAAGAATTAGATAATCAAAAACCAATTTTACCCCATCAAATCCACCCCTTCTTTCTTAACAAAACACTTCGCGAATAGCTAAAAATAAATCTCTGTGGGAAAACGAATGAAATATACTTACTACTTGCTATAAGATCATGTATGCTTGCATGTTCTGAGTGCTCTATCTCTTTTATTGCCTAATTATTTCAACACATTGAGCACGCAACAGCCACGCTGTGCACTTGGCCTTGTCCCCGAATACCGAATTGCTGCGAGTTTGTAGCCATGTTTGCGATCAACTGCTTGGCCTCAACTGGGGTCTTGTCAATCAGTGCCCCGCCACTCGCTGCATCGATCATCTGCCGGTCATGGGGCGTCATCCCCTCATAAAAGTACTGAATGAGCAGCTGGTCGGCAATCTGATGATGTGGGAAGCTCGCGCACAGGCGCCCGAAGCGTTCCCAGTATTCATGCAGGGACTCACCAACATCCTGGGTGATCCCATATATCCTCTTCCGCAGAGTGGTGGCTAAGGATGCAGGAAAGTATTTCTCCAAGAATACCCGCTTCATATCCTGCCACGTGGTGATGGATCCGGAGGGCAAGTAGTACAGCCAATCCTTGGCCTTGTCTTTGAGCGTGAAGGGGAATGCCCTCATATTCAGTTGCTCCTCCGTGACCCCTGCGGGCTTCATTCCCGCGCAGACGCAATGGAACTCCATCAGATGTTTGTTCGCGTCCTCACCTGCGTTTCCATGGAAAGAAGGTAACTGGTGAATTAAACCAGATTTCAACTCGAAGTTACCTGCTACCACGGGGTAGTTAATGCACAAAGGCTGCAGGTTCAGGTCTGGCGCTGCCAGTTGCTTGAGCGTCCGTGGCGCATCACCTTGCGCCATCTCGTCAAATAAGAAGGGATTGCCTTCTTCTCTTTCCAACGTTCCTTGCCCCTCACGGGCTTCTCTACAGAACCGCCGCTCCTCTCTGTCAATCTCAGGGATAAACTGCAAACTACCCTCAGAGGAACGGGTCATACACAAACAAAAATCCAAACATACAAGATACAAACAGAAAAAATTTTCAGTCAACCATCAATAAATCAAATTCAAACTTCAATCATAAATTCAATCAAATGCCTATTCCCCGGCAACGGCGCCAATTTTGGTGGGCGGATTTTTGAATATCCACTTAATCTCAAGCTGTCGAGGCTTGCCAAAATACGATTTATAAAGCCTATGACCAAGGCTTTGCAGCCAGTGGCAACAGGGTCGATCCAAGGAATAGGAAGATTGAATTTACTAGTGAAATTGGGATTTAATTGATTAATTGGTAACGGGGGGTTTTAGCATGCAAAGGAAATAATGATGAAAGCTAACGGAAGAAAGAAATAATAAGAAGAGAACGTGTGCACGGTTTGGGAGTCTAGGGATCAATTGTTAGACAAATTCGACTTATCATTTAACGCTAATAACATGGAATTCAGTTTATCGAGCACGCGGACGACTACCAGAGAAGCCCCAAAGTAGCCGACTCCATGGATTTTAATTAGACCACACAGTTCTAATTACACGTTATCTAAGCTCACATTAAGATGATCAGTCCTAAGATGAATTTAGACAGTTACTAGCTAACCGCGACGAACATTCGAGCGTGAATTCTAATTGCTAATAGATTGCCCGCAAACGCCGTATGCAATCAAAAATTATCCTACCCGACCCGATACTTCGATTTAGTTCTATCTACCTGTGTTACTTAGTCGAGTAGTGAGAGGCACGGCATCGCTACTCTTTAACATACACAACATGCGAAACTACCCGAGTGTCAATCAACGTATTTTAGCATGCGCGTTGGATTAAGCAAGGTAAATAGATGCTAATAAACAGAACCAATATGCATCAAAATCAGATTATCAAAGTCAAAAACGTCTAACAAAAATCATCCTAAAACATTCCCAAACCGTTCACCCTTACCTTAGCCGCTCATGGCGCGGTTTGTCAATCCCACTCCAACAACGACCATGGAAGGATTCATCTACCTATTACAATGGTGGTGGAGCTCACAAGCATGCCAACAATGGCGGAGCTCCACGGAAAATAGAGAGAAAATGGGGAAGAAGAAGACTAAAATCGCCCAAAACCGTGGAGAGATGAAGAAGATG
Source organism: Herpetospermum pedunculosum (assembly GCA_028017165.1). NCBI lineage: Eukaryota > Viridiplantae > Streptophyta > Magnoliopsida > Cucurbitales > Cucurbitaceae > Herpetospermum > Herpetospermum pedunculosum. The sequence goes on from CM051522.1 coordinate 28,917,049, forward strand.
AAGATTTGTCAAAATGTGCAGGAAAATCGTCTTTTAGCTACTACCATCGTCGTAGCGTCGAGACGCTAGGCCAGCGTCTCGACGCTGTGCCCTAAGTTTTCCGCGCGCGCGCTCGCGATGGCGTCGCGACGCAAGGCCAGCGTCGCGACGCTGCCCCGATAAAATTCCTGCGCGCGCCTCCTCTGGAGCGTCTCGACACCAAGCAGGGTCTCGACGCCAGGGCAGCGTCGAGCTAGCGTCTCGACGCTATCACTCGACGCTTGCTCTCGGGTTTTTCCAGCGTCGAGCCAGCGTCTCGACGCTATAGCTCGACGCTGGCTCTCGGGTTTGGGGCTGAAGCTTTGCCTCTCCAAGGCAGTTTTGGCCCGTTTCTTCACGGAACAAGTTCCCCTCTTCCCGATGCATTCCCGGGGCGCTAAAACTCTACTTTAAGCTCTCGAACATGCCCAACGGACGCACGAGCTCTTTGCCGCTTTTCTCCTACAAAAGAGATATATTTAATCAATTGAATGCGGACTTTAGCTATAATTAGGACGTATTTAATAGCTCCAAAATGGAGTTATCACCTATCGACTGCTACTCCTGCTCTAGACACTCTATGACCTAGGACTATCCCTTCTTCCACCATGAAGTGACATTTCTCCCAATTTAGGACTAAGTTGGTCTCCTCACACCTAGCTAGGACTTGTCCTAAGTTCTCAAAGCAATTATAAAAAGAATCACCAAAAACTGAGAAGTCATCCATAAATATTTCTATCATGGACTCATCTAAGTCAGAGAAAATGGCCAACATACACCTTTGGAATGTTGCTGGTGCATTGCATAAGCCAAAAGGCATTCTGCGAAAAGCAAATATTCCAAAGGGACATGTAAAGGTTGTTTTCTCCTGATCCACAGGGTCTATGGTGATTTGGTTATATCCTGAATAACCATCTCAAAGCAGTAGTAGGCTCGGCCAGCTATCCTATCTAACATCTGATCTATAAACGGTAAAGGAAAATGATCTTTTTTTGTTTCTTTATTTAATTTTCTATAGTCCATACAGACTCTCCATCCTGTAATAGTTCTAGTTGGAATTAGTTCATTACTCTCATTAACTACTACAGTCATCCCACCCTTCTTAGGTACACATTGGATTGGACTCACCCATTGACTATTGGCTATAGGGAAAATTACACCTGCATCTAACCATTTGATGATCTCTTTTTTAACCACCTCCTTCATGGAGGGGTTCAACCTACGTTGGTGATCTACTCTAGGTGTATGTTCTTCTTCCAATAATATCTTATGCATGCAGTAGGAAGGACTAATACCTCTTATGTCAGCAATCGTCCATGCAATAACTTTTTTATGTTGCTTAAGCAGCAATATTAGCGCAATTTCATGCTTTTCACTTAACTTGGACGAAATAATAAGAGGCAAGGTATCATGCTCTCATAGATATGCATACTTAAGATGATCAGGCAATGGTTTTAATTCTAATAGAGGGGGATGCTCAATGGATGGTTTCAATGGATTCGTGGATCTTTCAGACAAGTCATTAGTCATACAAACATGCTGAGGTTTGTCCACATGTATATCCATTATTTCAGCTATGTTTAAGTCAGTTACATCTATTTGTACATAGTCATTAGCATGCTTAATCAACAGTTCATGCTCAAGTTGTTCTTCCATTAGTGAATCTACTACATCTACACTTGCACAAGATTCAGAATCAGAAGGATACCTTAGAGCTTTAAAGACACTAAACTTAACCTCCTCATCATAAACCCTCATGGTGAGCTCACCTTTCTCGACATCGATCAAGGCCCTACCTGTGGCTAAAAATGGTCTGCCTAATAGGATGGGGTCCTCCTTGTCTGCTTCATAATCCAGAATGATGAAGTCTGCAAGAAAAATGAATTTGTCAACCTTGACAAGAATATCCTCAATCTTACCCTCAGGGTATGCTATGGATCTGTCTGCAAGCTGCAAGGTGACAGTAGTACGGCGTGCTTCTCCTATTCCAAGTTGGCGGAATAGTGATAGGGGCGTGAGATTTATGCTGTAAGGTGACAGTAGTAGGGCGTGCTTCTGCTCTGCCCACGTGCTTGCCTCCCAACTCGACTGGTAAGGTAAAGGAACCAGGATCCTTCTTCTTCTTTGGAAGTTTGTTCTGGAGTATAGCACTGCACTCCTCGGTGAGATTCACTGTTTCAAATTCACCAATAATCTTTTTGTTAGTAATAATATCCTTAAAAAATTTAACATAAGAAGTCATGGATTGCAAAACCTCTACAAATGGAATATTCACATGCACTTGCTTCAAAATTTCTAAAAACTTATTAAAGTGCACTTCCTGTTCTTGTTTTTTCTTCAGCCTTCTAGGGAATGGAGGTGGTGGCACATATATAGGCACTTCAAGTCGCCTAAGGATAGGTGGAGTCCTTGGTATCTCTTCTGGTTCCTCTATGATAGGTTCCAGCCTCACCCTTGATGTGCTTGGAGGTGGTTGATCATGGTTGAGCAGATAATCAAGTGGAGCACTAGACTCTTCATTCTCTACTCGCTTTGGTGCTTCTCTATTGTTGCTCACCAATGGTCTTCCACTTCGAAGTTCAATTGCTTGAACTTGCTTTTTTCCATCCCTTCTAGGTACTTCAGTGTCAGCAGGCAACCTACCTTGGGGCCTATTCTTTAGTTCATTGGCTAACTGCCCTATTTGGTTCTCTAGGCTCCTAAGGGTAGCTTGCTGACTTTGTAGGGTAGCATCATTCTTTGCAATGTACTCCTTAAGTACATTTTCTACTGATGACCCTATTGATTGGTTATATGGTTTTTGGAACATGGATTGGTTATTTTGTTGAGTGAAACCAGGTGTTCCACTCGGTCTTGGTTGGTTTGGAGCTTGGTTAGTATTTTTTTGCCCACTCCAAGAAAGATTTGGGTGGTTCCTCCAACCAGGATTATAGGTGTTAGAGTAGGGGTTGTTCCTAGGCTGCTGTTGACTTCCCACATAGCAGACTGAGGCTGGATTCCCAGGGCAAAAATCATACAAGTGCCCTTCCCCACAGAATCCGCAGACTAGTGTCTCACCTTGACTATTTGGTGCGCTCATTGAAATGGTTGCTGCGGTGTTGACACTAGGTTGGAGATTGGTTTGAGCCATTTGTTTAACTAGATTGGTCAGGGCATTTATTTGGCTACTCATTGCACTAAGTGCATCCTGGTCTTGAGCTCTCCTAGGCTCTACTGGATCATCTGACCATCTACAGTGGGAAGTTGAGATTTTCTCCAGAATCTCATAGGCTTCATTGTAGATCTTAGAAAGCATGGAACCACCAGCTGAAGAATTTAGCACTTGCCTTGTGCTGGGGTTGCATCCTTTAAAGAACACTTCTATTTGAATACACCATGGAATGCCATGGTGTGGACATTTAAGCAAAAGGTCCTTGAACCTTGTCCAAGCTTCGTGAAGAGACTCGTTTTCGGCTTGTTTGAACTTAATTATGTCATCACGAAAGTTGGAATTCCTATCAGGTGGGAAGTATTTGACTAGGAATTTCTCAGCCAGATCTGTCCAATTGACAATTGATCCAGAGGGTAATGAATTTAACCACGTTTTGACTTTATCTCTTAATGAGTAAGGAAAGAGGTAAATCCTCAAAGCTTCTTGGGAAACTCCAGCAATAAGGAAGGTATCACTAACTCCTAGGAAGTTTCTTAGATGATTGTGGGGATCTTCATTTTCCACTCCAAAGAATTGTCCCACAGTGGACAACATTTGGAACATTACTGGCTTTAACTCGAATGAGTTGGCAGTAATTTCAGGGCGGATTATGCTTGGGTTTAGTTCCCCAGGCATAGGTACTAGGTAGGAAAGAATGGCACTATCCTTATCATTCGCTATTTCGATGGGGTTGCGAATGGTAGGTGCTGGATTTGGCTGGGGTCTATCCATTTCGATTTGATGGAATTGCGAAGACTCCGCGGAGTCAGCAATACTTTGAGTTATAGGGGGTTGTTTAAAGAGGCGTTTCTTAGCTTTGTTTCTGGCCCTAAGTAATCTTTCAGGCTCAGGGTTGAACTCTAGATCGCTACTTGAATGCTCATTCATAAACTAACCCGATGGTACCTGTAAAAGAAATGGAAGAAGATCAGCTCCACTTGATATTATGATTTGTGTTTCTAACTTAACAAACTTCGTGTTTACTAAACAAAATCCCCGGCAGCGGCGCCAAAAACTTGTTGCGTGCTCAATGTGTAAATTAAAATGCAATGGGAAAGCACTCAGAACATGCAAGCATACATGGTCCTGAAGCAAGTAATAAGTATTTTTTTATTCGATTTCCCACAGAGATTTATTCTTAGTTACTAGCGAAGTGAGATGTTTAAGTTAGAAAGGGTGGTTTAAATGGGGTAGATTTGAGTTTAAAGTGCCTAACTATTAAGGAACGTGCGAGATATGAAAGCATAAACAAGTACAAGTAAATAGGTAAACTCGAATGTAGAAGGAAAAGAATTGCGGAGAAAGCAATTATCTAGCAATAAAATCGCAAAACCAAAAAACTAAGAAAAATGGCTAAGGCAAAAATTTGAACTAAGAAAATTGCGCAGACGGCAATTTTCTAGCAATGTTACTAACAACGAATTAAGGGTAAAGTGGGGAAACAAGGGCTACTAACGACTCCCCTATAGGCTTTTTCATACGATTCTTCAGCAGTAGATCAACTTATCATGCATCAAATTAACTCATTCTCATGTATCTCTAAATTTCATGCATTAGATCCTTTAGTTTACTCATGTCCAAGTAAGGCTTAAGCATCTATTTATATAAGCAAGTTAATGATTTGTGCTAGGAAAACGCCTATTCCTAGGTCGTTTTCTGGTTACCATGAAAGGCTAGCATGAATGGATGACTCTAAACTCTTACTCCTTCCAGAGGTTAGGAGTTCTTTGGACAAAATGGATGGCCAATCGAAATTGCCCGTGGGATGAAGCACACATACATTCAATGCATTTGGAGCTATCCTACATGCTGAATTCACGTATTTCTACCTATAGACTTGTCATTAGCATACCCTTATGTTGTTTAGTTACTCATGGATGAAGATGGAGTGGGGAGAATAAATGGTGTAGACATGCTTAACAGTAATGGAATGGAAATGAAAGAAAACAGCAACAATAAAAGCAACGAGGAATGCGTGAAATAGTCTAACACTTCTTTGATTTAAACGAGGTTCAAAGCTTACAAAGGAACAACTCTAAACTAATGAAAACTAAACAGAAGAAGACGAAATGAACTAAAGTAGCAATCTTAAACAAAATAACAACAAATAGAAGCAAAAGGAACGACATGTAGTAGCAGAAAGCAAGTAAATCGTGCGCGTGAACCCTCGCCGCAAGCGCCTCGGATGAAGGAACAAGGAGAGCTTGATCGTGGATGAATCTAATCAGAAGAGAAGAAAGATCCTCTCTTCTTCCTCTCAGACTATCGATTCCACCAGCTGAACCCCTCGCACCAACAACCGGAAGAGAAATCAAATGAGAAAATGCGTTGAGATGGGAGTCTACGCTGCCGAGTCTGTGTTTGTCCTTCCACCTTGACCTTCTTTTATAGGGTTTTGCAGGTAGTCTTCAGCCAAGGAGAACCATCCGTTCTGAACGAAGACCTTCCACGTGGCAGTAGAAGAAAGAATGGGCGACTGAAAGGTCGTAACAAAACGGCAAACGGTTAGACAACTTAACAAATTTCACTTAAAACATTGTTGAGACAGCAATGTTTTCGCAATGTTTCAACAATATGCAAATTTCAACTCTTTAGCTTTGGTTTTGGTTCTTTTCCCTTCCTTTTACACATAAGTCCTAATTTAGCTTCATTCTACAAATTCTCATATATAAGCACAAGTTTAAGCTAAATTCTACCAAAAACGCTTAACAGTGTACATCTTCTATAGCAAATAAGTCCCTAAAATAGTCACTTTGGGAGACGTAACACTTATCATGATAAAACGACGCGCATGCTGATGACTCGATTCTCAGTACTAAAGGAGACAAGGCATTTATATTTGAACGACATATTTGCATGCATGTATCAGTTAAGAACATTTCAATAGATTTTAAAACGCTACTCCCCACGGGTGCTTCGCTTCTAGCTCCTCTATTTTAAATCTGACATGCATAGGTGTTGCGTGCTCAATGTGTAAAGATAAATATGCAAAAGGTAGAGAGAGCACTTAGAACATGCAAGCATACATGGTCTCACAGCAAGTAGTAAGTATATTTCATTCGTTTTTTCCACAGAGACTCATTTTTAGCTATTCGCGAAGTGTATTTGTTAAGAAAGATGGGGTGGATTTGATGGGGTAAAATTGGTTTTTAATTATCTAAGTTTTGCTGAATGTGTAAAGGAATATAACATAAACAAATTAAAGTTAAAATCAGACTCAAAGGACAAGAGATGGAATTGATAAACGAAGAAGAACACAGCTAAACAGAATGATAAAATGGCAGAATTGCGAGGACCGCAATGTTTCCGCAATTAAACAGCAGTGTAAGTGTGTAAATGGGTGAATTGAGGGCTACTAATGACTATCCTATAGGCATTTTTATACGATTCTCAAGCACTGGATCAACTCTCTATACATCAAACTCACTCTATCTCAAGTATCGTCCGATTCCATGCATTAGAGTCTTAAGTTTACTCGACTTCAAAGTAAGGTCTTAAGCATCTTGTTAAAACAGGAGTGTTTAGTTTGTACTAGGGAAACGCCTATTCCTAGGCCGTTTCCTGATTACCATGAAAGGCTAGCATGATTATATGACTCTGAACTCTTACTCCTTCCAGAGGTTAGGAGTTCTTTGGACAAAATGGATGGCCAATCGAAATTGCCCGTGGGATGAAGCTTACATACAATCAATGTTTCGAAGGCGATCCTACATGCTTGGTTCACGTTTTTTAGCCTATAGTTCTGTCATTAGCATGCCCCTAAGTGACTTAGCTACTCATGGATATATGGAGAACAGAAAGGGTAGATAAAACAGCCATGCTTAGAAGAGAAATGTGCTTAAAACAGCAAGACAAACCCGTAGCAGAAAAAGGTGGAAACTGTGAAATGCAGAATTGTACTTTGATTACTTTGAGTGTTTGAACGACAAAGGAAAGCTTTAAAAGAAATGCTTCAAAGACAGACAACAACGAAATGCAGTAATTAAAACACTAGGCTAAGAACAACAATAATCAAACTGGAAATAAGAAGAAGAACGACAGAAAAGCAGTAAAGGGTGCTGAAAAGCTTCGTTGCAGACGCCTCGAATGGAAGGGATGAGAGGTTAGCCTTGCTTGGATGAATCCAATCGAGAGAGAAGAAGAATCTTCTCTCCTTCCTATCAGATTATCGATTCCAACAGCTGAGACTCTCACTCCAACAGACGGCAAAGGAAAACAGAGAGAAATGATGGACTGCAAGAAGACTTCTGCGCTTCGAATGATGATCAAACCTCCGACTTTGGCCCCCTTTTATAGTAGTTTGCAGGTGCGTTTGGGCCAAGGAGAACCATCAATCTTCAACGTCATATATCAGAATGGATGGAGGAGAAAGAACGAATCCCTGAAAATACGGAAATTAACAGAAAAAGATCAGTCAACTTACGGTTTCCACTTGAATAATTGCGGTCACCGCAATGTTTTCGCAATTCATTCGCAATGCTTATTTTTTCATTCTTTTCCTTCGGTTTTCAACCCTTTTTCTACCTATTGTGCATAAGTCCTAAATTAGCTACCTTCTTCTAATTCTCATGTTAAAGCATAGGTTTAGGCTAAATGCTATCAAAAACACCTAAAAGTGTACATCTTCTTAAGCTAAATGGGTCCTAAATAAGTCACTTTCAGAGACTTAACACACCCCCAAACTTAAGGTTTTGCTTGTCCTCAAGCATACTAAGGACTCACCTAGGCTGCTGTTTCTTCTTCTTTAACCACTTACCGACTCCCCTATATCCCTATCTCTAGCAGTGCTGTCCTGTGACACACTTCTAAGTTTAGAACTAACCTCTTTATCAAGCTTCTTCTGACTTCACCTGCCTACTATACCTGCTGTTTTTATTATCCCCCTACTACTGATCTAGCTACTTTTATGCCATCATGCCACTATCCCTAAGGTTTCAAATTCTACCAAGCTTTACTCCAGACTCAGTACATGCTTCTAGCTTTATTTTTAATGTGTCTAGGATTCCTTAGAGTCATGCCAGTCTTAGTATTAACAGTGACAGTGGTACTTTTAGAGAACAACCTAAACCCTGGCATCACTACATTGGATATACATTCATCTCCTTAGACAAACCTAGAAACTACAACCTTGTGCTTAGCTCTTTGAGGATCAGAGTTCTTTTTTTTTTTTTAAATAGGACATCTAAGCCACAAGATTATAACTCCTAAGCATACATTCTTCTTCCCCTATTTCTCCCTTTTTCCTTTTTTACTTAGGTGGAGTCTCTCCTTGGGTTGCCTTTTGATGCAATGCCACTTGTGGTTTACACACTTGGCACTGATTACTCAGCACTTGAGAGAGACTCCCCTCTTTATTCTATTTTTCACTTTTTTCTATTTATCACAAAAAAAATTTCTTAAAGGAGAAGAAGAATGCTTATGTCCTAAGGAAGAGAGGAATGTTCCTAGGCCTAGGGTGGCCTCCCCCAAACTTCAACTACTCATTGTCCCCAATGAGTGTTTGAGGTGGCACACCCCCAAACTTGTCCTAGAAGCATCTAGTCTAAATTAAAACAAAGAGAATCTAAAAATCCTAGGCATAGGCAAAACATTCTAAAAGCAATTATTCCAGTAGCAGAAAATTTGACAAAATAGACAGTTGAAGGACTGATGGTTTATGCATGCTGAGCACTATTCAGAGGCTAATTTAAACTATCAAAGGGTGTCCTATGACACTCATCCAGCAAGCTTGAAGATCAGCTATATAAGGTAGTCATGCTAGCAGCAAAAGATAGAATATAACAGATCACAGCCTAACTAAACAGACAGTCCAAAACATGCAATCAGTCACAAAAATTGCGGGAACCGCAATTATTTCGCAATTCAATCCGGGCAGATTTAACATTAATTCAGGCCCCTAGCATGCTTTTTCCTGTTACTCACGCATCCTAAAAATAAAGCTAAACTATCCTACCTATTCAGCTAACATCAGACTAGACTAAGCAAAAGAAAAAACATAAAACTAAACATTAAAAACAGATCAAAAGTTGAACACAAAACAGCATACTGCACATGATCCTATCAGAAAGCAGAAAAATTGTTTTTTTTTCTAAGGGAACAGCAATACTCCCTTTAGTGCACTTCAAACCAGCACTCAATTCTCGTCATCCTCATCTGGTTGCCTCGGCCGTGGGGGCACCCATGGAGTTAGGAGATTGGTAGGGAAGTCCGGGAAGATGCACCCCAGCTGGTCTGCAACTTCCTTATCCCTTGCCCGCGCATAGTTGGCCCATTGAGCCATTCTCCTCTGCATGTCCATCAAGCAGGCCATGGATAGGGACTGTTCAGCAGCCAGCCTATCCAATTCAAACTCCATATTCCCCTTTCTTCTCAGCCTCAGGTTAGCAGGCAGCTCCAAATGGCCTGTGTAAGGCAGCTGCTGCTCCAAGCGCTCGGTGGGGACTCCTGCAAGCAAACATAGCTTGGTTATGGTATTAGGGAAAAACAAGGGTCCCTTACCTTTCTTTGCGCACTCAGCAATGGCAGCTGACATGATCTCCCCCACATTGACCGTGAGACCGCGCATGATGGCATAGACCAGCAGTGATCTACTCTGGTTGATTGTCGTCTCGTGGGTCACAGGGGACAGCTTTCTCCTCACAAAGGCAAACCAAACAGCTGCCTTTCCTGTCAGATTGGCACTCATTAAGGTGTGCCTCCCATTGCGTGAGACAGTCCACGCTGCTTCAGGCTGACCAATTGTGCGAATGGCCTCTTCTAGCACTGCCTCAGTCGGCTCATCAACTATCCGTGCATAATCTGTATGAGGTTGGCCCTTGAGACCAAATGCTTCATTGATGGCCTTGGCTGAGAAATCTACTTCTACCCCTCTGACCACAGACAGGCCATCCTCAGGGCTGAGCACATTGGCGTAGAAATCATACACCATGCTCGTGTATGCTGGATTAGGCGGTCTGCAAAATTCCTCCCAGCCGTGGTTGATCACTCCTGCGCGCAAGAACTGCGGCAGGTCAGCGAGTCGGTCGAGGAAACCTTTCTCGTGCAACAGGTCCCTCTTCCTCAGCTCAGCACCCCTGGATTCAGCGTCAGACGAGACATACCTCCCTGACTGAGGTTCGTCTTCAGGGTAGAGTTTAGCCTTCCCCTTATCTGCTGGTTTGGATGATTCGGCAGCCTCCACCTTGAGGCGTTTGAGCGAAGGCTCAGTACTCTCTTTGTCCGTCGACGACACCTTCTTGGCCTTCTTTTTCTTCAACTTCTTGGCCTTGTCAATTCTGGCCTTCTTCTTCTTCTTGAGCCTGGCCTTGATGTTGAGTTGCGGGAAGCATGCCCCCAACGTCTCCTCCATAGAATCGTCCTGCTGTGCCGGCTCGGCAGGGCTATCTTCCCTCATAGGAGAGAAGACTTCGTCTTCCCCAGCATCTCCACTGCCCGGCGTGGCCTCTTGATAATCCCCATATGGGAATTCAGGATCAGGCTGTGGAGAATTGTGCTCTGCTGATGGTGTCTGCGCAGAACTCAGTGGCGAAGATGGTGGTTCAGGACTCTGCGCTGCTGCAGGTGTCGGGTCAGAACTCTGAGGTGCTGGAGACAACTCGGAGCTCTGTGCAGGCGGTGACGATTCTGCGCTTGGCACTGGTTCAGACGGTGAGGGGCTGTGCGCAGGTGATGCAGACGGCGACGAACCTTCTTTGGCTGACTCGTGGGATGCACGATCAGTTTCTTGACTCTCCACAGAGGGAGTCTTTGTTGTGCTTGGTTCGGCGGCCGTCTTGACACTCCACCGGCGTTTCTTGGGCGTGCCCACTGGCTCAGATGGTCCAGCAGGGATCTCAGTGACCACCCTCCACTTCTTCCTACGAATAGGAAGCTTGGGAAGAGGACCGGTGCGAACGGCACCATCGTCTGCAAGGGAGAGAAGCGCTTCCCTCGCAGCCGCTTCAGCTGCGTCATCAGCCTTCTTCTTAGCTGCAGATCTCTCCGCTCGTGTGAACACCATTGCTGAGTCTTGAAGATCTTGAGAGAAGAATCAAAGATGGAGAGAATCGCTGAATTCTTGGAAATCAAAGAATGAGAGAATCGTAACGATCGGGCGCTTTCCAACAGATATAAAGGCAACGGAAAAAAATCCCAACGGCTCTTTTTTTTGCGGATCCAGCAATTCCAGCGCAATTCCAGGGATATTTTTTAATCAAAATCTCAAACTTTGCTCGTCCGTATCTTTTATTTGGCTCAACCGTTTCTTGATTTAAAAAGTTGGATTTACTCTCCTTGATCCCCTCTTTCGAATCCTTGCAAAAACAAATAAAACAAACATTAAATACGCAATTAAAATTACACCACAAAACATACAAACGATAACCGGAAAAACAGAAAAAATAAACTAAGGCATTGGCCTTGACTAAACGAGCACAGTAACCACTCGTTCTCTCTCGTTCTCTTTGTCATGCTTCAGTCAAGAGGAAGGCCGAGAGAGTCTTCACATCTCCTTCCTCATAGTAGTGCTTCAACCTAGCACCATTGACCATAAATGGCTGGCCTTGCTGCAAGTTCTTTATCTCTATTGCACCATGAACATAGACATTAGTAATAACAAATGGACCTGACCATCTAGACTTTAGTTTGCCTGGAAATATCTTTAAACGTGAGTTAAATAATAGGACAAGTTGGCCTTTCCTAAAGTCTTTGATCCTAAGTCTACTGTCGTGCCATATCTTGGTCTTTTCTTTATACATTTTGGCATTCTCATAGGCCATATGCCTAAGCTCATCAAGTTCATGTAGCTGCAAAGACCTTAGTGTCCCCGCATCCTTTACACAAAAATTCAATTCCTTCATGGCCCAAAATGCTTTGTTCTCTAACTCAAGTGGCAAGTGGCAAGCCTTGCCATACACCAACCTATAGGGAGACATGCCTAGGGGTGTCTTATATGCTGTTCTATAAGCCCAAAGTGCATCCTCAAGCTTAAAGGACCAGTCTTTCCTATTAGGTTTGACCACTTTTTCTAGGATGTTCTTTATCTCCCTATTGGAAATTTCAGCTTGGCCATTCGAGTGTGGGTGATAGGGAGTAGCTACCCTATGTCTAATGTTATATTTAGCCAATATCTTCTCCATAGCCTTATTAATGAAATGTGACCCCTCATCACTAATGATAGCACGAGGAGTCCCAAATCTAGTGAAAATGTGCCTATGCAAGAAGTTAGTGACTGTTTTAGCATCATTATTAGGACATGCTTTGGCTTCTACCCACTTGGACACGTAGTCTACTGCTACTAAAATATAAAGGTTACCTGATGATGGAGGGAATGGTCCCATGAAATCAATGCCCCACACATCAAAGAGCTCCAACTCTAAGATGTAGGTGAGGGGCATCTCATCCTTGCGACTGAGGTTACCTGTCCTTTGGCATTCGTCACAGTTGTGGGCATAGTTGTGGGCGTCCTTGAAGATTGTTGGCCAATAGTAGCCACTCTGAAATACCTTCGCAGCTGTTCTTTGACCACCAAAGTGTCCACCGTAAGGAGATGAGTGACAGTGCTGCAGCACAGACTTCGCTTCAGCAGCTGAAACACACTTCCTCAACAACCCATCAGCACAGGTTCTGTAAAGTGTGGGGTCATCCCAGATGAATTTCCTTGCTTCATGAAGGAACCTCTTCTTCTCTTGTCCTCCCTTGAACACTGGTAATACCTGTGATGCACGGAAGTTAGCAATATCAGCGAACCACAGTTCCTCATCGTTATCACGATGAGCCAAAGCAAAGACATGTTCATCTATAAAAGCATCAGAAATTGCGGTCTCCGCAATTTTTTCGCAATTGTGCTGCAATCGAGACAGGTGATCCGCAACCACGTTTTCACATCCCTTCTTGTCCCGAATGTCCAAATCAAATTCCTGCAGCAATAACACCCATCTAATCAATCTAGGCTTAGCATCAGCCTTCCTCATAAGATATTTTAACGCAGAATGGTCAGTGTATACAATTGTCCTAGTGCCTACAATATAGTTTCTGAATTTTTCACAAGCAAATACTACAGCAAGCATCTCTTTCTCTGTAGTTGTATAATTACATTGAGCCTCATTCAAGGTCTTACTAGCATAATAGACAGGGTGTGTCAGCTTGTCAATCTTTTGTCCTAACATGACTCCTACAGCATAGTCACTGGCATCACATAGCATCTCAAATGGGAGATCCCAATTTGGTCCGACTATGATAGGTGCTGTGACTAGTGCTTCCTTAAGGGTTTTCCAAGCTACTACACATTCTTTAGAGAAGATAAATGGTCTATTTAGCTCTAGAAGCTCGCACAGAGGCTTGGCTATCTTAGAAAAGTCCTTAATGAACCTTCTGTAGAAGCCAGCGTGCCCTAAGAAGCTTCTAATGGCTTTGACATTCTGGGGCTCTACCAACTTCTCTATGATCTCTATTTTTGCCCTATCCACTTCTACACCTGCCCTTGACACTCTATGTCCTAAGACAATCCCTTCATCTACCATAAAATGGCATTTTTCCCAATTTAGGACTAGGTTGGTCTCTTCACACCTAGCCAGGACTTGTCCTAAGTTTTCTAGACAGGTTTTAAATGAGTCCCCAAAGACTGAGAAGTCGTCCATGAATATTTCTATCATGGACTCATCCAACTCAGAGAAGATTGCCATCATGCACCTTTGGAAAGTTGCCGGTGCATTGCATAAGCCAAAAGGCATTCTGCGGAAGGCAAATGTTCCAAAAGGGCAAGTGAAGGTGGTCTTCTCTTGATCCTTAGGGTCTATAGTGATTTGATTATAACCAGAGTACCCATCTAAGAAACAATAGTAGGCTCTACCAGCTATTCTGTCTAGCATCTGGTCAATAAACGGTATAGGGAAATGGTCTTTTTTAGTTTCTTTATTTAACTTTCTGTAATCCATACACACTCTCCACCCTGTGACAGTCCTTAATGGAATCAGTTCGTTATTCTCATTGACTACCACAGTTATTCCCCCCTTCTTAGGTACACATTGGATGGGGCTCACCCACTGGCTACTAGCTATGGGGAAAATCACTCCTGCATCTAACCATTTGATTATTTCCTTTTTCACTACCTCTTTCATAGAGGGGTTTAACCTACGCTGGTGATCTACCCTAGGTGTGTGCTCTTCCTCTAGTATAATTTTGTGCATGCAATAAGAAGGGCTAATGCCTCGAATATCAGCAATAGTCCATGCAATAGCCTTCCTATCTTGCTTAAGCAGTAAAATTAATTCACCCTCATGCTGTTCACTTAGTTTAGAAGAAATAATTATTGGCAGTGTATCATTATTTCCTAAATATGCATATTTGAGGTGAGTGGGTAGTGGTTTTAGTTCTAAAACAGGTGGATGCTCAATGGAGGGCTTCAAAGGATTTACAGTTTTGTCAGTTAAATCTATATTCATACATACATGCTGTGGTTTATCTACAGGCATATCCATTATGTCAGATACATTTAAATCAGCTACATCTAATCCTACATATTCATTTGCATGCTTGGTTAATAATACATGCTCTAATTGTTCTTCCATCAGTGAGTCAACAATATCCATGCTAGCACAGGATTCAAGGTCAGAGGGATACCTTAAAGCTTTATAAACACTAAATTTTACCTCTTCATCATGAACCCTCATAGTTAACTCACCTTTTTGAACATCTATTAGTGCCCTACCTGTGGCTAGAAATGGTCTACCTAGCAGGATGGGGACCTCCTTGTCTGCCTCATAGTCCAGGACAATGAAATCTGCAAGGAAAATAAATTTGTCAACTTTCACTAGAATATCCTCAATCTTACCTTCAGGGTATGCGATGGATCTGTCTGCTAGTTGTAAAGTGACTGTGGTTGGACGTGCTTCTCCCATTCCCAACTGGCGGAATAGGGACAGGGGCATGAGATTTATGCTGGCGCCCAGGTCACAAAGCGCTCTGCCCACGTGCTTGCCTCCAAGTTCTACAGGTAAGGTGAAGGAACCAGGATCCTTCTCCTTCTTGGGCAGCTTGTTCTGGAGGATGGCACTGCACTCCTCGGTGAGGTTTACTGTTTCAAACTCACCAATTATTTTTTTGTTAGTAATAATGTCCTTCAAAAACTTTACATATGAAGGCATAGACTGTAAAACCTCTACAAAAGGAATGTTAACATGCACTTGCTTAAGTATTTCTAAAAATTTATTAAAATGAACTTCCTGTTCCTGCTTCTTCTTAAGCCTTCGAGGGTATGGAGGTGGTGGCACATATACAGGCACGTCAGGACGCCTTAGGATAGGTGGAGGCCTTGGAATTTCTTCTACGTCCTCAACAATTGGCTCTAGCCTGGCTCCTGATGTGCTAGTTGGTGGTGGACCTTGGTTTGGCAGAGACTCCAGTGGAGCACTAGACTCAGTGTTCTCTACTCTCTTTGGTGTGTCCTTTGTGTTGCTCACCAATGGTCTTCCACTCCTAAGTTCAATTGCTTGAACTTGCTCTTTACCATCTCTCCTTGGGACCTCGGTGTCAGCAGGGAGTCTACCTTGGGGCCTACTCTTAAGTTCATTGGCCAATTGGCCTATTTGGTTTTCCAGGCTCCTAAGAGTAGCTTGCTGGCTCTGAAAAGTAGCATCATTCTTAGCTATGTATTCCTTGAGTAGGTTCTCTACAGAAGATCCTACAGACTGATTGTATGGTTTTTGGTACATTGACTGGTTATGTTGGGGAGTGAAACCAGGTGTTCCACTCGGCCTTGGTTGATTAGGATTTTGGTTAGTGTTCTGTTGGCCACCCCATGACAGGTTAGGGTGGTTTCTCCAACCAGGGTTATAGGTATTGGAGTAAGGGTTGTTCCTAGGCTGCTGTTGGCTTCCAACATAGCAGACTGAAGATGGATTCCCAGGGCAGTATTCATATGGGTGCCCTTCCCCACAGAATCCACAGATAGTTGCCTCGCCTTGATTTGGTTGGGTGCCCATTGACATGGCTGTGGCGGTATTGGCACTGGTTTGGAGATTGGCCTGAGCCATTTGCTTAACTAGGTTGGTCAGGGCATTTATTTGGGTGCTCATGGCGCTTAGAGCATCCTTGTCTTGAGCCCTAGTTGGCTCTACTGGATCGTCTGACCACCTACAGTGAGATGCTGAGATCTTCTCCAAGATCTCATAGGCCTCGTTGTAACTCTTGGACAACATGGATCCACCAGCAGATGAATTTAAGACTTGCCTAGTGCTGGGGTTGCATCCTTTGAAAAAGACCTCTATTTGGATACACCATGGGATGCCATGATGTGGACATTTAAGAAGAAGATCTTTGAATCTAGTCCAAGCTTCGTGAAGAGACTCATTATCAGCTTGCTTAAACTTGACTATGTCATCACGAAAGGTAGAATTCCTATCAGGTGGGAAGTATTTGACTAGGAATTTTTCTGCTAAATCTGTCCAATTGCGGACAGATCCAGAGGGTAATGAGTTCAACCATGTTTTGGCTTTGTCCCTCAAAGAATAAGGAAACAAGTATAGCCTTAAAGCTTCTTGGGACACTCCAGGGATGATAAAGGTATCACTGACTCCTAAGAAGTTCCTAAGATGGTTGTGGGGGTCCTCATTTTCTATCCCAAAGAATTGTCCCACAGTGGACAACATTTGGAACATCACTGGCTTTAACTCGAATGAGTGGGCAGTGATTTCAGGACGGATTATGCTGGGGTTCAGCTCCCCAGGCATAGGTACTAGATATGAAAGAATGGCACTATTCTTGTCATTCGCTATTTCGATGGGGTTGCGAATGACAGGTACCGGATTTGGAACTATATCGCCCATTTCTTCGATTTCAGGTATGATTTGAGGTATAGGAGGTTGTTTAAAGAGACGTTTCTTTGCTTTGTTTCTAGCTCTAAGTAATCTTTCAGGTTCAGGATCGAACTCTAAATTACTATGTGAACGCTCACTCATAAACTACCCTAATAGCACCTGCAAAAGAAATGAAACAGATTAGTTTCACTCAATGATAAACTTGATTTTTCAAACTTAACAAACTTCGTTTTCACTTAAAATAAGTCCCCGGCAGCGGCGCCAAAAACTTGTTGCGTGCTCAATGTGTAAAGATAAATATGCAAAAGGTAGAGAGAGCACTTAGAACATGCAAGCATACATGGTCTCACAGCAAGTAGTAAGTATATTTCATTCGTTTTTTCCACAGAGACTCATTTTTAGCTATTCGCGAAGTGTATTTGTTAAGAAAGATGGGGTGGATTTGATGGGGTAAAATTGGTTTTTAATTATCTAAGTTTTGCTGAATGTGTAAAGGAATATAACATAAACAAATTAAAGTTAAAATCAGACTCAAAGGACAAGAGATGGAATTGATAAACGAAGAAGAACACAGCTAAACAGAATGATAAAATGGCAGAATTGCGAGGACCGCAATGTTTCCGCAATTAAACAGCAGTGTAAGTGTGTAAATGGGTGAATTGAGGGCTACTAATGACTATCCTATAGGCATTTTTATACGATTCTCAAGCACTGGATCAACTCTCTATACATCAAACTCACTCTATCTCAAGTATCGTCCGATTCCATGCATTAGAGTCTTAAGTTTACTCGACTTCAAAGTAAGGTCTTAAGCATCTTGTTAAAACAGGAGTGTTTAGTTTGTACTAGGGAAACGCCTATTCCTAGGCCGTTTCCTGATTACCATGAAAGGCTAGCATGATTATATGACTCTGAACTCTTACTCCTTCCAGAGGTTAGGAGTTCTTTGGACAAAATGGATGGCCAATCGAAATTGCCCGTGGGATGAAGCTTACATACAATCAATGTTTCGAAGGCGATCCTACATGCTTGGTTCACGTTTTTTAGCCTATAGTTCTGTCATTAGCATGCCCCTAAGTGACTTAGCTACTCATGGATATATGGAGAACAGAAAGGGTAGATAAAACAGCCATGCTTAGAAGAGAAATGTGCTTAAAACAGCAAGACAAACCCGTAGCAGAAAAAGGTGGAAACTGTGAAATGCAGAATTGTACTTTGATTACTTTGAGTGTTTGAACGACAAAGGAAAGCTTTAAAAGAAATGCTTCAAAGACAGACAACAACGAAATGCAGTAATTAAAACACTAGGCTAAGAACAACAATAATCAAACTGGAAATAAGAAGAAGAACGACAGAAAAGCAGTAAAGGGTGCTGAAAAGCTTCGTTGCAGACGCCTCGAATGGAAGGGATGAGAGGTTAGCCTTGCTTGGATGAATCCAATCGAGAGAGAAGAAGAATCTTCTCTCCTTCCTATCAGATTATCGATTCCAACAGCTGAGACTCTCACTCCAACAGACGGCAAAGGAAAACAGAGAGAAATGATGGACTGCAAGAAGACTTCTGCGCTTCGAATGATGATCAAACCTCCGACTTTGGCCCCCTTTTATAGTAGTTTGCAGGTGCGTTTGGGCCAAGGAGAACCATCAATCTTCAACGTCATATATCAGAATGGATGGAGGAGAAAGAACGAATCCCTGAAAATACGGAAATTAACAGAAAAAGATCAGTCAACTTACGGTTTCCACTTGAATAATTGCGGTCACCGCAATGTTTTCGCAATTCATTCGCAATGCTTATTTTTTCATTCTTTTCCTTCGGTTTTCAACCCTTTTTCTACCTATTGTGCATAAGTCCTAAATTAGCTACCTTCTTCTAATTCTCATGTTAAAGCATAGGTTTAGGCTAAATGCTATCAAAAACACCTAAAAGTGTACATCTTCTTAAGCTAAATGGGTCCTAAATAAGTCACTTTCAGAGACTTAACAATAGGACAGTCCTAACCGATCTAAAACTTCGATTTCCCTCTATTTATGGCTAAACAGAACAGTCTAAGGGCTTTTCATCGTTAAGACAAGTAGTAGATCGCAAGGCTTATTTTCTTCTTCTTCTTTCTTTTTTCCTTTTTTTTTTTTGATCTCCAAGAGCGCCTAACATGTCAATTTTACTTTCGTTTCAGCTTGCCTGCAATTTCATTGCACAATGCATCTGACTACGGGCAAAATTCACATTTTTAAGGACTAACGTTCACTTCTATGTGCTCTCTTTTCATGTAGTGGCGACTGTGGGTTACACGACCGCCCCTGATTACAAAGGAAACTCAAGAAGGAGGAACGCCTCAAGATATTACATTTCCTTTTCTTTTAGCCTAAAAAAAAAACATGTTATAAATTGAACGCACAACTTACAAGCATTAACGAATCGAACCCATCCTAGATGTGCCTTTCGAGGTGACAACGAATTTCAAACCGAGAAGAACTACCATAAACCCGCAAATCCAAGATAGAGTGCTAAACGCAAAACTTAAACAGGGAAATAACGAAGAAATTTTTTCAAAATGGCCTTAACAAATGCAAACATGCTACATTTCACTGCAGATACAAATACGGAGGTTCCAACAGTACATCACAAAATTTCATAGTCAAACTAGCATGCAAACATCTCAACAAAATGCGTTTATCAGAATTCCAAAACAAAACTCGACATATTTGTGAAACATAACCCACCACCCCAAACTTAGAAAGAGACAATGTCCTCATTGGACTAATTAAGCACAATCAAAATGCTATGGAACAGAAAACCTCCCCTGAATTTTGATGCAGAAGGTTGGAGAGCACGCTTCTTCTTTATCAAGCAAAACAGCAAGGATGAGCCATCATTTCTCCTGAAAACTCACAACATGAGAGTAAGAACCTCAGATAATTCTAAAAGCAGTAAAATAGACAAAAAAAAATGTACAGTTCAGACTCGGGTGCCTCCGAGAAGCGCAAATTTTTAGAGTCGATTGCTCAACTTTACCAACACTTTTTCATCCTTCCTCATACTCGGGTTCTCCCAAGTGGGCATGCTCGTCGAAGTGCTCCGTCTCTCTTTTGTGGAAGATTTTCAGTCGATGGTCGTTCACCGTGGATTCCTTGCCTGATTCGAGGCTTTGGATCTTGACTGCACCATAAGGGTGGACATGAGTTCTAATAAAAGGACCAATCCAACGGGAACGAAATTTACCTGGCATGAACCTCAGGCGGGAATTGAACAAGAGGACCTTCTGACCAACTTCGAAGTGTTTCCGAATGACTCGTCTATCGTGGAACAACTTGGTCTTCTCCTTGTAGATCCTTGAATTCGCATACGAGTCCAAGCGAAGCTCCTCTAATTCTTGCAATTTGAGGAGTTTTTCTTCGCCAGCCTGATCGAAGTTCATGTTGCACTTCTTCACGGCCCAATATGCTTTGTGCTCGATCTCCACTGGGAGATGACAGGCTTTCCCAAAAACCATCCGATAGGGAGACATTCCTATGGGGGTTTTGTAAGCTGTGCGATAGGCCCACAAAGTGTCGTCCAGTCTGAGGCTCCAATCTTTCCTCCCAGGACTTACTGTTTTCTCAAGGATGGACTTCACCTCTCGATTAGAGACCTCGGATTGGCCATTGGTTTGAGGGTGGTACGGGGTAGATATTTTATGACTGACCCCATACCTCCTCATCAAGGCCTGGATCGTCTTGTTGCAGAAGTGACTCCCCTGATCGCTTATAATGGCTCGTGGAACTCCATACTTGCTAAAAATATGTTAGATTTTACAAAACTAGAAACAACATTAGCGGTATCAACCTTGGTGGCCTTGGCCTCCACCCACTTGGACGGTAGTCCACAGCCAACAATAAATAGACAAAACCGCATGACGGGGGGAAAGGTCCCATAAAGTCCATACCTCAAACCTAAAAAATTTCACAAGTCAATATAGAGGTTTGGAGCATTTCATTCCTACTCGTGATGGACCCTTTCCTTTGACACCGATCACATAATTTACAGAATTCAAAACAGTCTTTAAATAGTGATGGCCAGAAAAACCCACAGTCTAATATTTTTCTTGTTGTCCTAGATGGCCCAAAGTGTCCCCCACATGCAAACTCATGGCAAAATTCAAGAATGGACTTATGCTCAGATTTTGGGACACAATTCCTAATTACTTGCTCTGCACAGAATTTCCATAATGTAGGCTCCTCCCAGACATAATTCTTGGCTTCGCTTTTCAGTTTAGCTCTTGATAGCTCCATTTTGGAGCTATAATTATGTCCCTAATTCACGATTATTACTGGCTTAATCTTGCTTTTATGTGTTAATTGCAGGTGTTCTCGGTAATTCGCCCTCGGGAGCGTTTCGGCGCTCTTCGAGGCTTAATATCGCATTTTAAAGGCCTAAGAACACTTCCGGGGAAGAACCATGCAAAAACATGAAGATTGGGCGTTTTGGGGAAATTGAAGGCAAAATACCATGCAAAAACCCGAGAGCTAGCATCGAGCGACAGCGTCGCGACGCTAGCTCGACGCTGCCCAAACGTCGAGACGCTGCCAGAGCGTCTCGACGCTCCAAAGTCTGAGGCGTCAATCTGAGAATCCACTCGAGAGCAAGCGTCGAGCGACAGCGTCTCGACGCTCACTCGACGCCGCGCAAGCGTCTCGACGCTCCGAAGTATGAGGCGATAATTTGAAAATCCACCCAAGAGCAAGCATCGAGTGACAGCGTCTCGACGCTCGCTCGATGTCGCGCAAGCGTCTCGACGCCACCCCGACTGCGCGCGCGGATTATTTAGGGCGCAGCGTCGAGACGCTGCCCTAGCGTCTCGACGCTCCGACGGATTACTTAAGTTTTTGTCCGATTTTTAGCCGCCATCTTCATCTCCTACCTCGGGCTCCGCACCTGATTTGACGTTCCAGCAACCATTTTCACCATGGGAGAGGCTAGGAAGCTTGGATTTGAGCCATCCCTCATCCCACACATCATGAGTGAGTAGTTATAGCGTTTTTGGCTCGGGATTGTATAGGAATAATGTAGTTTGCACTCTTGGTGAGTGTGTTGAATTAAATTCTGAATTGGTTGAATGATTTATTGAATTGATTTCTATTTCTTTGCTTGTTCCATGAACATGTTTGAATGATTTAGGACTAGGCACCCTTGATTTTGAGCATGTTTCATTCGTTAAAGGTTTTGATGTCGTGCCTCTCTAAACCGCCAAGTAACAAATATTTATGACACCTTTGAGCGCATTGGCGTCCTTGCGTTCTTGGTGTTCGTTCTTCTCGAATTAGAATCCGAAATCGACACACTAATTTCGCGTCCAAATTATATAGTCGTCGTAGTTAGCTCGTTGCTATCGATTGGTCTTGGGAGAGCGTTGGCCGCCAATGTCCAATCGATATGCTTGATTAGCATGATTTATTGTGTCTAATTAATTTCCATGGAGCATGTCTGAGTTAATTTATTAATTTGAGATGAGCTGCGTGTTCGTTAAATTGTTTAACCATTACACTCGTCACCCTATGATCCAAGAGGCATGCTAATTTTATTCCCGATCGTCCCGAGTCGAACGCTCCGTTAGTTAAATTTTCCCATTTGCATTGTTCCCTCTTAGTTAGTTAAAAATCAACAAATCCCCCATATTTCATTTATTATCATAAGTTTGCAAATTTAATTGAGATTAAGTCAAATTAACTTAATTCCCTGTGGATCGACCCCGTTACCACTCATCTACTATTAGTTCAGTGTATTCGGGTAATTATAAATTTATTTTGGCGGGTCTCGACAACCCGATGATTGGCGATAGTTCAATAATATCGCTACCAAAATTGGCGCCGTTGCCGGGGAACTAAGTGTAATTCGGCCTAATTTAAATTGGACTTTTGACTTTTATTTTTAAAATTTTGTTTATTTTATTATTATTTGCAAGATTTGATCTGTTTGTTTAAGTGTGCTAGAAGTGTTTAATTTTTTATTGAGAAAATGGAGATTGACGATGAGGCTGGAGCCCCAAAAACACTCAGGCAATGGACATCGGTTGCTATGGGCCATCAACCCCTTTGTATTTCCTACCCGGAAATCTCAGGTGAGTTTGTGCTTAAGTCGGGTTTAATTGACCATTTGCCTTCTTTTTGTGGTGAAGCAGATGAGGATCCCTTTAAACATCTCAAAGCTTTCCAAATAACAAGTTCCGCGATGAAACCAGGTGGCATAACTGAAGATCAGCTCTACCTGAGAGCTTTTCCATTCACCTTGAGAGGTGAAGCTCCAGATTGGCTACATTACTTACCATCGGGAACCATCTTCACTTGGGAGAAGCTAAAGAGTCTGTTCTTAGAAAGGTATTTCCCAACTTCAAGAGCCAGAGCCGTGAAAAAGGATATCTATGGTTTCAAGCAAGAAGTGAAGAAGGCATTTCACGAGTGCTGGGAGAGGTTCATTAAGTTATGCGAGAAATGCCCGAACCATCTGATAGCAGAGGCCGCGCTTATCGAATTCTTCTATGATGGGTTGCTTCCGCATGACTGTCAGATGCTCGATGCGTCGAGTGGAGGAGCGCTTAGGGAGAAAACACCCGCGGAAGCTAGACAGTTGATCAACAACATGGCTGAGAACCATCGCCAATACGGGGGAAGAAACGAGCAAGCCAAATTGTCTACCGACATAGAAGAGCTCAAAGAAAAAGTGTCTCAGGTATTTGGTTTATTTCATACATTGCAAGAAAAATCATCTCAGGCTGTTCCTTCTATTTCAGGTCAAGCCCTCGAAGGCATGTTCAAGTCACTTATGGAATCTAGCAACGAGACCAATTCGCAGATGCGGTCTGTGAGAGATAAGACCAGGTCAGAGATGCAGTCGCTAAGAGATGGGTTCACAGAGGTGAAGGAAAGGATGAGCAAGATAGAATCCAATGCGGAAAGCGTTAGTGCGATAAATCTCAGAAGTGGCAAAGAAGTGCCATCTCAAACCACTCCCGAGGATTCTAACAAAGATACAGAGATACCTCCAGATAAGTGTTTTCTAACACCCTCTGAAACAGTTGTAGCTTCTCCTTATATTTCTATGAAGTCTTACACTCCCGTTGCTCCTTTTCCTAGTAGGTTGGCGAGGCCACCTAAGGAGGTCGACGGCGCGGACGTACTCGAGACGCTGAAAAAGGTTGGGATCAATATGCCGCTGCTTGATGCAATTCAGCAAATCCCAAGGTACGCTAAATTTCTGAAGGAGATGTGCACCATTAAGAGGAAGACTAAAAGTGCTGAGAGAGTCGTGGTAAGCAAGAATGTCTCTGCCCTGATAACACAAGGTATTCCGAGCAAATGCCAGGACCTAGGTATGTTCCTCTTGCCATGTACAATAGGAGATAGAGAAATCGAGCACGCCATGCTAGACTTAGGAGCCTCAATTAATGTTATGCCATACTCAGTCTACAAGAGTCTCGATTTAGAAGGTATGCAGGAAACAAGTTTAATTATCCAGTTAGCTAATAGGTCTTCTATTCGTCCTTTAGGGGTGATTGAGCATGTGTTGGTTAGAGTTAAGGACCTAATCTTTCCTGCTGATTTTTATGTGATAAATATGGAAGAAAACGCATCGCCTGCTACTTCTGTCTTGTTAGGTAGACCATTCATGAAAACCGCTAAGACAAAAATTAATGTGCATGATGGTACCTTGTCAGTTGAATATGAAGGAGATGTGTTCGAATTTAATGTATTTGATGCCATGAAACACCATGCAAATGTGCATTCTGTCTGTAAAATTGATCTTATCGATACTTTAGAACAAGAAGAATGCATGCATGTTGTTGATGGGGATGACCTACTCGTTTTTACTGAAGTTGTTGGCGAAGTTGGAAGTAGTGTTCCCATATTATCTGACTCATCTGAACAAACTACTTTTGCTTTAGAGGCGTGTGAAAAGCCAACTAAAATATTACCTTCTCTTTTGCAGGCTCCCAAGTTGGAACTTAAGGAGTTGCCGGGTCATCTCAAATACGTATACTTGGGTGAGGTGGAAACACTCCCGGTAATTATCTCCAATGAGCTTACATCGGAACAAGAAGGCAAGTTGGTGGAGGTCTTGAAAAAGAACAGAAGAGCGATAGGATGGACGTTGGCAGACTTGCATGGGTTGAGCCCAGTTCTGTGCATGCACAAGATTCGGCTGAATGAGGGAGCAAAGCCATCCCGAGAGCCTCAGCGGAGACTGAACCCAGCGATGAAAGAGGTAGTGTTGTCTGAAATACACAAACTCCTTGATGCAGGTATTATCTTTCCCATTTCTGATAGCCAGTGGGTTAACCCTATTCATGTTGTACCTAAAAAGACGGGCATATATGTTATTAGAAATGAGCGGGGTGAGTTAGTGCCTAAAAGAGTGCAAAATGGGTGGAGGATGTGTATAGATTTTAGAAAACTGAACGATGTAACTAAGAAGGACCATTTTCCTATTCCCTTCATAGATCAAATGGTGGAGCGTTTAGCTGGGAAGCCATACTTCTGTTTTCTAGATGGTTTTTCTGGGTTTTATCAAATTCCCATAGCCAAGGAAGACCAAGAAAAGACTACCTTTACATGTCCATTCGGAACTTACGCATATAGGAGAATGCCCTTCGAGCTTTGTAATGCTCCGGGGACTTTTCAGCGATGCATGATGAGCATATTTACTGAATTCGTAGAAAAATGCATCGAAGTCTTTATGGATGATTTCACTGTGTTTGGAAGTTCATTTGAGGATTGCTTGTTTAACTTGTCTAGAGTCATGGAAAGATGCATCGAAACTAATCTTGTTTTAAATTTTGAAAAGTGTCATTTCATGGCCAATAAGGGCATTGTCTTAGGTCACGTTGTGTCGGCTAAGGGGATAGAGGTCGATAAAGCTAAAATAGATGTTATATCTGATTTAGCTTACCCCACGAATCTTCGGGAAGTGCGTTCTTTTCTTGGTCATGCAGGTTTCTACCGCAGGTTCATTAAGGACTTCTCGAAGATAGTGACTCCGATGACGGGCTTGCTGAAAAAAGATGTCCCATTCTGCTTTGACAAGGAGTGCCAGCTGGCTTTCGATGTTCTGAAGAAATGCTTGACCAACGCACCCATCATCCATCCACCGCAGTGGGGGACTCCCTTCGAGATCATGTGCGACGCAAGCAATTATGCCGTGGGCGCTGTATTGGGCCACAGGATAGACAAGAAGAGCCATGTGATTTATTATGCCTCCAGGACGCTCAATTCCGCGCAGATCGGTTACACAACAACAGAGAAGGAGCTGCTTTCCATTGTTTTCGCTCTTGATAAATTCCGGCCCTATATTCTTGGATCTAAAGTAATTGTTTTTTCTGATCATGCAGCAGTTCGTTACTTGATGAACAAGAAGGACTCGAAACCTCGATTGCTCCGGTGGGTACTACTCCTCCAGGAGTTCGACGTCTCAGTCCAGGATAGGAAAGGATCAGAAAACACAATTGTTGACCATTTGAGCCGCATTGTGCGTAACGAGGATGACTTGCCTCTGAATGATGAGTTCCCTGATGAAGTCCTCATCCAGGTGAGTGTGAAGACACCATGGTACGCAGACATTGTTAACTACTTGGTCACAGGTACGTTCCCATTCGACTTTTCATACAACAAAAGAGCTAAGCTGAAGAGCGAAGCCAAGTCTTATGTCTGGGAAGAGCCTGTTTTATGGAAATTTTGCGCTGACCAAGTAATTAGGAAGTGTGTCCCTAAGTCTGAGCATAGGTCCATACTTACATTTTGCCATGAATTTGCATGTGGGGGACACTTTGGGCAAAATAGGACTGCGAGGAAAATTTTAGATTGTGGGTTTTTCTGGCCATCACTGTTTAAGGATTGTTATGAATTTTGCAAATCATGTGATCAGTGTCAGAGAAAGGGGTCCATCACAAGTAGGAATGAAATGCCCCAAAACCCCATTTTAACTTGCGAAATTTTCGAGGTTTGGGGTATGGATTTCATGGGACCCTTTCCCCCTTCATTTGGCTTTGTTTATATACTATTGGCTGTGGACTACGTGTCTAAGTGGGTGGAGGCTAAAGCCACCAAAGTCGATACTTCTAATGTTGTTTCCAGTTTTGTCAAATCCCATATTTTTAGCAGGTATGGAGTTCCACGAGCCATCATAAGCGACCAGGGGAGTCACTTCTGCAACAAGACGATCCAGGCCTTGATGAGGAAGTATGGGGTAAATCACAAAATCTCTACTTCGTACCATCCTCAAACCAATGGCCAAGCAGAAGTCTCCAATCGAGAGGTGAAGAGCATCCTCGAGAAAACAGTTATTCCAGGAAGGAAAGACTGGAGTGTAAGGCTGGACGACGCTTTGTGGGCCTATCGTACGGCTTACAAAACCCCCATAGGGATGTCTCCCTACAGGATGGTTTTTGGGAAAGCCTGTCATCTCCCAGTGGAGATCGAGCACAAAGCTTATTGGGCCGTGAAGAAGTGTAACATGGACTTTGACAAGGCTGGCGAAGAAAGACTCCTCAAATTGCAAGAACTAGAGGAGCTTCGCCTGGATGCATATGAGAACTCGAAGACCTACAAGGAAAAGACCAAAATGTTCCACGACAGACGAGTCGTCCGGAAACACTTCAAAGTTGGTCAGAAGGTCCTCTTGTTCAACTCCCGCCTGAAGTTCATGCTAGGTAAACTTCGTTCCCGGTGGCTTGGTCCTTTTATTATAACCGATGTCCATCACTATGGTGCAGTCAAGATTCAGAGCCTAGATATAGACAAGGAATACACGGTGAATGGCCAGCGACTGAAGATCTTTCATGAGGGAATGTCAGAGGACTTCGACGACCATGCCTACTTGAAAGAGCCCGATTATGGGAAAGGATGAAATGAGTTTTGGTAAAGTCGAGCAATCGACTCTAAAAATTTGCGCTACTCGGAGGCACCCGAGCTTGAACTGTACATGGTTTTTGTTTACTTTACTGTCTTTAGGATTAGCTTAGGTTCTTACTCTGATGTTGTGAGTTTTCAGGTGAAGCAATGGCTCGTCCTTGAGGTTTAATCGCTAAGGATAAAGCGCACTCTCCAACCCTCTAAGTCACAATTCAGGGAAGGTTTTCTTTCCTTAGAATTTTGACTGTGCCTATTTAGTCCAATCAGGACATTGTCCATTTCTAAGTTGGGGGTGGTGGGTTGTGCCTTACATTGATTGTCGAGTTTAGTTGTGGAATTCTGAGAAGCATATTCTGTTGCGATGAATGCATGCTAATCTGACCATGAAATTCTGTGATGTACTGTTGAGGTCTTCGTATTTGTATTTGTCATGAAATTCAGCATGATTGCATCTGTTAAGGCCATTTTGAAAAAATTTCAAGTTATTTCCCTGTTTAAGCCTCGCATGTTAGCGCTCTATCTTGGATCTGTGGGTTTAGGGTAGTTCTGTTTGTTTTGAAATTCGTTGTCACCTCGAAAGGCAACCTTAGGA
The DNA here is from genome assembly GCA_028017165.1 of Herpetospermum pedunculosum. Lineage (NCBI taxonomy): Eukaryota > Viridiplantae > Streptophyta > Magnoliopsida > Cucurbitales > Cucurbitaceae > Herpetospermum > Herpetospermum pedunculosum. The sequence continues at coordinate 28,945,523 of CM051522.1, forward strand.
TAGGCTAAGATTCGCTCTTGTTTGTAATCCATGCGCTTAAAATTTTAACATGATTTTTAGGCTAAAAAGAAAAGGAATGCATATTTTATAAAAAGAAAAAGTAATATCCTGAGGTGTTCCTCCTTCTTGAGTTGCCTTAGTAGCCAGGGGCGGTCGTGTAACCCACGGTCGCCACTGCATGAAAAGGAAGCACAAAGAAGTGAACGCTAGTCCTTAAAAATGTGAATTTTTGCCCGTAGTCAGATGCACTGTGCAATGAAATTGCAGGCAAGCTGAAACGAAAGTAAAATTGACATGTTAGGCGCTCATTGGAGATCAAAAAAAAAAGAAGAGAAAAGATTCCTTGCGATCTATTACTTGCTTAGACGATGAATAGCCTTTAGACTGATCTGCTTAGCCATAAGTAGGGGGAAGGCGAAGTTTTGGGATGGGTAGAGCTGTTCTAAACCTATAGAAATCTAAGATCGAGGAGATAGGTCCGAAGCATAAATAGGGAAGCATCTTTAAATTTTTTCGAATTGTTCTTAACCAATGCATGCATGCAGCTGTTTCTTTCGAATGCAAGTGCCCTGTCGTTTCCAGTACTGAGAATTGAGTCCCTAGTATGCATACTCGTTTTATTTTGATTAATCAGAATTCCACCTTGCTCGAGGACTAGCAAGATTTAAGTTGGGGGTGTTTGATAGCTCCATTTTGGAGCTATAATTATGTCCCTAATTCACGATTATTACTGGCTTAATCTTGCTTTTATGTGTTAATTGCATGTGTTCTGGGTAATTTGCCCTCAGGAGCGTTTCGGTGCTCTTCGGGGCTTAATATCGCATTTTAAAGGCCTAAGAACACTTCCCGGGAAGAACCATGCAAAAACATGAAGATTGGGCGTTGGAAATGGAAGGCAAAATACCATGCAAAAACCCGATAGCTAGCGTCGAGCGACAGCGTCGCGACGCTAGCTCGACGCTGCCAGAGCGTCTCGACGCTCCGAAGTCTGAGGCGTCAATCTGAGAATCCACCCGAGAGCAAGCGTCGAGCGACAGCGTCTCGACGCTCGCTCGACGCCGCGCAAGCGTCTCGACGCTCCGAAGTCTGAGGCGATAATTTGAAAATCCACCCGAGAGCAAGCGTCGAGTGACAGCGTCTCGACGCCGCGCGAGCATCTCGACGCCACCCCGACTGCGCGCGTGGATTATTTAGGGCGCAGCGTCGAGACGCTAGGTAGCGTCTCGACGCTCCGACGAATTACTTAAGTTTTTGTCTGATTTTTAGCCGCCATCTTCATCTCCTACCTCGGGCTCCGCACCTGATTTGACGTTCCAGCAGCCATTTTCACCATGGGAGAGGCTAGGAAGCTTGGATTTGAGCCATCCCTCATCCCACACATCATGAGTGAGTAGTTATAGCGTTTTTGGCTCGGGATTGTATAGGAATAATGTAGTTTGCACTCTTGGTGAGGGTGTTGAATTAAATTCTGAATTGGTTGAATGATTTATTGAATTGATTTCTATTTCTTTGCTTATTCCATGAACATGTTTGAATGATTTATGACTAGGCACCCTTGATTTTGAGCATGTTTCATTCGTTAAAGGTTTTGATGTCGTGCCTCTCTAAACCGCCAAGTAACAAAGATTTACGACACCTTTGAGCGCATTGGCGTCCTTGCGTTCTTGGTGTTCGTTCTTCTCGAATTAGAATCCGAAATCGACACACTAATTTTGCGTCCAAATTAGATAGTCGTCGTAGTTAGCTCGTTGCTATCGATTGGTCTTGGGAGAGCGTTGGCCGCCAATGTCCAATCGATATGCTTGATTAGCATGATTTATTGTGTCTAATTAATTTCCATGGAGCATGTCTGAGTTAATTTATTAATTTGAGATGAGCTGCGTGTTCGTTAAATTGTTTAACCATTACACTCGTCACCCTATGATCCAAGAGGCATGCTAATTTTATTCCCGATCGGTCCGAGTCGAACGCTCCGTTAGTTAAATTTTCCCATTTGCATTGTTCCCTCTTAGTTAATTAAAAATCAACAAATCCCCCATATTTCATTTATTATCATAAGTTTGCAAATTTAATTGAGATTAAGTCAAATTAACTTAATTCCCTGTGGATCGACCCCGTTACCACTCATCTACTATTAGTTCAGTGTATTCGGGTAATTATAAATTTATTTTGGCGGGTCTCTGTTGCGTGCTCAATGTGTTAATAAGAATAAGAATAAGAGAGAGAGAGCACTCAGAACATGCAAGCATACATGATCTTATAGCAAGTAGTAAGTATATTTCATTCGTTTTCCCACAGAGACTTATTTTTAGCTATTCGCGAAGTGTTTTGTTAAGAAAGAAGGGGTGGATTTGATGGGGTAAAATTGGTTTTTAATTATCTAATTTTTGCTGAATGTGTAAAGGAATGCAACATAAACAGATGCAAGTTGAAATTAGACTCAAAGGACAAGAGATGGAATTAATAAACGAAGAAGAAAACAGCTAAACAGAATGGTAACTCAGCAGAATTGCGGATACCGCAATGTTATCGCAATTGTAAAAACAGTAAAAGTGTGTAAAATGGAGAATTAAGGGCTACTAATGACTACCCTATAGACATTTTTATACGATTCTCAAGCACTGGATCTACTCTCTATGCATCAAACTATCTTAATCTCATGTATCGTCCGATTCCATGCATTAGATTCTTTAGTTTACTCAACTCAAAGTAAGGTCTTAAGCATCTTGTTAAGGCAGGAAGATACGGTTTGTACTAGGGAAACGCCTATTCCTAGGCCGTTTCCTGGTTACCTTGAAAGGCTAGCATGATAATATGACTCTGAACTCTTACTCCTTCCAGAGGTTAGGAGTTCTTTGGACAAAATGGATGGCCAATCGAAATTGCCCGTGGGATGAAGCTTACATACAACCAATGCTTCGAGAGCTATCCTACATGCTTGATTCACGTTTTTTTAGCCTATAGTGTTGTCATTAGCATGCCCCTAAGTGATTTAGCTACTCATGGATATGGAGTAAGTAGAAATACGAGATGAAACCGACATGCTTAGAAGGAATTTAGAGACAAAACAGTAAAGGAAAGCAGTAGAATGCAGAGGCAAGAAACTGTGAAATGAAGAATGGAGATTCGATTACTTGATTGTTTGATTGGACAAAAGAAAGCTTAAAAGTAAATAACAGCAAGGCAGAAAGCAACGAAATAGAGTGTTCTAGCTATTAGAAAGAGAACAACACAAAGCAGAAATGTAAACTAGAAAAGGAAAGACAGAAAACAGTAAAGCAAGCTCGAAAGTCTCGTTGCAGCCGCCTCGAATGAAGGATGAGAAAGGTCAGCCTTGCTTGGATGAATCCAATCGGGAGAGAAGAAGAATCTCCTCTCCTTCCTATCAGATTATCGATTCCAACAGCTGAGCTTCGCAAACCAGCAGACGGCAAAGGAAAACTAGGAGAAAAGATGGACTGCGAGAAGACTTCTACGCTTTCGGATGATGCTTGAACCTCCGACTTTGACCCCCTTTTATAGTAGTTTGCAGGTGCGTTTGGGCCAAGGAGAACCATCAATCTTCAACGTCATATATCAGAATGGATGGAGGAGAAAGAACGAATCCCTGAAATCACAGAAATTAACAGAAAAAGATCAGTCAACTTACGGTTTTCACTTGAATAATTGCGGCTTCAGCAATGTTTCCGCAATGCTGTCGCAATGCAGTTTTTTTCATTCTTTTCCTTCGGTTTTCAACCCTTCTCTTTCCTATTGTGCATAAGTCCTAATTTAGCTACCTTCTTCTCATTCTCATATTTAAGCATAGGTTTAAGCTAAATGCTATCAAAAACACCTAAAAGTGTGCATCTTCCTAAGCTAAATGGGTCCTAAATAAGTCACTTTCAGAGACTTAACACACCCCCAAACTTAAGGTTTTGCTTGTCCTCAAGCACACTAAGGACTTACCTAGGCTGCTGTTTCACCTTCTTTAACCACTTATTAACTCCCCTATATCCCTATCTATAGTACTGCTGTCCTGTGACACACTTCTAAGCTTAAAACTACCCTCTTATCTAGCTTCTTCTGACTTCGCCTGCCTAACACTCCTTCTGTTTTCATTAACTTCCTACAACTGATCTATTTACTTTTGTCATATCATGCCACTATCCCTAAGGTTTCAAATTCTGCCTAGCTTTACCTCAAACTCAGTACATGCTTCTAGCTTTATTTTTAATGTGTCTAGGATTCCTTAGAGTCATGCCAGTCTTAGTATTAACGGTGACAGTAGTACTTTTAGAGAACAACCTAAACCCTGGCATCACTACATTGGATAAACACTCATCTCCCTAAACAACCCTACAAGTTACAACTTTGTGCTTAGCTAATTGAGGATCAGAGTTCTTTTTAAATAGGACATCTAAGCCACAAAGTTATAACTCCTAGGTATACATTCTTCTTCCCTATGCTTTTCCCTTTTTCTTACTTAGGTGGAGCCTTTCCTTTGGTTGCCTTTTGATGCAATGCCACTTGTGGGTTACACACTTGGCACTGATTACTTAGCAACCTAAGAAAGACCCCCCTCTTTATTCTATTTTTCACTTATGTTTTTTTAGTTCATCATTTTTTTGTAAAGGAAAAGAAGAATGCTTATGTTTCTAAGGGAGAGAGGAATGTTCCTAGGCCTAGGGTGGCCTCCCCCAAACTTCAACTACTCATTGTCCCCAATGAGTGTCTGAGGTGGCACACCCCCAAACTTGTCCTAGAAGCATCTAGTCTAAGGTAAAACAAAGAGAATCTAAAAGACCTAGGCATAGACAGAACATTCTAAAAGAAAATATCATAGCAGCAGGAATTTGAAAAAAACAGACAGATAAGGTCTTAAAGCTGTGCATGCTGAGCTTTTTAGAGGTTAATTTAAACTATCAAAGGATGTCCTATGACACTCATCCAGCATGCTCTTAGATAAGCTATATAAGGTAGTCGTGATAGCAGCAAAAGATGAAATTTAAACAGATCACAGCCTAGCTAAACAGATAGTCCAAAACATGCTTTCAGTAATAAAAATTGCGGGGACCGCAATTATTTCGCAATTAAGTCAGGGCAGATATAACAGTGATTAAGGCCCCTAAGCATGCTCTTTCCAGTCATTCAAGCTCTCCTAAAAATAAAACAAAACTACCCTACCTAGTCACCTATCATCAAGCTATACTAAGCAAAATTAAAAACATAAAACTAAGCATCTAAAACAGATCAAAAGTGCACTAAAAACAGCATAATTCACATAGGCTATCAGAAAGCAGAAAATTGTTTTTTTTTTCTAAGGGAACAGCAATACTCCCTTCAGTGCAATTCAAACCAGCACTCAAACGTCTTCATCTTCATCAGGTTGTCGTGGTCGTGGAGGCACCCATGGAGTCAAGAGATTTGTGGGGAAGTCAGGGAAGATGCACCCAAGTTGGTCTGCAACTTCCTTGTCCCGAGCCTGCGCATAAGTGGCCCATTGAGCCATCCTCCTTTGCATATCCATCAGGCACGCCATGGATAGGGACTGATCAGCAGCCAGCCTATCCAGTTCAAACTCCATATTCCCCTTCCTCTTCAGCCTCAAGCTAGCAGGCAGCTCCAAGTGGCCTGTGTAAGCCATCTGCTGCTCCAGTCGCTCAGTGGGGACTCCTGCAAGCAAACATAGTTTGGTTATGGTGTTAGGGAAAAACAGTGGTTCCTTACCTTTCTTGGCGCACTCAGCAATGGCAGCTGACATAATTTCCCCCACATTGACCGTGAGACCTCGCATAATGGCGTAGACCAGCAGCGATCTGCTCTGGTTGATGGTCGTCTCATGGGTCACAGGAGGCCAGCTTCCTCCGTACAAAGGCAAACCATACAGCTGCCTTTGCTGTCAGGTTGGCACTCATGAGAGTGTGCCTCCCATTGCGTGATACAGTCCACGCTGCTTCAGGTTGGCCAATGGTTCGAATGGCCTCCTCCAGCACTGCCTCAGTAGGCTCATCAACGATCCGTGCATAATCAGTGTGTCTTTGGCCCTTGAGGCCATAAGCTTCGTTGATAGCTTTTGCTGAGTAGTCCACCTCTACTCCCCTCACCACAGAGAGCCCCTCTTCAGAGTTGCGCAGGTTGGCGTAGAAGTCGTATACCATAGCTGTGTAAGCCGGATTGGGTAGCCTACACAACTCCTCCCAGCTGTGATTGATAATCCCTGCGCGCAAGAACTGCGGCAGGTCAGCAGGTCTGTCGAGGAAGCCCTTCTCATGTAGCAACTCCCTCTTCCTCAGCTCAACGCCTCTGGACTCAGCATCAGAGGAAACATACCTCACTGACTGAGGCTGGTACACATTGTTTTGCTCTGCTGTAGGTGTCTGCGCAGAACTCAGTGGCGAAGATGGCAGTTCAGGACTCTGCGCTGGCGGTGATGACGGCAACTCTGGGCTCTGCACTGGTTCAGATGGTGAAGGGCTGTGCGCAGGCGATGCAGATGGCGACGAACCCTTCTTGGTCGACTCGTGGGACGCACGATCCGTTTCTTGACTCTCCACAGAGGGAGTCTTGGCTTTGCTTGGTTCGGCGGCCGTCTCGACACTCCACCGGCGCTTCTTGGGTGTGCCTGCTGGTTTAGAGGGTCCAGCAGGGATTTCTGTGACAACCCTCCACTTCTTCCTACGGATCGGAAGCTTGGGGAGACGTTCGGTGCGTGCAGCGTCAGCCGTAGCCAAGGCAAGTAGTGCGTCTCTCGCAGCTGTCTCAGCAGCGTCATCAGCCCTCTTCTTGGCTGCAGATCTTTCAGCCCGTGTGAACACCATTGTTGAGTCTTGGAGGTTTGGAGAGAAGGATCAAAGATGAAGAGAATCGCAGCTTTCTTGGAATTCAGAGAGTGAGAGAATCGTATCGATCGAGCGCCTTCTAACGGATATAAAGGAAACGGCTAAATCCCAACGGCTATATTTTGCGGATCCTGCAATTCCAGCGCAATTTTAGGGATTTTATTTTTCATCTAAATGGCAAACTTTGCTCGTCCGTATCTTTTATTTGGCTCGATCGTTTCTTGATTTTTAAAGCTGAAATTACTCTCCTTGATTCCCTCTTTCGATTCCCTACAAAAAGAAATAAAAGCAACATCAAATTCGTAATTAAAATCATACAACAAAACACACAAATGATAACCGGAAAATCGCAAAAAATAAACTAAGGCATGAGCCTTATGTTGACGAGCACAGCAATCACTCGTCCTCTCTCGTTCTTTTTTCATGCTTCAGTCAAGAGGAAGGCCGAGAGAGTCTTCACATCTCCTTCCTCATAGTAGTGCTTCAACCTTGCACCATTAACCATAAATGGTTGGCCTTGCTGCAAGTTCTTTATCTCTATGGCACCATGAACAAACACATTAGTAATCACAAATGGACCTGACCATCTAGACTTAAGTTTCCCTGGAAATAATTTCAACCGTGAGTTAAACAACAAGACAAGTTGACCCTTCTTAAAATCCTTAATTCTAAGTCTACTATCGTGCCAAATCTTGGTCTTTTCCTTATACATTTTAGCATTTTCATAGGCCATATGTCTAAGCTCATCAAGCTCATGTAATTGCAAAGACCTCAGTGTTCCTGCATCCTTTACACAAAAATTCAATTCCTTCATGGCCCAAAATGCTTTGTTTTCTAACTCAAGTGGTAAGTGACAAGTCTTGCCATAAACCAGCCTATAAGGAGACATACCTAGGGGTGTCTTATATGCTGTCCTATAAGCCCAAAGTGCATCCTCAAGCTTGAAGGACCAGTCTTTCCTATTAGGTTTGACCACTTTTTCTAGGATGTTCTTAATTTCCCTATTTGAAATTTCAGCCTGTCCATTCGAGTGTGGGTGATAGGGAGTGGCTACTCTATGTCTAATGTTATATTTAGCCAACACTCTCTCCATAGCCTTGTTAATGAAATGTGACCCCTCATCACTAATGATGGCACGAGGTGTCCCAAACCTAGTAAAAATGTGCCTATGCAAGAAGTTGGTGATTGTTTTAGCATCATTATTAGGACATGCTTTGGCTTCTACCCACTTGGACACATAGTCTACTGCCACTAATATGTAAAGGTTACCTGATGATGGAGGGAATGGCCCCATGAAGTCAATGCCCCACACATCAAAGAGCTCCAACTCTAAGATGTAGGTGAGGGGCATCTCATCCTTTCGACTGAGGTTACCTGTTCTTTGGCATTCATCACAGCTGTGGGCATAGTTGTGGGCATCCTTGAAGATTGTTGGCCAATAGTAGCCACTCTGAAATACCTTTGCAGCTGTTCTTTGGCCACCAAAGTGTCCACCATAAGGAGCTGCGTGACAGTGCTGCAGCACAGACTTCGCTTCAGCAGCTGAAACACACTTCCTTAGCAAGCCATCAGCACAGGTTCTGTAAAGTGTGGGGTCATCCCAGATGAATTTCCTTGCTTCATGAAGGAACATCTTCTTCTCTTGTCCTCCCTTGAAAACTGGTAATACCTGTGATGCACGGAAGTTAGCAATGTCAGCAAACCAAGGTTCCTCATCGTTATCACGATGAGTCAAAACAAAGACATGTTCATCAATAAAAGCATCAGAAATTGCGGTGTCCGCAATTTTTTCGCAATTGTGCTGCAATCGAGAAAGGTGATCCGCAACCACATTTTCACAACCTTTCTTGTCTCGAATATCCAGATCAAATTCTTGCAGCAATAACACCCACCTAATCAACCTAGGCTTGGCATCAGCCTTCCTCATAAGATATTTCAAGGCAGAATAGTCAGTGTATACAATTGTCCTTGTGCCTACAATATAGTTCCTGAATTTCTCACAAGCAAACACTACAGCAAGCATCTCTTTCTCAGTAGTTGTATAATTACATTGAGCCTCATTCAAGGTCTTACTAGCATAATAGACAGGGTGTGTTAGTTTGTCAATCTTCTGGCCTAACATGACCCCTACAGCATAGTCACTAGCATCACATAACATCTCAAATGGGAGATCCCAATCTGGCCCTATAATAACAGGTGCTGTGACTAGCGCTTTCTTAAGGGTGGTCCAAGCTACTACACATTCCTTAGAGAAGATGAATGGCCTATTTAGTTCTAGCAGCTCACACAGAGGCTTGGCTATCTTAGAAAAGTCCTTAATGAACCTTCTGTAGAAACCAGCATGCCCTAAGAAACTTCTAATGGCCTTGACATTCTGAGGCTCTACCAACTTCTCTATGATTTCTATCTTTGCCCTATCAACTTCTACACCTGCCCTTGACACTCTATGACCTAAGACAATCCCCTCATCTACCATGAAGTGACACTTTTCCCAATTAAGGACTAAGTTAGTCTCTTCACATCTAGCCAGGACTTGTCCTAAATTTTCTAGACAGTTGGTAAAGGAATCCCCAAAGACTGAGAAGTCATCCATGAATATTTCTATCATGGACTCATCCAACTCAGAGAAGATTGCCATCATGCACCTTTGGAAAGTTGCCGGTGCATTGCATAAGCCAAAAGGCATTCTGCGAAAGGCAAAAGTTCCAAAAGGGCAAGTGAAGGTAGTCTTCTCTTGGTCTTTGGGGTCTATAGTAATCTGGTTATAGCCAGAATAACCATCTAAGAAACAATAGTAGGCTCTACCAGCTATTCTGTCTAACATCTGGTCAATGAACGGTAGAGGGAAGTTGTCTTTTTTAGTTTCTTTATTTAATTTCCTGTAATCCATGCACACTCTCCATCCTGTGACAGTCCTTGTTGGAATAAGTTCATTGTTCTCATTGACTACCACAGTCATCCCCCCCTTCTTAGGTACACATTGTATAGGGCTCACCCACTGGCTACTAGCTATGGGAAAGATCACACCAGCATCTAACCATTTTATTATTTCTTTCTTAACTACCTCTTTCATAGAGGGATTCAGCCTACGTTGATGATCTACTCTAGGTGTGTGCTCTTCCTCTAGTATAATCTTATGCATGCAATAAGAAGGGCTAATGCCTCTAATATCAGCAATAGTCCATGCAATAGCCTTCCTATGTTGCTTAAGCAGTAATATCAGTTCAACCTCATGCTTTTCACTTAGTTTAGAAGAAATGATAACAGGCAGAGTTTCATTACTCCCTAAATATGCATACTTGAGGTGAGTGGGTAGTGGTTTCAGTTCTAAAACAGGTGGATGCTCAATGGATGGCTTTAAAGGATTCACAGATCTATCAGTTAGGTCTATATTCATACATACATGTTGTGGTTTATCTACAGGCATATCCATTATGTCAGATACATTCAAGTCAGCTACATCTAACTGTACATAATCATTAGCATGCTTGGTTAATAATACATGCTCCAATTGTTCTTCCATTAAAGAATCAACAACGTCCATACTAGCACAGGATTCAAGGTCAGAGGGGTACCTCAAAGCTTTATACACACTAAATTTCACCTCTTCATCATGAACCCTCATAGTGAGCTCACCTTTTTGGACGTCTATCAGTGCCCTACCTGTGGCTAGAAATGGTCTGCCTAGCAGGATGGGGACCTCCTTGTCTGCTTCATAATCCAGGATAATGAAATCTGCAAGGAAAATAAATTTGTCAACCTTTACTAAAATATCCTCAATTTTACCTTCTGGATATGCAATGGATCTGTCTGCTAATTGTAAGGTGACAGTGGTTGGACGTGCTTCTCCTATTCCCAACTGGCGGAATAGTGATAGGGGCATGAGGTTTATGCTGGCGCCCAGGTCACAAAGCGCTCTGCCCACGTGCTTGCCTCCAAGTTCTACAGGTAAGGTGAAGGAACCAGGATCCTTCTCCTTCTTAGGCAGCTTGTTTTGGAGTATGGCACTGCACTCTTCAGTGAGGTTTACTGTTTCAAACTCACCAATTATTTTTTTGTTAGTAATAATGTCCTTCAAAAACTTCACATAGGAAGGCATAGACTGTAAAACTTCTACAAAAGGAATGTTGACATGCACTTGCTTAAGAATTTCTAAGAATTTATTAAAATGAACTTCCTGTTCCTGCTTCTTCTTAAGCCTTCGAGGGTATGGAGGTGGTGGCACATATGCAGGCACGTCAGGGCGCCTTAGGATAGGTGGAGGCCTTGGAATTTCTTCTATCTCCTCAATAATTGGCTCTAGCGTGGCTCCTGATGTGCTAGTTGGTGGTGGACCTTGGGTTGGCAGAGACTCCAGTGGAGCACTAGACTCAGTGTTCTCTACTCTCTTTGGTGTGTCCTTTGTGTTGCTCACCAAGGGTCTGCCACTTCTAAGTTCAATTGCTTGAACTTGTTCTTTACCATCTCTCCTTGGCACCTCGGTGTCAGCAGGGAGTCTACCTTGGGGCCTACTCTTGAGTTCATTGGCCAATTGACCTATTTGGTTCTCTAGGCTCCTAAGAGTAGCTTGCTGGCTTTGAAGAGTAGCATCATTCTTAGCAATGTATTCCTTGAGTAAGTTTTCTACAGAAGATCCTACAGGTTGGTTGTAAGGTTTTTGATACATTGATTGATTATGTTGGGGAGTGAAACCAAGTGTTCCACTCGGTGTAGGCTGGTTAGGATTTTGGTTAGCATTTTGTTGGCCACCCCATGACAGGTTTGGGTGGTTCCTCCAACCAGGGTTGTAAGTATTGGAATAGGGGTTGTTCCTAGGCTGCTGCTGGCTTCCAATGTAGCAGACTGAGGCTGAATTCCCAGGGCAATACTCATACAGGTGCCCTTCCCCACAGAATCCACATACAAGTGTCTCACCTTGACTTGTTTGGGTGCCCATTGACATGGCGGTAGCGGTGTTGGCACTTGTTTGGAGATTGGCTTGAGCCATTTGCTTAACTAAGTTGGTCAGGGCATTTATTTGGGTGCTCATTGCACTTAGAGCATCCTTGTCTTGAGCCTTAGTTGGCTCGACTGGATCATCTGACCACCTACAGTGAGATGCTGAGATCTTCTCCAAGATCTCATAGGCCTCGTTGTAACTCTTGGACAACATGGAACCACCAGCAGATGAATTTAAGACTTGCCTAGTGCTGGGGTTGCATCCTTTGAAAAAGACCTCTATTTGGATACACCATGGGATGCCATGATGTGGACATTTGAGAAGAAGATCTTTGAACCTTGTCCAAGCTTCGTGAAGAGATTCATTATCAGCTTGTTTGAACTTAACTATATCATCACGAAAGGTAGAATTCCTATCAGGTGGGAAGTATTTGACTAGGAATTTCTCTGCTAAGTCTGTCCAATTAAGGACAGATCCAGAGGGTAATGAGTTCAACCATGTTTTGGCTTTGTCCCTCAAAGAGTAAGGGAACAAGTATAGCCTCAAAGCTTCTTGGGACACTCCAGGGATGATAAAGGTATCACTGACTCCTAAGAAGTTCCTAAGATGGTTGTGGGGGTCCTCATTTTCTATTCCAAAGAATTGTCCCACAGTGGACAACATTTGGAACATCACTGGCTTTAACTCGAATGAGTTGGCAGTGATTTCAGGACGGATTATGCTGGGGTTCAGCTCCCCAGGCATAGGTACTAGGTATGAAAGAATGGCACTATTCTTGTCATTCGCTATTTCGATGGGGTTGCGAGTGACAGGTACCGGATTTGGAATTATTCCAGCCATTTCTTCTTGAGACAATTGCGGAGGAATTGTGGTTCCCACAATTATTTGAGGTATAGAGGGTTGGTTAAAGAGACGTTTCTTGGCTCTAGTTCTGGCTCTAAATAGTCTCTCGGGCTCAGGATTGAACTCTAGATCACTACTTGAATGCTCACTCATAAACTAACCCAACTAGTACCTGCAAAAGAAATGAAACTAGATTAGTTCCAATAGACAGTAAACTTGATGTTTCAAACTTAACAAACTTCGTTTTCTCTTAAATAAGTCCCCGGCAGCGGCGCCAAAAACTTGTTGCGTGCTCAATGTGTTAATAAGAATAAGAATAAGAGAGAGAGAGCACTCAGAACATGCAAGCATACATGATCTTATAGCAAGTAGTAAGTATATTTCATTCGTTTTCCCACAGAGACTTATTTTTAGCTATTCGCGAAGTGTTTTGTTAAGAAAGAAGGGGTGGATTTGATGGGGTAAAATTGGTTTTTAATTATCTAATTTTTGCTGAATGTGTAAAGGAATGCAACATAAACAGATGCAAGTTGAAATTAGACTCAAAGGACAAGAGATGGAATTAATAAACGAAGAAGAAAACAGCTAAACAGAATGGTAACTCAGCAGAATTGCGGATACCGCAATGTTATCGCAATTGTAAAAACAGTAAAAGTGTGTAAAATGGAGAATTAAGGGCTACTAATGACTACCCTATAGGCATTTTTATACGATTCTCAAGCACTGGATCTACTCTCTATGCATCAAACTATCTTAATCTCATGTATCGTCCGATTCCATGCATTAGATTCTTTAGTTTACTCAACTCAAAGTAAGGTCTTAAGCATCTTGTTAAGGCAGGAAGATACGGTTTGTACTAGGGAAACGCCTATTCCTAGGCCGTTTCCTGGTTACCTTGAAAGGCTAGCATGATAATATGACTCTGAACTCTTACTCCTTCCAGAGGTTAGGAGTTCTTTGGACAAAATGGATGGCCAATCGAAATTGCCCGTGGGATGAAGCTTACATACAACCAATGCTTCGAGAGCTATCCTACATGCTTGATTCACGTTTTTTTAGCCTATAGTGTTGTCATTAGCATGCCCCTAAGTGATTTAGCTACTCATGGATATGGAGTAAGTAGAAATACGAGATGAAACCGACATGCTTAGAAGGAATTTAGAGACAAAACAGTAAAGGAAAGCAGTAGAATGCAGAGGCAAGAAACTGTGAAATGAAGAATGGAGATTCGATTACTTGATTGTTTGATTGGACAAAAGAAAGCTTAAAAGTAAATAACAGCAAGGCAGAAAGCAACGAAATGGAGTGTTCTAGCTATTAGAAAGAGAACAACACAAAGCAGAAATGTAAACTAGAAAAGGAAAGACAGAAAACAGTAAAGCAAGCTCGAAAGTCTCGTTGCAGCCGCCTCGAATGAAGGATGAGAAAGGTCAGCCTTGCTTGGATGAATCCAATCGGGAGAGAAGAAGAATCTCCTCTCCTTCCTATCAGATTATCGATTTCAACAGCTGAGCTTCGCAAACCAGCAGACGGCAAAGGAAAACTAGCAGAAAAGATGGACTGCGAGAAGACTTCTACGCTTTCGGATGATGCTTGAACCTCCGACTTTGACCCCCTTTTATAGTAGTTTGCAGGTGCGTTTGGGCCAAGGAGAACCATCAATCTTCAACGTCATATATCAGAATGGATGGAGGAGAAAGAACGAATCCCTGAAATCACGGAAATTAACAGAAAAAGATCAGTCAACTTACGGTTTTCACTTGAATAATTGCGGCTTCAGCAATGTTTCCGCAATGCTGTCGCAATGCAGTTTTTTTCATTCTTTTCCTTCGGTTTTCAACCCTTCTCTTTCCTATTGTGCATAAGTCCTAATTTTAGCTACCTTCTTCTCATTCTCATATTTAAGCATAAGTTTAAGCTAAATGCTATCAAAAACACCTAAAAGTGTGCATCTTCCTAAGCTAAATGGGTCCTAAATAAGTCACTTTCAGAGACTTGACAGTCTCGACAACCCGATGATTGGCGATAGTTCAATAATATCGCTACCAGCTCTCCTATTATACGAGTAGTCAAAAGGGAACGTACCAGTGACCAAATAATTGACGATGTCGGCATACCATGGTATTTCCACGCTCACCTGGAAGAGGACTTCATCAGGGAATTCATCATTCAGGGGCAAAACATCCTCTCCACGCACAATGCGGCTCAAGTGGTCAGCAACCGTATTTTCTGATCCTTTCCTATCTTGGACTGAAACATCGAACTTCTGAAGGAGTAGTACCCACCTGAGCAGCCTAGGCTTCGAGTCCTTCTTGTTCATCAAGTATCGAACTGCTGCATGATCAGAAAATACAACCACTTTAGATCCAAGTATATAAGGTCGAAATTTATCAAGAGCGAAAACAATGGAAAGCAGCTCCTTCTCTGTGGTGGTTTAACCGATCTGCGCGGAGTTGAGCATCCTGGAGGCATAATAAATCACATGGCTCTTCTTGTCTATCCTTTGACCCAGCACAGCACCAACAACGTAATTGCTCGCATCGCACATAATCTCGAAAGGGGTCCCCCACTGCGGTGGATGAATAATGGGTGCATTGGTCAGGCACTTCTTCAGCACATCAAAGGCAAGCTTGCACTCTTTGTCAAAGCAGAATGGACGTCTTTTTTCAGCAAGCTCGTCATCCGTGTCACTATCTTCGAAAATTCTTTGATGAACCTGCAGTAGAAACCTGCATGACCAAGAAAAGAACGCACTTCCCGAAGATTTGTGGGGTAAGGTAAGTCAGATATAACATCAATTTTCGCTTTATCCACCTCTATCCCCTTAGCTGACAGAACGTGACCTAGGACTATGCCTTGACTGGCCATGAAATGACACTTTTCAAAATTTAAAACAAGATTAGTTTCAATGCATCTTTCCATGACTATAGACAAGTTAATTAGGCAATCCTCAAATGAACTCCCATATACTGTAAAATCATCCATAAAAACCTCGATGCATTTCTCTACGAATTCAGTAAATATGCTCATCATACATCGCTGAAAAGTAAGTCCCTAGAGCATTACAAAGCCCAAAGGGCATTCTCCTATATGCGTATGTTCCAAATGGACAAGTAAAAGTAGTATTTTCTTGGTCTTCTTGGGCTATGGGAATTTGATAAAACCTACAAAAACCATCCAGAAAACAGAAATATGGCTTCCCAGCTAAACGCTCCACCATTTGATCTATGAAGGGGATAGGAAAATGATCCTTCTTAGTCACATCATTCAATTTCCGAAAATCTATACACATCCTCCACCCGTTTTGCACCCGCTTAGGCACTAACTCGCCCTTATCATTCCTAATAACAGTTACGCCCGTTTTTTTAGGTACAACATGAATTGGGCTAACCCACTGACTATCAGAAATGGGATAGATGATACCTGCATCTAGGAGTTTGTGTATCTCAGACAACACTACCTCTTTCATGGTTGGGTTCAGTCTCCTCTGAGGCTCTCGGGATGGCTTTGCTCCCTCATTCAG
The DNA here is from genome assembly GCA_028017165.1 of Herpetospermum pedunculosum. Lineage (NCBI taxonomy): Eukaryota > Viridiplantae > Streptophyta > Magnoliopsida > Cucurbitales > Cucurbitaceae > Herpetospermum > Herpetospermum pedunculosum. The sequence continues at coordinate 28,961,649 of CM051522.1, forward strand.
CCTGATCTTGTGTATACATAGGACTGGACTCAACCCATGCAAGTCCCACAAGGTCCATCCTATCGCTCTTTTGTTCTTTTTCAATATCTCCACCAACTTGCTCTCCTGCTCTGATGTAAGCTCCTTAGAGATAATTACCGGGAGTGTCTCCACCTCCCCAAAGTATACATACTTGAGGTGACACAACAACTCTTTAAGTTCCAACTTTGGAGCCTGCAAAAGAGATGGTAACATCATAGTGGGCTTTTCACATGCCTCTAAAGCAAGGGTAACTGGCTCACATGAATCAGACAAAATGGGCATGCTACTTTCAATTTCGCCAACAATTTCATTAAAAACGAATGGGTCATCCCCATCGACAGCAATCATGCATTCTTCTTGTTCTAAGGTATCAATCAAATCATTTTTACATACAGAATGCACATCAGCATGGTGTTTCATGGCATTAAAGACATTAAATTCAAACACCTCTCCTCCATACTCAACAGAAAAAGTACCATCATGCACATTAATCTTAGTCCTAGCAGATTTCATGAATGGTCTACCCAACAGGACTGAAGCAGCTGATGATGCATTATCTTCCCTTTTTAGCACGTAAAAATTGGCAGGAAAAATAAGATCCTTGACCCGAACACATCCTCAATTACCCCTAAAGGATGAATAGAGGACCTATCAGCTAATTGGATTATTATACTAGTTTCCTGCATACCTTCCAAATCAAGACTCTTATAGACTGAGTATGGCATAACATTAATCGAAGCCCCTAAATCTAGCATGGCATGCTTGATTTCCTTATCTCCTATAGTGCATGGTAAGAGGAACATACCTGGGTCCTGACATTTATCTGGCATGTTTTGCGTGATCAGGGCAGAGACATTCTTACTTACCACTACTCTCTCAGTGCTCTTAGCTTTCCTCTTATTAGTGCACATCTCCTTGAGAAATTTTGCGTACCATGGAATTTGCTGAATGGCGTCAAGCAACGGTATATTGATTCCAACTTTTTTCAGCGTATCGAGGATGTCCGCGTCCTTGTCTTCCTTGGGTGGCCTCGCCAACCTGCTAGGAAAAGGAGCAACAGGAATGTAAGACTTCATAGAAATAGAAGGAGTAACTACTACAGTTTCAGGGGGTTCTTGATGACACTTATCTTGAGATATCTCTGGACTCTTGATGGGATCTTCAAGCACAGCCCGCGATGGTACCTCTTTACCACTTCGAAGGGCGATGGCGTTAATGCCTTCTGATACCCGAGTCTCTTCCTTTCTCATCCCATACTTCATTTTCGCGATCTCTCTCCTCAATAACTCAAACTACGCCTTGGACTCCTCGCGACTCTCTCTTCTGGACAACTTAAACCGCGCTTCGGACTCTTCGCGACGATACATGTCCCTTTCGATAAGGGACTTAAACATTCCTTCAAAGGATTTACATACTTGAGATACTTGAGTCTTAAGTTCTTCCACGTCAGTTGCCAACCGAGCTTGCGCATTTCCTCCTCCGCACTGCTGAAGGTTCCCTGCCATGGTGGAGATTAACTGGCTAGCCTCTGCAGGTGTCTTCTCCCTAAGAGCTCCTCCACTGGAAGCATCGAGCATCTGTCGATCATATGGTTGCAACCCGTCATAACAGGACCGAATGAGCTCAGCCTCCGTTATCTGATAGTTCGCGCAGCTCTCGCATAGCTTAACGTACTGCTCCCAACACTCATGAAATGCCTCTTCAACTGTTTGAGCAAATCCATAGATCTGCTTCCTTAAAAATGCGGCTCTCGAGGCGGGAAAATATTTTTCCAAAAACTTGCTCTTCAACTCGCCCCAAGTTGAAATGGTTCCCGAAGGCAAATAATGCAGCCAATCTCGTGCTTCCTCTTTCAAAGTGAATGGGAGGGCCCTCAAGTTGAGCTGATCTTCAGTCACTTCGCTCGGTGGTAGAGGTACTTTTGGGGTACTCTAAATTCAAGCTGTCGAGGCTTGCCAAAATACATTTATAATTCCGCTACAACTGAGCTTTGCAGCTAGTGGTAGTCGGGTGTCGAACCACAGGGAACCAAAATTACTTCCTCTTAATTAATTTCTATTTGTTTTTAAAACTAAGACTCGAAGGCAATTAAAATGGGGGGTTTGACGAAATATAAACTAACGGGAAAATAAATGCGAAAAGTAAAGCGCGGAAAATTAAACGGACCACGTGCTCCTAATTTTAAGGGTCGGGGTTTACTTTGATGCGACTCAATTCATTGGGATTCAAACATACTTAGCAAGAGCATAATTGAACACATAATTTACTTGCACGAAACTACTAATACAAGTAACCCAAATAATTAATTAGAAACGTGGAGTGCAAAGCGGACTGTTCTTTTATTAATCTAAGTGGATCAATCCTAAATTAAGTAAAGAACAGAGACGAATGTTCGATTCTAATTAAACGTGGCAATGAATTAATAGGGGGCAAACGCCACCCATATTGACTAATTGACAGTAACGGGAGCATTACGACGGATGTTTAACTAGGACGCCTGAGCTAATATTCCGATTTGCCTATTTCGTTCAAGATAAATTGCCGCCAAAGATCAACTGGAAACCCACATTACCTATAGCTCAACTTATCCGTGTTACTTGGCGATTAAGAGAGGCACGACATCATAATCTTTAACAATCAAACATGCTTAAAATCAAGGGTGTCTAGGCCTAAATCATTCAAACACATTCATGTGATATGCTTAGAAGAAATAGATTCGCCCAATCAGTCATGCTAAGTCACGGAATTAAGAACGAACCCTCATGAAACGCATCAAAATTCACCCCTAACCTCAAATTAGAGCACTTACCTTAGCTCCGCGTTGTGCAAATCAAGCAAAAACGCTAATGTTGAAGCTTTATTGAAGGTATAATGGAAGATAATCAAGTTTTGAGCTCCCACCCGAGCCTAACAATGGTGGAAAACCTAAAATCCCCGAAGAAGTGCGGCCAAAAACGGAGAAGAAGGCTTTTAAAGCCGTCGGAGCGTCGAGACGCTAGGGCAGCGTCTCGACGCTGTGCCCTAAGTTGGCAGCGCGCGCGCGCACGGGGTAGCGTCGAGACGCTAGGGCAGCGTCTCGACGCCGTCGGCGTTGAGCGAGCGTTGAGACGCGCGCGCTTCAAAATCCGGAAAAATGTCGGGCAAGCGTCGAGACCCTCGGGCGGCGTCTCGACGCTGCCGCGCGCTTCGTCTGCGTGTGGCAATCGGGGCGGCGTCGAGACCCTCGGGTGGTGTCTCGACGCTGGGGGCGCGCGCGCGTGCGTCGGATGATGTCTGGGCGGCGTCGAGACGCTTGGCCAGCGTCGAGACGCTTGGCCAGCGTCGAGCTAGCGTCTCGACGCTGCCGCCCATGCAATGTTGCTCTCGGGTTTGATGGCCAACTTTTGGCTTTCAATGGCAAATTTTGCCATTTCTTCATTGCTTCAAGCCCCTTGGCTCCCGATGCGTCCATGAAGCTTTAAAGTGTTACTTTTAGCCCCGAAACACGTCCTCGGACTCCTTGAGCTCTCTATCATGAGTTTACCTACAAAAAGGCATTTTAATCAATATCGAGCATGGTTTTAGCTAAAATTAGGGAGTAAATAATAGCTCTAATTTGGAGCTATCAAAATACCCCCAACCTAAATCTTGCTAGTCCTCGAGCAAGGCTAATAAAGAATTTGACTCTAAGGGACCATGCATACATGCTTCTAACTCAAACCTCGATGCTTTTTACAAATCTAAACAGGACATAATCATGAAAGCAATCGGCGCATGCATTTAATCATGATCACATCAAAAATTAACTATTGCTCCCTAACGTGTGTGTGTGCTAGCCAACCTATCCTAAACCATCGTAAGCCCGGAAAAACCACATGCAACATATCATCCCGTTTTCCCCCTACTTCTAGCGATTAAGAACAGTCTAAACTTGACTTACACGAGAGAGAGTAATAAATTAAGAGACCTAAAATTTTCTAATTCCTTTCTCTTTTCTTTGAGTACTTTGTACTCTTCGTTAAGGTTCTTTAAACCCAACTTTTTATTTTCTTTTTCTTTCCCATCCCGAGTTGCCTAACATGTCAAACTTAAGCTTCAGCTTCACATTTTTAAGGACTAACGTTCACTTTTTAAGTGCGCACTTTTAAAAAGGAGGAACGCCTCGAGAGAATTTTCTTGCTAACATGCTTTTCTATATTTTTTTTTATTTAGGCTTAGCGCAAGCTACTCGATTAATCGACCACTAACTCTCATGCAACAAGCTACCTAGGGATGCCTTTCGGGGTGACAACAAGAATTAATGCTACATGCAATCAACTAAGCCTACGGAGTCTAAGATGAGGCCGCTAAGTGCTCGATAGATGCAAGGGAGCAACAGGAAAAATTTTAAAATTTTTGACATGAACCTAATAAATGCAAAGCTACATCATGCAAAAACTAGATTATGCAAATGCTCAGATTCCAAAAAGACACTTCCTAGATCGTCATAATCAGAAAACATATAAACAGAGTCCCAAGCACTTCAAATTTTAAATTAGCACTGCTAAACAAACTGCACATGGAATCCATCCAACATACAACTCCACCCCCAACCTAAAATTATACATAGTCCTCTATGTATCAACATTTCAGACTAAGCAGTTAAAATGCACAAAATAGAAAGGAACAGAAAACCTCCCCTGAATTTTGTTAGGTTGTTGGTTGGAGCAGTGCACTCTTCACCTACTGATCCGATCCTTAAGCCACAAAACTCCTACAAAAGAAAGCAAGAAAAAACTAAGCTAGGAAAATAAAAACTAAAAGTAAAAACATGAATTTAAAAACACATGGGTTGCTGTTAAGTCTCTGAAAGTGACTTATTTAGGACCCATTTAGCTTAGGAAGATGTACACTTTTAGGTGTTTTTGATAGCATTTAGCCTAAACCTATGCTTTAATATGAGAATTAGAAGAAGGTAGCTAATTTAGGACTTATGCACAATAGGTAGAAAAAGGGTTGAAAACCGAAGGAAAAGAATGAAAAAATGAGCATTGCAAATGAATTGCGAAAACATTGCGGTGACCGCAATTATTCAAGTTAAAACCGTAAGTTGGCTGATCTTTTTCTGTTTAGATCCGACTTTTCAGGGATTCGTTCTTTCTCCTCCATCCATTCTGATATATGACGTTGAAGATTGATGGTTCTCCTTGGCCCAAACGCACCTGCAAACTACTATAAAAGGGGGTCAAAGTCGGAGGTTCAATCATCACTCGAAGCGCAGAAGTCTTCTCGCAGTCCACCATTTCCATCTGTTTTCCTTTGCCGTTTGTTGGAGTGAGAGTCTCAGCTTTTGGAGTCGATAATCTGATAGGAAGGAGAGGAGATTCTTCTTCTCTCTCGATTGGATTCATCCAAGCAAGGCTGACTTTTCATCACCTTCATTCGAGGCGACTGCCACGAAGTTTTCCAGCAATCTTTTACTGCTTTTCTGTTCTGTTCTTCTTATTTCCATTTCTGATCACTGTTGTTCTTAGTCTAGAGTTTTAATTACTGCATTTCGTTGTTGTCTGTCTTGGATTCATTTCTTCCAAAGCTTTCCTTTGTCATTCAAACACTCAAAGTAATCAAAGTACAATTCTGCATTTTACAGTTTCTATCTTGTTCTGCTACGGGTTTTGCTTACTGTTTTAAGTACATTTCCTTTCTAAGCATGTCTATCTTATCTACCATTTCTGTTCTCTATATATCCATGAGTAGCTAAGTCACTTAGGGGCATGCTAATGACAGAACTATAGGCTAAAAAACGTAAATCAAGTAGGCAGATTAACACTCGAACATTGATTGTATGTAAGCTTCATCCCACGGGCAATTTCGATTGGCCATCCATTTTGTCCAAAGAACTCCTAACCTCTGGAAGGAGTAAGAGTTCAGAGTCATATAATCATGCTAGCCTTTCATGGTAATCAGGAAACGGCCTAGGAATAGGCGTTTCCCTAGTACAAACTAAACACTCCTGCTTAAATAAGATGCTTGAGACCTTACTTTGAAGTCGAGTAAACTTAAGACTCTAATGCATGGAATCGGACGATACTTGAGATAGAGTGAGTTTGATGTATAGAGAGTTGATCCAAAGCTTGATAATCGTAATAAACTGCCTATAGGATAGTCATTAGTAGCCCTTAATTCGCCCATTTACATACTTTTGCTGTTGAGTTAATTGCGGATTAATTGCGGTTCTCGCAATTCTGCTAAGTTGCATTCTGTTTAGCTGTTTTCTTCCTCGTTTATTAATTCCATCTCTTGTCTTTTAAGTCTAGTTTTAACTTGCATTTGTTTATGTTATATCCCTTTATACATTCAGCAAAAAGTAGATAATTAAAAACCAATTTTACCCCATCAAATTCATCCCATCTTTCTTAACAAACACACTTCGCGAATAGCTAAAAATGAGTCTCTGTGGAAAAAACGAATGAAATATACTTACTACTTGCTGTGAGACCATGTATGCTTGCATGTTCTAAGTGCTCTCTCTACACTTTTGCATAATTATCTTTACACATTGAGCACGCAACAAGTTTTTGGCGCCGCTGCCGGGGACTTATTTTAAGTGAAAACGAAGTTTGTTAAGTTTGAAACATCAAAGTATTTTTCATTGAATTTGATCCATTTTCATTTCTTTTTCAGGTACCATTTAGGGTAGTTTATGAATGAGACTCCAAGTAGTGATCTAGAGTTCAACCCTGAGCCCGAGAGATTACTTAGAGCTAGGAATAGAGCCAAGAAACGTCTCTTTAAACAAACCCTTCTACCTCCAATCATTGCAGAGACTACAATTCCTCCGCAATTACCTCAAGAAGAAATGGCTGGAGTAAATCAAAACCTGGTGCCTGTCACTCGCAATCCCATTGAAATAGCGAATGACAAGGATAGCGCCGTCCTTTCATATTTAGTACCTATGCCTGGGGAGCTGAACCCCAGCATAATCCGTCCTGAAATCACTGCCAACTCATTCGAGTTAAAGCCAGTGATGTTCCAAATGTTGTCCACTGTGGGACAATTCTTTGGAATAGAAAATGAGGACCCCCATAACCACCTTAGGAACTTCTTAGGAGTTAGTGACACATTCCTAATCCCTGGAGTTTCCCAAGAAGCCCTGAGGCTATATCTTTTCCCTTACTCTTTAAGGGACAAAGCCAAAACATGGTTAAATTCTTTACCCTCAGGATCTGTCCGCAATTGGACAGATTTAGCAGAAAAATTCCTAGTCAAATACTTCCCACCTGATAGGAATTCGACCTTTCGTGATGATATCATAAAATTCAAACAAGCTCCAAGTGAGTCTCTTCACGAAGCTTGGACAAGATTCAAAGACCTTCTCATTAAATGTCCACACCATGGCATTCCATGGTGTATCCAAATAGAAGTCTTCTTTAAAGGATGCAACCCCAGCACCAGACAAGTTTTAAATTCATCTGCTGGAGGTTCCATGTTGTCCAAGAGTTACAACGAAGCTTATGAGATCTTGGAGAAGATCTCAACATCTCATTGTAGGTGGTCAGACGATCCTGTAGAGCCAACTAGAGCTCAAGACAAGGATGCTCTAAGCGCCATGAGCACCCAAATAAATTCCCTGACCAACTTAGTTAAGCAAATGGCTCAGGCCAATCTCCAAACCAGTGCCAATACCGCCACAGCCATGTCAATGGGCACCCAACCAAATCAAGGCGAGGCACCAATCTGTGGATTCTGCGGGGAAGGGCACCCTTATGAATATTACCCTGGGAATCCATCCTCGGTCTGCTATGTAGGAAGTCAGCAGCAGCCAAGGAACAACCCCTACTCACAAACTTACAATCCTGGCTGGAGAAACCACCCTAACCTGTCATGGGGTGGCCAACAGAACACTAACCAAAATCCTAACCAACCAAGGCCGAGTGGAACACCTGGTTTCACTCCCCAACATAACCAGTCAATGTACCAAAAACCTTACAATCAACCTGTAGGATCTTCTGTAGAAAACCTACTCAAGGAATATATAGCTAAGAATGATGCTACTCTTCAGAGCCAGCAAGCTACTCTTAGGAGCCTGGAAAACCAAATAGGCCAATTAGCCAATGAACTTAAAAGTAGGCCCCAAGGTAGACTCCCTGCTGATACCGAGGTACCAAGGAGAGATGGCAAAGAACAAGTTCAAGCCATTGAACTTAGGAGTGGAAGACCATTGGTGAGCAACACAAAGGACACACCAAAGAGAGTAGAGAACACTGAGTCTAGTGCTCCACTGGAGTCTCTGCCAAGCCAAGATCCACCACCAACTAGCACATCAGGAGCCAGGCTAGAGCCAATTGTTGAGGACGTAGAAGAAATTCCAAGGCCTCCACCTATCTTAAGGCGTCCTGACGTGCCTGCATATGTGCCACCACCTCCATACCCTCGAAGGCTTAAGAAGAAGCAGGAACAGGAAGTTCATTTTAATAAATTTTTAGAAATACTTAAGCAAGTGCATGTTAACATTCCTTTTGTAGAGGTTTTACAGTCTATGCCTTCATATGTAAAGTTTTTGAAGGACATTATTACTAACAAAAAAATAATTGGTGAGTTTGAAACAGTGAACCTCACCGAGGAGTGCAGTGCCATCCTCCAGAACAAGCTGCCCAAGAAGGAGAAGGATCCTGGTTCTTTCACCTTACCTGTAGAACTTGGAGGCAAGCACGTGGGCAGAGCGCTTTGTGACCTGGGCGCCAGCATAAATCTCATGCCCCTGTCCCTATTCCGCCAGTTGGGAATAGGAGAAGCACGTCCAACTACTGTCACTTTACAGCTAGCAGACAGATCCATCGCATATCCAGAAGGTAAGATTGAGGATATTCTAGTTAAAGTTGACAAATTCATTTTCCTTGCAGATTTCATTGTCCTGGACTATGAGGCAGACAAGGAGGTTCCCATCCTGCTAGGTAGACCATTTCTAGCCACAGGTAGGGCATTAATAGATGTTCAAAAAGGTGAGTTAACTATGAGGGTTCATGATGAAGAGGTAAAATTTAGTGTTTACAAAGCTTTAAGGTATCCCTCTGATTCTGAGTCTTGTGCTAGCATGGATGTTGTTGACTCACTAATGGAAAAACAATTAGAGCATGTACTGTTAACCAAGCATGCTAGTGAATATGTACAAGTAGATGTAGCTGACTTGAATGTATCTGACATAATGAATATGCCTGTAAATAACCCTCAACATGTATGTATGAATATAGATTTAACTGATAGAACTATTAATCCTCTGAAGCCCTCCATTGAGCATCCACCTATTTTAGAACTGAAACCACTACCTACTCACCTCAAATATGCATATCTAGGAGATAATGACACGCTGCCTGTAATTATTTCTTCTAAGCTAAGTGAACAGCATGAGGTTGATTTAATTTTACTGCTTAAGCAACATAGGAAGGCTATAGCATGGACTATTGCTGATATTCGAGGCATTAGCCCTTCTTATTGCATGCACAAAATTATACTAGAGGATGAGCACACACCTAGGGTAGATCACCAGCGTAGGTTGAACCCCTCTATGAAAGAGGTAGTGAAGAAGGAAATAATCAAGTGGTTAGATGCTGGAGTAATTTTCCCCATAGCTAGTAGCCAGTGGGTGAGCCCCATCCAATGTGTACCTAAAAAGGGGGGAATAACTGTGGTAGTCAATGAGAACAACGAACTGATTCCAACAAGGACTGTCACAGGGTGGAGGGTATGTATGGATTACAGAAAACTAAATAAAGAAACTAAAAAAGACCATTTCCCTATACCGTTCATTGACCAGATGCTAGACAGAATAGCTGGTAGAGCCTACTATTGTTTCTTAGATGGCTATTCAGGCTATAATCAAATTACTATAGACCCTAAGGATCAAGAGAAGACCACTTTCACTTGCCCTTTTGGAACGTTTGCCTTCCGCAGAATGCCTTTTGGCCTATGCAATGCACCGGCAACTTTCCAAAGGTGCATGATGGCAATCTTCTCTGAGTTGGATGAGTCCATGATAGAAATATTCATGGATGACTTCTCAGTCTTTGGGGATTCATTTAAAACTTGTCTAGAAAACCTAGGACAAGTCCTGGCTAGGTGTGAAGAGACCAACCTAGTCCTAAATTGGGAAAAGTGCCATTTTATGGTAGATGAAGGGATTGTCTTAGGACATAGAGTGTCAAGGGCAGGTGTAGAAGTGGATAGGGCAAAAATAGAGATCATAGAGAAGTTGGTAGAGCCCCAGAATGTCAAGGCTATTAGGAGTTTCTTAGGTCATGCTGGCTTCTACAGAAGGTTCATCAAGGACTTTTCTAAGATAGCCAAGCCCCTGTGCAAGCTTCTAGAGCTAAATAGACCATTTATCTTCTCTAAAGAATGTGTAGTAGCTTGGAAAACCCTTAAGGAAGCACTAGTCACAGCACCAATCATAGTAGGACCAAATTGGGATCTCCCATTTGAGATGCTATGTGATGCCAGTGACTATGCTGTAGGAGTCATGTTAGGACAGAAGATTGACAAGCTCACACACCCTGTCTATTATGCTAGCAAGACCTTGAATGAGGCTCAATGTAATTATACAACTACAGAGAAAGAGATGCTTGCTGTAGTATTTGCTTGTGAAAAATTCAGAAACTATATTGTAGGCACTAGGACCATTGTATATACTGATCATTCTGCTTTAAAATATCTTATGAGAAAGGCTGATGCTAAGCCTAGATTGATTAGATGGGTGTTATTGCTGCAGGAATTTGATTTGGACATTCGGGACAAGAAGGGATGTGAAAACGTGGTTGCAGATCACCTGTCTCGATTGCAGCACAATTGCGAAAAAATTGCGGAGACCGCAATTTCTGATGCTTTTATAGATGAACATGTCTTTGCGTTGGCTCATCGTGATAACGATGAGGAACCTTGGTTTGCTGACATTGCTAACTTCCGTGCATCACAGGTATTACCAGTGTTCAAGGGAGGACAAGAGAAGAAGAGGTTCCTGCATGAAGCAAGGAAATTCATCTGGGATGACCCCACACTTTACAGAACCTGTGCGGATGGCTTGTTAAGGAAGTGTGTTTCAGCTGCTGAAGCGAAGTCTGTGCTGCAGCACTGTCACTCATCTCCTTATGGTGGACACTTTGGTGGCCAAAGGACAGCTGCGAAGGTATTTCAAAGTGGCTACTACTGGCCAACAATCTTCAAGGACGCCCACAACTATGCCCACAACTGTGACGAGTGCCAAAGGACAGGTAACCTCAGTCGCAAGGATGAGATGCCCCTCACCTACATCTTAGAGTTGGAGCTCTTTGATGTATGGGGCATTGATTTCATGGGACCATTCCCTCCATCATCAGGTAACCTGTACATTTTAGTAGCAGTGGACTACGTGTCCAAGTGGGTAGAAGCAAAAGCATGTCCTAATAATGATGCTAAAACAGTCACTAACTTCTTGCATAGGCACATTTTCACTAGATTTGGGACTCCTCGTGCTATCATTAGTGATGAGGGGTCACATTTCATTAATAAGGCTATGGAAAAGATATTGGCTAAATATAACATTAGACATAGGGTAGCTACTCCCTATCACCCACACTCGAATGGTCAAGCTGAAATTTCCAATAGGGAGATAAAAAACATCTTAGAGAAGGTAGTCAAACCTAATAGGAAAGACTGGTCATTTAAGCTTGAGGATGCACTTTGGGCTTATAGAACAGCATATAAGACACCCATAGGCATGTCTCCCTATAGGTTGGTGTATGGCAAGGCTTGCCACTTGCCACTTGAGTTAGAAAACAAGGCATTTTGGGCCATGAAAGAATTGAATTTTTGTGTAAAGGATGCGGGGACATTGAGATCTTTGCAGCTACATGAACTTGATGAGCTTAGGCATATGGCCTATGAGAATGCCAAGATGTATAAAGAAAAGACCAAAATATGGCACGACAGTAGACTCAGGATCAAAGACTTTAGGAAAGGCCAACTTGTACTCTTATTTAACTCACGATTAAAGTTATTTCCAGGCAAACTAAAGTCTAGATGGTCGGGTCCATTTGTTGTTACTAATGTCTTTGTTCATGGTGCAATAGAGATAAAAAACTTGCAGCAAGGTCAGCCATTTATGGTCAATGGTGCTAGGTTGAAGCACTACTATGAGGAAGGAGATGTGAAGACTCTCTCGGCCTTCCTCTTGACTGAAGCATGACAAAAAGAACGAGAGAGAACGAGTGGTTACTGTGCTCGTTTAGTCAAGGCCAATGCCTTAGTTTATTTTTTCTGTTTTTCCGGTTATCGTTTATATGTTTTGTGGTGTAATTTTAATTGCGTATTTAATGTTTGTTTTGTTTGTTTTTGCAAGAATTCGAAAGAGGGGATCAAGGAGAGTAAATCCCACTTTAAAAATCAAGAAACGGTTGAGCCAAATAAAAGATACGGGCGATCAAAGATTGAGGTTTTGATGAAATAATATCCCTAGAATTGCGCTAAAATTGCTGGATCCGCAAAAAAGAGCCGTTGGGATTTTATCCGTTGCCTTTATATCCGTTGGAAGCCGCTCGATCGTTACGATTATCTCTCTCTTTGCTCTCCAAGAATTCAGCGATTCTCTCCATCTTTGATTCTTCTCCCAAGATCTTCAAGAATCGGCAATGGTGGCCACACGTGCTGAACGATCCGCAGCCAAGAAGAAGGCTGATGACGCAGCTGAAGCGGCTGCGAGGGAAGCGCTTCTCGCCCTTGCAGACGATGGTGCCGTTCGCACCGGTCCTCTCCCCAAGCTCCCTATTCGTAGGAAGAAGTGGAGGGTGGTCACTGAGATCCCTGCTGGACCATCTGAGCCAGTGGGCACGCCCAAGAAACGCCGGTGGAGTGTCAAGACGGCCGCCGAACCAAGCACAGCAAAGACTCCCTCTGTGGAGAGTCAAGAACCTGATCGTGCATCCCACGAGTCAGCCAGAGAAGGTTCGTCGCCGTCTGCATCACCTGCGCGTAGTCCTTCACCATCTGAACCAGTGCCGAGCGCAGAGTCGTCGCCGCCTGCACAGAGCCCCGAGTTGTCTTCAGCACCTCAGAGTTCTGACCCGACACCTGCAGCAGCGCAGAGTCCTGAACTGCCATCTTCGCCACTGAGTTCTGCGCAGACACCATCAGCAGAGCACAATTCTCCACGGCCTGATCCTGAATTCCCTTATGGGGATTATCAAGAGTCCACTCAGGGCAGTGGAGATGGTGGGGAAGACGAAGTCTTCTCTCCTATGAGGGAAGATAGCCCTGCCGAGCCTGCACAGCAGGACGATTCTATGGAGGAGACGTTGGGGGCATGCTTCCCGCAACTCAACACCAAAGCCAGGCTCAGGAAGAAAAAGAAGGCCAGACTTGACAAGGCCAAGAAGTTGAAGAAAAAGAAGGCCAAGAAGGTGCCGTCGACGGACAAGGAGAGTGCTGAGCCTTCGCTCAAACGCCTCAAGGTGGAGGCTGCTGCATCATCCAAACCAGCAGATAAGGGGAAGGCTAAACTCTACCCTGAAGACGAACCTCCGTCAGTGAGGTATGTCTCATCTGATGCGGAATCCAGGGGTGTTGAGCTAAGGAAGAGGGACCTGTTGCACGAGAAGGGATTCCTTGATCGACTTGCTGACCTGCCGCAGTTCTTGCGCGCAGGGGTGATCAACCACGGCTGGGAAGAATTCTGCAGACCGCCTAATCCAGCCTACACGAGCATGGTGTACGATTTCTACGCTAATGTGCTCAGCCCGGAGGATGGCCTATCTGTGGCCTATCTCGACGCTGCCGCGCGCTTCGTCTGCGTGTGGCAATCGGGGCGGCGTCGAGACCCTCGGGTGGCGTCTCGACGCTGGGGGCGCGCGCGCGTGCGTCGGATGATGTCTGGGCGGCGTCGAGACGCTTGGCCAGCGTCTCGACGCTGGCAGCGTCGAGCTAGCGTCGAGCTAGCGTCTCGACGCTGCCGCCCATGCAATGTTGCTCTCGGGTTTGATGGCCAACTTTTGCCTTTCAATGGCAAATTTTGCCATTTCTTCATTGCTTCAAGCCCCTTGGCTCCCGATGCGTCCATGAAGCTCTAAAGTGTTACTTTTAGCCCCGAAACACGTCCTCGGACTCCTTGAGCTCTCTATCATGAGTTTACCTACAAAAAGGCATTTTAATCAATATCGAGCATGGTTTTAGCTAAAATTAGGGAGTAAATAATAGCTCTAATTTGGAGCTATCACTCGGCCTCATAGCGGAACTCACCATTTGGAAGTTTTCACATGCATGATGGGATCTTCGCCTGTTTCACCACAAAAAGAAGGCAGTTGATTAATTAAATCGTATTTAAGCTCAAACTTACCTGTGATTTTCGGGTAGGAAATACACAAAGGTTGGCGGTCCAAATCAACTGACGCCCACTATCTGAGTGTTTTCTGATATTCAGCCGAATTGCCATCCATAGTAACTTCCATTTCCTTAATTAAAATTCACCACTCTAGCACTCTAGCACACTTAACAAACAAATCAAATTTTGCAAATAATAAAAGAATAAACAAATCAAAAATAAAAATTCAATAAGCCTACAAATTAAATCTAAATTAAGCCGAATAAACCTTAGTTCCCCGACAACGGCGCCAATTTTGGTAGCAATATTTTTGAACTATCACCAAATATAGGGTTGTCGAGACCCGCCAAAATAAATTTGTAATTACCCGAATTCACCGAGAGATTAGTAGCTAGCGATAACGGGGTCGATCCACAGAGAATTATGTTAATCCAACTTAATTCTAATTCAATTTGCAAACCAGAAAAATAAACGATTGGGGGAGATTTTGGTTTAATATATGCTAACGGAAAATAACGCAAAGAAGGAAAAAGAAAACTTATTTAACGGAGCGTTCGACTCGGGGCGTTCGGGATTAAATAATAGCTAATTAACGGATCACAGGCTAACGGAGAATTTCAGCTAAACAGACGGAAGAATGCGCATCTCATCTCAATTAATTAATTAATTCAGACACGCCCCATGGATAATAATTAGACACAATTAATTATGCTAATTAAGCATATCGATTGGACATTGGGAGCCAACGCTCTCTGTTGCGTGCTCAATGTGTAAAAGAAATAAGCAATAAGAAAGAGAGAGCACTCAGAACATGCAAGCATACATGATCTTGTAGCAAGTAGTAAGTATTTTTTCATTCGTTTTCCCACAGAGATTTATTATTAGCTACTCGTGAAGTGTATTGTTAAGCAAGAATGGGTGGATTTGATGGGGTAGATTTGGTTTAAAAATGTCTAATTACTAATGAATATATAAAGGATAGCAACATGAACAAGTGCAAGTCAATGATAAACTCAGACGTAAAGAGGAGAGATTAATAAACGAAGAGGAAAATAGCAAGGCAGAATTTTTAACTCAATAGAATTACGAGAACAACAATTTTACCGCAATGTTACTAACAGCGAAAGTGTGTAAAATGGAGAAACAAGGGCTACTAACGACTCCTCTATAGGCATTTTCACACGATTCTCAAGCGTTGGATCAACTCACTATGCATCAAACTAACTCATTCTCATGTATCTTCCGATTTCATGCATTAGATTCTTTAGTTTACTCATGTCCAAGTAAGGTCTTAAGCATCTTGTTAAAGCAGTAAGTTATGATTTGTACTAGGAAAACGCCTATTCCTAGGTCGTTTTCTGGTTACCTTGAGAGGCTAGCATGAGGGTATGACTCTGAACTCTTACTCCTTCCAGAGGTTAGGAGTTCTTTGGACAAAATGGATGGCCAATCGAAATTGCCCGTGGGATGAAGCTTACATTCAATCAATGCATTCGAGAGCTATCCTACATGCTTGGTTCACGTGTTTTAGCCTATAGTATTGTCATTAGCATGCCCCTATGTTACTTAGTTACTCATGGATGTAAAGAGAACAGAAATATCAGATGAAGAAGGCATGCTTAGAAGAAAATTAAAGACAAAGCAGCAAGGCGAAACAGTAGGCAGAAATGAAATAAGAGAAAGTGCGAAATGATGAATTGTGCTTTGATTACTCAATTGTTTGAATGAACAGATGAAGATTTAAAGTTACTAACATAAAGACAGAAAGCAACGAAATGGAATGGATTAACTAATGGAAAAGAAATAACAACAAAACGGTGCTGGAAATGAAAAGTAAAAGACAGAAAGCAGTAAAATGAGCTTGATCGCCTCGTCGCAAACGCCTCGGCTGAAGGGTGAGAAAGGTGAGCCTTGCTTGGATTAATCCAATCAGGAGAGAAGATGAATCTTCTCTCCTTCCTTTCAGATTTTCGACTCCAACAGCTGAACCTCTCAAACCAACAGACGGAGAAGAGAATGAATGGGAAAGACTACGCTGCGAAGAGACTTCTACGCTTTCGGATGATGATTGAACCCTCCTCTTTGAGCTCCTTTTATAGTATTCTGCAGGTGCGATTGGGCCAAGGAGAACCATCCATCCTCAACGTCGTACTTCAAAATGGATGGAGGAGAAAGAACGAATCCCTGAAATATCGGATCACAACAGAAAAAGGTTAGCCAACTTACGGATTTCACTTAAAACATTGCGGTTTTAGCAATGTTTCCGCAATGCCTCCGCAATGCACAGTTTTCATTCTTCTAACTTCGTTTTTCATTCTTTTTCTCTCCTTTTGCATACAAGTCCTAATTTAGCTTCCCTCTTCTACTTCTCATATATAAGTATAGGTTTAAGCTAAATCCTATCAAAAACACTCACAAATGCACAACTTCCTAACACAAATAAGTCCTAAAATAGTCACTTTTGGAAACGTAACACAACCCCAAACTTAAGGTTTTGCTCGTCCTCGAGCAAACTAAGGACTTACTTAGGCTGCTGTTTTTATCCTTTCTAACCACTTGCTGAATCCCCTAAATTCCTATCTATAGCGGTGCTGTCCTGTGACACACTTCTAAGTTTACAACTATCCTCTTATTTTGCCTCTTCTGACTTCGCACGCCTAATACTCCTACTGTTTCATTAACTCCCTACGACTGATCTACTTGCTTCTGTCATATCGTGCAACTATCCCTAAGGTTTCAAATTCTACCTAGCTTTACCCAGACTCAGTACATGCTTCTAGTTTTTACTTTTGAGCTACCTAGGATTCCTTAGAGTCATGCCAGTCTTAGTATTAATAGTGATAGTAGTACATTTAGAGAACAACCTAAACCCTGGCATCACTACATTGGACATACATTCATCTCCCTAAACAACCCTACAAGTTACAACTTTGTGCTCAGCTAATTGAGGATCAGAGTTCTTTTTATTCAGGACATCTAAGCCACAAAGTTGCAACTCCTAGGTATACATTCTTCTTCCCTACTTCTTCCTTTTTTTCTTTCTTACTTTGGTGGAGCCTCTCCTTTGGTTGCCTTTTGATGCAATGCCACTTGTGGGTTACACACTTGGCACTGATTACTCAGCAACTTTGAGAGAGACACCCCTCTTTATTCTATTTTTCATTTTTTTTCTTCAGCTCATCATTTTTTTTGTAAAGGAGAAGAAGAATGCTTATGCTTTAAGGGAGAGAGGAATGTTTCTAGGCCTAGGGTGGCCTCCCCCAAACTTGAACTACTCATTGTCCCCAATGAGTGTCTGAGGTGGCACACCCCCAAACTTGTCCTAGAAGCATCTAGTCTAGGGTAAAACAAAGAGAATCTAAAAGCCCTAGGCATAGACAGAACATGCTGAAAGCAAACATCACAGCAGCAAAAATTTATAAAAACAGGCAGGGAAGGACTTAAAGCTACGCATGTTGAGCAATTTTAAAAGGCTAATTTAAACTATCAAAGGTGTCTTATGACACTCATCCAGCATGCTTATAAATAGGCTATATCAGGGAGTCAAGATAGCAGCAAAAGAACAAAATTAAACAGAACCAGCCTAGCTAAACAGTCAGTCAAAAACATGCAATTACCAACAAAAATTGCGGATTCCGCAATTATTTCGCAATGGATACAGGGCAGGTATATCAGTGATCAAGGCCCCTATGCATGCTCTTTCCAGTCATTTAAGCTATACAAAAAGGAAACTAAAATAATCTACCTATTCAGCTACCATCAGACTATACTAAACAAATTTAAACAATAAAAATAAAGAACTAAAAACAGATCAAAATTGATTTCAAAATAGCAGAATTCACACAGTTAACGCAAAGCAGTTTGATTTTTATTTTTTTTTTCTTTAAGGGACCAGAAATACTCCCTTGAGTGTTAATCAGCCTAGCACTCAGATGTCCTCATCATCATCATCCCTTCTTGGTCCTGGAGGCGCCCAGGGTGTCAGTAGGTCCGTGGGGAACTCAGGAAAGATGCAGCCCAATTGGTCTGCAACATCCTTATCCCTTGCCTGCGCATATGTTGCCCATTGAGCCATCTTCTTCTGCAGGTCCATTAGGCAGGCCATTGACAGAGACTGAGCAGTAACCAGGCCATCCAGCTCGAACTCCATGTTCCCCTTCCTTCGCATCCTCAAGGCTGTAGGCAACTTCAGGTGCCCCGTGTAGGCCAGCTGCCTTTCCATCCGCTCGATTCGTACCCCTGCACGTAAGCAAAGCTTAGTGATTGTATTGGGAAAGAAAAGTGGACCCTTACCCTTTTTGGCGTAGTCTGCGATTGAGGCTGCAATGACCTCACCAACGTTGATTGTGAGGCCCCTCATGATCGCATAGACCAGCAGCGATCTGCCTTGGTTGATGGTGGTCTCGTGGGTCACTGGGGACAGCTTCCTCCGCACGAAGGAAAACCAGACTGCTGCCTTGGCTGTGAGGGTGGCACTCATCAGGATGTGCTTCCCATTGCGTGAAACTGTCCAAGCTGCCTCAGGTTGGCCAATGATCCGAATTGCTTCCTCCAGGACAGCCTCTGTTGGCGCATCAACGATCCTGGCATAGTCAGTGTGCTTTTGCCCCTTGAGGCCATAGGCTTCATTGATTGCCTTAGCTGAGAAATCCACCTCGACTCCTCTGACCACAGATAGGCCATCCTCAGGGTTCATCAAATTGGCATAGAAATCATACACCATGCTGGAGTAGGCGGGGATGGGCGGTCTGCACAGCTCTTCCCAGCCGTGATTGGTGATCCCTGCGCGCAAGAATTGCGGCAGGTCTGCGAGCGCGTCAAGGAATCCCTTCTCATGGAGCAGGTCCCTCTTCCTCAGCTCAGTGCCCCTTGATTCTGCATCAGAGGACACATACCTCACAGATTGAGGCTCATCTTCGGGGTACAGCTTGGCTTTCCCCTTGTCTTTTGGTTTGGCTGATTCAGCAGCCTCGATCTTGAGCTTCTTCAGAGATGGCTCACCACTATCCTTCTGTGATGAAGGCTTACCCCTGGCTTTCTTTTTCTTGGACTTCTTCGAAGCCTTTGGCCGTTTGGCCTTGACAACCTTGGTGGCTCTCTTTCTCAATCCCGCCTTGGTTGTGATCTATTGGAGGCAATCCCCCAATGTCTCATCCATCGAATCATCCCTCTCTACAGGGCTGTCGGGGCTGACTTCCCTTAAGGGCGAGAAGACCTCGTCTTCCTCAGCTGCGTCGTCGCCATGCGCCGATTCTTGATGCTCTTCATCTGAAATTTCAGGTTCAGGCGTCTGAGAGATGGGTGATGCTTCAGGGCTCTGTGGTGGTGGAGTCTTTTCAGAGCTCTGTGGCGACGGAGATGGTTCAGGACTTCGCGCCGGTGGAGATGGAGAATGGCTTTGCTTGGCCGTCTCGTAGGATGGACGGCCACTCTCTCGACTCCCCACAGAGGGAGTCTTCTTCTTGACTGCTGCGTCGGCCACAGCCATCTTCCACTTCCTTTTCTTGGGCGTTCCTGCTGGTTCAGATGGTCCAGCAGGGATCTCCGTCACTACCTTCCACTTCTTCTTGCGAACAGGAAGCTTGGGAAGGCGTTCAGTTCGCGCGGCCTCAGCGTCTGCCAAGGCAAGGAGTGCCTCTCTCGCAGCGATCTCAGCGTCGTCGGCCTTCTTCTTGGATGCGGATCTCTCTGCTCTTGTTAGCACCATGGTGGAATCGTAAGAATCTGGAAAGAGGAATTGTAGAGGAAGAAGGAGAGAGCTTTCTTTGAGTTCAGGGAATGAGGGAAGCGTACGGATCAGAGCGCTTCTAACGGCTATAAGTCATGATGGAAATCCCAACGGCTATTTCTGTTGCGGATTCAGCAAATCTACCGCAATTAAATGGCCGTTGGAGATTTCCTTCGTTTCAAATGCCCATATTTCCTCAACTCAATCTTCGATTTGGCCCAATATCTTCCCCGATCTTTTATCCTAGATCCATCTCCTTGATTCCCTCTATCGATCCCCTATCAAAAGAAATAAAATCAACATCAAATTCGTAATTAAAATCACACAAAAATATACACAAACCGTAACCGAAAAAATAGCAAAAAATAAACTAAGGCATAGCCTCGCATGGACGAGCACAGTGATCACTCGTCCTCTCTCGTTCTTATTTTCACGTTTCAGTCAAGAGGAAGGCCGAGAGAGTCTTCACATCTCCTTCCTCATAATAATGCTTCAATCTTGCACCATTAACCATGAACGGTTGCCCGTGCTGCAGGTTCCTAATCTCGATTGCACCATGAACAAACACGTTAGTTATCACAAAAGGACCTGACCATCTGGACTTAAGTTTGCCTGGAAATAATCTCAACCGTGAGTTAAATAATAACACAAGCTGGCCTTTCTTAAAGTCCTTAATCCTAAGTCTACTATCATGCCAAATCTTAGTCTTTTCCTTATACATTTTCGCATTTTCATAGGACATATGTCTGAGCTCATCAAGCTCATGTAATTGCAAAGACCGCAATGTTCCCGCATCGGTCACGCAATAATTCAGTTCTTTTAAGGCCCAAAATGCTTTAATTTCTAATTCGAATGGTAAGTGACATGCTTTGCCATACACAAGTCTATAAGGAGACATACTGGTGCGCGGATTTTTGAATATCCACTTAATCTCAAGCTGTCGAGGCTTGCCAAAATACGATTTATAAAGCCTATGACCAAGGCTTTGCAGCCAGTGGCAACAGGGTCGATCCAAGGAATAGGAAGATTGAATTTACTAGTGAAATAGGGATTTAATTGATTAATTGGTAACGGGGGGTTTTAGCATGCAAAGGAAATAGTAAGAAAGCTAACGGAAGAATAATATGAAGAGAACGTGTGCGCGGTTTGGGGAGTCTCGGGATCAATTGTTAGACAAATTTAACATATCATTTAATTCTAATAACATGGAATTCAGTTTACTGAACACGCGGACGACTACCAGAGAAGCCCCAAAGTAGCCGACTCCATGGATTTTTATTAGACCACACAGTTCTAATTACACTTTATCTAATCCTACGTCAAGGTGATCAGCCCCAAAGTAAATTTAGACAGTCACTAGCTAACCGCGACGAACATTCGAGCGTGAATTCTAACTGCTAGTAGATTGCCCGCAAACGCTGTATGCAATCAACAATTATCCTACCCGACCCGATACTTCAATTTAATTCTATCTACCTGTGTTACTTAGTCGAGCAGTGAGAGGCACGGCATCCCTACTCTTTAACATACACAACATGCGAAACTACTCGAGTGTCAATCGGCGTATTTTAACATGCGCGTTGGATTAAGCAAAGTAGATAAATGCAAAGTAAACAGAACCAATATGCATATCAAAACTCAGATTATCAAAGCTAAAATCGTCTAACAAAATCCCCCTAAACAAGTCCCAAACCGTCACCCTTACCTTAGCCGCTCATGGCGCGGTTCGTCAATCCCGCTCCAACAACGGCCATGGAAGGATTCATCTACTTATTACAATGGAAAGTGGAGCTCACTAGCATGCCAACAATGGCGGAGCTCCACGGAAAATAGAGAGAAAATGGGGAAGAAGAAGACTAAAATCGGCCAAATCCGTAGAGAGATGAAGGAGAAGATGATAAAAAATGTGCAGGAAAATCGTCTTTTAGCTGCTGCCATCGTCGTAGCGTCGAGACGCTAGGCCAGCGTCTCGACGCTGTGCCCTAAGTTTTCCGCGCGCGCGCTCGCGATGGCGTCGCGACGCAAGGCCAGCGTCGAGACGCTGCCTCGATAAAATTCCTGCGCGCGCCTCCTCAGGAGCGTCTCGACGCCAGGGCAGCGTCGAGCTAGCGTCTCGACGCTATCACTCGACGCTTGCTCTCGGGTTTTTCCAGCGTCGAGCCAGCGTCTCGACGCTATAGCTCGACGCTGGCTCTCGGGTTTGGGGCTGAAGCTTTGCCTCTTCAAGGCAGTTTTGGCCCGTTTCTTCACGGAACAAGTTCCCCTCTTCCCGATGCATTCCCGGGGCGCTAAAACTCTACTTTAAGCTCTCGAACATGCCCAACGGACGCACGAGCTCTTTGCCGCTTTTCTCCTACAAAAGAGATATATTTAATCAATTGAAAGCGGACTTTAGCTATAATTAGGACGTATTTAATAGCTCCAAAATGGAGTTATCAAACACCCCAACTTAAACATTGCTAGTCCTCAAGCAAGCACTACAAAGACATTGACTCTAAGGACGCGCTTACATGCATTCTAACTCAAGCCTCCATGCATATTGAAATTTAAACACGAGTATAATCATGGAAGCATTTTGTTCATGTGTTAACTAGGACATATCAAAAATTAACTCTTGCCCCCTAACGTGTGTGTGTGCTAGACAACCACTCCTAAACTCACGTAAACCCGGAAAACCAACATGCAACGCACATCCCGTTTTCCCCCTACTTCTAGCGTTTAAGAACAGCTGCACTTGACTTACACGAGAGAGAGAAGCAAATTAAGAGACCTAATTATTTTCTCATTCTTTTTTTTCTTTCTTTTCAAAAGTACTTTGTACTCTTTTATTTTGGGTTCTTTGAACCAACCTTTCATTTCTTTTTCTTTCCTACTCGAGCTGCCTAACACGTCAAACTTTGGCCAAAGCTTCACGTTTTTAAGGACTGACGCTCACTTCTTTTAAGCGCTAAAAAGAAGGAGGAGCGCCTCGAGAGGAATTTTCTACCAACATGCTTTTCTATTTTTTTTTACATTAGGCTAAGCACATGCTTTCTCAATTAACTAACCACTAACTCTCATGCAACAAGCTACCTAAGGGTGCCTTTCGGGGTGACAACGAGAATTAGCTAAACATGCGATAAACCAAGCTTACGGAATCTAGGGAGAGGTTGCTAAGTGCGCGATGAGTGCAAGGGAGCAACAGAAAAAATTTTAAAATTTTTGACATGAACCTAATAAACACAAAACTCATGCAAAAACTCGATTATGAACATGCTCAGATTTCCAACATGCATTTCCTAAGCTATCACAGTCAGAAAACAATAAACAGAGTTCCAAGCACTTCAATATCTTTGCAACACTTCTCAACAAACTACACATGCACATCCATCGGACTACTCCACCCCCAACTTCAAAATTTGGCATTGTCCTCAATGCCAACCAGTCAGATACAATAAAGTAAAATGGAAGAAGAAATACACTTCCCTGACTCTTAGTGAAGCTGGCGAGGGCGAGGAAGCGGCACATAAACCCATCAGAGCCCAAAATTGCCTTCTCTTCCTTGATTCCTAAAAAAAACAGCAAGCTAATTAATACTAAATTAATCTAAAAAGCAATAAAACTAAACTAAAGCATAAAAACAGTCCATCGCTCGGGTGCCTCCGAGAAGCGCAGAATTTTTAAAGTCGGTTGCTCGACTGTATTCTCTCGACAGACTCATCCATAGTCTGTAGGTGCGGGGGACGATCCAGACTTGTCCTTGGCCACACCTTTCCTGCCATCCACCTGAAAAATGTTTTGCACTCTTCGTGCCTCGGGCACGTGAATATAAGAAGTGTTAGTGCAAAAACCAGCAGTATCATCACACATATTTAAATCATAAATTTTAACAGAGACATGGGAACCATCCCTCAAGCGCGAGGGTAGATTCCCATTCTCAACATGCTCAACAACAGACACATTTCCAACAGTCACAGACGACTTTGATGCATTAATAATAAATTCATTCACCATTCCATCGAATTCTACAGATAAGGCACCCCTATCAACATCTATCTTGACCTTAGCGGTCTTCATAAATGGGCGGCCTAAAAAAATAGAAGAGGAAACATGCGAAGAATTCTCATTCATATTCAGCACATAAAAATCGCATGGAAACAGTAAGTCCTTCACTTTGACTAAA
The DNA here is from genome assembly GCA_028017165.1 of Herpetospermum pedunculosum. NCBI lineage: Eukaryota > Viridiplantae > Streptophyta > Magnoliopsida > Cucurbitales > Cucurbitaceae > Herpetospermum > Herpetospermum pedunculosum. The sequence continues at coordinate 28,985,862 of CM051522.1, forward strand.
ATATCCTCAACCTTCCCTAAGGGATGCACATAAGATCGATCGGCTAGTTGGACAACTATATTGGACTCGATTAAAGTACACAATTCAAGTTCTTTAAAAACATCATAAGACATGACATTAATCGAGGCACCGAGATCTAACATGGCTTTTTCAATGTATTTAGTACCGATAGTGCATGAGATAGAAAACATACTAGGATCGATGCACTTCGGTGGAAGATTACCTTGGAAGATTGCGGAGACGGTTTCTTTCTTCGTCTCGTCACTTTTTCTCGACATTCTCTTACTCGTGCACCACTTCTTGAGAAACTTGGCGTATTTTGGCACTTGGCTTACGGCTTCAAGAAGTGGGATGTTGACCACCACCTTTTGGAAGGTTCGAAGGACCTCCGCATCCTCGGTCTCCAAAGTAGGCTTCACAAGCCGACTCGGGAATGGTGCTCTGGTAACATCCTCGGGTACACTGACCTTCTCATCTTTTCTCACATTCTGAATCTCAGGAGCAGTCGGGGCGGACTTGTTCAAGCTGTCCGTGGCTTCCTTCGCAGCTCTGGTGGAAAGTGACTTCCCACTGCGCAGCTGAATGGCACTCACGTTTTCACATGAGTTTACTGTAGTTTGGGAAGGAAGCTTCCCCGAGCTCTTGCTCTCAATCTTACTAATAGACACCGCCATCTGTGTCAGCTGCTTGTTCAAATTCTGCAGCTCTGCCTTGTGAGAATTAAGCTCCTCTCGAGCCTCTTTCTGAAACTGGCTGGTGCTAGTCACGATGGTCCTTACCATCTCTTCAAGTGAGCTGGAGGAGCTCGAGGCTTGAGCCTGGGTGGAAGAATTAGGCCTATCCTGAGATTGGCCTTGGAAACGAGTTTGTCCTTCCCTATTCCCATAGCTGAAATTAGGATGGTCGCGCCAACCGGGGTTGTAAGTGTTTGCATATGGGTCGTACTTCCTTGGGTTGGAAGCATACCCCCCGATCGCGTTGACCTCCGCATCCTCACGGTGTCCTCCAACGATTTTCTTTAACATGCTGCCTATCTCGGCCACCTGGGCCTTCATTTCAGCCATCTCGTGGCTCTGAGCCACGCTGTGCACTTGGCCTTGTCCCCGAATACCGAATTGCTGCGAGTTTGTAGCCATGTTTGCAATCAACTGCTTGGCCTCAACTGGGGTCTTGTCAATCAGTGCCCCGCCACTCGCTGCATCGATCATCTGCCGGTCATGGGGCGTCATCCCCTCATAAAAGTACTGAATGAGCAGCTGGTCGGCAATCTGATGATGTGGGAAGCTCGCGCACAGGCGCCCGAAGCGTTCCCAGTATTCATGCAGGGACTCACCGACATCCTGGGTGATCCCATATATCCTCTTCCGCAGAGTGGTGGCTAAGGATGCGGGAAAGTATTTCTCCAAGAATACCCGCTTCATATCCTGCCACGTGGTGATGGATCCAGAGGGCAAGTAGTACAGCCAATCCTTGGCCTTGTCCTTGAGCGTACAGGGGAATGCCCTCATATTCAGTTGCTCCTCCGTGACCCCTGCGGGCTTCATCCCCGCGCAGACGCAATAGAATTCCATCAGGTGTTTGTTCGCGTCCTCACCTGCGTTTCCATGGAAAGAAGGTAACTGGTGAATTAAACCAGATTTCAACTCGAAGTTACCTGCTACCACGGGGTAGTTAATGCACAAAGGCTGCAGGTTCAGGTCTGGCGCTGCCAGTTGCTTAAGCGTCCGCGGCGCATCACCTTGCGCCATCTCGCCAACATAGAAGGGATTGCCTTCTTCTTCAATCGGCCTCTGCCCCTCACGGGCTTCTCTACGTAACCGCCGCTCCTCTCTGTCAATCTCAGGGATAAACTGCAATCTACCCTCAGAGGAACGGGTCATACACAAACAAAAATCTAAACATACAAATTACAAACAAGAAAAAATTTCAGCAAACCATCAACAAATCAAATTCAAACTTCAATCATAAATTCAATCAATTGCCTACTCCCCGGCAACGGATTTTTAGTGCGCGGATTTTTGAATATCCACTTAATCTCAAGCTTTCGAGGCTTGCCAAAATACGATTTATAAAGCCTATGACCAAGGCTTTGCAGCCAGTAGCAACAGGGTCGATCCAAGGAATAGGAAGATTGAATTTACTAGTGAAATTGGGATTTAATTGATTAATTGGTAACGGGGGGTTTTAGCATGCAAAGGAAATAGTAAGAAAGCTAACGGAAGAATAATATGAAGAGAACGTGTGCGCGGTTTGGGGAGTCTCGGGATCAATTGTTAGACAAATTTAACTTATCATTTAATTCTAATAACATGGAATTCAGTTTACTGAACACGCGGACGACTACCAGAGAAGCCCCAAAGTAGCCGACTCCTTGGATTTTTATTAGACCACACAGTTCTAATTACACTTTATCTAATCCTACGTCAAGGTGATCAGCCCCATAGTAAATTTAGACAGTCACTAGCTAACCGCGACGAACATTCGAGCGTGAATTCTAACTGCTAGTAGATTGCCCGCAAACGCTGTATGCAATCAACAATTATCCTACCCGACCCGATACTTCGATTTAATTCTATCTACCTGTGTTACTTAGTCGAGCAGTGAGAGGCACGGCATCGCTACTCTTTAACATACCCAACATGCGAAACTACTCGAGTGTCAATCGGCGTATTTTAACATGCGCGTTGGATTAAGCAAAGTAGATAAATGCAAAGTAAACAGAACCAATATGCATATCAAAACTCAGATTATCAAAGCTAAAATCGTCTAACAAAATCCCCCTAAACAAGTCCCAAACCGTCACCCTTACCTTAGCCGCTCATGGCGCGGTTCGTCAATCCCGCTCCAACAACGGCCATGGAAGGATTCATCTACTTATTACAATGGAAAGTGGAGCTCACTAGCATGCCAACAATGGCGGAGCTCCACGGAAAATAGAGAGAAAATGGGGAAGAAGAAGACTAAAATCGGCCAAATCCGTAGAGAGATGAAGGAGAAGATGATAAAAAATGTGCAGGAAAATCGTCTTTTAGCTGCTGCCATCGTCGTAGCGTCGAGACGCTAGGCCAGCGTCTCGACGCTGTGCCCTAAGTTTTCCGCGCGCACGCTCGCGATGGCGTCGCAACGCAAGGCCAGCGTCGCGACGCTGCTGTTGCGTGCTCAATGTGTTAATAAGAATAAGAAATAAGAGAGAGAGAGCACTCAGAACATGCAAGCATACATGATCTTATAGCAAGTAGTAAGTATATTTCATTCGTTTTCCCACAGAGACTTATTTTTAGCTATTCGCGAAGTGTTTTGTTAAGAAAGAAGGGGTGGATTTGATGGGGTAAAATTGGTTTTTAATTATCTAATTTTTGCTGAATGTGTAAAGGAATGCAACATAAACAGATGTAAGTTGAAATTAGACTCAAAGGACAAGAGATGGAATTAATAAGCGAGGAAGAAAACAGCCAAACAGAATGGTAACTTAGCAGAATTGCGGATACCGCAATGTTATCGCAATTGTAAAAACAGTAAAAGTGTGTAAAATGGAGAATTAAGGGCTACTAATGACTATCCTATAGGCATTTTTATACGATTCTCAAGCACTGGATCTACTCTCTATGCATCTAACTATCTTAATCTCATGTATCGTCCGATTCCATGCATTAGATTCTTTAGTTTACTCAACTCAAAGTAAGGTCTTAAGCATCTTGTTAAGGCAGAAAGATATGGTTTGTACTAGGGAAACGCCTATTCCTAGGCCGTTTCCTGGTTACCTTGAAAGGCTAGCATGATAATATGACTCTGAACTCTTACTCCTTCCAGAGGTTAGGAGTTCTTTGGACAAAATGGATGGCCAATCGAAATTGCCCGTGGGATGAAGCTTACATACAATCAATGGTTCGAGAGCTATCCTACATACTTGGTTCACGTTTTTTAGCCTATAGTTCTGTCATTAGCATGCCCCTAAGTGACTTAGCTACTCATGGATATGGAGTAAGTAGAAATACGAGATGAAACCGACATGCTTAGAAGGAATTTAGAGACAAAACAATAAAGGAAAGCAGTAGAATGCAGAGGCAAGAAACTGTGAAATGAAGAATGGAGATTCGATTACTTGATTGTTTGATTGGACAAAAGAAAGCTTAAAAGTAAATAACAGCAAGGCAGAAAGCAACGAAATGGAGTGTTCTAGCTATTAGAAAGAGAACAACACAAAGCAGAAATGTAAACTAGAAAAGGAAAGACAGAAAACAGTAAAGCAAGCTCGAAAGTCTCGTTGCAGCCGCCTCGAATGAAGGATGAGAAAGGTCAGCCTTGCTTGGATGAATCCAATCGGGAGAGAAGAAGAATCTCCTCTCCTTCCTATCAGATTATCGATTCCAACAGCTGAGCTTCGCAAACCAGCAGACGGCAAAGGAAAACTAGGAGAAAAGATGGACTGCGAGAAGACTTCTACGCTTTCGGATGATGCTTGAACCTCCGACTTTGACCCCCTTTTATAGTAGTTTGCAGGTGCGTTTGGGCCAAGGAGAACCATCAATCTTCAACGTCATATATCAGAATGGATGGAGGAGAAAGAACGAATCCCTGAAATCACGGAAATTAACAGAAAAAGATCAGTCAACTTACAGTTTTCACTTGAATAATTGCGGCTTCAGCAATGTTTCCGCAATGCTGTCGCAATGCAGTTTTTTTCATTCTTTTCCTTCGGTTTTCAACCCTTTTCTTTCCTATTGTGCATAAGTCCTAATTTAGCTACCTTCTTCTCATTCTCATATTTAAGCATAGGTTTAAGCTAAATGCTATCAAAAACACCTAAAAGTGTACATCTTGTTAAGCTAAATGGGTCCTAAATAAGTCACTTTCAGAGACTTAACACACCCCCAAACTTAAGGTTTTGCTTGTCCTCAAGCACACTAAGGACTTACCTAGGCTGCTGTTTCATCTTCTTTAACCACCTACTGACTCCCCTATATCCCTATCTATAGCACTGCTGTCCTGTGACACACTTCTAAGCTTAAAACTACCCTCTTATCTAGCTTCTTCTGACTTCGCCTGCCTAACACTCCTTCTGTTTTCATTAACTTCCTACAACTGATCTATTTACTTTTGTCATATCATGCCACTATCCCTAAGGTTTCAAATTCTGCCTAGCTTTACCTCAAACTCAGTACATGCTTCTAGCTTTATTTTTAATGTGTCTAGGATTCCTTAGAGTCATGCCAGTCTTAGTATTAACGGTGACAGTAGTACTTTTAGAGAACAACCTAAACCCTGGCATCACTACATTGGATAAACACTCATCTCCCTAAACAACCCTACAAGTTACAACTTTGTGCTTAGCTAATTGAGGATCAGAGTTCTTTTTAAATAGGACATCTAAGCCACAAAGTTATAACTCCTAGGTATACATTCTTCTTCCCTATGCTTTTCCCTTTTTCTTACTTAGGTGGAGCCTTTCCTTTGGTTGCCTTTTGATGCAATGCCACTTGTGGGTTACACACTTGGCACTGATTACTTAGCAACCTAAGAAAGACCCCCCTCTTTATTCTATTTTTCACTTATGTTTTTTTAGTTCATCATTTTTTTGTAAAGGAAAAGAAGAATGCTTATGTTTCTAAGGGAGAGAGGAATGTTCCTAGGCCTAGGGTGGCCTCCCCCAAACTTCAACTACTCATTGTCCCTAATGAGTGTCTGAGGTGGCACACTGTTGCGTGCTCAATGTGTAAAGATAAATATGCAAACAGGAAGATAGAGCACTTAGAACATGCAAGCATACATGGTCTCACAGCAAGTAGTAAGTATATTTCATTCGTTTTTTCCACAGAGACTCATTTTTAGCTATTCGCGAAGTGTGAATGTTAAGAAAGATGGGATGAATTTGATGGGGTAAAATTGGTTTTTAATTAACTACTTTTTGCTGAATGTGTAGAGGGATATAACATAAACAAATTAAAGTTAAAACTAGACCTAAAGGACAAGAGATGGAATTAATAATCGAGGAAGAAAACAGCTAAACAGAATGATAAAAAGGCAGAATTGCGAGGACCGCAATGTTTCCGCAATTAAATGGCAGCGAATCTGATTAAAACGGGGAATTAAGGGCTACTAATGACTGTCCTATAGGCATTTTATTACGATTATCAAGCTTTGGATCAACTCTCTATACATCAAACTCACTCTATCTCAAGTATCGTCCGATTCCATGCATTAGAGACTCAAGTTTACTCGACTTCAAAGTAAGGACTTAAGCATCTTGTTAAAACAGGAGTGTTCAGTTTGTACTAGGGAAACGCCTATTCCTAGGCCGTTTCCTGATTACCATGAAAGGCTAGCATGATTATATGACTCTGAACTCTTACTCCTTCCAGAGGTTAGGAGTTCTTTGGACAAAATGGATGGCCAATCGAAATTGCCCGTGGAATGAAGCTTACATACAATCAATGTTCGAGTGTTGATCTGCCTACTTGACTCACGTTTTTTAGCCTATAGTTCTGTCATTAGCATGCCCCTAAATGATTTTAGTTACTCATGGATATGTAAAGAGCAGAAATGGTAGATAAGATAGACATGCTTAGAAGAGAAATGTGTATAAAATAGTAAGCCAAAACCGTAGCAGAACAAGATGGGAACTGTAAGTTGCAGAATTGAACTTCGATTACCTTAAGTGTTTGAATGACAAAGGAAAGCTTTAAAAGAACTGAATCCAGGACAGACAACAACGAAATGCAGTACTTGAAATGTTAAACTAAGAACAACAGTGAACAGAAATGGAATTGAGAAGAAAAGAACAGAAAACAGTAAAGGCTTGCTGAACACTTCGTGGCAGTCGCCTCGAATGATGGTGATGAGAATTCAGCTGTGCTTGGATGAATCCAATCGAGAGAGAAGAAGAATCTTCTCTCCTTCCTATCAGATTATCGACTCCAAAAGCTGAGAACCTCACTCCAACAGACGGCAAAGGAATTTAGAGAGAAGTGGTGGACTGCGAGAAGACTTCTGCACTTCGAATTGATGACTGAACCTCCGACTTTGACCCCCTTTTATAGTAGTTTGCAGGTGCGTTTGGGCCAAGGAGAACCATCAACCTTCAACGTCATATATCAGAATGGATGGAGGAGAAAGAACGAATCCCTGAAAAGTCGGATCTAAACAGAAAATGATCAGCCAACTTACGGTTTTAACTTGAATAATTGCGGTCACCGCAATTATTCCGCAATTCATTTGCAATGGTTATTTTTTTCATTCTTTTCTTCGGTTTTCAACCCTTTTTCTACCTATTGTACACAAGTCCTATATTAGCTACCTTCTTCTAATTCTCATATTAAAGCATAGGTTTAAGCTAATTGCTAACAAAAACACCTAAATGTGTACATCTTTTTAAGCTAAATGGGTCCTAAATAAGTCACTTTCAGAGACTTAACACACCCCCAAACTTAAGGCTTTGCTTGTCCTCAAGCATACTAAGGACTTACCTAGGCTGCTGTTTCTTCTTCTTTAACTACTCACTAACTCCCTTATATTCTTGTCTATAGCAATGCTGTCCTGTGACACACTTCCAAGTTTAGAACTAACCTCTTGTCTAGCTTCTTCTGACTTCACCTGCCTACTATACCCACTGCTTTTGTTAACCCCCTACTACTGATCTAACTACTTGTATGATATCATGCTATTATCCCTAAGGTTTCAAATTCTACCAAGCTTTACTCTAGACTCAGTACATGCTTCTAGCTTATTTTTAATGTGTCTAGGATTCCTTAGAGTCATGCCAGTCTTAGTTTTAACGGTGACAGTGGTACTTTTAGAGAACAACCTAAACCCTGGCATCACTACATTGGATATACATTCATCTCCCTAGACAAACCTAAAAGCTACAACCTTGTGCTTAGCTCATTAAGGATCAGAGTTCTTTTTTTTTCATAGGACATCTAAGCCACAAGATTATAACTCCCAAGCATACATTCTTCTTCCCCTATTTCTCCTTTTTCTTTCTTTTTTTCCTTAGGTGGAGTCTCCCCTTGGTTTGCCTTTTGATGCAATGCCATTTATGGTTTACACACTTGGCACTGATTACTCAGCAACTTGAGAAAGACTCCCCTCTTTATTCTATTTTTCACTTTTTCTATTTATCACAAAAAAAAAATTTTTTTAGGAGAAGAAGAATGCTTATGTCCTAAGGAAGAGAGGAATGTTCCTAGGCCTAGGGTGGCCTCCCCCAAACTTCAACTACTCATTGTCCCCAATGAGTGTTTGAGGTGGCACACCCCCAAACTTATCCTAGAAGCATCTAGTCTAAAGTAAAACAAAGAGAATCTAAACATCCTAGGCATAGGCAAAACATTCTAGAAGCAACTATCCCAGCAGCAGAAAATTTGAACATAACAGACAGGTTTCAGGACTTATGGTTTATGCATGCTGAGCACTATTCAGAGGCAAATTTAAACTATCATAAGGTGTCCTATGACACTCATCCAGCATGCTTCAAGATCAGCTATATAAGGTAGTCATGCTAGCAGCAAAAGATAGAATTTAACAGATCACAGCCTAACTAAACAGACAGTCCAAAACATGCTATCAGTCACAAAAATTGCGGGAACCGCAATTATTTCGCAATCCAATCCGGGCAGATATAACATTAACTCAGGCCCCTAGCATGCTTTTTCCCGTTACTCATGCATCCTAAAAATAAAACTAAACTATCCTACCTATTCAGCTAACATCAAACTAGACTAAGCAAAAGAAAAAGCATAAAACTAAACATTAAAAACAGATCAAAAACTGAATCCAAAACAGCATATTATACATTATTCTATCAAAAAGCAGGAAAATTGTCTTTTGTTTCTGAAGGGATCAGTAATACTCCCTCTAGTGCTCTTCAAACCAGCACTCAATTCTCATCATCCTCATCTGGTCGCCTTGGTCTTGGGGGCACCCATGGAGTTAGGAGGTTGGTGGGGAAGTCTGGGAAGATGCACCCCAACTGGTCTGCAACTTCTCTGTCCCTCGCCTGCGCATAGTTGGCCCATTGAGCCATTCTCCTCTGCATGTCCATCAAGCAGGCCATGGATAGGGACTGTTCAGCCGCCAGCCTATCCAACTCAAATTCCATGTTGCCCTTTCTTCTCAGCCTTAGGTGTGCAGGCAACTCCAGATGGCCTGTGTAGGGCAGCTGCTGCTCCAAGCGCTCGGTGGGAACTCCTGCAAGCAAGCATAACTTTGTTATGATGTTGGGGAAAAATAACGGCCCCTTACCCTTTTTTGCACACTCAGCTATGGCAGCAGTGATGACTTCTCCCACGTTGATCGTGAGACCTCTCATTATAGCATAAACCAGCAGCGAACGGCTCTGGTTAATTGTAGTCTCATGAGTCACTGGGGAGAGTCTTCTTCTTACGAATGAAAACCACACAGCTGCCTTAGCCGTGAGGTTGGCACTCATGAGCGTGTGCCGCCCATTGCGTGAGACTGTCCAGGAGGCCTCAGGCTGGCCAATGGTGCGGATGGCTTCTTCCAGCACAGCCTCGGTCGGCTCATCAACTATCCGTGCATAATCTGTGTGAGGCTGGCCCCTTAGACCAAATGCTTCATTAATGGCTTTGGCTGAGAAATCAACCTCCACCCCTCTGACCACAGATAGGCCATCCTCAGGGCTGAGCACGTTAGCATAAAAGTCATACACCATGCTCGTGTATGCTGGATTGGGAGGTCGGCAGAATTCCTCCCAGCCATGGTTGATCACCCCTGCGCGCAAGAACTGCGGCAGGTCAGCAAGTCGATCAAGGAACCCCTTCTCGTGCAACAGGTCCCTTTTCCTCAGCTCCACGCCCCTGGATTCAGCATCAGACGAGACATACCTCACTGACGGAGGTTCATCTTCAGGGTAGAGTTTAGCCTTCCCCTTATCGGCTGGCTTGGAAGATTCAGCAGCCTCCACCTTGAGGCGTTTGAGCGAAGGCTCAGTACTGTCTTTGTCTGCTGAAGGCACTCGCTTGGCCTTCTTCTTCTTCAGTTTCTTGGCTTTCTTGGCCTCCTTCTTGGCCTTCTTCTTCTCTTTCTCCATGTTGATCTGTTGGAGGCAAGCCCCCAACGTTTCTTCCATAGAATCGTCCTGCTGTGCAGGAACATCAGGGCTGTCTTCCCTCATAGGAGAGAAGACTTCTTCTTCCCCAGCATCTCCACTGCCTTGCGTGGACTCCTGATAATCCCCATAAGGGAATTCAGGATCAGGCCGTGGAGAGTTGTGCTCTGCTGATGGTGTATGTGCAGAACTCCATGGCGAAGACGGCAGTTCAGGACTCTGCACAGCCGCAGGTGGTAGATCAGAACTCTGAAGCGCTGGAGATGACTCGGCGCGCTGCGCAGGCGGTGATGATTCTGTGCTTTGCACCGGTTCAGATGGGAGAGGGCTGCGCACAGGTGACACAGACGGCGACGAACCTTCCTTTGCTGACTCGTGAGATGCACGATCAGGTTCTTGACTCTCCACAGAGGGAGTCTTGGCGATGGTTCGTTCGGCGGCAGTCTTGACAGTCCACCGGCGCTTCTTTGGCGTGCCCACTGGCTCAGATGGCCCAGCAGGGATCTCAGTGACCACCCTCCACTTCTTCCTACGAATAGGAAGCTTGGAGAGACGGCCAGTGCGTACAGCACCCTCATCAGCAAGGGCGAGAAGCGCTTCCCTTGCAGCCGCTTCAGCTGCGTCGTCGGCCTTCTTCTTGGCGGCGGATCTTTCAGCCCTAGTGGAAACCATTGTCAAATCTTGGAGGTTTGGAGAGAGAGATCAAAGGTGGAGAGAATCGCAGAAATCTTGGAGAGCAAAGAATGAGAGGATCGTATCAATCGGGCGCCTTCTAACGGCTATAAAAGCAACGGAAAAATCCCAACGGCTCTTTTTGCGGATCCAGCAATTTTTGCGCAATTCTAGGGACAATATTTCATAACAAATCCAAACTTTGATCGCCCGTATCTTTCATTTGGCTCAACCGTTTCTTGATTTTTAAAGTGGGATTTACTCCCCTTGATCCCCTCTTTCGATTCCCTACAAAAACAAATAAAACAAACATTGACTACGCAATTAAAAATACCTCACAAAACATACAAACGATCATCGAAAAAACAGAAAAAATAAACTAAGGCATTGGCCTTGACTAAACGAGCACAGTAACCACTCGTTCTCTCTCGTTTCTAACTTCATGCTTCACGTAGGAGGAAGGCCGAGAGAGTCTTCACATCCCCCTCCTCATAGTAGTGCTTCAACCTAGCACCATTGACCATAAATGGATGTCCTTGCTGCAAGTTTTTAATCTCTATGGCACCATGAACAAAGACATTAGTAATAATAAATGGACCTGACCATCTAGACTTTAATTTGCCTGGAAATAGCTTTAATCGTGAGTTAAATAATAATACAAGTTGGCCCTTTTTAAAGTCTTTGATCCTGAGTCTACTGTCATGCCATATTTTTGTCTTTTCTTTGTACATCTTGGCATTCTCATAGGCCATGTGCCTAAGCTCATCAAGTTCATGTAGCTGTAAAGATCTTAATGTCCCTGCATCCTTCACACAAAAATTTAATTCTTTCATGGCCCAAAATGCCTTGTTTTCCAACTCAAGTGGCAAGTGGCAAGCCTTGCCATACACCAACCTATAGGGAGACATTCCTAGAGGTGTCTTATATGCTGTTCTATAAGCCCAAAGTGCATCCTCAAGCTTGAAAGACCAGTCTTTCCTATTAGGTTTGACTACCTTCTCTAGGATGTTCTTTATCTCCCTATTGGAAATCTCAGCTTGGCCATTTGAGTGTGGGTGGTAGGGAGTAGCTACCCTATGCCTAATGTTATACTTAGCCAATAATTTCTCCATAGCCTTATTAATGAAATGTGACCCCTCATCACTAATGATAGCACGAGGAGTCCCAAATCTAGTGAAAATGTGCCTATGCAAGAAGTTAGTGACTGTCTTAGCATCATTATTAGAACATGCCTTAGCTTCTACCCACTTTGACACGTAGTCTACTGCTACTAAAATGTACAGGTTACCTGATGATGGAGGGAATGGTCCCATGAAATCAATGCCCCACACATCAAAGAGCTCCAACTCTAAGATGTAGGTGAGGGGCATCTCATCCTTACGACTGAGGTTACCTGTCCTTTGGCATTCGTCACAGTTGTGGGCATAGTTGTGGGCATCCTTGAAGATTGTTGGCCAGTAGTAGCCACTCTGAAATACTTTAGCAGCTGTTCTTTGACCACCAAAGTGCCCACCGTAAGGAGATGAGTGACAGTGCTGCAGCACAGACTTCGCTTCAGCAGCTGTAACACACTTCCTCAACAACCCATCAGCACAGGTCCTGTAAAGTATGGGGTCATCCCAGATGAATTTCCTTGCTTCATGGAGGAACCTCTTCTTCTCTTGTCCTCCCTTGAACACTGGTAATACCTATGATGCACGGAAGTTAGCAATGTCAGCAAACCAAGGTTCCTCATCGTTTTCACGATGAGTCAAAGCAAAGATATGTTCATCTATAAAAGCATCAGAAATTGCGGGGTCCGCAATTTTTCCGCAATTGTGCTGCAATCGAGACAGGTGATCTGCAACCACGTTTTCACATCCCTTCTTGTCCCGAATGTCCAAATCGAATTCCTGCAGCAATAACACCCATCTAATCAATCTAGGCTTAGCATCAGCCTTCCTCATCAGATATTTTAAAGCAGAATGGTCAGTATATACAATGGTCCTAGTTCCTACAATATAGTTCCTAAATTTTTCACAAGCAAATACTACAGCAAGCATCTCCTTCTCTGTAGTTGTATAGTTACATTGAGCCTCATTCAAGGTCTTACTAGCATAATAGACAGGATGTGTGAGCTTGTCAATCTTCTGTCCTAACATGACTCCTACAGCATAGTCACTGGCATCACATAGCATCTCAAATGGGAGATCCCAATTTGGTCCTACTATGATTGGTGCTGTGACCAATGCTTCCTTAAGGGCTTTCCAAGCTACCACACATTCTTTAGAAAAGATGAATGGCCTACCTAGCTCTAGAAGCTCACATAGAGGCTTGGCTATCTTAGAGAAGTCCTTGATGAACCTTCTATAGAAGCCAGCATGTCCTAGGAAACTCCTAATAGCTTTGACATTCTGGGGCTCTACCAACTTCTCTATGACCTCTATTTTTGCCCTATCCACTTCTACACCTGCCCTTGACACTCTATGCCCTAAGACAATCCCTTCATCTACCATAAAATGGCATTTTTCCCAATTTAGGACTAGGTTGGTCTCTTCACACCTAGCCAGGACTTGTCCTAAGTTCTCTAGACAGGTTTTAAAGGAGTCCCCAAAGACTGAGAAGTCATCCATGAATATTTCTATTATGGACTCATCCAACTCAGAGAAGATCGCCATCATGCACCTTTGGAAAGTTGCCGGTGCATTGCATAAGCCAAAAGGCATTCTGCGGAAGGCGAACGTTCCAAAAGGGCAAGTGAAGGTAGTCTTCTCTTGATCCTTAGGGTCTATAGTGATTTGATTATAGCCAGAGTACCCATCTAAAAAACAGTAGTAGGCTCTACCAGCTATTCTGTCTAGCATCTGGTCAATGAATGGAAGAGGGAAATGGTCTTTTTTAGTTTCTTTATTTAATTTTCTGTAATCCATACATACCCTCCACCCTGTGACAGTCCTAGTTGGAATCAGTTCGTTGTTCTCATTGACTACCACAGTTATTCCCCCCTTTTTAGGTACGCATTGGATGGGGCTTACCCACTGGCTACTAGCTATGGGGAAAATTACTCCTGCATCTAACCACTTTATTATTTCCTTTTTCACTACCTCTTTCATAGAGGGGTTTAACCTACGCTGGTGATCTACCTTAGGTGTGTGCTCCTCCTCTAGAATAATTTTGTGCATGCAATAAGAAGGGCTAATGCCTCGAATATCAGCAATAGTCCATGCTATAGCCTTCCTATATTGCTTAAGCAGTAAAATTAAATCAACCTCATGCTGTTCACTAAGCTTAGAAGAAATAATTACAGGCAGCGTATCATTATCTCCTAGATATGCATATTTGAGGTGAGTTGGTAGTGGTTTCAGTTCTAAAACAGGTGGATGCTCAATGGAGGGCTTTAACGGATTTACAGTTCTATCAGTTAAGTCTTTAGTCATACATACATGCTGAGGTCTATCTACAGGCATATTCATTATGTCAGATACATTTAGATCATCTACATCTAATCCTACATATTCGTTAACATGCTTGGTTAATAATACATGCTCTAATTGTTCTTCCATTAGTGAGTCAACAACATCAATGCTAGCACAAGACTCAGAATCAGAGGGATACCTTAAAGCTTTGTAAACACTAAATTTTACCTCTTCATCATGAACCCTCATAGTTAACTCACCTTTTTGCACGTCTATTAGTGCCCTACCTGTGGCTAGAAATGGTCTACCTAGCAGGATGGGAACCTCCTTGTCTGCCTCATAGTCCAGGACAATGAAATCTGCAAGGAAAATAAATTTGTCAACTTTAACTAGAATATCCTCAATCTTACCTTCTGGATATGCGATGGATCTGTCTGCTAGTTGTAAAGTGACAGTAGTTGGACGTGCTTCTCCCATTCCCAACTGGCGGAATAGGGACAGGGGCATGAGATTTATGCTGGCGCCCAGGTCACAAAGCGCTCTGCCCACATGCTTGCCTCCAAGTTCTACAGGTAGGGTGAAGGAACCAGGATCCTTCTCCTTCTTGGGCAGCTTGTTTTGGAGGATGGCACTGCACTCCTCGGTGAGGTTTACTGTTTCAAATTCACCAATTATTCTTTTGTTAGTAATAATGTCCTTCAAAAACTTTACATATGAAGGCATAGACTGTAAAACTTCTACAAAAGGAATATTCACATGCACTTGCTTAAGTATTTCTAGAAATTTATTAAAATGAACTTCCTGTTCCTGTTTCTTCTTAAGCCTTCGAGGGTATGGAGGTGGTGGCACATATGCAGGCACGTCAGGACGCCTTAAGATAGGTGGAGGCCTTGGAATTTCTTCTACGTCCTCTACAATTGGCTCTAGCCTGGCTCCTGATGTGCTAGTTGGTGGTGGACCTTGGCTTGGCAGAGATTCCAGTGGAGCACTAGACTCAGTGTTCTCTACTCTCTTTGGTGTGTCCTTTGTGTTGCTCACCAATGGTCTTCCACTCCTAAGTTCAATGGCTTGAACTTGTTCTTTGCCATCTCTCCTTGGTACCTCGGTATCAGCAGGGAGTCTACCTTGGGGCCTACTTTTAAGTTCATTGGCTAATTGGCCTATTTGGTTTTCCAGGCTCCTAAGAGTAGCTTGCTGGCTCTGAAGAGTAGCATCATTCTTAGCTATATATTCCTTGAGTAGGTTTTCTACAGAAGATCCTACAGGTTGATTGTAAGGTTTTTGGTACATTGACTGGTTATGTTGGGGAGTGAAACTAGGTGTTCCACTCGGCCTTGGTTGGTTGGGATTTTGGTTAGTGTTTTGTTGGCCACCCCATGACAGGTTAGGGTGGTTTCTCCAACCAGGGTTATAGGTGTTGGAGTAGGGGTTATTCCTAGGCTGCTGCTGACTACCTACATAGCAGACTGAGGATGGATTCCCAGGGCAGTATTCATAAGGGTGCCCTTCCCCACAGAATCCACAGATTGGTGCCTCGCCTTGACTTGGTTGGGTGCCCATTGACATGGTTGTGGCGGTATTGGCACTGGTTTGGAGATTGGCCTGAGCCATTTGCTTGACTAAGTTGGTCAGGGCATTTATTTGGGTGCTCATGGCGCTTAGAGCATCCTTGTCTTGAGCCCTAGTTGGCTCTACTGGATCGTCTGACCATCTACAGTGAGATGCTGAGATCTTCTCCAAGATCTCATAAGCTTCGTTGTAACTCTTGGACAACATGGAACCTCCAGCAGATGAATTTAAGACTTGTCTGGTGCTGGGGTTGCATCCTTTAAAGAAAACTTCTATTTGGATACACCATGGAATGCCATGGTGTGGACATTTAATGAGAAGGTCTTTGAATCTAGTCCAAGCTTCGTGAAGAGACTCATTATCAGCTTGTTTAAACTTTATGATATCATCACGAAAGGTTGAATTCCTATCAGGTGGGAAGTATTTGACTAGGAATTTTTCTGCTAAATCTGTCCAATTGCGGACAGATCCTGAGGGTAAAGAATTTAGCCATGTTTTGGCTTTGTCCCTCAAAGAGTAAGGGAAAAGATATAGCCTAAGGGCCTCTTGGGAAACTCCAGGGATTAGGAAGGTGTCACTAACTCCTAAAAAGTTCCTAAGATGGTTGTGGGGGTCCTCGTTTTCTATTCCAAAGAATTGTCCCACAGTGGACAACATTTGGAACATCACTGGCTTTAACTCGAATGAGTGGGCAGTGATTTCAGGACGGATTATGCTGGGGTTCAGCTCCCCAGGCATAGGTACTAGATATGACAGAATGGCACTATTCTTGTCATTCGCTATTTCGATGGGGTTGCGAATGGCTTGTGCCGGATTTGGAACTAGATCGCCCATTTCTTTAGTTTCAGGTGTGGTTTGAGGTACAGGAGGTTGTTTAAAGAGACGTTTCTTTGCCTTATTCCTAGCTCGAAGGGATCTTTCAGGTTCAGGATCGAACTCTAAATTACTATGTGAACGCTCACTCATAAACTACCTTAATGGCACCTGCAAAAGAAATGAAACAGATTAGTTTCACTCAATGATAAACTTGATTTTTCAAACTTAACAACTTCGTTTTCACTTAAAATAAGTCCCCGGCAGCGGCGCCAAAAACTTGTTGCGTGCTCAATGTGTAAAGATAAATATGCAAACAGGAAGATAGAGCACTTAGAACATGCAAGCATACATGGTCTCACAGCAAGTAGTAAGTATATTTCATTCGTTTTTTCCACAGAGACTCATTTTTAGCTATTCGCGAAGTGTGAATGTTAAGAAAGATGGGATGAATTTGATGGGGTAAAATTGGTTTTTAATTAACTACTTTTTGCTGAATGTGTAGAGGGATATAACATAAACAAATTAAAGTTAAAACTAGACCTAAAGGACAAGAGATGGAATTAATAATCGAGGAAGAAAACAGCTAAACAGAATGATAAAAAGGCAGAATTGCGAGGACCGCAATGTTTCCGCAATTAAATGGCAGCGAATCTGATTAAAACGGGGAATTAAGGGCTACTAATGACTGTCCTATAGGCATTTTATTACGATTATCAAGCTTTGGATCAACTCTCTATACATCAAACTCACTCTATCTCAAGTATCGTCCGATTCCATGCATTAGAGACTCAAGTTTACTCGACTTCAAAGTAAGGACTTAAGCATCTTGTTAAAACAGGAGTGTTCAGTTTGTACTAGGGAAACGCCTATTCCTAGGCCGTTTCCTGATTACCATGAAAGGCTAGCATGATTATATGACTCTGAACTCTTACTCCTTCCAGAGGTTAGGAGTTCTTTGGACAAAATGGATGGCCAATCGAAATTGCCCGTGGAATGAAGCTTACATACAATCAATGTTCGAGTGTTGATCTGCCTACTTGACTCACGTTTTTTAGCCTATAGTTCTGTCATTAGCATGCCCCTAAATGATTTTAGTTACTCATGGATATGTAAAGAGCAGAAATGGTAGATAAGATAGACATGCTTAGAAGAGAAATGTGTATAAAATAGTAAGCCAAAACCGTAGCAGAACAAGATGGGAACTGTAAGTTGCAGAATTGAACTTCGATTACCTTAAGTGTTTGAATGACAAAGGAAAGCTTTAAAAGAACTGAATCCAGGACAGACAACAACGAAATGCAGTACTTGAAATGTTAAACTAAGAACAACAGTGAACAAAAATGGAATTGAGAAGAAAAGAACAGAAAACAGTAAAGGCTTGCTGAACACTTCGTGGCAGTCGCCTCGAATGATGGTGATGAGAATTCAGCTGTGCTTGGATGAATCCAATCGAGAGAGAAGAAGAATCTTCTCTCCTTCCTATCAGATTATCGACTCCAAAAGCTGAGAACCTCACTCCAACAGACGGCAAAGGAATTTAGAGAGAAGTGGTGGACTGCGAGAAGACTTCTGCACTTCGAATTGATGACTGAACCTCCGACTTTGACCCCCTTTTATAGTAGTTTGCAGGTGCGTTTGGGCCAAGGAGAACCATCAACCTTCAACGTCATATATCAGAATGGATGGAGGAGAAAGAACGAATCCCTGAAAAGTCGGATCTAAACAGAAAATGATCAGCCAACTTACGGTTTTAACTTGAATAATTGCGGTCACCGCAATTATTCCGCAATTCATTTGCAATGGTTATTTTTTTCATTCTTTTCTTCGGTTTTCAACCCTTTTTCTACCTATTGTACACAAGTCCTATATTAGCTACCTTCTTCTAATTCTCATATTAAAGCATAGGTTTAAGCTAATTGCTAACAAAAACACCTAAATGTGTACATCTTTTTAAGCTAAATGGGTCCTAAATAAGTCACTTTCAGAGACTTAACACACACCCCCAAACTTGTCCTAGAAGCATCTAGTCTAAGGTAAAACAAAGAGAATCTAAAAGACCTAGGCATAGACAGAACATTCTAAAAGAAAATATCATAGCAGCAGGAATTTGAAAAAAACAGACAGATAAGGTCTTAAAGCTGTGCATGCTGGCCAAAGTGAGCATGGCTCAGCTGGCATATGTATGACTTGATGGCCACAAGGTCCGTGGTTCGAATCCCCCCACCCCCAATGTACTCAAAAAAAAAAAAGCTGTGCATGCTGAGCTTTTTAGAGGTTAATTTAAACTATCAAAGGATGTCCTATGACACTCATCCAGCATGCTCTTAGATAAGCTATATAAGGTAGTCGTGATAGCAGCAAAAGATGGAATTTAAACAGATCACAGCCTAGCTAAACAGATAGTCCAAAACATGCTTTCAGTAATAAAAATTGCGGGGACCGCAATTATTTCGCAATTAAGTCAGGGCAGATATAACAGTGATTAAGGCCCCTAAGCATGCTCTTTCCAGTCATTCAAGCTCTCCTAAAAATAAAATAAAACTACCCTACCTAGTCACCTATCATCAAGCTATACTAAGCAAAATTAAAAACATAAAACTAAGCATCTAAAACAGATCAAAAGTGCACTAAAAACAGCATAATTCACATAGGCTATCAGAAAGCAGAAAATTGTTTTTTTTTTTCTAAGGGAACAGCAATACTCCCTTCAGTGCAATTCAAACCAGCACTCAAACGTCTTCATCCTCATCAGATTGTCGTGGTCGTGGAAGCACCCATGGAGTCAAGAGATTTGTGGGGAAGTCAGGGAAGATGCACCCAAGTTGGTCTGCAACTTCCTTGTCCCTTGCCTGTGCGTAAGTGGCCCATTGAGCCATCCTCCTTTGCATATCCATCAGGCACGCCATGGATAGTGACTGATCAGCAGCCAGCCTATCCAGTTCAAACTCCATATTCCCCTTCCTCTTCAGCCTCAAGCTAGCAGGCAGCTCCAAGTGGCCTGTGTAAGCCATCTGCTGCTCCAGTCGCTCAGTGGGGACTCCTGCAAGAAAACATAGTTTGGTTATGGTGTTAGGGAAAAACAGTGGTCCCTTACCTTTCTAGGCGCACTCAGCAATGGCAGCTGACATAATTTCCCCCACATTGACCGTGAGACCTCGCATAATGGCGTAGACCAGCAGCGATCTGCTCTGGTTGATGGTCGTCTCATGGGTCACAGGGGCCAGCTTCCTCCGTACAAAGGCAAACCATACAGCTGCCTTTGCTGTCAGGTTGGCACTCATGAGAGTGTGCCTCCCATTGCGTGATACAGTCCACGCTGCTTCAGGTTGGCCAATGGTTCGAATGGCCTCCTCCAGCACTGCCTCAGTAGGCTCATCAACGATCCGTGCATAATCAGTGTGTCTTTGGCCCTTGAGGCCATAAGCTTCGTTGATAGCTTTTGCTGAGTAGTCCACCTCTACTCCCCTCACCACAGAGAGCCCCTCTTCAGAGTTGCGCAGGTTGGCGTAGAAGTCGTATACCATAGCTGTGTAAGCCGGATTGGGTGGCCTACACAACTCCTCCCAGCTGTGATTGATAATCCCTGCGCGCAAGAACTGCGGCAGGTCAGCAGGTCTGTCGAGGAAGCCCTTCTCATGTAGCAACTCCCTCTTCCTCAGCTCAACGCCTCTGGACTCAGCATCAGAGGAAACATACCTCACTGACTGAGGCTCATCTTCAGGGTAGAGCTTGGCCTTCCCTTTATCTGCTGGCTTGGCTGACTCGGCAGCCTCAACCTTGAGTCGTTTAAGCGAAGGCTCAGTGCTTTCGTTGTCTGCTGAAGGCGCCCTTTTGGCCTTCTTCTTTTTCAGCTTCTTGGATCGCTTGGCCTTGACAATCTTGGCCTTCTTCTTCTTCTTGAGCTTTGCCTTGATGTTGATCTGCTGGAGGCATGCCCCCAGCGTCTCTTCCATGGAATCATCCTGCTGCGCAGGGCTCTCGGCACTTGCTTCCCTCATAGGTGAGAAAACCTCCTCGTCCTCACCTTCCCCACTGCCCTGCGTTGATTCTTGATAATCCCCATATGGGAATTCAGGGTCAGGCCGTGGGGAAGTGTGTGACGGCGTGGTGTTTTGCTCTGCTGTAGGTGTCTGCGCAGAACTCAGTGGCGAAGATGGCAGTTCAGGACTCTGCGCTGGCGGTGATGACGACAACTCTGGGCTCTGCACTGGTTCAGATGGTGAAAGGCTGTGCGCAGGCGATGCAGATGGCGACGAACCCTTCTTGGTCGACTCGTGGGACGCACGATCCGTTTCTTGACTCTCCACAGAGGGAGTCTTGGCTTTGCTTGGTTCGGCGGCCGTCTCGACACTCCACCGGCGCTTCTTGGGTGTGCCTGCTGGTTCAGAGGGTCCAGCAGGGATTTCTGTGACAACCCTCCACTTCTTCCTACGGATCGGAAGCTTGGGGAGACGTTCGGTGCGTGCAGCGTCAGCCGTAGCCAAGGCAAGTAGTGCGTCTCTCGCAGCTGTCTCAGCAGCGTCATCAGCCCTCTTCTTGGCTGCAGATCTTTCAGCCCGTGTGAACACCATTGTTGAGTCTTGGAGGTTTGGAGAGAAGGATCAAAGATGAAGAGAATCGCAGCTTTCTTGGAATTCAGAGAGTGAGAGAATCGTATCGATCGAGCGCCTTCTAACGGATATAAAGGAAACGGCTAAATCCCAACGGCTATATTTTGCGGATCCTGCAATTCCAGCGCAATTTTAGGGATTTTTTTTTCATCTAAATGGCAAACTTTGCTCGTCCGTATCTTTTATTTGGCTCGATCGTTTCTTGATTTTTAAAGCTGGAATTACTCTCCTTGATTCCCTCTTTCGATTCCCTACAAAAAGAAATAAAAGCAACATCAAATTCGTAATTAAAATCATACAACAAAACACACAAATGATAACCGGAAAATCGCAAAAAATAAACTAAGGCATGAGCCTTATGTTGACGAGCACAGCAATCACTCGTCCTCTCTCGTTCTTTTTTCATGCTTCAGTCAAGAGGAAGGCCGAGAGAGTCTTCACATCTCCTTCCTCATAGTAGTGCTTCAACCTTGCACCATTAACCATAAATGGTTGGCCTTGCTGCAAGTTCTTTATCTCTATGGCACCATGAACAAACACATTAGTAATCACAAATGGACCTGACCATCTAGACTTAAGTTTCCCTGGAAATAATTTCAACCGTGAGTTAAACAACAAGACAAGTTGACCCTTCTTAAAATCCTTAACTCTAAGTCTACTATCGTGCCAAATCTTGGTCTTTTCCTTATACATTTTAGCATTTTCATAGGCCATATGTCTAAGCTCATCAAGCTCATGTAATTGCAAAGACCTCAGTGTTCCTGCATCCTTTACACAAAAATTCAATTCCTTCATGGCCCAAAATGCTTTGTTTTCTAACTCAAGTGGTAAGTGACAAGTCTTGCCATAAACCAGCCTATAAGGAGACATACCTAGGGGTGTCTTATACGCTGTCCTATAAGCCCAAAGTGCATCCTCAAGCTTGAAGGACCAGTCTTTCCTATTAGGTTTGACCACTTTTTCTAGGATGTTCTTAATTTCCCTATTTGAAATTTCAGCCTGTCCATTCGAGTGTGGGTGATAGGGAGTGGCTACTCTATGTCTAATGTTATATTTAGCCAACACTCTCTCCATAGCCTTGTTAATGAAATGTGACCCCTCATCACTAATGATGGCACGAGGTGTCCCAAACCTAGTAAAAATGTGCCTATGCAAGAAGTTGGTGACTGTTTTAGCATCATTATTAGGACATGCTTTGGCTTCTACCCACTTGGACACATAGTCTACTGCCACTAATATGTAAAGGTTACCTGATGATGGAGGGAATGGCCCCATGAAGTCAATGCCCCACACATCAAAGAGCTCCAACTCTAAGATGTAGGTGAGGGGCATCTCATCCTTTCGACTGAGGTTACCTGTTCTTTGGCATTCATCACAGCTGTGGGCATAGTTGTGGGCATCCTTGAAGATTGTTGGCCAATAGTAGCCACTCTGAAATACCTTTGCAGCTGTTCTTTGGCCACCAAAGTGTCCACCATAAGGAGCTGCGTGACAGTGCTGCAGCACAGACTTCGCTTCAGCAGCTGAAACACACTTCCTCAGCAAGCCATCAGCACAGGTTCTGTAAAGTGTGGGGTCATCCCAGATGAATTTCCTTGCTTCATGAAGGAACCTCTTCTTCTCTTGTCCTCCCTTGAAAACTGGCAATACCTGTGATGCACGGAAGTTAGCAATGTCAGCAAACCAAGGTTCCTCATCGTTATCACGATGAGTCAAAACAAAGACATGTTCATCAATAAAAGCATCAGAAATTGCGGTGTCCGCAATTTTTTCGCAATTGTGCTGCAATCGAGAAAGGTGATCTGCAACCACATTTTCACAACCTTTCTTGTCTCGAATATCCAGATCAAATTCTTGCAGCAATAACACCCACCTAATCAACCTAGGCTTGGCATCAGCCTTCCTCATAAGATATTTCAAGGCAGAATGGTCAGTGTATACAATTGTCCTTGTGCCTACAATATAGTTCCTGAATTTCTCACAAGCAAACACTACAGCAAGCATCTCTTTCTCAGTAGTTGTATAATTACATTGAGCCTCATTCAAGGTCTTACTAGCATAATAGACAGGGTGTGTTAGTTTGTCAATCTTCTGGCCTAACATGACCCCTACAACATAGTCACTAGCATCACATAATATCTCAAATGGGAGATCCCAATCTGGCCCTATAATAACAGGTGCTGTGACTAGCGCTTTCTTAAGGGTGGTCCAAGCTACTACACATTCCTTAGAGAAGATGAATGGCCTATTTAGTTCTAGCAGCTCACACAGAGGCTTGGCTATCTTAGAAAAGTCCTTAATGAACCTTCTGTAGAAACCAGCATGCCCTAAGAAACTTCTAATGGCCTTGACATTCTGAGGCTCTACCAACTTCTCTATGATTTCTATCTTTGCCCTATCAACTTCTACACCTGCCCTTGACACTCTATGACCTAAGACAATCCCCTCATCTACCATGAAGTGACACTTTTCCCAATTAAGGACTAAGTTAGTCTCTTCACATCTAGCCAGGACTTGTCCTAAATTTTCTAGACAGTTGGTAAAGGAATCCCCAAAGACTGAGAAGTCATCCATGAATATTTCTATCATGGACTCATCCAACTCAGAGAAGATTGCCATCATGCACCTTTGGAAAGTTGCCGGTGCATTGCATAAGCCAAAAGGCATTCTGCGAAAGGCAAAAGTTCCAAAAGGGCAAGTGAAGGTAGTCTTCTCTTGGTCTTTGGGGTCTATAGTAATCTGGTTATAGCCAGAATAACCATCTAAGAAACAATAGTAGGCTCTACCAGCTATTCTGTCTAACATCTGGTCAATGAACGGTAGAGGGAAGTGGTCTTTTTTAGTTTCTTTATTTAATTTCCTGTAATCCATGCACACTCTCCATCCTGTGACAGTCCTTGTTGGAATCAGTTCATTGTTCTCATTGACTACCACAGTCATCCCCCCCTTCTTAGGTACACATTGTATAGGACTCACCCACTGGCTACTAGCTATGGGGAAGATCACACCAGCATCTAACCACTTTATTATTTCTTTCTTAACTACCTCTTTCATAGAGGGATTCAACCTACGTTGATGATCTACTCTAGGTGTGTGCTCTTCCTCTAGTATAATCTTATGCATGCAATAAGAAAGGCTAATGCCTCTAATATCAGCAATAGTCCATGCAATAGCCTTCCTATGTTGCTTAAGCAGTAATATCAGTTCAACCTCATGCTTTTCACTTAGTTTAGAAGAAATGATAACAGGCAGAGTTTCATTACTCCCTAAATATGCATACTTGAGGTGAGTGGGTAGTGGTTTCAGTTCTAAAACAGGTGGATGCTCAATGGATGGCTTTAAAGGATTCACAGATCTATCAGTTAGGTCTATATTCATACATACGTGTTGTGGTTTATCTACAGGCATATCGATTATGTCAGATACATTCAAGTCAGCTACATCTAATTGTACATAATCATTAGCATGCTTGGTTAATAATACATGCTCCAATTGTTCTTCCATTAAAGAATCAACAACGTCCATACTAGCATAGGATTCAAGGTCAGAGGGGTACCTCGAAGCTTTATACACACTAAATTTCACCTCTTCATCATGAACCCTCATAGTGAGCTCACCTTTTTGGACGTCTATCAGTGCCCTACCTGTGGCTAGAAATGGTCTGCCTAACAGGATGGGGACCTCCTTGTCTGCTTCATAATCCAGGATAATGAAATCTGCAAGGAAAATAAATTTGTCAACCTTTACTAAAATATCCTCAATTTTACCTTCTGGATATGCAATGGATCTGTCTGCTAATTGTAAGGTGACAGTGGTTGGACGTGCTTCTCCTATTCCCAACTGGCGGAATAGTGATAGGGGCATGAGGTTTATGCTGGCGCCCAGGTCACAAAGCGCTCTGCCCACGTGCTTGCCTCCAAGTTCTACAGGTAAGGTGAAGGAACCAGGATCCTTCTCCTTCTTAGGCAGCTTGTTTTGGAGTATGGCACTGCACTCTTCAGTGAGGTTTACTGTTTCAAACTCACCAATTATTTTTTTGTTAGTAATAATGTCCTTCAAAAACTTTACATAGGAAGGCATAGACTGTAAAACTTCTACAAAAGGAATGTTGACATGCACTTGCTTAAGAATTTCTAAGAATTTATTAAAATGAACTTCCTGTTCCTGCTTCTTCTTAAGCCTTCGAGGGTATGGAGGTGGTGGCACATATGCAGGCACGTCAGGGCGCCTTAGGATAGGTGGAGGCCTTGGAATTTCTTCTATCTCCTCAATAATTGGCTCTAGCCTGGCTCCTGATGTGCTAGTTGGTGGTGGACCTTGGGTTGGCAGAGACTCCAGTGGAGCACTAGACTCAGTGTTCTCTACTCTCTTTGGTGTGTCCTTTGTGTTGCTCACCAAGGGTCTACCACTTCTAAGTTCAATTGCTTGAACTTGTTCTTTACCATCTCTCCTTGGCACCTCGGTGTCAGCAGGGAGTCTACCTTGGGGCCTACTCTTGAGTTCATTGGCCAATTGGCCTATTTGGTTCTCTAGGCTCCTAAGAGTAGCTTGCTGGCTTTGAAGAGTAGCATCATTCTTAGCTATGTATTCCTTGAGTAAATTTTCTACAGAAGATCCTACAGGTTGGTTGTAAGGTTTTTGATACATTGATTGGTTATGTTGGGGAGTGAAACCAGGTGTTCCACTCGGTCTAGGCTGGTTAGGATTTTGGTTAGCATTATGTTGGCCACCCCATGACAGGTTTGGGTGGTTCCTCCAACCAGGGTTGTAAGTATTGGAATAGGGGTTGTTCCTAGGCTGCTGCTGGCTTCCAATGTAGCAGACTGAGGCTGGATTCCCAGGGCAATACTCATCCAGGTGCCCTTCCCCACAGAATCCACGTACAAGTGTCTCACCTTGACTTGTTTGGGTGCCCATTGACATGGCGGTAGCGGTGTTGGCACTTGTTTGGAGATTGGCTTGAGCCATTTGCTTAACTAAGTTGGTCAGGGCATTTATTTGGGTGCTCATTGCACTTAGAGCATCCTTGTCTTGAGCCCTAGTTGGCTCAACTGGATCATCTGACCACCTACAGTGAGATGCTGAGATCTTCTCCAAGATCTCATAGGCCTCGTTGTAACTCTTGGACAACATGGAACCACCAGCAGATGAATTTAAGACTTGCCTAGTGCTGGGGTTGCATCCTTTGAAAAAGACCTCTATTTGGATACACCATGGGATGCCATGATGTGGACATTTGAGAAGAAGATCTTTGAACCTTGTCCAAGCTTCGTGAAGAGATTCATTATCAGCTTGTTTGAACTTAACTATATCATCACGAAAGGTAGAATTCCTATCAGGTGGGAAGTATTTGACTAGGAATTTCTCTGCTAAGTCTGTCCAATTAAGGACAGATCCAGAGGGTAATGAGTTCAACCATGTTTTGGCTTTGTCCCTCAAAGAGTAAGGGAACAAGTATAGCCTCAAAGCTTCTTGGGACACTCCAGGGATGATAAAGGTATCATTGACTCCTAAGAAGTTCCTAAGATGGTTGTGGGGGTCCTCATTTTCTATTCCAAAGAATTGTCCCACAGTGGACAACATTTGGAACATCACTGGCTTTAACTCGAATGAGTTGGCAGTGATTTCAGGACGGATTATGCTGGGGTTCAGCTCCCCAGGCATAGGTACTAGGTATGAAAGAATGGCACTATTCTTGTCATTCGCTATTTCGATGGGGTTGCGAGTGACAGGTACCGGATTTGGAATTATTCCAGCCATTTCTTCTTGAGACAATTGCGGAGGAATTGTGGTTCCCGCAATTATTTGAGGTATAGAGGGTTGGTTAAAGAGACGTTTCTTGGCTCTAGTTCTGGCTCTAAATAGTCTCTCGGGCTCAGGATTGAACTCTAGATCACTACTTGAATGCTCACTCATAAACTAACCCAACTAGTACCTGCAAAAGAAATGAAACTAGATTAGTTCCAATAGACAGTAAACTTGATGTTTCAAACTTAACAAACTTCGTTTTCACTTAAATAAATCCCCGGCAGCGGCGCCAAAAACTTGTTGCGTGCTCAATGTGTTAATAAGAATAAGAAATAAGAGAGAGAGAGCACTCAGAACATGCAAGCATACATGATCTTATAGCAAGTAGTAAGTATATTTCATTCGTTTTCCCACAGAGACTTATTTTTAGCTATTCGCGAAGTGTTTTGTTAAGAAAGAAGGGGTGGATTTGATGGGGTAAAATTGGTTTTTAATTATCTAATTTTTGCTGAATGTGTAAAGGAATGCAACATAAACAGATGTAAGTTGAAATTAGACTCAAAGGACAAGAGATGGAATTAATAAGCGAGGAAGAAAACAGCCAAACAGAATGGTAACTTAGCAGAATTGCGGATACCGCAATGTTATCGCAATTGTAAAAACAGTAAAAGTGTGTAAAATGGAGAATTAAGGGCTACTAATGACTATCCTATAGGCATTTTTATACGATTCTCAAGCACTGGATCTACTCTCTATGCATCAAACTATCTTAATCTCATGTATCGTCCGATTCCATGCATTAGATTCTTTAGTTTACTCAACTCAAAGTAAGGTCTTAAGCATCTTGTTAAGGCAGAAAGATATGGTTTGTACTAGGGAAACGCCTATTCCTAGGCCGTTTCCTGGTTACCTTGAAAGGCTAGCATGATAATATGACTCTGAACTCTTACTCCTTCCAGAGGTTAGGAGTTCTTTGGACAAAATGGATGGCCAATCGAAATTGCCCGTGGGATGAAGCTTACATACAATCAATGGTTCGAGAGCTATCCTACATACTTGGTTCACGTTTTTTAGCCTATAGTTCTGTCATTAGCATGCCCCTAAGTGACTTAGCTACTCATGGATATGGAGTAAGTAGAAATACGAGATGAAACCGACATGCTTAGAAGGAATTTAGAGACAAAACAATAAAGGAAAGCAGTAGAATGCAGAGGCAAGAAACTGTGAAATGAAGAATGGAGATTCGATTACTTGATTGTTTGATTGGACAAAAGAAAGCTTAAAAGTAAATAACAGCAAGGCAGAAAGCAACGAAATGGAGTGTTCTAGCTATTAGAAAGAGAACAACACAAAGCAGAAATGTAAACTAGAAAAGGAAAGACAGAAAACAGTAAAGCAAGCTCGAAAGTCTCGTTGCAGCCGCCTCGAATGAAGGATGAGAAAGGTCAGCCTTGCTTGGATGAATCCAATCGGGAGAGAAGAAGAATCTCCTCTCCTTCCTATCAGATTATCGATTCCAACAGCTGAGCTTCGCAAACCAGCAGACGGCAAAGGAAAACTAGGAGAAAAGATGGACTGCGAGAAGACTTCTACGCTTTCGGATGATGCTTGAACCTCCGACTTTGACCCCCTTTTATAGTAGTTTGCAGGTGCGTTTGGGCCAAGGAGAACCATCAATCTTCAACGTCATATATCAGAATGGATGGAGGAGAAAGAACGAATCCCTGAAATCACGGAAATTAACAGAAAAAGATCAGTCAACTTACGGTTTTCACTTGAATAATTGCGGCTTCAGCAATGTTTCCGCAATGCTGTCGCAATGCAGTTTTTTTCATTCTTTTCCTTCGGTTTTCAACCCTTCTCTTTCCTATTGTGCATAAGTCCTAATTTAGCTACCTTTTTCTCATTCTCATATTTAAGCATAGGTTTAAGCTAAATGCTATCAAAAACACCTAAAAGTGTACATCTTCTTAAGCTAAATGGGTCCTAAATAAGTCACTTTCAGAGACTTAACAGTTGCCCCGATAAAATTCCTGCGCGCGCCTCCTCCGTAGCGTCTCGACGCCAAGCAGGGTCTCGACGCCAGGGCAGCGTCGAGCTAGCGTCTCGACGCTATCACTCGACGCTTGCTCTCGGGTTTTTCCAGCGTCGAGCCAGCGTCTCGACGCTATAGCTCGACGCTGGCTCTCGGGTTTGGGGATGAAGCTTTGCCTCTCCAAGGCAGTTTTGGCCCGTTTCTTCACGGAACAAGTTCCCCTCTTCCCGATGCATTCCCGGGGCGCTAAAACTCTACTTTAAGCTCTCGAACATGCCCAACGGACGCACGAGCTCTTTGCCGCTTTTCTCCTACAAAAGAGATATATTTAATCAATTGAAAGCGGACTTTAGCTATAATTAGGACGTATTTAATAGCTCCAAAATGGAGTTATCACATACCTAGGGGTGTCTTATATGCAGTTCTATATGCCCAAAGTGCATCCTCAAGTTTAAACGACCAATCTTTTCTATTGGGTTTGACCACTTTTTCGAGTATGTTTTTAATCTCCCTATTTGAAATTTCAGCTTGTCCATTCGAATGTGGGTGATAAGGGGTGGCTACTCTATGTCTAACATTGTATTTAGCCAACACTTTTTCCATAGCTTTATTAATGAAGTGTGTCCCTTCATCACTAATTATAGCACGAGGTGTTCCAAACCTAGTAAAGATATGTCTATGAAGGAACTTAATGACTGTTTTGGCATCATTGTTTGGACATGCTATGGCTTCTACCCATTTAGATACATAGTCTACAGCTACAAGTATGTAAAGGTTACCTGCTGATGGGGGAAATGGTCCCATGAAGTCAATGCCCCACACATCAAAGAGCTCCAACTCTAAGATGTAGGTGAGGGGCATCTCATCCTTTCGACTAAGGTTACCTATTCTCTGGCATTCATCACAGCTGTGTGCGTACTCGTGGGCATCCTTGAAGATTGTGGGCCAATAGTAGCCACTCTGGAACACCTTTGCAGCTGTTCTTTGGCCACCAAAGTGTCCACCATAGGGGGCTGTATGGCAGTGCTGCAGCACAGACTTCGCTTCAGCAGCTGACACACATTTCCTCAGCAAACCATCTGCACATGTCTTGTAGAGGGTAGGATCATCCCATATGAACTTCCTAACTTCATGCAGGAACCTCTTCTTTTCTTGTCCTCCCTTGAAAGTTGGTAGTACCTGCGAGGCAAGGAAGTTAGCAATGTCAGCAAACCAAGGTTCCTCATCGTTATCACGATGGGCTAATACAAAGACATGCTCATCGATAAAAGCATTAGAAATTGCGGTTTCCGCAATTTTATCGCAATTATGTTGCAATCTGGAAAGATGATCCGCAACCACATTTTCACAGCCTTTCTTATCTCTAATGTCTAGATCAAATTCCTGCAGCAACAACACCCATCTAATCAACCTAGGCTTAGCATCAGCCTTCCTCATGAGGTATTTCAAGGCAGAATGGTCAGTGTACACGATTGTCCTAGTGCGTACAATGTAATTCCTAAACTTCTCACAGGCAAATACTACAGCTAGCATCTCCTTTTCCGTGGTTGTGTAATTACATTGTGCCTCATTAAGTGTCTTACTAGCATAGTATACAGGGTGTGTTAGTTTGTCAATCTTTTGTCCTAGCATAACCCCTACAGCATAGTCACTTGCATCACATAACATCTCAAAGGGAAGGTCCCAATTTGGCCCTACTATAATAGGTGCTTTGACTAATGCTTCCTTAAGGGTTTTCCAGGCTATTTCACATTCCTTAGAGAAGATGAATGGCTTATTTAGCTCTAGAAGCTCGCACAGAGGTTTGGAGATCTTAGAAAAGTTCTTAATGAACCTTCTATAGAAACCTGCGTGTCCTAAGAAACTTCTAATGGCTTTCACATTCTGAGGTTCTACTAACTTCTCTATTATTTCAATCTTGGCCCTATCGACCTCTACTTCTGCTCTAGACACTTTATGACCTAGGACTATCCCCTCTTCCACCATGAAGTGGCACTTTTCCCAATTAAGGACTAGGTTAGTCTCCTCACACCTAGCCAGGACTTGTCCTAAGTTCTCTAAACAGTTTGTGAATGAATCACCAAAGACTGAGAAGTCATCCATAAATATCTCTATCATGGATTCATCTAAGTCAGAGAAGATTGCCAACATGCACCTTTGGAACGTTGCTGCTGCATTGCATAAGCCAAAAGGCATTCTGCGAAAGGCAAATGTTCCAAAAGGGCAAGTGAAGGTGGTCTTCTCCTGGTCCTTAGGGTCTATAGTGATCTGGTTATATCCTGAATAACCGTCTAGAAAGCAGTAATAAGCTCTACAAGCTATGCTATCTAACATTTGGTCAATAAATGGTAAAGGGAAGTGATCCTTTTCTGTTTCCTTATTCAATTTCCTATAGTCCATACAGACTCTCCATCCTGTAATAGTTCTAGTTGGAATCAGTTCATTGCTCTCATTTACTACTACAGTCATCCCCCCCTTCTTAGGTACACATTGTATAGGGCTCACCCACTGACTACTAGCTATTGGGAAGATTACACCTGCATCTAACCACTTTATGATTTCTTTTTTTACTACCTCTTTCATAGAGGGGTTCAACCTACGTTGGTGATCTACTCGGGGTGTATGTTCTTCCTCTAAGATTATCTTATGCATGCAGTAAGAAGGGCTAATGCCTCTAATGTCAGCAATAGTCCATGCAATAGCCTTTTTATGCTGCTTAAGTAATAATATCAGTTCAACCTCATGCTTTTCACTTAATTTAGAAGAAATAATCACAGGCAGAGTATCATTACTTCCTAGATATGCATACTTGAGGTGAGTGGGTAAAGGTTTCAATTCTAAGACAGGTGGATGCTCAATGGATGGCTTTAAAGGATTCATGGATCTGTTAGTCAGGTCTTTATTTATACATACATGCTGTGTTTTATCTACAGGTATATCCATTATCTCAGAAACATTCAAATCAGTTAAATCTAATTGTACATACTTAATAGCATGCTTAGTCAATAATTCATGCTCCAGCTGTTCTTCCATTAGTGAATCTACAATGTCCATGCTAGCACAAGATTCAGAGTCAAAGGGGTACCTGTTGCGTGCTCAATGTGTTGAAATAATTAGGCAATAAAAGAGATAGAGCACTCAGAACATGCAAGCATACATGATCTTATAGCAAGTAGTAAGTATATTTCATTCGTTTTCCCACAGAGATTTATTTTTAGCTATTCGCGAAGTGTTTTGTTAAGAAAGAAGGGGTGGATTTGATGGGGTAAAATTGGTTTTTAATTATCTAATTTTTTGCTGAACGTGTAAAGGGTAGTAACATAAACAAGAACAAGTTAAAGCTAAGCTCAAATGAAAAGAAACGAGATTAATAAATGAAGATAAAAACAGCTAGACAGAATTGTAACTTAAGCAGAATTGCAGAGACAGCAATTCTACCGCAATTAAATAGCAGCGAAAGTGTGTAAATGGGTGAATTAAGGGCTACTAATGACTATCCTATAGGCATTTTTATACGATTCTCAAGCACTGGATCTACTCTCTATGCATCAAACTATCTCAATCTCATGTATCGTCCGATTCCATGCATTAGATTCTTTAGTTTACTCAACTCAAAGTAAGGTCTTAAGCATCTTGTTAAGGCAGAAAGATATGGTTTGTACTAGGGCAACGCCTATTCCTAGGCCGTTTCCTGGTTACCTTGAAAGGCTAGCATGATAATATGACTCTGAACTCTTACTCCTTCCAGAGGTTAGGAGTTCTTTGGACAAAATGGATGGCCAATCGAAATTGCCCGTGGAATGAAGCTTACATACGATCAATGCTTCGAGAGCTATCCTACATGCTTGATTCACGTTTTTTAGCCTATAGCGTTGTCATTAGCAGGCCCCTAAGTGACTTAGTTACTCATGGATATAAGGAGAACAGAACTAAAGGATAAAATAGACATGCTTAGAAGGGAAATATGCTTAAAACAACAAGGGAAAGCAGTAGAATGCAAAGGCGAGAGACTGTGAAATACTGAACTTTGTGTTTGATTAATTGATTGTTTGAATGAACATGAGAGATACTTAAAGTAAAGAACAACAAGACAGAACACAACGAAATGAACTAAATTAGCCACAAGAACAGAAACAACACAAGACAGAGTTGTAAAATAGAAATGAAGAACAGAAAGCAGTAAAACAGCTCGAATGTCTCGTTGCAGCCGCTTCGAATGAAGGATGAGAAAGGTCAGCCTTGCTTGGATGAATCCAATCGGGAGAGAAGAAGAATCTCCTCTCCTTCCTATCAGATTATCGATTCCAACAGCTGAGCTTCGCAAACCAGCAGACGGCAAAGGAAAACAGGAGAAAAGATGGACTGCGAGAAGACTTCTACGCTTCCGGATGATGTTTGAACCCTCGACTTTGACCCCTATTTATAGTAATCTGCAGGTGCATTTGGGCCAAGGAGAACCATCAATCTTCAACGTCGTACTTCAGAATGGATGGAGGAGAAAGAACGAATCCCTGAAATAACGGAAATTAACAGAAAAAGATCAGTCAACTTACGGTTTTCACTTGAAACATTGCGGGAACCGCAATGTTTCCGCAATGCTTTCGCAATGCTTGTTTTTCATTCTTTTCCTTCGGTTTTCAACCCTTTTCTTTCCTATTGTACACAAGTCCTAATTTAGCTACCTTCTTCTAATTCTCATATTTAAGCATAGGTTTAGGCTAAATGCTATCAAAAACACCTAAGAGTGAACATCTTTCTAAGCTAATTAAGTCCTAAAAAGGTCACTTTTGGAGACGTAACACACCCCCAAACTTAAGGTTTTGCTTGTCCTCAAGCAATCTCAGGACTTTCCTAGGCTGATGTTTCTTCTTCTTTAACCACTTACTAACTCCCCTATATCCCTATCTATAGCTATGCTGTCCTGTGACACACTTCTCCGCTTAGAACTACCCTCTTATCTAGCTTCTTCTGACTTCGCCTGCCCAATACCTCTGCTGTTGTTTCTTTACTTACTACAACTGATCAACTTACTTTTGTCATATCATGCCACTATCCCTAAGGTTTCAAATTCTACCTAGCTTTACCCCAGACTCAGTACATGCTTCTAGCTTTATTTTTAATGTGTCTAGGATTCCTTAGAGTCATGCCAGTCTTAGTATTAACGGTGACAGTAGTACTTTTAGAGAACAACCTAAACCCTGGCATCACTACATTGGATATACACTCATCTCCCTAAACAACCCTACAAGTTACAACTTTGTGCTTAGCTAATTGAGGATCAGAGTTCTTTTTAAATAGGACATCTAAGCCACAAAGTTATAACTCCTAGGTATACATTCTTCTTCCCTATTCTTTTCCTTTTTCTTACTTAGGTGGGGCCTCTCCTTTGGTTGCCTTCTGATGCAATGCCACTTGTGGGTCACACACTTGGCACTGATTACTTAGCAACCTAAGAGAGACCCCCCTCTTTATTCTATTTTTCATTTTTTTTTTTTCAGTTCATCATTTTTTGTAAAGGAGAAGAAGAATGCTTATGTTTCTAAGGGAGAGAGGAATGTTCCTAGGCCTAGGGTGGCCTCCCCAAAACTTCAACTACTCATTGTCCCCAATGAGTGTCTGAGGTGGCACACCCCCAAACTTGACCTAGAAGCATCTAGTCTAAGGTAAAACAAAGAGAATCTAAAAGCCCTAGGCATAGACAGAACATTTTAAAAGAAAATATCACAGCAGCAGAAAACTGAAAAGAACAGGCAGGCAAGGACTTACAACTATGCATGCTGAGCTATTTAGAGGTTAATTTAAACTATCAAAGGGTGTCCTATGACACTCATCCAGCATGCATTTAGATAAGCTATATAAGGTAGTCATGTTAGCAGCAAAAGATAGAATTTAAACAGATCACAGCCTAGCTAAACAGACAGTCCAAAACATGCTTTTAGTAATAAAAATTGCGGGTACCGCAATTATTTCGCAATCAAGTTAGGGCAGATATAACAGTGATTAAGGCCCCTAAGCATGCTCTTTCCAGTCATTCAAGCTCTTCTAAAAATAAAACAAAACTAACCTACCTAGTCACCTATCATCAGACTATACTAAGCAAAATTAAAAACATGAAACTAAGCATCTAAAACAGATCAAAAGTGTACTAAAAACAGCATAATTCACATGGTCTATCCGAAAGCAGAAAATTGTTTTTTTTCTAAGGGAACAGCAATACTCCCTTCAGTGCAATTCAAACCAGCACTCAGATGTCTTCATCCTCATCAGGTTGTCGTGGTCGTGGAGGCACCCATGGAGTCAGGAGATTTGTGGGGAAGTCAGGGAAGATGCACCCAAGTTGGTCTGCAACTTCCTTGTCCCGTGCCTGCGCATAAGTGGCCCATTGAGCCATCCTCCTTTGCATATCCATCAGGCACGCCATGGACAGTGACTGATCAGCAGCCAACCTATCCAGCTCGAACTCCATATTCCCCTTCCTCTTTAGCCTCAAGCTAGCAGGCAGCTCCAAGTGGCCTGTATAAGCCATCTGCTGCTCCATCCGCTCAATGGGAACTCCTGCAAGCAAACATAGTTTAGTGATGGTATTAGGGAAAAAAAATGGTCCCTTACCTTTCTTGGCGCACTCAGCAATGGCGGCTGACATGATTTCACCCACGTTGACCGTGAGACCTCGCATGATGGCATAGACCAGCAGCGATCTGCTCTGGTTGATGGTCGTCTCATGGGTCACAGGGGACAGCTTCCTCCTTACAAAGGCAAACCATACAGCTGCCTTTGCTGTGAGGTTGGCACTCATGAGAGTGTGCCTCCCATTGCGTGATACAGTCCACGCTGCTTCAGGCTGGCCAATGGTTCGAATGGCCTCCTCCAGCACTGCCTCAGTAAGCTCATCAACGATCCTCGCATAGTCAGTGTGTCTTTGGCCCTTGAGGCCATAGGCTTCGTTGATGGCTTTTGCTGAGTAGTCCACTTCTACTCCCCTAACCACAGAAAGCCCCTCCTCAGAGTTTCGCAGGTTGGCGTAGAAGTCGTATACCATACTCGTGTAAGCTGGATTGGGTGGCCTGCACAACTCCTCCCAGCTATGATTTATGATTCCTGCGCGCAAGAACTGCGGCAGGTCAGCAGGTCTGTCGAGGAAGCCTTTCTCGTGCAGCAACTCCCTCTTCCTCAGCTCAACGCCTCTGGACTCAGCGTTAGAGGACACGTACCTCACGGACTGAGGCTCATCTTCAGGGTAAAGCTTGGCCTTCCCTTTGTCTGCTGGCTTGGCTGACTCTGCAGCCTCAACCATGAGTCTTTTGAGCGATGGCTCAGCGCTCTCCTTCTCTGATGAAGGCGCCCTTTTGGCCTTCTTCTTTTTCAGCTTCTTGGATCGCTTGGCCTTGAGAATCTTGGCCTTCTTCTTCTTCTTGAGCTTTGCCTCGATGGTGATCTGCTGAAGGCATGCCCCCAGCGTCTCCTCCATTGAATCATCCTTCTGCGCAGGGCTCTCAGGATTGGCTTCCCTCAACGGAGAGAACACCTCGTCTTCCTCACCTTCCCCACTGCCCTGAGTTGATTCTTGGTACTCCCCATATGGGAATTCAGGGTCAGGCCGTGGGGAAGTGTGCGACGGCGTGGTGTTTTGCTCTGCTGTAGGTGTCTGCACAGAATTCTGTGGTGAAGACGGCTGCTCAGGGCTCTGCGCTGGTGGCGATGAAGAGAGCTCAGGGCTTTGCACTGGCGAGGGGCTGCGCTTGGCTGCCTCGTGGGATGGCTGGCTTTGTTCTTGACTCTCCACAGAGGGAGTCTTGTTCTTGATTTCTTCATCGGCCACAGCCATACTCCATCGACGCTTCTTGGGTGTGCCTGCTGGCTCAGAGGGTCCAGCAGGGATCTCAGTGACAACCTTCCACTTCTTCTTGCGAATCGGAAGCTTGGGAAGGCGTTCAGTTCGCGCAGCGTCAGCCTCAGCCAAAGCAAGCAGTGCGTCTCTCGCAGCTGTTTCAGCGTCGTCAGCCCTCTTCTTGGCTGCAGATCTTTCAGCCCTTGTGAACACCATTGTTGAATCGTGGAGGTTTGGAGAGAAGAATCAAAGATGAAGAGAATCGCAGCTTTCTTGGAATTCAGAGAGTGAGAGAATCGTACAGATCAAGCGCCTTCTAACGGATATAAAGGAAACGGCTAAATCCCAACGGCTATGTTTTTGCGGATCCTGCAAATCCAGCGCAATTTTAGGGATATTTTTTCATCAAAATGTCAATCTTTGCTCATCCGTATCTTTTATTTGGCTCAATCTTTTCTTGATTTTTAAAGCTGGAATTACTCTCCTTGATTCCCGCTTTCGATTCCCTAGAAAAAGAAATAAAAGCAACATCAAATTCGCAATTAAAATCATACAAACTTATACACAAATGATAACCGGAAAATCGCAAAAAATAAACTAAGGCATGAGCCTTATGTCGACGAGCACAGCAATCACTCGTCCTCTCTCGTTCTCGTTGTCATGCTTCAGTCAAGAGGAAGGCCGAGAGAGTCTTCACATCTCCTTCCTCATAGTAGTGCTTCAACCTTGCACCATTAACCATAAACGGTTGGCCTTGCTCCAAGTTCTTTATCTCTATGGCACCATGAACAAACACATTAGTAATCACAAATGGACCTGACCATCTAGACTTAAGTTTCCCTGGAAATAGTTTCAACCGTGAGTTAAACAACAAGACAAGTTGACCCTTCTTAAAGTCCTTAACTCTAAGTCTACTATCGTGCCAAATCTTGGTCTTTTCCTTATACATTTTAGCATTTTCATAGGCCATATGTCTAAGCTCATCAAGCTCATGTAATTGCAAAGACTGCAATGTTCCCGCATCATTTACGCAAAAATTCAATTCCTTCATGGCCCAAAATGCTTTGATTTCTAACTCAAGTGGTAAGTGACAAGTCT
Organism: Herpetospermum pedunculosum; assembly: GCA_028017165.1. Classification (NCBI taxonomy): domain Eukaryota; kingdom Viridiplantae; phylum Streptophyta; class Magnoliopsida; order Cucurbitales; family Cucurbitaceae; genus Herpetospermum; species Herpetospermum pedunculosum. The sequence goes on from CM051522.1 coordinate 29,023,699, forward strand.
TGCCATATACCAGCCTATAAGGAGACATACCTAGGGGTGTCTTATATGCTGTCCTATACGCCCAAAGTGCATCCTCAAGCTTAAAGGACCAGTCTTTCCTATTAGGTTTGACCACTTTTTCTAGGATGTTCTTAATTTCCCTATTTGAAATTTCAGCCTGTCCATTCGAGTGTGGGTGATAGGGAGTGGCTACTCTATGTCTAATGTTATACTTAGCCAACACTTTCTCCATAGCCTTATTAATGAAATGTGTCCCTTCATCACTAATGATAGCACGAGGTGTCCCAAACCTAGTAAAAATGTGCCTATGCAAGAATTTGGTGACTGTTTTAGCATCATTATTGGGACATGCTTTGGCCTCTACCCACTTGGATACATAGTCTACTGCCACTAATATGTAAAGGTTACCTGATGATGGGGGAAATGGTCCCATGAAGTCAATGCCCCACACATCAAAGAGCTCCAACTCTAAGATGTAAGTGAGAGGCATCTCATCCTTTCGACTGAGGTTACCTGTCCTTTGGCATTCATCACAGCTGTGGGCATAGTTGTGGGCGTCCTTGAAGATTGTTGGCCAGTAGTAGCCACTCTGAAATACCTTTGCAGCTGTTCTTTGGCCACCAAAGTGTCCACCATAAGGAGCTGTGTGGCAGTGCTGCAGCACAGACTTCGCTTCAGCAGCTGAAACACACTTCCTTAGCAAGCCGTCAGCACAGGTTCTGTAAAGTGTGGGGTCATCCCAAATGAATTTCCTTGCTTCATGAAGGAACCTCTTCTTCTCTTGTCCTCCCTTGAAAACTGGTAATACCTGTGATGCAAGGAAGTTAGCAATGTCAGCAAACCAAGGTTCCTCATCGTTATCACAATGAGTCAAAACAAAGACATGTTCATCAATGAAAGCATCAGAAATTGCGGGTTCCGCAATTTTTTCGCAATTGTGCTGCAATCGAGAAAGGTGATCCGCAACCACATTTTCACATCCTTTCTTGTCTCGAATGTCCAAATCAAATTCCTGCAGCAACAACACCCACCTAATCAACCTAGGCTTAGCATCAGCCTTCCTCATGAGATACTTTAAGGCAGAATGGTCAGTGTACACAATTGTCCTAGTGCCTACAATATAGTTCCTGAATTTCTCACAAGCAAACACTACAGCAAACATCTCTTTCTCAGTAGTTGTATAATTACATTGGGCCTCATTCAAGGTTTTACTAGCATAATAGACAGGGTGTGTTAACTTGTCAATCTTCTGTCCTAACATGACCCCTACAGCATAGTCACTGGCATCACATAACATCTCAAAGGGAAGATCCCAATTAAGCCCTACTATAACAGGTGCTGTGACTAGTGCTTTCTTAAGGGTTGTCCAAGCTACTACACATTCCTTAGAGAAGATGAATGGCCTATTTAGTTCTAGAAGCTCACACAGAGGCTTGGCTATCTTAGAAAAGTCCTTAATGAACCTTCTGTAGAAACCAGCATGCCCTAAGAAGCTCCTAATGGCCTTAACATTCTGAGGCTCTACCAACTTCTCTATGATTTCTATCTTTGCCCTGTCAACTTCTACACCTGCCCTTGACACTCTATGACCTAAGACAATCCCCTCATCTACCATGAAGTGACACTTTTCACAATTAAGGACTAAGTTAGTCTCTTCACATCTAGCCAGGACTTGTCCTAAATTCTCTAGACAGTTGGTAAAGGAATCCCCAAAGACTGAGAAATCATCCATGAATATTTCTATCATGGACTCATCCAAGTCAGAAAAGATTGCCAACATGCACCTTTGGAATGTTGCCGGTGCATTGCATAAGCCAAAAGGCATTCTGCGAAAGGCAAATGTTCCAAAGGGGCAAGTAAAGGTAGTCTTTTCCTGGTCTTTGGGGTCTATAGTGATCTGGTTATACCCTGAATAACCGTCTAGAAAACAGTAATATGCTCTACCAGCTATTCTGTCTAACATTTGGTCAATGAATGGTAGAGGGAAGTGGTCTTTTTTAGTTTCTTTATTTAGTTTCCTATAATCCATACATACTCTCCATCCTGTGACAGTCCTAGTTGGAATCAGTTCGTTGTTCTCATTGACTACCACAGTCATCCCCCCCTTCTTAGGTACACATTGTATAGGGCTCACCCACTGACTACTAGCTATGGGGAAGATCACACCAGCATCTAACCATTTTATTATTTCTTTCTTAACTACCTCTTTCATAGAGGGATTTAGCCTACGTTGATGATCTACTCTAGGTGTGTGCTCTTCCTCTAGTATAATCTTATGCATGCAATAAGAAGGGCTAATGCCTCTAATATCAGCAATAGTCCATGCAATAGCCTTCCTATGTTGCTTAAGTAGTAAAATTAAATCAACCTTATGCTGTTCACTTAGCTTAGAAGAAATAATTACAGGCAGTGTATCATTATTCCCTAAATATGCATACTTGAGGTGTGTGGGCAATGGTTTTAGTTCTAGAGTGGGTGGATGCTCAATGGATGGCTTTAAAGGATTTAAGGATCTATCAGTTAATTCTATATTCATACATACATGCTGAGGGTTATTTACAGATATGTCCATTATCTCAGCTATGTTTAAGTCTGTTAATTCTAAACCTACATATTCATTAGCATGCTTGGTTAGTAACACATGCTCCAATTGTTCTTCCATTACGGAGTCTACTACGTCCATGCTAGCACAGGATTCAAGGTCAGAGGGGTACCTTAGAGCTTTATACACACTAAATTTCACCTCTTCATCATGAACCCTCATAGTGAGCTCACCTTTTTGGACGTCTATCAGTGCCCTACCTGTGGCTAGGAATGGTCTGCCTAACAGGATGGGGACCTCCTTGTCTGCTTCATAATCCAGGATAATGAAATATGCAAGGAAAATAAACTTGTCAACCTTTACTAAAATATCCTCAATCTTACCTTCTGGGTATGCAATTGATCTGTCTGCTAATTGTAAAGTGACAGTGGTTGGACGTGCTTCTCCTATTCCCAACTGGCGGAATAGTGATAGGGGCATGAGGTTTATGCTGGCGCCCAGGTCACAAAGCGCTCTGCCCACGTGCTTGCCTCCAAGTTCTACAGGTAAGGTGAAGGAACCAGGATCCTTCTCCTTCTTGGGCAGCTTGTTTTGGAGTATGGCACTGCACTCCTCGGTGAGGTTTACTGTTTCAAACTCACCAATTATTTTTTTGTTAGTAATAATATCTTTCAAAAACTTTACATAGGAAGGCATAGACTGTAAAACTTCTACAAAAGGAATGTTGACATGCACTTGCTTAAGAATTTCTAAGAATTTATTAAAATGCACTTCCTGTTCCTGCTTCTTCTTAAGCCTTCGAGGATATGGAGGTGGTGGCACATATGCAGGCACGTCAGGGCGCCTTAGGATAGGTGGAGGCCTTGCAATTTCTTCTATCTCCTCAATAATTGGCTCTAGCCTGGCTCCTGATGTGCTAGTTGGTGGTGGACCTTGGTTTGGCAGAGACTCCAGTGGAGCACTAGACTCAGTGTTCTCTACTCTCTTTGGTGTGTCCTTTGTGTTGCTCACCAAGGGTCTACCACTTCTAAGTTCAATTGCTTGAACTTGTTCTTTACCATCTCTCCTTGGCACCTCGGTGTCAGCAGGGAGTCTACCTTGGGGCCTACTCTTGAGTTCATTGGCTAATTGGCCTATTTGGTTCTCTAGGCTCCTAAGAGTGGCTTGCTGACTTTGTAAAGTAGCATCATTTTTGGCTATGTATTCCTTGAGTAAGTTTTCTACAGATGATCCTACAGGTTGACTGTAAGGTTTTTGATACATTGATTGGTTATGTTGGGGAGTGAAACCAGGTGTTCCACTCGGTCTAGGTTGGTTAGGATTTTGGTTAGCATTCTGTTGGCCACCCCATGACAGGTTTGGGTGGTTCCTCCAACCAGGGTTGTAAGTATTGGAATAGGGGTTGTTCCTAGGCTGCTGCTGGCTTCCAATGTAGCAGACTGAGGCAGGATTCCCAGGGCAGTATTCATACAGGTGCCCTTCCCCACAGAATCCACACACAAGTGGCTCACCTTGACTTGGTTGGGTGCCCATTGACATGGCGGTGGCGGTGTTGACACTTGTTTGGAGATTGGCTTGAGCCATTTGCTTAACTAGGTTGGTCAGGGCATTAATTTGGCTGCTCATTGCACTTAGAGCATCCTTGTCTTGAGCTCTAGTTGGCTCAACTGGATCATCTGACCACCTACAGTGAGATGTTGAGATTTTCTCCAAGATCTCATAGGCCTCGTTGTAACTCTTGGACAACATGGAACCACCAGCAGATGAATTTAAGACTTGCCTAGTGCTGGGGTTGCATCCTTTGAAAAAGACCTCTATTTGGATACACCATGGGATGCCATGATGTGGACATTTGAGAAGAAGGTCCTTGAACCTTGTCCAAGCTTCGTGAAGAGATTCATTATCAGCTTGTTTGAACTTAACTATATCATCACGAAAGGTAGAATTCCTATCAGGTGGGAAGTATTTGACTAGGAATTTTTCTGCTAAGTCTGTCCAGTTGCGGACAGATCCAGAAGGTAATGAGTTCAACCATGTTTTGGCTTTGTCCCTCAAAGAGTAAGGGAACAAGTATAGCCTCAAAGCTTCTTGGGACACTCCAGGGATGATGAAGGTATCACTAACTCCTAAGAAGTTCCTGGTTGTGGGGGTCCTCATTTTCCACTCCAAAGAATTGTCCCACAGTGGACAACATTTGGAACATCACTGGCTTTAACTCGAATGAGTTGGCAGTGATTTCAGGACGTATTATGCTGGGGTTCAGCTCCCCAGGCATAGGTACTAGATATGAAAGAATGGCACTATTCTTATCATTCGCTATTTCGATGGGATTGCGAATGATAGGTACCTGATTTGGAACTATCTCGTCCATTTCTTCGATTTCAGGTATGATTTGAGGTATAGGAGGTTGTTTAAAGAGTCGTTTCTTTGCTTTGTTTCTAGCTCTAAGTAGTCTCTCAGGCTCAGGATTGAACTCTAGATCTCTACTTGAAGGCTCACTCATAAACTACCCCAATAGTACCTGCAAAAGAAATGAAACGGATCAGCTTCAATAGGCAATAAACTTGGTGTTTCAAACTTAACAAACTTCGTTTTCACTTAAATAAATCCCCGGCAGCGGCGCCAAAAACTTGTTGCGTGCTCAATGTGTTGAAATAATTAGGCAATAAAAGAGATAGAGCACTCAGAACATGCAAGCATACATGATCTTATAGCAAGTAGTAAGTATATTTCATTCGTTTTCCCACAGAGATTTATTTTTAGCTATTCGCGAAGTGTTTTGTTAAGAAAGAAGGGGTGGATTTGATGGGGTAAAATTGGTTTTTAATTATCTAATTTTTTGCTGAATGTGTAAAGGGTAGTAACATAAACAAGAACAAGTTAAAGCTAAGCTCAAATGAAAAGAAACGAGATTAATAAATGAAGATAAAAACAGCTAGACAGAATTGTAACTTAAGCAGAATTGCGGAGACAGCAATTCTACCGCAATTAAATAGCAGCGAAAGTGTGTAAATGGGTGAATTAAGGGCTACTAATGACTATCCTATAGGCATTTTTATACGATTCTCAAGCACTGGATCTACTCTCTATGCATCAAACTATCTCAATCTCATGTATCGTCCGATTCCATGCATTAGATTCTTTAGTTTACTCAACTCAAAGTAAGGTCTTAAGCATCTTGTTAAGGCAGAAAGATATGGTTTGTACTAGGGCAACGCCTATTCCTAGGCCGTTTCCTGGTTACCTTGAAAGGCTAGCATGATAATATGACTCTGAACTCTTACTCCTTCCAGAGGTTAGGAGTTCTTTGGACAAAATGGATGGCCAATCGAAATTGCCCGTGGAATGAAGCTTACATACGATCAATGCTTCGAGAGCTATCCTACATGCTTGATTCACGTTTTTTAGCCTATAGCGTTGTCATTAGCAGGCCCTAAGTGACTTAGTTACTCATGGATATAAGGAGAACAGAACTAAAGGATAAAATAGACATGCTTAGAAGGGAAATATGCTTAAAACAGGAAGGGAAAGCAGTAGGATGCAAAGGCGAGAGACTGTGAAATACTGAACTTTGTGTTTGATTAATTGATTGTTTGAATGAACATGAGAGATACTTAAAGTAAAGAACAGCAAGACAGAACACAACGAAATGAACTAAATTAGCCACAAGAACAGAAACAACACAAGACAGAGTTGTAAAATAGAAATGAAGAACAGAAAGCAGTAAAACAGCTCGAATGTCTCGTTGCAGCCGCTTCGAATGAAGGATGAGAAAGGTCAGCCTTGCTTGGATTAATCCAATCGGGAGAGAAGAAGAATCTCCTCTCCTTCCTATCAGATTATCGATTCCAACAGCTGAGCTTCGCAAACCAGCAGACGGCAAAGGAAAACAGGAGAAAAGATGGACTGCGAGAAGACTTCTACGCTTCCGGATGATGTTTGAACCCTCGACTTTGACCCCTATTTATAGTAATCTGCAGGTGCATTTGGGCCAAGGAGAACCATCAATCTTCAACGTCGTACTTCAGAATGGATGGAGGAGAAAGAACGAATCCCTGAAATAACGGAAATTAACAGAAAAAGATCAGTCAACTTACGGTTTTCACTTGAAACATTGCGGGAACCGCAATGTTTCCGCAATGCTTTCGCAATGCTTGTTTTTCATTCTTTTCCTTCGGTTTTCAACCCTTTTCTTTCCTATTGTACACAAGTCCTAATTTAGCTACCTTCTTCTAATTCTCATATTTAAGCATAGGTTTAGGCTAAATGCTATCAAAAACACCTAAGAGTGAACATCTTTCTAAGCTAATTAAGTCCTAAAAAGGTCACTTTTGGAGACGTAACAGTACCTTAAGGCTTTAAAAACACTAAACTTGACCTCCTCATCATGAACCCTCATAGTGAGCTCACCTTTCTGGACATCTATCAGGGCCCTACCTGTGGCTAGAAAGGGTCTGCCTAATAGGATGGGGACCTCCTTGTCTGCTTCATAATCCCGGATAATGAAATCTGCAAGGAAAATAAACTTGTCAACCTTTACAAGAATATCCTCAATCTTACCCTCAGGGTATGCTATGGATCTGTCTGCAAGTTGTAAGGTGACAGTGGTGGGACGTGCTTCTCCTATTCCTAGCTGGCGGAATAGTGATAGGGGCATGAGGTTTATGCTAGCTCCCAGGTCACAAAGAGCTCTGCCCACGTGCTTCTCCTTCTTGGGTAGCTTGTTCTAGAGTATGGCACTGCACTCCTCAGTGAGATTCACTGTTTCAAATTCGCCAATAATTTTTTTGTTAGTGATTATATCCTTTAAAAATTTAACATAAGAGGGCATAGACTGTAAAACTTCTACAAAAGGAATATTAACATGCACTTGTTTAAGAATTTCTAAGAATTTATTAAAGTGCACTTCCTGTTCTTGTTTTTTCTTTAGCCTTCGAGGAAATGGAGGTGGTGGCACATATGCAGGCACTTCAGGTCGCCTCAGGATAGGTGGAGGCCTTGGAATTTCTTCTATCTCTTCTATGATTGGCTCCAGCCTTGCTCCTGATGTGCTTGTTGATGGTTGACCTTGGTTTGGCAGAGACTCTAGTGGAGCACTAGACTCATTGTTCTCTACTCTCTTCGGGGCTTCTTTAGTGTTGCTCACCAATGGTCTCCCACTTCTAAGTTCAATTGCTTGAACTTGTTCTTTTCCATCTCTCCTTGGCACCTTAGTGTTAGCAGGAAGTCTACCTTGGGGCCTACTTTTGAGTTCATTGGCTAGTTGCCCTATTTGGTTCTCTAGGCTCCTAAGGGTAGCTTGCTGGCTTTGTAGAGTAGCATCATTCTTGGCGATGTACTCTTTGAGTAGATTTTCTACAGATGACCATACTGGTTGGTTCTATGGTTTTTGATACATGGATTGGTTATGTTGGGGAGTGAAACCAGGTGTTCCACTCGGTCTTGGTTGGTTAGGAGCTTGGTTAGTATTCTGTTGGCCACCCCATGAAAGGTTTGGGTGGTTCCTCCAACCAGGATTGTAGGTGTTAGAGTAAGGGTTGTTCCTAGGCTGCTGTTGGCTTCCAACATAGCAGACTGAGGCTGGATTCCCAGAGCAGTATTCATACAGGTGCCCTTCCCCACAGAATCCACAGATTAGTATCTCACCTTGACTTGGTTGTGTGCCCATTGACATGGCTGTGGCGGTGTTGACACTAGGTTGGAGATTGGCTTGAGCCATTTGTTTTACTAGGTTGGTCAGGGCGCTTATTTGGCTACTCATGGCATTGAGTGCGTCCTTATCTTGAGCTCTACTTGGCTCTATTGGATCATCTGACCACCTACAGTGAGATGCTGAGATCTTCTCCAAGATCTCATAGGCTTCGTTATAACTTTTGGATAGCATGGAACCTCCAGCAGATGAATTCAACACTTGTCTGGTGCTGGGGTTGCATCCTTTGAAAAAGACCTCTATTTGGATACACCATGGGATGCCATGGTGTGGACATTTAAGTAGAAGGTCCTTGAACCTTGTCCAAGCTTCGTGAAGGGACTCATTTTCAGCTTGTTTGAACTTGATTATATCATCACGAAAGGTAGAATTCCTATCAGGTGGGAAGTATTTTACTAGGAATTTTTCCGCCAAGTCTGTCCAATTGAGGACTGATCCAGAGGGTAATGAGTTTAACCACGTCTTTGCTTTATCCCTTAAAGAGTAAGGGAAGAGGTAGAGCCTCAAGGCTTCTTGGGAAACTCCAGGGATGAGAAAGGTATCACTAACTCCTAGGAAGTTTCTAAGATGGTTGTGGGGGTCCTCATTTTCCACTCCAAAGAATTGTCCCACAGTGGACAACATTTGGAACATTACTGGCTTTAACTCGAATGAGTTGGCAGTAATTTCAGGGCGGATTATGCTTGGGTTTAGTTCCCCAGGCATAGGTACTAGGTAGGAAAGAATGGCACTATCCTTATCATTCGCTATTTCGATGGGATTGCGAGCGGTAGGTACCGGATTTGGGACTGGTATATCCATTTCTATGTGGAGGGATTGCGAAGACTCCGCAGAATCAGCAATTAATTGAGGTATAGAGGGTTGGTTAAAGAGACGTTTCTTAGCTTTGTTTCTGGCCCTAAGTAATCTCTCAGGCTCAGGATTGAACTCTAGATCGCTACTTGAATGCTCATTCATAAAGTAACCCAATAGTACCTGCACAAGAAATGAGAAAAAGATCAGTTCCAATAGATATTAAACTTGGTGTTTCAAACTTAACAAACTTCGTTTTCATTAAACTAAATCCCCGGCAGCGGCGCCAAAAACTTGTTGCGTGCTCAATGTGTAAAAGAAATAAGCAATAAGAAAGAGAGAGCACTCAGAACATGCAAGCATACATGATCTTGTAGCAAGTAGTAAGTATTTTTTCATTCGTTTTCCCACAGAGATTTATTATTAGCTACTCGTGAAGTGTATTGTTAAGCAAGAATGGGTGGATTTGATGGGGTAGATTTTGTTTAAAAATGCCTAATTACTAATGAATATATAAAGGATAGCAACATGAACAAGTGCAAGTCAATGATAAACTCAGACGTAAAGAGAAGAGATTAATAAACGAGAAGGAAAATAGCTAGGCAAAATTTTTAACTCAATAGAATTGCGAGAACAGCAATTTTACCGCAATGTTACTAACAGCGAAAGTGTGTAAAATGGAGAAACAAGGGCTACTAACGACTCCTCTATAGGCATTTTCACACGATTCTCAAGCGTTGGATCAACTCACTATGCATCAAACTAACTCATTCTCATGTATCTTCCGATTTCATGCATTATATTCTTTAGTTTACTCGTGTCCAAGTAAGGTCTTAAGCATCTTGTTAAAGCAGTAAGTTATGATTTGTACTAGGAAAACGCCTATTCCTAGGTCGTTTTCTGGTTACCTTGAGAGGCTAGCATGAGGGTATGACTCTGAACTCTTACTCCTTCCAAAGGTTAGGAGTTCTTTGGACAAAATGGATGGCCAATCGAAATTGCCCGTGGGATGAAGCTTACATACAATCAATGCATTCGAGAGCTATCCTACATGCTTGGTTCACGTGTTTTAGCCTATAGTATTGTCATTAGCATGCCCCTATGTTACTTAGTTACTCATGGATGTAAAGAGAACAGAAATATCAGATGAAGAAGGCATGTTTAGAAGAAAATTAAAGACAAAGCAGCAAGGCGAAACAGTAGGCAGAAATGAAATAAGAGAAAGTGCGAAATGATGAATTGTGCTTTGATTACTCAATTGTTTGAATGAACAGATGAAGATTTAAAGTTACTAACATAAAGACAGAAAGCAACGAAATGGAATGGATTAACTAATGGAAAAGAAATAACAACAAAACGGTGCTGGAAATGAAAAGTAAAAGACAGAAAGCAGTAAAATGAGCTTGATCGCCTCGTCGCAAACGCCTCGGCTGAAGGGTGAGAAAGGTGAGCCTTGCTTGGATGAATCCAATAAGGAGAGAAGATGAATCTTCTCTCCTTCCTATCAGATTGTCGACTCCAACAGCTGAACCTCTCAAACCAACAGACGGAGAAGAGAATGAATGGGAAAGACTGCGCTGCGAAGAGACTTCTACGCTTTGGGATGATGATTGAACCCTCCTCTTTGAGCTCCTTTTATAGTATTCTGCAGGTGCGATTGGGCCAAGGAGAACCATCCATCCTCAACGTCGTACTTCAAAATGGATGGAGGAGAAAGAACGAATCCCTGAAATATCGGATCACAACAGAAGAAGGTTAGCCAACTTACGGATTTCATTTAAAACATTGCGGTTTTAGCAATGTTTCCGCAATGCCTCCGCAATGCACAGTTTTCATTCTTCTAACTTCGTTTTTCATTCTTTTTCTCTCCTTTTGCATACAAGTCCTAATTGAGCTTCCCTCTTCTACTTCTCATATATAAGTATAGGTTTAAGCTAAATCCTATAAAAAACACTCACAAATGCACAACTTCCTAACACAAATAAGTCCTAAAATAGTCACTTTTGGAGACGTAACACTCTCCCAAGACCAATCGATAGCAACGGGCTAACTATGACGATTATCTAACGTGGAAGCCAAATTAGTGTATCGATTTTAGTTTCAACTTCGAGAAGAACACCAAGAACGCAAGGAAGCGTATACGCTCTATGGTACCGTTAATCCATGTTACTTGGCGATTAAGAGAGGCACGACATCAAAATCTTTAACTAACAAATCATGCTTGAAATCTAAGTTGTCTAATCCTATCAATCAAACACAGTCATGGAATATGCATAGAAGGAGAAACTACATCAACCAAATATTCTAGCCAAATCAGAAATTGAAAGCATAAACCTCACCAAAAATGCTAATTAAATTAATCCCTTACAATCCCGAGCCAAAACGCTATAATCTACTCACTCATGATGTAGGTGACTTGAATTAGCTCCCATCCAAGCTCCATGGCTTCTCCAATGGCGGAAATGGCTTCAAAGTCGTCAAAAATGGTGCGGAGCCCGAAGTAGGAGGTCATGTTCAGTGCTGGAAATCAGACAAAATGTTATATATTCCATCGGAGCGTCGAGACGCTAGGGCAGGGTCTCGACGCTGCGCCCTAAAGTTCCAGCGCGCTGAGTCGGGGTGGCGTCTCGACGCTGTGCAGCGTTGAGCGAACGTCTCGACGCTATGCAGTCGACGCTTGCTCTCGGGTGTAATTTTCGAATGACGCTTCAGATTTCGGAGCGTCGAGACGCTGGGCAGCGTTGAGCCGGCGTCGAGACGCTCCCTGCTCAACGCTTGCTCTCGAGTTTTTGCATGGAATTTCACCTTTGAACTTCCCAAAACGCCAATTCTTCATATTTTTGCATGGTTGCTTCCCCGATGTGTTCTTAGGACCTTAAAACACGATATTAGGCCTCGAACGACGTCAAACGCGCCCGAGAATAAATTACCGAGAACACCTATAATTGACACAGATAAACAAGATTAAGCACATAATTGGCATGAATTAGGGACATAGATATAGCTCCAAAATGAAGCTATCAATGGCTTCCAAAAGGGGAATGTTCACCACAACCCTCTTAAAAGTCTCCAAGACTACTTTATCATCTTCATCCACCTTAGGCTTTGGCATGGCCTACTTGGAAATGGTGCTACCGGGGCACATTTTGGTTCACGCACAGGAGGTTCCTCATAGCGGTCCTCTTCTTCAATGACTGCAGGACTCAACTGCTTTCTTGGATTGAGAGGCTTGGGTATGTACTTCTGAACCACAGGAGGAATTTTCTTCTCTTTTCTCTCCAACTCTGGTGCAGGCTCCATCAATCTGCTCGGGAAAGAAGCTTCAGGCACGTACACCCTAGTACAAGTGGGATCAAAATTTATCCCTTTCCATCTTGGTTCAGGACTCTCCTCCACTAGTGTAGAATTTGAGGAGATTTCCTTCCCTCTTCTCAAGGTTATGGCGCACACTTGCTCACAATTCTGCCTTTCCAACTTATCTATCCTATCGGTGAGCTTCATCATTGCACCGCTCAAAGATTTCACCTGAGCTCCACAACTCTGAAACATGGCTGAAGATTCCCCTAAGAAGGAAATCACCATCTCCTCGATATTTCGTCCTGAAGCAGAAGATTGAGCTTTTTGTGAGGATTCAGGTAATAAGCGAATTGCACTACTTACCTCGAAAACTTGGGCCTTAAGCTCGCTCACATCCCTTGACAGACGTGTTTGCTCATTTCTTCCACTACCGTACTGCTGGAGGTTCCCGACCATATTAGAAATCAGACTTATGGCCTCCACAAGAGTCTTGTCCAGGAGAGATCCGCCACTAGCAGCATCGATCATTTGTTGATCACGTGGGAGCATACCGTCGTAAAAGTACTGAATGAGGAGATGCTCAGCTATCTGTTGATTAGGATGGCTCCCACACAGTCGGTTATTCCTCTCCCAACATTCGTATAAATTCTCCTCAGCTCCCTGCGTGATCCTACAGATTTGCCTTATGATGTCAGTGACTTTTGAGGCAGGGAAGTACTTTTCCAAAAATGAGCCCTTCAATCTGTTCCACGTCGTAACAGACCCAAACGGAAGACAATACAGCCAATCTTTTGCCTTTTCCTACAAAGTGAAAGGAAAGGCCCTCAACTACAGTTGGTCATCGATCACTCCTTGGAGCATCATCCCCGAACATACCAGATGGAATTCCTTAAGATGCTTCAGAGGATTCTCACCTACATCGCCACAAAATGAAGGTAGTTGGTGAATTAATCCAGCTTTTAATTGGAAATTACCTGGAACTACCGGTTACGCTATACACAGTGGCTATCGGTCCAAGTCAGGTGATGTCAACTGTCTCATGGTCCTCCGAGGCTCATCGTTAGCCATAGCCTCCATCTCTTCCACTTTTCTAAAAAAAACAATTAAAAGAAAACTACACACAACAACTTAAAAGAAATGGGTCACACTGTACATGAAGGATAAAAATAAACAGACTCAAAGAGAAATGATATAAAATAAAATAAAATTATTTACAAAAGAAAAAAAAATAAGAAATAAAACACAAAACAAATAAAATTCAATCAAGTTGGATTAATTTTTGCTCCCCGGCAACGGCGCCAATTTTGGTAAGAGAACTTTTTGAATGTACTCTAAATATCGGGTTGTCGAAGCCCGCCAAAATAATATTTATAAATCGATTATACCGAACTAACTTGTAGTTAGTGATAATCGAGTCGATCCACAGGGAGCGATCTACAATCTTAATTTAATTGAATTTAATTTGCAAGGATAAAAACAATGGGGAATTTTGTTTTGGGAAATCACTAACCAAGTAGAAAATGCGCTAACGGAAAATTAAATCGGGAAGTATAAAATTGACAAGTATGCTTGATTAGTAAGTGTCGGAATTGATCTAATGTACTTCGGTTCATTGATTAACAAGGAAAATAGAAAAGATGTTTCATGCACACAAAATGCCTTGTCCCTCTCGGGTCCAAAACATCCCAAAGCATTAATTAGAAACAGACAATTCTAATTAAACATATCCCCCAATTAATCTAAGTTCATGAATCCTAAATTAATTAACGAATAGTAACGGGCACCATTGAGACGAATTAATCCTAAAACTAATTCGATTTGTCTCTTAATATCAAGCCCACCGTGAAAACGTTAATCAACTCCTACCCCCACCCGTCACATAGGCTTAAATTGATTAGCCACGAGCTAGACCTTCGCTACTTGCATTAAAACTAATTAAAGAATAATGCTAGCCGACTAACATGCGTAACAAATTGAGGACGTCACTCCAAAATTGGAAAGGCAAGTCATTCATTCATAATATGGATTAAGAGATGCAAGAAATCAATTAAAACATCTAAACATTAAATTAAGCACTAATCTCACCTAATACAAAAGATTAACAATCCCTAAACTTAACTAATCAAGCATTTACCTCTAGCCTTCCATGGGAGATGAAGTATTCCAAGCTTCCATGGAGGTTCTTGCTCTCATAGAATCCAAATGGAGAAGAAGAACTCCAAAAATGGTGAAAAATCGTCAATCCCGAGCCCAAAACGAAGATGGAATGCCCTAAAATCGCGAAAATGTTCTTTTTATACTTCAGAGTAGCGTCGAGACGCTACGGACGGAAAAAAATGGAAAACAACGCTTTTTTAGACTTTTAATGACGGGCATTTTTGGCTGTGCAATGAGGACATCGTGCCTGCTGCTTTTAATGTCGGACATGGTGCTGTGCATCAGCTGACCTCTTGGACTTTTAATGACGGGCATGGTGCCTGCTGCTTTTAATGTCGGACATATGGTTGTGCATCAGTTTGCACCTTTTGCTCTTGGGTTTTTTGCCAATTTTGGCACCTTCTTTTTACTTAATTGCCACAACTTGAGTCTTTTTGTCCTCTTCTTTGCCCGGTTCATCCCAAAGCCTTAAAACACTACTTTTAGCATCAAAACATGTCATTGAATTTCTCGAGCTCTCCACCACGAATCACCTACAATAAAACCATTTAATCAACATTAAGCATGGTTTTTAACTATAATTAGGGAGTAAACAATAGCTCTAAATTATAGCTATCAGTTTCCCGAACATCCCTTGTAATGAAGACATGATTTTCTTCGCGGAAACCATTGCTTCGTGCTTCTTGGCCAAAACATCAGATATGCTTGACATGATGTAGACTCAGGCTTTATCATTAGCCCTAATCCAACCATCGTATGCTTCAGGAACAGTTCGGGAGGCACTAGAACTAGGAACCGGAGGACACTCCTCCGTTAAGACAGATCTCAGGTCGTCAAGAACCAAAATCGTATTTAGGTTCGACTTCCACGTCCCATAATTCTCACCAGTTAATTTGTCGTGTGCTAACAACTGTATAAAAGAGCTCGACATGCTGAAAAAGAATGTAAAACTATTAGTGAAACAATTTTAACCTATTTAAACCAATTAAGAGGTTTAACAACAAATAAAGTACCCAAACTCTTTATTTACATGCAACGATACTTTAGTAAGTTAGAATGGTCGCAACCTACGGGTAAACGAGCACTCCTTCACTAAACCAAGACATTCTTGACTAAATGCTAACTCCAGAATAACTCATATTCCTATAACATCTTAGTTATCGTTTTGTGTCAAGATTTACTAACTCCTTAGCAAATCTCGTAAGTGTGACCCTCCATTTTTAGAATGCACAGGACGGCCCCAACAATGCAACCTAAGGGAATGTCATAGTTGGGAATGGCCCTATGTTTCTTTATCCATAAATGGTGACCGACTTGTTCTACTCCCAGAAACGGCCCTCCTAGGGGATTGGTGCCACCAAGGGCACCTTGCAGGCGGAACATGGGAATCTCACGGTTCAATCCAATAGAGGAGACCGTAGGATGTACTAACGTACTTCCTTCTCCCACTTACTATAGACACTTACTCCATTCACCTTGCCATTGAAAGTTGCAAACACCATCCGAAGGGGGTTGCCCTATTGACAACACGAGGCCGAGCAAAAATTCTTACGTTGTGAACTTTAGGGATTGCGTAGCAGGAGAGGGATATATCATATATTCCTTCTCAACACTTCTACTAAGCATCATGAACGGTAATTTTTAGGGTAAAAAACTCAGGTTTTATCTGGCTAAGTTAATAAAACCTTAAGTCTAGGCAAACATTTTACCTGTAGATGTCTAGGTTATAAATGAAAGAATTTCGGCATGCATAGCGGAAGCATCGTTGGATCTAAGTACTCTTATTTTGTTAATTTAAAAAGAAAAAGCATGTAATTTGAAAATCAAAGACAATAATTTAGAAGTTACCTTTGAAGTTCAAATTCTTCTTGATTCCAAACTCGATCTTCGAACGTAACGGTCACGAACCACCACGAGAGTCTTCCCGACTATTCTCCGGCCTTAGAACGGGATTGTGGGATCCTTTGAGTGACTAATTTAAAAGAGAATTGAAGATGGAATTGGAGAGAATGGTAGAGAAATTGTCTTTACAATTTCTCAAAGTTCATCAAAATTCCAAGAAGAAGTCAATCTCATTAACCCTTTGTATATATAGAAGACTACATGCAAAAACATGCAAAATTGAGTTAACAATAGGATGCCATGTCGAATCCACTCAATTTAGTGGGATTAGTGGCTTGATGTGGGATGAACACTTAGCAAAAAAGTTTGACTCATAAAACCACCAACAAATGGTTTTTCCCACTAACTCAAGAATTGGATTTTTCCACTAACTTAAGAATTGGATTTTTCCACTCACTTTAGTCATCAAAATGACTCTTGACTTTCAAGGTTTAGTGGAGTCAACATTTGACTTTTGACTTTCAAAGTTGTAGTAAATTATCTTAAAATTGACTTTTGACTAACTTTGATCAAATTAATTCAATTTAAAAATTAATTCAAATAATTAATTTTAAATCAAATTAAATTAATATTAAATAATTAATTAAACAATTTAATTAATTCAAATTTAATATCCAATAAATCCAACACTAATCCCGATCATTCCCGATATACATGATTATGAATCCATATTCATATTTTCGATAATTAAATCTTATTTAAATATCACCATCTCTCTCTATTGTTCAATTCGCAATTGAACGTTATGTCGTTAAATATATCACATATATTTAACGTTAATTCCCTAATTCGAATTCGAACACTTCGAATTCACTCGTCACATTGTTCTAAGGTTTAGTCCGATATGAGCTAGCAGGGGGACCTCATGGACCTACAGATCATGAGCTCCAACGATCCGAGATCAACTGATTAAACTCTTTAACCTAGTTAATCAACATTCGTTAACTACCAGGACATTCCACTATAGCCTAGTAGTTGCATTCTCCTCACTGTAGATATATTTATGTCCACTCGATATAACCATGATTAGTAAGTTGATCCTTCACAGGTTGTTCGTAATTTACGGCCGGGTCAAATATCTGTTTTACCCCCGTAATTACATCTTGCTCCTTAAGTCCCACTGATCCTCTAATGAACAATTGGTTTGTGATCCAATCACTAAACCGATTGGTATGTGATCTAATCACTATACCGAGTCCCTCTCGGGCCAATGAGAAGGTGGGGCCCCTTGTTCAAGACCTGGAGTCAGCACTTAAGGGAACAACCTATCTACTATCCCTAGAGACGGGTAGGAGTGAATTCCATCTTGCACCCTATGTCCCCAGCTATCTATTCGGTCTTACCCCTGAAATGGGAGGCTTATTGAGTCGGCGCTGTTGAGCCACCCTCACCCATGCAGATCTAAGGATAATCCCGAATAAACAGGAGTTCATAGTTAGCTCAGGATTAAGGTCAAGTTACCTAGGTCATCGTTTTGAAATAGTCAGTCTTTAAAACAGTAAACAGCGTTATAAAGCAAGAGTGACTTATTTCGCGGTCCGGTCTAATGCAAACTCTTTGCATAGGACGCCCCCATTCACATGTCTCCACATGAACGATTCAGGATCACATCGTTTGTACTAAATACAAAATGGGCCGCATCCAATAGTGTCCCCAGGATAAGGTATCCAGCCTTATCCGTATACTATAGACCGTTTTGACTATTTACTCGAACTTGATCCACTTTTATGTCTCCACATAAAGTTCAAGTACTCATGTTATAGCCATGGATCTTAGTTTATTGGATTCAGGGTTTTCTAAAATGAAATAAGCAATTCACATATTCAATAATAACTTTATTGAATAAACCTCAATAACACTTTATTAGTAATAAAATATGTTTATCGTTTACAAACCACGAGTTTTAGGACATAAAACCCAACAAACTCCCACTTGGACTAAAACTCCAGTGGTAATAAATATATATCCATATATATACATAATGTTGAGTTTTTCAAAATGAGAAATAAATACAATAAACTAGGGCATCACATACCCATAGTTTTCTCCCACTTGCCCTAGATTATACATCTTGTAGTCCTAGTCTGACTAGGTGACCCTCAAACACTTTAGCCGTGAGAGCCTTTGTAAATGGATCAGCATGCGTCTCATATCCTCAACTTCTTGAGGTGTCTTAGGACATTGTTCCTTCGACAAGTGAATTCCATGCCTGAAGGGTAGCAAACCCCTCTTGGAATTCTGCATCTTATATCTTAACAACATCTTGTCAATATAGGAAGCTTGAGACATGACTAATGTTCTATTCTTGCGGTTCCGAACTATTTGGATCCCAAGAATATATTGAGCTTCTCACAAATCTTTCATTTGGAATTGAGTTGCTAGCCATTTCTTGACGTCAGTCAGGCATCTTACATCATTCCCAATGAGTAAGATATCATCGACATATAACACGAGGAATGCTACAGATGTTTTGACAATCTTCTTGTAAACACAAGGTTCGTCAATGTTTTGTTCAAAACCATAAGATTTGATCGCAGTATCAAACCTTATATTCCAGCATCTAGATGCTTGTTTCAACCCATAAATGGATCGTTTAAGCTTACAAACTTTTTGTTCTTGATGTTGTATTATAAACCCCTCTGGTTGAGACATATAGATACTCTCTTCAAGATTGCCATTCAGAAAGGCTGTCTTGACATCCATTTGCCAAATCTCATAGTCATAATATGTGGCAATGGACAAGAGTATTCTAATTGATTTTAACATGACAACAGGAGAGAAGGTTTCATCATAGTCTACCCCCTCTCTCTGGGTATAACCCTTTGTCACTAATCGAGCTTTAAAGGTCTGTACCTTACCAGCTTGGTCTCGTTTCCTTTTGTAGATCCATTTACAACCAATAGGTTTTACCCCATCTGGTTGATCTACAAGTTCCCAGACGGAATTGAAGTACATCGACTCCATTTCGAGGTCCATGGCTTTGATCCATTGATCTTTGTCAACATCATTCATTGCCTGTTTATAGGTCAATGGATCCTCTATTCCATCATCTGGTATGATGATTTGAGTTTCTACTAAACCCATGTAACGGTTAGGTTGTTGCACAACTATCCCACTACGTCGAGGCACTCTCAACTCTTGAGATGGATGTGAGTAATCAGAAGTATTAGCTTCATCAACAACTCTTGTTGAGGGTCCAATCTCATCAACAACTCTTGTTGATCTATCTGTAGCTTCTATAGAAATTTCACGCAATACTAGTTTACTGCGAGGTTGATGATCTCTCATGTGATCTTCTTCGAGAAAAGTAGCATTTGTCGATACAAATACTTTATTTTCTTCTGGATCAAAGAAGTATCCAGCTTTCGATTCTTTTGGGTAGCCTATGAATAAACATACTTTTGAACGACGTTCCAATTTCTTAGGGTTTTGCACCAACACATGTGTCGGGCATCCCCAGATCCTGAAGTGACGTAAACTAGTTTTACGCCCTCTCCATAACTCATAAGGTGTTCCAGTAACACTTTTAGAGGGAACATTGTTCAAAATGTAGGCAGCAGTCTCTACTGCATATCCCCAAAACGAATCAGGCAAATGAGCATAGCTCATCATTGATCGAACCATGTCTAACAAGGTTCTGTTTCTTCTCTCCGATACACCGTTTTGCTGTGGCGTACTAGGTGCAGAGAGTTGTGACTGGATTCCATGTTCTATGAAATAGTCATGGAATCTTAGGTCCATGTACTCTCCACCTCGATCTGATCGAAGTGTCTTAATTGTTTTACCTAATAAGTTCTCAACTTCTGCCTTATACTCCTTGAACTTTTCAAGAGCTTCGGACTTATGATGTATTAGGTAAACATAACCGTACCTTGAATAGTCATCTATGAAACTGATGAAATATTCATATCCTCCTCGTGCTTTGACATTCATTGGTCCACAAAGGTCCGAATGCACGAGTTCTAAGGATTCTTTGGCTCTAAGACCTTTTCCAGTAAAAGATCTTTTCGTCATTTTCCCCTCAAGACAAGACTCACATGCTGGTAAAGAGTTGTCTTCTAACTGGCTTAGATGACCATTCTTAACCAATCTCTCAATCCTATTGAGATTAATGTGACCAAGTCTTAAGTGCCAAAGATATGTACTTGAAGAAACTTTTTGCCTTTTGTTTCGCGTCTCAGCCGTTTTAAACATCTCGATATTTAAAATAGCTTTCGCTCTGGTCGGTTTTAACTTATATAAGTTGTTTTCTAGTTTTGCAGAACAAATAGGAATACCTCTTTTGGTAATGAACACTTCATTAATTTCAAAAGATACTTTATACAATTGTTCTAACAAACAAGAGATAGATACAAGATTCCTTTTCATTCCAGGAACAAGATACACATTATCTAATATAATGAATCTATCTCCAAAAAACAACTTTAAATCTCCCACTGATTTTGCTGAGACAACCTCTCCTGTTCCAACCCTGAGAGTTATCTCGCCTTCCGCAAGTGTTCTCCAGGAACTAGTTTCCTGAAAAGAAGAACAAATATGATTAGTGGCCCCTGAATCCAGTATCCAGGAAGAGTCATCACTCTCCACTAAACATGTTTCAACAACTAGTAAATCATATTTACCTTGTTTTGCCTTTTCAGCTTTCTTCTCTACAAGGTACTTTGGGCAGTTTCTTTTCCAATGCCCATTCTCGTTGCAGTGGAAACATTTTCCTTTATCTGCAACTTGAGCCTTGCTTTTGCGGTCATTAGGAGTTTTACTTTTCCCCTTCCCTTTCTTTTTCATCGAAATACTCTTATTTTTAGAAGAAGAAGGGCCAGACTTCGTCCCAGAGGACGATCCTCTATAGAACTTTTTAGTGGTAGCAACATTTGCCTCGACTTCATGTCCCTTAGTCTTCAGGAGGGACTGATAAGTCTGAAGCTCATTCAGAAGAGTAGTCAAGTTATATTCAATTTTGTTCATCATCGCATTTGTGCGGAACTGTAGGAAGCTCTTCGGAAGAGACTCCATAATAAAACTGACCTGACTCTTCTCATCTATGACAGCTCCATTTACTTCTGCCACATTGAAATGGACCATCATGTCCAGGACATGTTCTCTAACAGAGGTCCCTTCTCTCATGCGACAGTTATAAACGTACTTGATGGCATCATGCCTAAGGGAGAAGGACGGTTGTCCAAACATCCCCTTCAGAGATTCCATAATCTCTTTGGCAGCACCCATACCATCGTGTTTCTTAGCCAATACATCAGATATGCTGGCCAGAATGTAGACGCGGGCTTTATCATTTGCCCTTGTCCATCTGTCATATGCATCCCGAACATTTCGGTTTGCATTTGTGCCGGGGTTTTGAGGACACTCCTCAGTTAAAACGAACCTTAGATCATCAATTACCAGTATTGTGTTTAAATTTGATTTCCACGTTGCGTAATTATCCCCGTTAAGTTTCTCAGAAGCTAGTAACTGTACCATTGAGTTGGACATGCTGAAAAATATAAACATATCGTATTTAGTGAAATTGCTATTACCCTTTTATATTATCCAATCAAGTTTTAGCAAAAGTAATAATGTACCCATCATTTATTCTTTATTGCAACGATACTACAAAGGTTTAGAGCAACATCCACCTAGGGGCAGTCTATCACTCCTCCTTTGAATTGAGACAATCTCAGCTAATCACTATTACCAGAATAACTCATATTCCAATAGATCTTTTAGCTATCGCTTACTTTGGTCAAGAAGGTACTAACACTTAGTAATTCTTGTAAGTGTGACCCTCCATTTTCAGACCTCAGAGATCGGAATCAACAAGCTCCCGAAGTTGGAAAGACAATGCTGAAAACGGACCTATAAGACCCTATCCATTTCTGGAGTTCGCGGTGTTCCGAATCCCATGATACAGCCCTCCTAAGGGGTGGTCGCTCCCAGGGCAGACTCGCAGGCGCATCATGGGAATCTCACGGTGCAACCTAATGGAGGAGACCGTAGGATGTGTTGACACACAACCTTCGCCCACTTACTATGAACGACTTCCCCTATTCACCTTGTTATTGACTCATGCAAATACTTTCCTACTGGAGGTCGCTCCCAGGGCGACTCGAAGCCGAGCATGAATCTCACGGTGTGAACTCTTAGGGACGTAGGAGCTGAAAACATTTTTCCTCCCACTGAAGTGTTCTAGACGGTTGGGTATGATTTTACTCAGGCATATATTTTGGCTAACTAAAACATATCCTAAGTCTAGGTAATCTTTCCGAGTATAACGTTTATACTGGATTTTAACCTATGATGTCTAGGTGATAAAACTTTTTAAAACCTCACATCACTCACGCATGCTCATAAAACCGGGTTAGCTAAACTCAAACGCCAGTTCGATGCCCAGGTAGGAGGTGTTCCGTAAACCGTCAACTTAAATACCCCCAAGCTGAGACAGCATCTTACCGGGTGAGTTTTTCTTGTAACCGAAGTTTTACAAGATATCGACCTATTTTAACTATTAAAATAGGAGATTGCTTGGTAGTTAACCCTAAATGAGCATGCATTTATCTTTGTTATAAGTTTTAATGTCTAATTCATTTTATAACACTTATAAAAAAAAATAAACCTTATAACATACATCTAACATGCTTTTATATAACAATTATATAAAACCATTCCATGCAAAAATATAACAACTTATATGAAATCTCATGGAATCCTAAACATGCATACTTATATTATAACACTTATAACATACTTTCAATGCATGTTTCATGCTTATCCTATGGTGGGATTTTAAATCTACATGGCATACAATATGCACACAAGATTATGTTTATTTAAACTATACATTCACAATGCATAAATAAATAAACCACACTAAAAATGGATTGGTTTTGGCATCCTAAACAAGCATTTACCTAAATTATTACAATAATAAAATAGGAAAAAGTCTTGAACCGCCCCCGAACACTTCGAATCGGCTCGAACCGCTTGTAAGTTGTGGAATTGCACGAACCGCCGCCGAACCGAACCGAACCGCCACTTGACGCCTCTTCCAATTTTGATAAATTACATCCTAAAATGGACTCTAATGACTCTACAAAAATTACATACTCTTTGTAACACATTAAAGCCCATTACAAGGCAATTACAATAATTATTACAAATTGGAAAAGAAATGGATGCCAAAGACCAAAAATTTCCATTTTAGCACACATACATTCATCACATGAATTACTACCCACCAACTCTAAATTAACCAAAAAAGAGTACTTAAAGCATGCTCTGATACCATTTGAAAGAATTTCGGCATGCATAGCGGAAGCATCGTTGGATCTAAGTACTCTTATTTTGTTAATTTAAAAAGAAAAAGCATGTAATTTGAAAATCAAAGACAATAATTTAGAAGTTACCTTTGAAGTTCAAATTCTTCTTGATTCCAAACTCGATCTTCGAACGTAACGGTCACGAACCACCACGAGAGTCTTCCCGACTATTCTCCGGCCTTAGAACGGGATTGTGGGATCCTTTGAGTGACTAATTTAAAAGAGAATTGAAGATGGAATTGGAGAGAATGGTAGAGAAATTGTCTTTACAATTTCTCAAAGTTCATCAAAATTCCAAGAAGAAGTCAATCTCATTAACCCTTTGTATATATAGAAGACTACATGCAAAAACATGCAAAATTGAGTTAACAATAGGATGCCATGTAGAATCCACTCAATTTAGTGGGATTAGTGGCTTGATGTGGGATGAACACTTAGCAAAAAAGTTTGACTCATAAAACCACCAACAAATGGTTTTTCCCACTAACTCAAGAATTGGATTTTTCCACTAACTTAAGAATTGGATTTTTCCACTCACTTTAGTCATCAAAATGACTCTTGACTTTCAAGGTTTAGTGGAGTCAACATTTGACTTTTGACTTTCAAAGTTGTAGTAAATTATCTTAAAATTGACTTTTGACTAATTTTGATCAAATTAATTCAATTTAAAAATTAATTCAAATAATTAATTTTAAATCAAATTAAATTAATATTAAATAATTAATTAAACAATTTAATTAA
Source organism: Herpetospermum pedunculosum (assembly GCA_028017165.1). Classification (NCBI taxonomy): domain Eukaryota; kingdom Viridiplantae; phylum Streptophyta; class Magnoliopsida; order Cucurbitales; family Cucurbitaceae; genus Herpetospermum; species Herpetospermum pedunculosum. The sequence continues at coordinate 29,048,150 of CM051522.1, forward strand.
TTCAAATTTAATATCCAATAAATCCAACACTAATCCCGATCATTCCCGATATACATGATTATGAATCCATATTCATATTTTCGATAATTAAATCTTATTTAAATATCACCATCTCTCTCTATTGTTCAATTCGCAATTGAACGTTATGTCGTTAAATATATCACATATATTTAACGTTAATTCCCTAATTCGAATTCGAACACTTCGAATTCACTCGTCACATTTTTCTAAGGTTTAGTCCGATATGAGCTAGCAGGGGGACCTCATGGACCTACAGATCATGAGCTCCAACGATCCGAGATCAACTGATTAAACTCTTTAACCTAGTTAATCAACATTCGTTAACTACCAGGACATTCCACTATAGCCTAGTAGTTGCATTCTCCTCACTGTAGATATATTTATGTCCACTCGATATAACCATGATTAGTAAGTTGATCCTTCACAGGTTGTTCGTAATTTACGGCCGGGTCAAATATCTGTTTTACCCCCGTAATTACATCTTGCTCCTTAAGTCCCACTGATCCTCTAATGAACAATTGGTTTGTGATCCAATCACTAAACCGATTGGTATGTGATCTAATCACTATACCGAGTCCCTCTCGGGCCAATGAGAAGGTGGGGCCCCTTGTTCAAGACCTGGAGTCAGCACTTAAGGGAACAACCTATCTACTATCCCTAGAGACGGGTAGGAGTGAATTCCATCTTGCACCCTATGTCCCCAGCTATCTATTCGGTCTTACCCCTGAAATGGGAGGCTTATTGAGTCGGCGCTGTTGAGCCACCCTCACCCATGCAGATCTAAGGATAATCCCGAATAAACAAGAGTTCATAGTTAGCTCAGGATTAAGGTCAAGTTACCTAGGTCATCGTTTTGAAATAGTCAGTCTTTAAAACAGTAAACAGCGTTATAAAGCAAGAGTGACTTATTTCGCGGTCCGGTCTAATGCAAACTCTTTGCATAGGACGCCCCCATTCACATGTCTCCACATGAACGATTCAGGATCACATCGTTTGTACTAAATACAAAATGGGCCGCATCCAATAGTGTCCCCAGGATAAGGTATCCAGCCTTATCCGTATACTATAGACCGTTTTGACTATTTACTCGAACTTGATCCACTTTTATGTCTCCACATAAAGTTCAAGTACTCATGTTATAGCCATGGATCTTAGTTTATTGGATTCAGGGTTTTCTAAAATGAAATAAGCAATTCACATATTCAATAATAACTTTATTGAATAAACCTCAATAACACTTTATTAGTAATAAAATATGTTTATCGTTTACAAACCACGAGTTTTAGGACATAAAACCCAACAATAAACACTTTACTAACCTCGCATCTTTCACACATGCTCATAAAGCCTGGTTAACTTTACTCAAGTACCGGGTAGTCCCCAGGTAGGATGTGAACCGTCAATTCATTTTCCTCCAACCTTAGACAAGAGTTGACTGGATGAGTTTCTCATAACCTTAGCATTTACGAGATATCGACCTATTCATCAAATGAACCAGATCGACTCATTTAACCCTAAATGAACATGCTTTTCTTTGTTATAGATTTTAAAAGTCTATAGCATTTTTACAACACTTGAAAAACTAGACTTTCTACAACAACTTCTACATGCTACTCAAACATACATCACTAAGGCATGACAAGTTGGATATTTAACTTCATAATCAATATAACAATTATATTGATTATGCTTTTAAACATACAACTCCTAATTCATAATTAATATACCACTTATATCAATTCTCTGAATTAAGCATGCATCCTATACATTATAACAATTATAACATACAATATGCATTTAAAATTGGATGTTTAATTTCATAATTAATATAACACTTATATTAATTATTCTATTTAGCAAACAACAACTAATTCATGAATTAATATAACTCTTATATTAATACTCATGAATTAAACATGCATCCTATATATTATAACACTTATAACCTATAATATGCATAAAATCAAGGCAAACTTTGTTGTATATTTAATTTCATAATTAATATAAAATTTATATCAATTATTCTATTAAATTAACAACATTTAATTCATGAATTAATATAACTCTTATATTAATACTCATGAATTCCCAAATATGCAAATATGCATACTATATATTATAACACTTATAATAACACTTATAAATATGCAAAAAACTTGAGCGGACTTCGAACTGTTGGCACCGCCTTTGACAAGCTTGTTTCCCCCGAACGCTTCGGCCAATTACTCTTCGAATTTCTCTTCGTAATGCCTAGAACGAGTTTGAAATAACACCGAACAATTCGGCCAGCTCAAAACTCGAGCTTCATTCACAAAGAAACCTATATGGACTCTAATGACTCTAAAAATACATACGCTTCAGCACACATTAAAGCCCATACATTCTCGGGCAATTACAAATAATGAAATTCAAAGAGAAACTATGCCAAAATCGATATTCACTTTAGACGTCAATTCAGAAACAATTTCTAAATTAAAATACCCACCAACTTAAATTGATGCAAATTGAGTTAATCACAAAATCGCTCTGATACAAATTGATGGAGCGATATGCGCAGCGAAAGCGATTTTGGACCGATGATACTCTAATTTCATCAATTTAACAAATAGAAAACATGCTCAAAATGACGGAAATAAGAAATTAGAAATACATACCCTTGTAGTTTCGAATTTCTTTAAGTCCGTCGGCCGTTCCTCGTCACGAACTCTTCCAGCCTCTTCTCACGAACGCCCCAAGGACCACCCGAGGTAGTCCCGCTATCCTCGGCGCCGAGCAACGGAGTTGTGGGACTCCGAAAACAAGAGAAAAGAAGAAGAAACAAGGAAGGGAGATGGAGAAGAAGAAGAAACCAGAGAGAGCGGGGGGTTTAGAGGAGGAAAAACTGAACAACGATTTTTTTTTTGTTTTTTAACTTTCGAATACTCCTCCACTTTCTCATTCTCTCCCTTTTTATCTTCTAAGTTACTCTGGCGAAAACCATCCATATATATATATATAAAACTTAATATATATATATATATATATTTAATTATTATTATTATTAAAAATAATAAAAATAATTTTATTTATTAAACTTTTTAATAAATAATATATATATAATTATTAATTAAACTTTTTAATTAATAAATATTATTTAATTCAATATCAAATATTAATTAAATAATATGATTAAACACGGTTTTTCGAAAACAGACTTTTTTACACATGAATCATATTCATGTTTTAGGCCATTCTCATATTTAAATCATATTTAAATATGTCCATCATCCTTCCATACGCGGAATTTGAACAATTCAAATTCTTTTTCTTTTTCTTTTCTCTTAAACTGTTGCACGACATTATCCGAGCTAGCCAGGAGAACCTAAAGGACCTACAGATCATGAGCTCCAACGATCCGAGATCAACTGATTAAACTCTTTAACCTAGTTAATCAACATTCGTTAACTACCAGGACATTCCACTATAGCCTAGTAGTTGCATTCTCCTCACTGTAGATATATTTATGTCCACTCGATATAACCATGATTAGTAAGTTGATCCTTCACAGGTTGTTCGTAATTTACGGCCGGGTCAAATATCTGTTTTACCCCCGTAATTACATCTTGCTCCTTAAGTCCCACTGATCCTCTAATGAACAATTGGTTTGTGATCCAATCACTAAACCGATTGGTATGTGATCTAATCACTATACCGAGTCCCTCTCGGGCCAATGAGAAGGTGGGGCCCCTTGTTCAAGACCTGGAGTCAGCACTTAAGGGAACAACCTATCTACTATCCCTAGAGACGGGTAGGAGTGAATTCCATCTTGCACCCTATGTCCCCAGCTATCTATTCGGTCTTACCCCTGAAATGGGAGGCTTATTGAGTCGGCGCTGTTGAGCCACCCTCACCCATGCAGATCTAAGGATAATCCCGAATAAACAAGAGTTCATAGTTAGCTCAGGATTAAGGTCAAGTTACCTAGGTCATCGTTTTGAAATAGTCAGTCTTTAAAACAGTAAACAGCGTTATAAAGCAAGAGTGACTTATTTCGCGGTCCGGTCTAATGCAAACTCTTTGCATAGGACGCCCCCATTCACATGTCTCCACATGAACGATTCAGGATCACATCGTTTGTACTAAATACAAAATGGGCCGCATCCAATAGTGTCCCCAGGATAAGGTATCCAGCCTTATCCGTATACTATAGACCGTTTTGACTATTTACTCGAACTTGATCCACTTTTATGTCTCCACATAAAGTTCAAGTACTCATGTTATAGCCATGGATCTTAGTTTATTGGATTCAGGGTTTTCTAAAATGAAATAAGCAATTCACATATTCAATAATAACTTTATTGAATAAACCTCAATAACACTTTATTAGTAATAAAATATGTTTATCGTTTACAAACCACGAGTTTTAGGACATAAAACCCAACAATAAACACTTTACTAACCTCGCATCTTTCACACATGCTCATAAAGCCTGGTTAACTTTACTCAAGTACCGGGTAGTCCCCAGGTAGGATGTGAACCGTCAATTCATTTTCCTCCAACCTTAGACAAGAGTTGACTGGATGAGTTTCTCATAACCTTAGCATTTACGAGATATCGACCTATTCATCAAATGAACCAGATCGACTCATTTAACCCTAAATGAACATGCTTTTCTTTGTTATAGATTTTAAAAGTCTATAGCATTTTTACAACACTTGAAAAACTAGACTTTCTACAACAACTTCTACATGCTACTCAAACATACATCACTAAGGCATGACAAGTTGGATATTTAACTTCATAATCAATATAACAATTATATTGATTATGCTTTTAAACATACAACTCCTAATTCATAATTAATATACCACTTATATCAATTCTCTGAATTAAGCATGCATCCTATACATTATAACAATTATAACATACAATATGCATTTAAAATTGGATGTTTAATTTCATAATTAATATAACACTTATATTAATTATTCTATTTAGCAAACAACAACTAATTCATGAATTAATATAACTCTTATATTAATACTCATGAATTAAACATGCATCCTATATATTATAACACTTATAACCTATAATATGCATAAAATCAAGGCAAACTTTGTTGTATATTTAATTTCATAATTAATATAAAATTTATATCAATTATTCTATTAAATTAACAACATTTAATTCATGAATTAATATAACTCTTATATTAATACTCATGAATTCCCAAATATGCAAATATGCATACTATATATTATAACACTTATAATAACACTTATAAATATGCAAAAAACTTGAGCGGACTTCGAACTGTTGGCACCGCCTTTGACAAGCTTGTTTCCCCCGAACGCTTCGGCCAATTACTCTTCGAATTTCTCTTCGTAATGCCTAGAACGAGTTTGAAATAACACCGAACAATTCGGCCAGCTCAAAACTCGAGCTTCATTCACAAAGAAACCTATATGGACTCTAATGACTCTAAAAATACATACGCTTCAGCACACATTAAAGCCCATACATTCTCGGGCAATTACAAATAATGAAATTCAAAGAGAAACTATGCCAAAATCGATATTCACTTTAGACGTCAATTCAGAAACAATTTCTAAATTAAAATACCCACCAACTTAAATTGATGCAAATTGAGTTAATCACAAAATCGCTCTGATACAAATTGATGGAGCGATATGCGCAGCGAAAGCGATTTTGGACCGATGATACTCTAATTTCATCAATTTAACAAATAGAAAACATGCTCAAAATGACGGAAATAAGAAATTAGAAATACATACCCTTGTAGTTTCGAATTTCTTTAAGTCCGTCGGCCGTTCCTCGTCACGAACTCTTCCAGCCTCTTCTCACGAACGCCCCAAGGACCACCCGAGGTAGTCCCGCTATCCTCGGCGCCGAGCAACGGAGTTGTGGGACTCCGAAAACAAGAGAAAAGAAGAAGAAACAAGGAAGGGAGATGGAGAAGAAGAAGAAACCAGAGAGAGCGGGGGGTTTAGAGGAGGAAAAACTGAACAACGATTTTTTTTTTGTTTTTTAACTTTCGAATACTCCTCCACTTTCTCATTCTCTCCCTTTTTATCTTCTAAGTTACTCTGGCGAAAACCATCCATATATATATATATAAAACTTAATATATATATATATATATATTTAATTATTATTATTATTAAAAATAATAAAAATAATTTTATTTATTAAACTTTTTAATAAATAATATATATATAATTATTAATTAAACTTTTTAATTAATAAATATTATTTAATTCAATATCAAATATTAATTAAATAATATGATTAAACACGGTTTTTCGAAAACAGACTTTTTTACACATGAATCATATTCATGTTTTAGGCCATTCTCATATTTAAATCATATTTAAATATGTCCATCATCCTTCCATACGCGGAATTTGAACAATTCAAATTCTTTTTCTTTTTCTTTTCTCTTAAACTGTTGCACGACATTATCCGAGCTAGCCAGGAGAACCTAAAGGACCTACAGATCATGAGCTCCAACGATACGAGATTATTCGGTCAAAACTCTTTTAACCCGAATCAATCAACTTTCGTTAACCCCCGGAGACTCCACTATAGTTCGAGGGTTGCACTATCTTCACTGTAGATATATTGTGTCCTCTGATATAACCGTCACGGGCAAGTCGACCCTTCACAGGTTGCTCGTAATCACAGTTGGGTCATTTTAAACCGTTTAACCCTTGCATTACGTCTTGTTCCTTAAGTACCACTGACACCTATAATGAACAATAGATTTGTGGTCCAACCAACAGATCAATTAACCCTCTCATCTCATAAGAGTGTGCGCGCTAATTGTTCAAGCCCCAGAGTCAGCTATTATGGGAACAACCTATCTACTAACCCTGAAGAGCGGGTTAGGAGTGAACTCCAATCTTGCTTTACTATGTCCCCAACTACTTATTCGACTTTATCCCTGAGATGGTAAGTTATTGAGTCGGCGCTAATGGGTCACTCTCACCCATACAAGTCTAAGGATACTATCAAATAAGCAGGAGTTCATAGTATGCTCACGATTAAAATGTCGGTCTCATCAGTAAACGATGTTATAAAGAGAGAGCAACATATTTCGCGGTTCGGTCTTATACAAACTCTTTGTACAGGAAGCCCTCACTCACACATCTCCATGTGAAACGATTCGTATCACATCATTTTGTACAATACAAAGTGAGCCGCATCCTATAGTGTTACCAGGATAAGATACCCAACCTTATCCGTATACTATAGACCGTTTTGACTGACTACTTGAGCCTGATCCACAATCATGTCATACATGAGGCTCAAGTACTCATATTCAACCATGAGTGTTGGTCATTCGTATAGGTTAACGTAAACACGTTTCACTTTATTCCAGTAAACCCCTTTACTAAATAAAACTAACAACTCTTTATTCTAAATAGAATATTTACAAACATAACAGTTTACAAACCACGAGTTTTAGGACATAAAACCCAACAGAGGTGTCTAAGGAAACCATTTCCATAGACCATCGAATATTGACAACACTTTATCCATATAAGATTTTAGTGACTGCACTAGCGATTCATTCTTACGACTCGGATCAATCTGAATTCTTAGAATGAACTAAGCCCTCCTCCAAAACAGTTTTGGAATGGCTCGCTAGTTTATGCTTAAATATCAGAAGGGAATCCTTCATCATTTTCCATGATTAGGTGATAGCACTCAAAAAGTGCTAATATTTAGCTCCTAAGTCTTGCGAATTAAGTAATTAATTGTGCTTAATTAATATATTTTGTATAATTTAATTACTTAGGGGTAAATCGGACCATTGAATTAATTAAGAGCTTAAAAGAACGTTTACAGGATACTTTTGATTAATCATTCTGAGTGTTTATACTATGTATATTAATTAATCAAATGATATCTCAATTGTGATAAGTGGTCTGGTGGTGCAGGAGGATTTTGGCAAGTTCATAGGCCTGAGTTCAAGTCCAGAGGAGGATAGAATTTCAAATATTTTTCCTTCGGACACAGCGTCGAGACGCTGCCTGTAGGGTCTCGACGCTACCCCGATAACAAATTTTCGTACGACGCTCGACGCTCCGACTGTATAAAACCCATATTTTAACGATTTTTAGGGCATTCTCTCTCGGGTTTGGCTTGTTTTGGCCGATTTCTCTCTCAAATTCTTGGGGTTTTGATGTAGGACATCTTGACTCCTTTCTTGAGTGTTTCTTGTAAATTCTTTAGTTTCTTGAAACTCTTCTTGTTTTATATTCTTTTGTATTTTCTTTGTTTCTTTTAGTTATTTCTTTTAACCACTTGGATTTCCCAAGTTTGTTGTAAGTAGTTAGGACTTTTCCAGCCTTTCTATTTGTATTTAGAGGGGGCTGCAGTCCTTTAGAATTACTTTTTTGATCATTGAATAGAATTCCCTTTTCTTGTCTACACCAAAGTGGTATCAGAGCTCCCGATCCTAGCTCGGAAATTTCATTTCTAATTCCAGATCCTTACACCATGGCAGCGGAAGCTTCCTCCCTTACAACCCAACAACTTGACCGACGCTTGCAGTCGGTGGAAAGTTCGATCGATGAAATCAAGACAAGTGTGGACGATATCAAACAAGCCATTATTCTCATTACTCGACAATTGAATCAACAATGCAATGTTAACCATGTGCAAGAAAACCCACAAGACAACCAAGAAGTCACCCGCAATGTTCAAGAAAATCAAGAAATGCAAGAAAGACAAGTGCATAATCCAATTAGAAGACAAGAAAACCAAAATTTTGGGAGATTTCCTGGAAATCCAATCCCTGGATTTATGGCACAAGATTCTGAATCTTCAGATGAAGGAGAATTCAGAAATATTGGACAGCAAGGTAACCTTCATCCGGGACATCAAAATCACCAAGATATACCTCCAAGAAGACAACAACAATTTAATGACAATTCAGAAATTAGAATGAAAGTAGACCTTCCAAACTTCAATGGAAGAATGGATGTGGAAAAATTTCTTGATTGGGTCAAGAACGTGGAGAACTTCTTTGATTATGCCAATACTCCCGAAGAAAAGAAGGTGAAGTTAGTTGACTTCAAATTACAAAGTGGGGCCTCAGCATGGTGGGATCAACTCCAAAATAATCGTCGATACTCGGGCAAGACACTCATAAAACAATGGCCAAAGATGTTGAGGTTAATGAAGAAACGATTCCTACCACTCAACTATCAACAAATCCTATACAACAATTACCAACAATGTAAGCAAGGTAATCGTAATATCCTAGATTACACGGAAGAATTCTACCGATTGGGTGCAAGAAATAATGTACCCGAAAACGAGCAACAACAAATTTCAAGATTTGTTAATGGTCTTCGTGATGACATCAAAGAAGCGGTAAACGTACATCCTCTAGCTTACCTCGCGGATGCAATCAACCTAGCAACCAAGATTGAGGAAAATGATGAGATTAGGCCTTCAAGAACCTACCAACGAAGGAATGCATGGGCAAAACAAGACCAACCACCTCAAAGAAAGTATACCAATGATTCTCCCCGAAATTTTCAGCAAGGAAGTTCATCCAACTCCACCCAACAAGGCAAAAAGGATGAGCATCTTGCCAAGAACAACACTAATAAAGGTTTGGATGCTCCCATGGGTAAAAAGTCTACTAATCCTTATAATCGTCCTTCTCTTGGTAAGTGTTTCAGGTGCGGCCAGCAAGGTCATCTCTCTAATGAATGCCCCCAACAACGGACATTGGCTATACAAGAACAAACCCAAGATGATGACACTTACAATCCCGAGGGCTCCGATGGTTATGAATTTGCGGAACCAGACTCCGATGGGGATCAACTTTCTTGTGTTCTTCAAAGAATCCTTCTAACTCCAAAGAACGAGATCAATCCCCAACGGCATAAACTTTTTCGAACTCGATGCACAATCAATGGTAAGATTTGTCAGGTTATAATTGATAGTGGTAGTTCTGAAAATATTGTTTCCAAGAAGCTTGTTACTGCCATTAACCTGAAAACTAAACCCCACCCAAATCCCTATAAGGTTAGTTGGATTTCAAAAGGTGGTGAGAAACAAGTGCTGGAAATTTGCACCATTTCTCTTTCAATTGGACAGCACTATAAAGATCAAGTTGTATGTGACGTTCTCGAAATGGATGCGTGTCATATCCTTTTAGGGCGTCCTTGGCAGTTTGATACCCAAGCTATGCATAGGGGAAGGGACAACACTCATACCTTTTCTTGGATGGGAAAAACAGTGGTCCTTTTGCCTATGGGAGCTACGGAAGATAAGAAAAAAACCAGTGAGGGGTCCAATAAAAAACAGTTGTTCACGTTAACTCATGGTAAATATATATTTTGTACTCCTAAGGACACCTTAGTGGCTTTTGTTATTAAAGGAACGACAACGAGTGAGACTACAACACATTTCCCTCCTCCCATCTCTCACTTATTGAATGAATTTCCTAACATCGCTACTTCCCCATCTTCTTTACCCCCTTTACGCAATATTCAACACCAAATAGACCTAGTCCCCGGTAGTTCTCTTCCTCATTTACCCCATTATAGAATGAGTCCCAAGGAATACCAGATTTTACATGATCAAATTCAAGACTTGCTTGAGTTGGGACACATTAAACCTAGTTTGAGCCCGTGTGCGGTTCCAGCCTTGTTAGCTCCTAAGAAAGATGGTTCTTGGCGCCTTTGTGTCGATAGTCGTGCTATTAATAAGATTACTGTTAAATACCGTTTTCCCATACCTAGATTATCCGATTTATTGGACCAACTTGGCGGTGCTTTGGTGTTTTCCAAAATTGATCTCAAAAGTGGATATCACCAAATTCGAATAAAACCAGGGGATGAATGGAAAACAGCTTTTAAAACAAATGAAGGCCTCTTCGAATGGTTAGTAATGCCCTTTGGTTTGTCCAATGCTCCAAGCACATTCATGCGCCTCATGAATCAGGTACTCCTTCCTTGTTTAAATAAATTTGTGGTAGTTTACTTTGATGATATACTTGTGTATAGCAAAACCAATGATGAACATCTTGCCCACTTACACACGGTTTTTTCTATCCTTAATGACAATGCCCTTTACATTAATGCCAAGAAATGTACCTTTTTATGTGCTGAAATTAATTTTCTGGGCTTTGTTCTAAGTGCTAAGGGTGTGGTTGTAGATCCTAGGAAGATTGAAGCTATTAGTGATTGGCCTATACCACACAACATTCGAGCACTTCAATGTTTTCTCGGCTTAGCATCTTTTTATCGCAAATTTATTCGTAATTTTAGTACTATTGTTGCACCCCTCACTAATTGTTTAAAGAAAGGCCAATTTGATTGGGGTGATTCCCAAACTTCTAGCTTTAGCAACCTAAAAAAGCACTTAGCATCTACCCCTGTTCTTGCCCTTCCTAATTTTGACAAACCTTTTGAGGTTTCCGTAGATGCTTCTGGGGTTGGTATTGGGGCTGTTTTGAGTCAAGAGGGTCATCCAATAGAATTTTTTAGTGAAAAATTAAGTGTTGCCCGCCAAAATTGGAGTACTTACGAGCAAGAGTTATATTCCTTAGTCCGAGCGTTGAAACAATGGGAACACTACTTACTTTTCAATGCTTTTATTCTTTTAACTGATCATTTTTCTTTGAAGTTTATTCAATCTCAAAAGACTATTAGTAGAATGCATGCACGTTGGCTCCAATTCCTTCAACGTTTCGACTTTGTCATCAAGCACACCACCGGTAAAAGTAACAAGGTAGCCGACGCTTTAAGTAGGAAAGGTATACTCTTAACCACTCTTCGTGCTGAAATCATTGCTTTTGACCATATACCTCCTTTATATGCCACGGATACGGATTTTAAAGCTATTTGGGAAAAATGCATTTCACACGTACCTTGTTCGGATTATCACATTCTAGATGGTTTTTTATTCAAAGGTAAATCAGTTTGCATTCCTCATACATCCCTTAGAGAGTATATTTTACAAGATATGCATTCGGGGGGGCTAGCCGGCCATTTCGGCCGTGACAAAACCATTGCTTTAATTTCCTCCAAATGTTTTTGGCCACAACTTCATAAAGATGTTACTAGTTTTGTTAAAAGGTGTTTTGTTTGCCAAACTTCAAAAGGTTCTAGACAAAATACCGGTCTTTACATCCCTTTACCTATACCAAACTCCATTTGGGAAGATCTTTTCATGGATTTTGTCTTAGGCTTACCAAGAACTCAACGTGGATATGACTCTGTTTTAGTGGTTGTTGATAGATTTAGTAAGATGGCTCATTTTCTCCCTTGCAAGAAAACTAATGATGCTCTTCACATTTCTAATCTTTTCTTTCGTGAGATTGTTAGACTTCATGGAATACCTAAATCCATTGTTTCGGATCGAGATGTCAAATTCATGAGCTACTTTTGGAAATCCTTGTGGAGGAAGTTTGGCACGAGTCTCCTTTTTAGTACCACAAGTCATCCACAAACTGATGGCCAAACCGAGGTTACCAATAGAACTTTTGGCAATTTGGTTCGTTGTCTTAGCGGGGACAAGCCTAAACAATGGGTCCTTTCATTGGCTCAAGCTGAATTTGCCTATAACCATATGCAAAATCGTTCCACAGGGAAGTCACCATTTGAGGTTGTTTATACTCATCTCCCTCGTCTTACAGTTGACTTAGCTAACATTCCCTCTTCTATTGATCTTAGTTTGGAAGCTGAGAGCATGGCTACTCGGATTCAGGAACTCCACCAGGAAGTCAAGGATCATTTTGAGAAGGCTAATGCTTCCTACAAGTCTTTGGCGGACACTCGTCGTCGGTTTAAGGAATTTCAAGTGGGTGATTTAGTTATGATTCATCTCCGGAAGACCCGTTTACTATCTGGTCATCACACTAAGTTGACTAACAAGAAACTTGGTCCTTTTGTCATTCTTGAACGCATTGGGTGTAATGCTTATCGGGTGGAACTTCCTTCCCATTTACGAATTAGCAATACCTTCAACATTGCTGACATTCACCCTTTTCATGCTCCGGACGAGTTTTCTTTAGCTAATTAACTCGAGGTCGAGTTTGATTTTAAGTGGGAGGGTCTGATGTAGGACATCTTGACTCCTTTCTTGAGTGTTTCTTGTAAATTCTTTAGTTTCTTGAAACTCTTCTTGAAACTCTTCTTGTTTTATATTCTTTTGTATTTTCTTTATTTCTTTTAGTTATTTCTTTTAACCACTTGGATTTCCCAAGTTTGTTGTAAGTAGTTAGGACTTTTCCAGCCTTCCTATTTGTATTTAAAGGGGGTTGCAGTCCTTTAGAATTACTATTTTGATCATTGAATAGAATTCCCTTTTCTTGTCTACACCAGGTTTTCTCCCCTTTTCTTCTATATCAAAGTAAGATTTTGTTGGATTTAGCTTGGTTTTCATCCCGAGCAAGGTAAGTGCTCTAATTTGAGGTTAGGGGTTAAATTTGATGCGATTCATGAGGGTTTTAGTTCTTTAATTTTGAACTTAGCATGACTGATTAGGCAAATTTATTTCTTCTAAGCATATCACATAAGCATGCTTGATTAATAGGAGTAGACGACCTTGATTTCCAGCATGTTTGATTGTTAAAGATTATGATGTCGTGCCTCTGTTAATCGCCAAGTAACATGGATAAGTTGAGCCATAGATAACATAGGTTTCCAGTTGATCTTGGTTGCAATTTATCTTGATGAAATAGATAAATCGGAATATTAGCTTAGGCGTCCTGGTTAAACATCCGTCGTAGTGCCCCCGTTACTGTCAATTAATCAATATGGGTGGTGTTGGCCCCCTATTAATTCATTGCCACATTTAATTAGAATCGAACATTCGCCTCTGTTCTTTATTTAATTTAGGATTGATCATCTTAGAATAATTAAAGAACAGTCTACTTAGAACTCCACGTTTCTAATTAATTATTTGGGTTACTTGTATTAGTAGTTTCGTGCAAGTAAATTACGTGTTTAATTATGCTCTTGCTAAGTATGTTTGAATCCCAATGAATCTAGTCGCATCAAGGTCAACCCCGACCCTTAAAATTAGGAGCACATGTAATTAGTTTTAATTTACCGTTAGCTACTTTTTATGCTTTCCTTTATTTTTCCATAACCAATCCCCCATTTATTTTAATGTTTTACTTTATCGTTTTAGTTTGAGTTTAAATAAAAGCAAATAGAATTTAATTAGGAGAAAATAATTTAAGTTCCCTGTGGATCGACCCGACTACCACTAGCTGCAAAGCTCAGTTGTAGCGGAATTATAAATGTTATTTTGGCGGGACTCGACACCCCGAAATTTATAGGATATTCAAAAATCCTACTACCATTAGGACATAAACTACGGGAATGAACTATAATAGCTACAACGTTGACTAAACCATGGTCAAACAAGGTTTATCATACTATTGTTCAAACTTCTGTTCAAAACCATAAGGTTTGATCACCATATCAAACCTCACAATTCAGGACGAAGATGCTTTATTTCAATTCATAAATGAATCGAATAAGCTGGAAAACTATTTGCTCTTTGTCCCAAACTATGAATCTTTCCGGTAGAGACTCATAGATACTCAATCAAGATAACAATTCTGCAGAAAAGCTGTCTTGACAACCACTTGCCTTATTCTATAAAGATAGAACATGGTAGTGGATAAGAGTCATCTATTTAACTTACGTCTGACAACAAGAGAAAGAGAGTATACACAATAAACCCTTTCTCTTCGGGACAATCCCATTACCATAAATTCAAGCCATAAAGGTTTTCACCTTAGTGGCTTGGTCTCAATACCATTCATAGATTTGTGGCTTTGAGCCATTTGGCCTTGTCTCTGTGATCCATTGCCTAATTAAAGACAACGAATCCTCAATTTTATAATCAAGTATGAGAACTTTGAGTTAAAGACCAGTCAGTGCAGCGGATCGGGTTGTCCTACAACCCTCCCACTGCATTAAGGCTTTCTCAACGGTTGAGAAAGTCTAGTTTGATCAACAACCTTTGTTGATATCTACTATAGCTTTCGTTATCACTGTGAGTCTTACCACACCAGTTGTTTTCGAGTTTAATAGAACACATCAGTATATATCTTTTGCTAAATGAACTGTTCATTATAAAACCAAAAGATATAATATACAAGTGTTTAGTTTAAACCAGAAATATAGACAATAATTACATATAACAAATGTTATTATCTCTATGCAACAACTACAAAGTCTCCTACTAGTTCAGCTGCAACGATATCTCCATATCTCACAGCGAGAAACCGACTGTCAGGAACTAGTTTCCTGTAGAAAAACAAACATGACTAGTGGTTCCTGAAGACATCCGGTATGACATTCATATCCACTAAACTTGTTTAGACAAATAAATCACATATATCTTATCCTTCTTTCTCAGCCTGTTTCTCTTCTTCTTCTGAATAATCTCATTACTCAGAGAAGCAGACTTAGGCTTACTCCCTGACGTCAACTTGAAAAGGTCATTTAAGAGAGATGCGCAGAGACTGGTAAGTCTAAAGCTCATTTAAGAGAGAAGTCAAGTTATATTCTATCTTATTCATCACCATATTGGATTTGAAATTAAGGAAACTCTTCAGAAGAGATTCCAAGATAAAACTAACTTGGCTTTTCTCATCGATGGAAGCACCGTTTACTTCAGCCGCATCAAACTGGACCATCATGTTAAGGACAAGCTCCTGATAACTCCAATTTGGAGCAATATTTCACTCCTTACTTCTAGCTAAAAGTCGTACTTAATTGTGTAATTTGCCTTGTTTTTAGGTGATTTGCGACGAAGAGCTCGTGGTGTCCATTGGACGTGTTTCAAGGCTTAGGAAGCCGTTTTAGCGCTACAGGAATGCATCTGGAAAAGGAGAAATTCAACCATGAAGACTTGGGAAATATTTCCATGGAAAGGCAATTTTCAGCCCCCAAACCCGAGAGTAAGCGTCGAGACGGTGCTCAAAGCTGCCCAGCGTCGAGACACTGCCGACGCGTCGCGATGCTCTGAAGAGGCGCGCGCACTAGAAATTTTCGGGCCAGCGTCTCGACGCCATCGCGACAACGCGCGCTGGGATTTTTAGGTCGCAACGTCGCGACGCTGGCCTAGCGTCTCGACGCTCCGACAGATTATATAGGCCATTTTAGCGTTTTCTCTTCATCTTCTCTGTCAAACCCTCTCGGGTTTCCGCCATTGTTAGGCATTTTTTGAGCTTTCTTCTTCTATTTAGCTTGGGATTATGTCCAAGCTCTCCATGGAAGTTTTGGTACTCCATTTCTCCATGGAAGGCTAAGGTATTGTGATGGATTTGAGAATGTTTTAGGGATTTTTGCTAAGTTTGTGATGTTTTGATAATTTGGAGTTTAAGTTCTGATTTGGCTTGTTTATTTAGATGCATCTTCTCTTCTTGCTTAATCCATGTCCGTGTTAGATTTCTAGACAGACAATCTCGTTTTGTAGCATGCTTGATAGCACTCAAAAAGTGCTAATATTTAGCTCCTAAGTCTTGCGAATTAAGTAATTAATTATGCTTAATTGATATATTTTGTAGAAATTAATTTCTTATGGGTAAATCAGACCATTGCATTAATTAAGGGCTTAAAATAATATTTTAGTGGATAATAATGATTAATTGTTTTAAGCGTTTATACCATATAGATTAATTAATAAAACATTCTTAATTGTGATTAGTGGTCTGGTGGTGCAGGGGAACCTTGGTAGAATGATTTGCCAGAGTTCGAAACCAGAGGAATGCAAAATTTTGGATATTTTTCCTCAGGCACAGACCCTAGCGTCGAGACGCTACCCCGACAACAGACGATGGAAATTTCTGTACGAGCGTCGAGACGCTGCCTGTAGGGTCTCGACGCTTCGACTGTATAAAACCCATTTTTAGCGTTTTTTAGGTCATTCACTCTCGAGTTTGGACATTTTTTAAGCGTTTTCTCTCTAGATTTTTTGGGTTTTCTCCCATTTTCTTATATATCAAAGCAAGACTTGGTTGGATTTAGCTTGGTGTTCATCCCGAGCAAGGTAAGTGCTCTAATTTGAGGTTAGGGCTTTGTCTTGATGCTTAGGGAGGGTTTTGTATGAATTTCTAGCTTAGTTTTGTTAATCTCCTGCATCTCTTAATATGTATAAAGAACGAATGTCATGCCTTTCCGATTAGGAGTGGCGTCCATAATTTGTTACGCATGTTAGTGGGTTAGCGTTAATTCGTGATTAGTCTTAATGCAAGTAGCGAGGGTCTAGCTCGTGGCTAATCAATACGAGTCTAAGTGACAGTTGGGGGTAGGAGTTGATTAACGTTTTCACGGTGGGCTCAAGGTTAGGAGAGAAATCGAATTAATTATAGGATTAACTCGTCGCAATGTTACCCGTCACTGTTTGTTAATTGATTTAGGAGTAATGAAATTAAATTAATTAGCGAGCATGTTTAATTAGATTCGTAAGTTTCTAATTAATTCTCTGGGGTGTTTTGGACCCGATTGGGACAAAGCATTTTGTGTGCATTAGAATAATAGCTAAGCATAATTAGAATCCCAATGAACTAAGCGCATCAAGCAAATCCCGAGCACTCAAATTAGGACCACACGTTACTTTATTTTACTTTTCCGTTAGCTACTTTATTTTTTCAGCTTTTCTTTTAGTTTTCCGTAACCCTAATCTCCCCCTTTTATCGCTTAATTTCTAGTTTTCAATAAAAAAAGGCAAATAGAAATTAATTAGGACAAAGTAATTTAGGTTCCCTGCGGATCGACCCGTTACCACTAGCTGCAAAGCTTAGTAGTTTCGGTATTTATAAATTTTATTTTGGCGGGACTCGACACCTCGAAATTTATAGGATATTCAAAAATTGGCGCCGCTGCCGGGGAACCATTTAATTTCTCTTAGTTAGATTTTATTTGTTTGTTTTTCCTTTTTGTTGTTTGCTTTCTTTTGTAGGGGTTTGGCCTAATGACCAAGATAATGGGCAAAGACCGCGCTACTCCAACCACCCACCTCGCGAAATTCAGGGGAGGTTTTATGTTCCCTTTAATTTTGTAATTTTAATTTCTTTATCTGATGGATGGATACATAGAAGACTATGTATCTTTTGAAGGTTGGGGAGGGAGATAGTTGTCTGGATTCATGTGTAGTTGTTGAGCAGGAGTAGATTTAGATTTTGAAGTGTTTTGGAATCTGTTTCCATGCTTTTTGATTATGATGATCTAGGAAATGTTTTTACGAATTTTCGTATTTGCATGTATGGATAAGCATGAAGTAGTTTGCACTGATTAGGTTCATGCCAAAAAATGTTAAAATTTTTTTGTTGCTCTCTTGCATATATCGAGCACTTAGCAACCTCTTCTTAGACTCCGTAGACTTAGTTTGATCGCATGATGCATTGATTCTTGTTGTCACCCCGAAAGGCACCCCTAGGGTAGATTGTTGCATGAGAGTTAGTGGTCAATTAATCGAGTTAGCATAAGCTAAGCCTAAAGGAAAAAATATAGAAAAGCATGTTGGCTAGAAAATTCTCTCGAGGCGCTCCTCCTTCTTTTTGGTACCTAAGAAGTGAGCGTTAGTCCTTAAAAATGTGAACCTTAGGCCTAAGTGTGACATGTTAGGCAACTCGAGATTGGAAAGAAAAAGAAAATAAAAGTTGGGTTCAAAGAACCTTAACAAAGAGTACAAAGTACTCAAAAATAAAAGAAAAAGTATGAGAAAATCGTTTTAGGTCTCTTAATTTATTGCTCTCTCTTGTGTAATCAAGTTTAGACTGTTCTTAAATGCTAGAAGTAGGGGGAAAACGGGATGATATGTTGCATGCGGTTTTTCCGGGCTTACGTAGGTTTAGGATAGGTTGGCTAGCACACACACACGTTAGGGAGCGTTAGTTAATTTTTGACATGTTCATTGATTAAATGCAAGTGATCGATAACTTACTTGTTTATGTAAAGCCTTGATTCTTAAAGCATCGAGATTTAAGTTAGAAGCATGCATGTATAGTCCTTAGGAGCTAATTTAGAGTTTTCCTGGCTAAAGGACTAGCAAGATTTAGGTTGGGGGTTTTGATAGCATTCAAAAAGTGCTAATATTTAGCTCATAAGTCTTGCGAATTAAGTAATTAATTATGCTTAATTGATATATTTTGTAGAAATTAATTGCTTAGGGGTAAATCAGACCATTGCATTAATTAAGGGCTTAAAATATTATTTTAGTGGATAATAATGATTAATTGTTTTAAGCGTTTCAACCATATAGATTAATTAATCAAATATTATCTCAATTGTGATTAGTGGTTTGGTGGTGCAGGGGAACCTTGGTAGAATGATTTGCCAGGGTTTGAAACCAGAGGAATGCAGAATTTTGGATATTTTTCCTCAAGCACAACCCTAGCATCGAGACGCTGCCTGTAATCTTTTGCATCTCTTAATCTGTATAAAGAACGAATGCCATGCCTTTCCGATTAGGAGTGACGTCCATAATTTGTTACGCATGTTAGTGGGTTAGCATTAATTCGTGATTAGTCTTAATGCAAGTAGCGAGGGTCTAGCTCGTGGCTAATCAAGTCGAGCCTAAGTGACAGTTGGGGGTAGGAGTTGATTAACGTTTTCACGGTGGACTCAAGGTTAGGAGAGAAATTGAATTAATTATAGGATTAACTCGTCGCAATGTTACCCGTCACTGTTTGTTAATTGATTTAGGAGTAATCAACTTAAATTAATTAGCGAGCATGTTTAATTAGATTCGTAAGTTTCTAATTATTTCTTTGGGGTGTTTTGAACCCGATTGGGACAAAGCATTTTGTGCGCATTAGAATAATAGCTAAGCATAATTAGAATCCCAATGAACTAAGTGCATCAAGCAAATCCCGAGCACTCAAATTAGGAGCACAAGTTACTTTATTTTACTTTTCCGTTAGCTACTTTATTTTTCTGCTTTTCTTTTAGTTTTCCGTAACCCAAATCTCCCCCTTTTATCGCTTAATTTCTAGTTTTGAATAAAAAAAGGCAAATAGAAATTAATTAGGAGAAAGTAATTTAGGTTCCCTGCGGATCGACCCGTTACCACTAGCTGCAAAGCTTAGTAGTTTCGGTATTTATAAATTTTTTTTTGGCGGGACTCGACACCCCGAAATTTATAGTGAAGGGAATGAACTCTTCATTCCCCGCAGCGGAAGCGATTGGAATCGATCTTTTGTTTTGTTTAGAATTAAACTAAAAAAATAAGTTAAGCATATGTACAATTACCTTTGAAGATCAATCATCTTCTTGTGTTCCTTCTTCCACGAGATCTTCCTCGCTATGACTCGAACATGGGATCAAGGCTTGTGGGAGCTCTTTGAAAGAATGAGAGAACAATTTTCTCTGCAGAGGTGAGTGGTGTGTTTTGGCCAACCCTTTGGCTAAACCTAAATGTCTTATTTATAATAAGGCTTTTAGGAATTAATTTTATTTTATAAAATACATTTTAATATCTAATATATTAAAATATGTATTTTATATTTATTTGAATCTTATTCAAATATTATAAAATTAATCTTTTATAATATACTTTAAACCAATTTGAATCACATTCAAATAACATAAGTATATAGTTTTTAATATTAATGTATCATATACATAAACTATTTCCTCTAATATTTAATGTATCAAATACAATAAATATATTTTACTCTTCTACATTTAATATATCAAATATATTAAATATTAATTTGAATATTTCAAATTTTCTTTCAACTAAATTGATCCTTTTAGTGTTACTATGAGCTAGCAAGGGGACCTTATGGACCTACATATTTATAAGCTCCAATGATACAAAATTAATTAATTAAACTCATTAATTAATTGACTTTCATTCATTAACTCTAGGTCACTCCACTATAGGCTTAGAGTTGCACTCTTATGCACTGTAAGACAAGTTGTGTCCATGGATATAACCATTACATGCAAGTCGATCCTTCACGAGTTGTTCGTAATTACAGCTGGGTCAAAAGTCCGTTTTACCCTTGTAATTACATCTTACACCTTATGTACCACTGATTCTCTAATGAATAACTTGTTTATGATCCAACCATAAACCAAGTCCCTCTCGGGCCAATGAGAGGGTGGGGCCCCATTGTTCAAGTCCCGAAATCAGCACTTAAGGGAACTACTCATCTACTTTCCCTATATGGGAAGAAGTGAATTCCATCTTGTGAAACTTATGTTCCCAACTCCCTATTTGGTCAAGTCCCCAAAATGGTAGGCTTATTGAATCGGCTATAAAGGCCATTCTCACCCATACAAATCAAAGGACGAGTCCTCACAGGCAGGAGTTCATAACTCACTCAGGATTAAGATCGGGTCACATATGATCATCCTATGAAATATTAATCTTCTCAAATAACGGATTTATAAAGAGAGATTATATATTTCGTGGTCCAGTCTTATACAAACTCATTGTATAGGATACCCCCACTCACATGTCTCTACATGAATGATTTGGATCAAATCATTTGTAACAATTACAAAGTGGGCCGTATCAATAGTGTTACCAAGATAAGGCACCCAACCTTATCCATATACTATAGACCCTTTAGGTTATTACTTGAACATGATCCTCCCGTATGTCAACTACATACAGTTCAAGATTACACTAATAACCTTGGATTTTATTTATATAATGAATATTATAAATTGCAAATATTAATAATAAAATAATTATCAAATAATTATTAATTAATTACGAGGCTTTAGGGCATAAATCCCAACATATAGGATATTCAAAAATCCTATTACCAATGTTTTATTGTTACCTCTCCAAAATAGAGTTATTTAGAGCCTTAATTACTTGATATTCATGGAATTTCTTGAGCATTGTAGTTAGAAGTTAGCATAATGTGTGTTTAAAAGTGACATTTTGTGAAATGATGCTAATTTAAGGCTTATTTGAAAAAGCTACGAAAAAGTATGCAAATTGGTGAAAAAATGGCTAATTTATACCCTGCAGATGTATTGCTGAAGTTTTGCAAAGCATGCAATGGATCAGACGAAGAGAAGCTGGAAACAGAGCATTGCGACCCTCGCAACGCAATCGCAATATCAGTCGTTTCTGCTGCGTTTTTTCAGCCGTCAGTCTTCATTGTTGCGTTTTTCCAGCCGTCAACTCTCCCTGCTGCTGCCACGTGTGAGGATTGTTACCTCAAAAATTGGATGGTGATCCATGATTAGGGAGCAACCTTTGAAGGCTATATAAAGAGAGCTAGATGGAGGATCAAAAGATTGAATTGAATCCCTTTCAATTCACTCCACACAACAACTCGAAAGTGAAGGAAATCAGCAGAAGTAAACACCCGAAGACGAAATTCTTTCCCCGTTTGTTGGATCGAAGAAACAAAGCCCTTGGCGTTGATAATTCAAAAGGAAGAAGAGAATATCCATCTTCTCTTATGATTGAATTCATCCCCAAGATCAGCTAATCTTCCCCTTCATCCGAGGCGATTCGTGGCTTCGAAAGATCTTCACTCAACTTACTGCTTTCATTTAAATGCTTTCCATATTAGCTACTGCGTTCGTTTAAAGTATTGTATCGAATCATCTACTGTTTTCTCCTTTAATTATTGCTTTTGGATCATAGTATGGTTGCTGTATGAACGGTTATTTGATTTACCTTTTTAAAAGTAATCGAATAGTTCTATTGATTTCTTCATCTCATTGTCTTTCAGTCAATAAATTTTGTTGAGTTCTTCATTCTATGGGGACATACCGATAGGAGTTTTGTAGGCGGTGCAGTAGGCCCACAAAGCATCCTACAAACGAATGCTCCAATCCTTCATACTTGGTCTCACGGTTTTCTCCAGAATTGACTTTACCTCTCTGTTGGAGACCTCGGCTTGCCCATTGGCTTGAGGATGGTAGGCGGTGGACACTCGATGATGTACACCATACTTCCTCAGCAAAGCCTCCACAGATCGGTTGCAGAAATGAGTCCCCTGGTCACTGATTATGGCTCGTGGCATTCCAAACCTGGTAAAAATATTAGACTGAACGAACCTAACAACAGAATTAGCATCGTTAGTCTTCGTGGCTTTCTCCTCAACCCACTTGGAAACATAATCAACAGCCAGCAAAATGTATGAAAAACCACAAGAAGGAGGGAAGGGTCCCAGAAAATCCATGCCCCAAACGTCAAAGATTTCACAAACTAAGACAGAGATTTGAGGCATTTCATTTCTACCAGATATTGACCCTATTCTTTGACATCTATTGCAGGTTTTACAAAATTCATATGAATCTTTAAACATAGAAGTCCAGTAAAACCCACTATCTAAAACTTTCCTAGTTGTCCTCCTAGGCCCAAAATGTCCCCCACATACATAATCATGACAGAAAGTAAGAATAGATGCATGCTCATTCTCAAGGACACATCTCCTAATTATCTGATCAGAACAGAACTTCCATAAATGGGGATCGTCCCAAACATAGGACTTAGCGTCGCTTTTCAGCTTAGCTTTCCTAGCAGAAGAGAAACCAGATGGAAAATTACCTGTGACCAAGTAATTCACCATATCAGCTTACTAGGGAAGGACTGTATCAAGTCTGAAGAGTGTCTCATCGGGGAAATCTTCATTCAGAGGCAGGAGGTCTTCCTTTCTGACCAAGCGGCTCAGATGGTCGGCTACCGGGTTTTCTGCTCCCTCCTATCCTTGATCTTCACATCGAAGTCGTGGAGGAGAAAAATCCATCGAAGTAGCCTCGGTTTCGAATCTTTCTTGGTCATCAGGTACCGAACAACTGCATGATTAGAGAAAACAGTTACTTGAGAGCCAATAATATAAGGACGAAACTTATCAAGCGCAAATACAATAGAAAGAAGTTCTTTTTCTATTGTCGTATAATTGCACTGCGCTGGATTAAACGTCCTGGAGGCATAGTAAATGACACGACCCTTGTTCTTGATCCTCTGACCAAGCACGGCTCCTAAGGCATAGTTGCTAGCGTCGCACATTATCTTGAAAGGAAAGTCCCACTGGGGTGGGTGTATGATGGGTGCGCTCGTCAAACTATCCTTAAGAAAATCAAAGGCTTTTCTGCACTCCTCCCCAAAATAGAAAGTGACATCCTTCTGAAGGAGGTACGTCATAGGCATGGCAACCTTGGAGAAGTCCTTGATAAACCTGCGATAAAAACCTGCATGGCCAAGAAAAGACCGAACCTCCCTAACATTCGTTGGGTATGGCAGATTAGATATAACATCAATTTTAGCCTTATCTACCTCTATACCCTTAGCAGAAACCACATGCCCTAAAATGATACCTTGACTAGCCATAAAATGACATTTTTCAAAATTCAGCACAAGGTTCATTTCAATACATCTTTTCAGGACATGCGATAAATTAATTAAACAGTCATCGAAGGAATTGCTATAAACAGTAAAATCATCCACGAACACTTCAATGCATTTTTCTACTAACTTAGAAAAAATATTCATCATGCATCTCTGAAATGTACCGGGTGCGTTACAAAGCCCAAAAGGCATCCTTCTAAATGCAAATGTGCCAAAGAAGCACGTAAACGTTGTTTTCTCTTGGTCTTCTTTGGCTACGGGGATTTGGTAAAAGCCAGAGAAACCCTCAAGAAAACAAAAGAATGGCTTCCCAGCTAAACGCTCCACCATCTGATCAATAAAAGGAATGGGAAAATGGTCCTTCCTAGTGACCTCATTCAGCTTCCTAAAGTCTATGCACATTCTCCATCCATTTTGAACTCTTTTGGGCACTAATTCATTTTTATCATTCCTAACCACAGTTATGTCAGTTATCTTAGGAACGACATGTATAGGACTGACCCATTTACTATCTGAGATAGGATAGATGATACCTGATTCGTGGAGTTTGAGGATCTCAGAGACTACTACCTCCTTCATCGCGGGATTGAGCCTCCTTTGGGGCTCTCGTGAAGGTTTCGCTCCATCCTCGAGCAGGATTCTGTGCATGCACGTAGCTGGGCTTAGCCCATGTAAATCTGCAAATGTCCATCCAATTGCCAGCTTGTGCTCTTTAAGAACTTCCATTAATTTCCCTTCCTTAGCCGGTATAAGATCCTTCGCTATGATGACCAGCAACGTCTCACCATCCCCCAAATACGCGTATTTGAGATGATCAGGTAAGTCTTTCAACTCCAATGTAGGTGCCTGCAAAGTAAAAGGGAGCATCTTAACATGATTTTGAACTATTGCCAAAAAAGAGACAGTTGAATCACAAGGTTCAGACATGGATGGTTCATGCATATCAGATTCATAAAAAAAATCAGTAAAAAACAATGGGTCAACCCCATCTCTATCAGACATGCATTCATCCTGAACTAGCAATTCAATTGTATCTACTTGACAAAGAGAGTGGACGCTCTCATCATGCTCCAACTCATTAGACACATTAACCTCAACAACTTGTCCACGATACTCAACAGATAGGGTGGTCTTATCGACATTTATCTTAGTCTTAGCAGTTTTCATAAAGGGTCTTCCTAATAAGATCGACGCAGACGAAGAAGCAGAATTTCCATCCATTTTTAGAATATAAAAATCAACAGAAAAAATCAGCCCATTAAGATTAACCAATACATCTTCCACTACTCCTAAAGGATGCACGAAAGACCTATCAGCAAGTTGTATAACAACACCAGTTTCCTGTCTTTCTTTTAAATTAAAATCCTGATAAACGGAGTGAGGCATGACACTAATGGAGGCTCCTAGATCTAGCATGGCTCTTCTAATTTTCTTACCTCCAATAGTGCAAGGGAGAGAAAACATACCTGGATCGTCGCATTTTTCTGGTAAGTTCTTTGTGATAAAAGCGGAAACGTTCTTACTTACCACGACGCGTTCTTTCTCTTTTGTCTTCCTCTTGTTGGTGCATAAGTCTTTCAAGAACTTAGCGTACCTTGGAATTTTCCTGATGGCATCCAACAGAGGGATATTGATCTCTACCTTCCTGAATGTGTCTAGGAACTCCTCCTCGTAGTTCTCCTTAGGCGGTCTCGCTAACCTGCTAGGAAAAGAAGCCTTAGGCACATAAACTCAAGTACATGTAGGATCGAAATTTACCCCTTTCCACCGTGGTTCGGGATTTTCTGTCTGTGGCTCGCTGTGGCCATAATCGACTTCCACCGGTGGGGTACTCGTGGGAAGCTGCTTCCCACTTCTCAATGTGACGGCGCTCAAGCTCTCAGTTTGCTCTTCCATCCTGTTGATCTTGCAAGTCATCTGAGACATTTCTTCCTTAAATCCTTGCATCTGAGTGCCAACGTTATCGAGCTTGGACGAGGTTATCGTAAGGAGAGCTTGAAACATGTCCTCAACAGATCTACCTGAAACAGAAGATTGGACTTTCAGAAAATCATCCTTTAAGGCAAGAACAACATTACTTACCTCAAAAAGCTGAGCCTTAAGCTCATCCACATCCTTCTTCAGGTGAACTTTCTCCTCGTCTCCATCTCCACTCCGCTCCAAGCTTCTAGCCAAGTTGGAAATCAAAACTCTAGCTTCGGCGGGGGTCTTATCCATGAGACATCCTCCACTGGCGACATCAACTAACTGTCGGTTTGGCGGTAAGAGACCTTCGTAGAAGTTCTGAATGAGCTGTTGTTCAGCTATTTGGTGGTTGGGACAATCCTCACACAACCGACCAAATCTCTCCCAACACTCAAGAACGGTCTTTTTTTCTCCTTGCTCAATTCTGTTTATCATTCTTCTAAGGGCGGCGACCTTGAGAGGCGGAAAATACTTCGCATAAAACGCTCCTTGCAGCTCTTCCCAAGAAGTGATGGACCCAGTCGGTAGGTAATACATTGAATCTTTCGCCTTCTCCTTCAAGGTGAAAGGAAAGTCCCTAAGATGGAGTTGATCTTCGGTGATGTCGTCGGTCCTAAATGACGAACACACCATCTGAAATGCCTTGACGTGTCTGACGGGATTCTCATCTGTATTACCACAAAAAGAAGGTAATAAGTTAACCAGACCAGCTTTAAGTTCAAAATTACCTGAAGCTACCGGATACAATACACTCGATGTGTTCCGGCCTAGCATAGATGATGCAAGCTCCCTCAAGGTTCTTTGTTGCTCAAAATTACCCCCGACCTCCATTTCAGCGCTTCTTTTGAATTTTCAAAGAATGACTGCGATCAGAAACTCAAACAAAAACGGGTAAAATAATACAAAAGAATTAAACTGTACAAAAAAAAGTAAAGAAAATTTTAAAACAAACAAATTAAACTTAATCAAACTAAATTAAATCTAATTCCCCAGCAACGGCGCCAATTTTGGTAGATGCACTTAATGGGGTGCTCCAACTTCAAGCTGTCGAGGCTTGCCAAAATACAATTTATAAATCCGAATACACCGAGCTATTTGTAGCTTAGAGGTAACGAGGTCGATCCACAGGGAATTAAGAAGTTCAATTTAACTAAGTCTAATTTGCTAGTGATAAAAAGTATGTGCAAATTTGGTTTGGGGGAAGGGAGCTCCTAACGTGCAAGCTAACGGAAAATTAAATGACAAGTGCAAAATTTAAATGGTTGCGCTTAACTTCGAGAAATGGAATTGATCGTTATGGATGTTCGGTTCATCGAAACAATTAATTAGCTAATCATGCTTCAGCACACAATTCATTTGGCTAATTGCTAGCTCAAATAACCCAAAAATATAATTAGACATGTGCAATTCTAATTGTACTTGGCCAATAATATATTCAAGGTAGCGACCCCTAAATCGACTATAAGCCAGTGAGGGGAACATTGTGACGGCTTAATCCTAGGACCAACCCGGTTTCTCTCTCGCCCTAAGCCTAACATGAAAACGTTAATTAATTCAGATTACCAACTGTCACCTTGGGTTGAATTAATTAGCAATGCTTAAGCCCGTGCTACCTAGCGGTTTGGGCAATTATACATCCCAACCTTTAGCCCTCTATCATGCATAGGAATTAGAGAGTCAACCTAATTAAGCTACACATGCTAGAATTTGAATAAGAACAAGCAAGAAGATGCAAGAACATGCTAATTAGCTTCACATTTACAAAGGGGCAAATCTCCCCAAACATCCATAATTCACAAACCAAAACTCGAAATTAAACACTAACCTTAGTTTAGCCTGCCATGGAGGATGAGTAAATCAAACCCCCCATGGAAGAGCTTAGTACCATACAAAGAGGAGAAGAAGAAGCTCAAATTGGTGCAAAAATGGTGAAAACCCGAGAGGAAAAATTGGAGAAGAAGATAGATTGAAAGTTAGGCAAAAATGAGGCGTTTTCACGCCTTTAGTCATCGGAGCGTCGAGACGCTGTCGCTCATCCGTCTGGAAAATCGTTGGGCTGGCGTCGAGACCCTCGGGCGGCGTCTCGACGCTGGCAGCGTTGAGCTGGAGTTGAGCGCTCGCGCTCGACGCTTTGGCGCGCTCATCCTTGGTAGGCAGTCGAGGCGGCGTCGAGACGCTCGGCCAGCGTATCGACGCTGCTGCTCATGCAAGCATGCTCTCGGGTTTGTTGGCCAAAACTTGTCCCTCCAAGGCAATTTTTGCCATTTCTTTGATTCTTCAAGCCCTTTCACTCCCAGTGCCTCTATAAAGCTCTAAAACGCCACTTTAAGCCCCGAAACGTGTCTTTGGACTTCTCGAGCTCTCAACCATGAAATCACCTACAAGAAGGCATATTAATCAATATATAGCATGGTTTTAGCCAATATTAGGGACATAATAATAGCTCTATTTTGGAGCTATCAGTACCCTTCTGATCTTGAACACTGTGCTACTTTAGATATAGTAGACTCATTAATGGAAGATGAACTTGAGCATGAATTATTAGTCAAGCATGCTATTGATTATGCACAAATAGATTTGAATGATTTGAATATTTCTGAATTGAGGGATGTATCTATGAATAACCCTCAGCATGTATGCATGACAAATGAATTGTTTGAAAGAACTACAACTCCTATGATACCATCAATTGAACATCCACCTTTGTTAGAATTGAAACCACTGCCACAACACCTAAAATATGCATATCTAGGAGAGAAAGACACATTGCCTGTCATTATTTCGTCCAAATTAAATAAACAACTTGAAATTGCATTAATATTGCTGCTCAAGCAACATAGAAAGGCAATTGGGTGGACAATTGCTAACATTAGGGGTATAAGTCCTTCTTATTGCATGAATAAGATATTGTTAGAGGATGAACACTGATAGCTCCAAAATAGAGCTATCTTAATGTCCCTAATTCTAGCGAAAACCATGACATATATTGATTAAAATGCTTCCTTGTAGGTGATTTCATGGTAGAGAGCTCGGGAAGTCCAAAGACACGTTTCGGGGCTTAAAGTGCCGATTTAGAGCTTCATAGATGCATCGGGAGTGAAAGAGCCTAAAGAATCAAAGAGATGGCAAAAAGGCTTGAAAAGACACATTTTGGCATCACCAACCCGAGAGCACCCCTGCATGGGCGGCAGCGTCGAGACGCTGGCCGAGCGTCTCGACGCCGCCCAGACACCATCCGAAGCACGCGCGCGCGACAGCGTCTCGACGCCGCCCCGATTGCCAGACGCAGACGAAGCGCGCGACAGCGTCGAGACGCCACCCGAGGGTCTCGACGCCGCCCCAACACCATTCGACGCACGTGCGCGCCCCCAACGTCGAGACGCCGCCCGAGGGTCTCGACGCTCTTCCGACAATTTTCCAGATGGACGCGCGACAGCGTCGAGACGCTGCCCGAGCGTCTCGACGCCCGCGCTCGCGCGCGCTGCAGCCAACTTAGGGCACAGCGTCGAGACGCTTCGACTTTAAAAAGCGTGAAAACGCATTTTTCAGCCCAACTTTTCATCCTCCTTCTTCTTCCAACTTCTCCTCTCGGGTCCAAGGCTAATTTCCACCATTTTTGTACTTCTTCTCCTTCTTTGTGCATGCTACTAAGCTCTTCCATGGGGGATTGGATTAATTCATCCTCCATGGAAGGCTAAACCGAGGTTAGTGCTTGATTTCGATTTTGGATTTGTAAGTTTTGGATGTTTGGGGAGATTTTTCCCCTTTGTAAATGTTGAGACAATTAGCTTGTTAATGCATCTTCTTGCTTGTTCTTCATAATATCTAGCATGTGTAGCTAAATTAGATTGACGCTCTAATTCCTATGCATGATAGAGGGCTAAAGGTTGGGACGTATAATTGCCCAAACCGCTAGGTAGCACGGGTCTAAGCATGGCTAGTTAGTTCGGCCCAAAGTGACAGTTGGTAATCTGAATTTATTAACGTTTTCATGTTAGGCTTAAGGCAAGAGAGAAACCGGTTTAGTCTTAGGATTAGGCCGTCGCAATGTTCCCGTCACTGGCACGTAGTCGATTTAGGGGTCGCGACCTTGGATAGATTATTGGCCAAGTTTCATTAGAATTGCACGCGTCTAATTAAATCCTTGGGTCATTTGAGTTAGAAATAACTAAATGAATTGTGTGCATGAACATGGCTAGCGAGCAAAATGTATCGATGAACCGAACATCCATAACGAGCAATTCCATTTCTCGAAGTTGAGCACGACCGTTTAATTTTTGCACGTTGTCGTTTAAATTTTCCGTTAGTTGCATATTAGGAGCTCCCTTCCCCCCAAACCAAATTACCATTCTTTTATTTGTGCATACTTTTTATTATTAGCAAATTAGACTTAATTAAATTAGATTTCTTATTTCCCTGTGGATCGACCCCGTTACCACTAAGCTTCAAATAGCTCGGTGTACATCGAGTTTATAAATTGTATTTTGGCAAGCCTCGACAGCTTGAATTTGGAGTACCACATAAAGTGCTCCACCAAAATTGGCGTCGTTGCCGGGGAAACTAAGTTTAATTTAGTTTAGTTAAGTTTAGTTTGTTAGTTTTAAAAAAAATTTCTTTACTTTTTTTTGTACAGTTTAATTCTTTTGTTTTATTTTACCCATTTTTGTTCGAGTTTTTGAGCACAGCATTCTTTGAAAATTCAAAAGAAGCGCCAAGATGGAGGTCGGGGGTAATTATGAGCATCAAAGAACCATGAGGGAGCTTGCATCTTCTGAGCTAGGCCGGAACACATCGAGTATCTTGTATCCGGTAGCTGCAGGTAATTTTGAACTTAAAGCTGGTCTGGTTAACTTATTACCTTCTTTTTATGGTAATACAGGTGAGAATCCAGTCAGACACCTCAAGGCATTTCAGATGGTGTGTTCGTCATTCAGGACCGACGACATCACTGCAGATCAACTCCATCTCAAGGCCTTTCCTTTCACCTTGAAGGAGAAGGCGAGAGATTGGATGCATTACCTTCCGACTGGGTCCATCACTTCTTGGGAAGAGCTGCAGGGAGCGTTTTATGCGAAGTATTTTCCGCCTCCCAAGGTCGCCGCCCTCAGAAAGAAGATACTAAAAATTGAGCAAGGAGCTGAAGAGAGCGTTCTTGAGTGCTGGGAGAGGTTTGGTCGATTATGCGAGGATTGTCCCAATCATCAAATAACCGAACATTCCCTCATTCATGGTTTTTACTACGGTTTGCTTCCCCAAAGGCAGCAGATGATAGACGTCGCTAGTGGAGGCTCGCTCATGGATAAGACACCCGCTGAAGCTAGAGTTTTAATTTCTAACATAGCTATAAGCTTGGAGCGGAGTGGAGATGGAGACAAGGAGAAAGATCGCCTAATCAGGGACGTGGACGAGCTTAAGGCTCAACTTTTTGAAGTAAGTAGTGCTATTCTTGCTTTGAAAAATAACTCACAACCCCGTTCTTCTGTTTCAGGTAGATCGTTGGAAGAAATACTTGAATCGCACCATAGGGAAACTCGAGAGCAGTTTCAAACTCTGAGCGACGCAGTGATTCAAGTCAGTAAGAGGTTGACAGTAATCGAGCATCAGAACGCGGTGAGCGCTAGTGCCATCACTCTGAGAAGTGGGAAGCATCTTCCCACGAGTACCCCGCCGGTGGAAGTCGATCATGGCCACATCGAGCCACAGACAGAAAATCCCGAACCACGGTGGCATGGGGTAAATTTCGATCCTACATGCACTAGAGTTTATGTGCCTAAGGCTCCTTTTCCTAGCAGGTTAGCGAGACCGCCTAAGGAGGACTACGAGAAGGAGTTCCTGGACACATTCAGGAAAGTAGAGATTAACATCCCTCTGTTGGATGCCATCAAGCAAATTCCGAGGTACGCTAAGTTCCTGAAAGACTTGTGCACCAACAAGAGGAAGACAAAAGAGAAAGAACGCGTCGTGGTAAGTAAAAACGTTTCCGCTTTAATCACAAAGAACTTACCAGAAAAATGCGACGATCCAGGTATGTTTTCTCTCCCTTGTACTATTGGAGGTAAGAAAATTAGAAGAGCCATGCTAGATCTAGGAGCCTACATTAGTGTCATGCCTCACTCTGTTTATCAGGATTTGAACTTAAAAGAAATACAGGAAACCGGTGTTGTTATACAACTTGCTGATAGGTCTTTCGTGCATCCTTTAGGAGTAGTGGAAGATGTATTAGTTAATGTTAATGGGCTGATTTTTCCTGTGGATTTTTATATTCTGAAAATGGATGGAAATTTTGCTTCTTCATCTGCGTCGATCTTATTAGGTAGGCCCTTTATGAAAACTACTAAGACTAAGATAAATGTAGATAAGGGCACTTTATCTGTTGAGTATCGTGGACAAGTTGTTGACGTTGATGTGTCTAATGAGTTGGAGCATGATGAGAGCGTCCACTCTCTTTGTCAAGTAGATACAATTGAATCGTTAGTTCAGGAAGAATGCATGTCTGATAGAGATGGGGATGACCCATTGTTTTTGACTGACCTTTTTGATGAATCCGATATGCATGAACCTTCCATGTCTGAACTTTGTGATTCAACTGTCTCTTCTTTGGTAACTGTTCAGAATCATGCTAAGATGCTCCCCTCTACTTTGCAGGCACCTAAATTAGAGTTGAAAGACTTACCTGATCATCTCAAATACGCGTATTTGGGGGATGATGAGACATTGTCGGTCATCATACCGAAAGACCTTATGCCGGCGCAGGAAGGGAAATTAATGGAAGTTCTTAAAGCGCACAAGCTGGCAATTGGATGGACACTAGCAGATTTACATGGGCTAAGTCCAGCTACGTGCATGCACAGAATCCTGCTGGAGGATGGAGCGAAACCTTCACGAGAGCCCCAAAGGAGGCTCAATCCCGCGATGAAGAAGGTAGTAGTTTCTGAGATCCTCAAACTCCTCGAAGCAGGTATCATCTATCCTATCTCAGATGGTAAATGGGTTAGTCCTATTCATGTTGTTTCTATGAAAACTGGCATAACTGTGGTTAGGAATGAGAAAAATGAATTAGTGCCCAAGAGGATTCAAAATGGATGGAGAATGTGCATAGACTTTAGGAAGCTTAATGAGGTCACTAGGAAGGACCATTTTCCCATTCCTTTTATTGATCAGATGGTGGAGCGTTTAGCTGGGAAGCCATTCTTTTGTTTTCTCGATGGTTTCTCTGGCTTTTACCAAATCCCCATAGCCATAGAAGACCAAGAGAAAACAACGTTCACGTGCCCCTTTGGCACATTTGCATTTAGAAGGATGCCTTTTGGGCTTTGTAACGCTCCTGGTACATTTCAGAGATGCATGATGAGTATTTTTTCTGAGTT
Organism: Herpetospermum pedunculosum; assembly: GCA_028017165.1. Taxonomy (NCBI): domain Eukaryota; kingdom Viridiplantae; phylum Streptophyta; class Magnoliopsida; order Cucurbitales; family Cucurbitaceae; genus Herpetospermum; species Herpetospermum pedunculosum. The sequence continues at coordinate 29,081,824 of CM051522.1, forward strand.
TGTAGAAAAATGCATTGAAGTGTTCATGGATGGTTTTACAGTTTATGGCAATTCCTTCGATGACTGTTTAATTAATTTATCGCATGTCCTGAAAAGATGTAAGTTTGGGGTTGTGTTACGTCTCCAAAAGTGACTATTTTAGGGACTTATTTGCTATAGAATGGTGTACACTCTTAAGCGTTTTTTAGCGAATTGAGTCTAAACATGTGCTTGTACATGAGAATTTATAGAATGTAGCTAAATCAGGACTTATGTGTAAAAGGAAGGAAAAAGAATAAAAAACAAAGCTAAAGAGTTGAAATTTCCATATTGCAGGAACATTGCGAAAACATTGCTGTCTCAGCAATGTTTTAAGTGAAAATTGTTAAGTTGTCTAACCGTTTGCCATTTTGTTACGATCTTTCAGCAGCCCATTTTGTCTCCTGCTGCCACGTGGAGGGTCGTCGTTCAGAATGGATGGTTCTCCTTGGCCGAATCGTACCTGCAAAACACTATAAAAGGAGGTTAAGGGGGAAGGACAGAAACAAGCTTGGAAGCGTAGAACTCCCATCTCAACGCATTTTCTGCTCTTTTCTCTCTTCCGTTTGTTGGCGTGAAGGATCCAGCTGTTGGCATCGATAATCTGAGAGGAAGAAGAGAAGATCCTTCTTCTCTTCTGATTGGATTCATCCCCAAACAAAGCTCCCTTCTCCCTTCATCCGAGGCGCTTGCGGCGAGGGTTCACGCGCACGATTTACTTGCTTTCTGCTACTTTCTGTCGTTCCTTTCGCTCTTGTTTGTTGCCATTTACTTTATTTTGCTACATTGTTTCAATTCGTCTTCGGTTGTTTAGTTTTTATTGTTTTCCAAACACTACATTTCAAGCTCTGAATCTTACGCAATAGAGAAGTTATTCGCCTACTTCGCAACTCTCTTTAGTGCTTTCTTTCTCCTTTTGCTGTCATTGGAATTCTATTAAGCATGTTTAATCGATCAAATCTTTCCACCCCATCATCACCCATGAGTAACTAAACCACATAAGGGTCTGCTAATGATGAATCTATAGGTAGAAATACGTGAATCAGCATGTAGGATAGCTTCAAGTGCATTGAATGTATGTATGCTTCTTCCCACGGGCAATTTCGATTGGCCATCCATTTTGTCCAAAGAACTCCTAACCTCCGGAAGGAGTAAGAGTTCAGAGTCGTCCATTCATGCTAGCCTTTCATGGTAGCCAGAAAACGACCTAGGAATAGGCGTTTTCCTAGCACAAGTCATTAACTTGCTTATATAAATAGATTCTTAAGCCTCACTTGGACATGAGTGAACTAATAATCCACTACCATGTTCTATCTTTATGGAATAAGGCAAGTGGATGTCAAGACAGCTTTTCTGCAGAATTGTTATCTTGATTGAGTATCTATGAGTCTCTACCAGAAAGATTCATAGTTTGGGACAAAGAGCAAATAGTTTGTCAGCTTATTCGATTCATTTATGAATTGAAATAAAGCATCTTCGTCCTGAATTGTGAGGTTTGATATGGTGATCAAACCTTATGGCTTTGAACAGAAGTTTGAACGAAAGTTTGATAAACTTTGTTTGACTAGGGTTTTGTCAATGATGTAGCTTTCATAACTTATTTCCGTAATTAATGTCCTAATCATGGAAAATGATGTAGGATTCCCTACTGACATTTAAGCATAAACTAGCGACCCATTCCAAAATTGTTTTGGAGGAGGGCTTAGTTTGTTCTAAGGATTCAGGTTGATCTGAGTCGTAAGAACAAATCGCTAGTGCTGTCTGTAAAATTTTATATTGGCAAAGTGTTGTTAATATTCGATGGTCTATGGAAATGGTTTCCTAAGACACGTCAAGGGTTGAGGATATGAGATGTACTTGTGTGCATTTACATATATGGGGTCAGATGTATGCTCTTCGAGATACATGACCCGATATATGCTATGTAGTGGGAGCTGTCAGAAATGATCGTCCAATTGGATTTGATCATTGGATTCTGGTTAAAGTTTTGTCCTTGTACCTAGAGGAGTTGAATACAAGAGTTGTATTACTGATTCCTCGGTAGTATCTAAGTCTGATTGCAGCTTGTGAAGCAACAATAGGTTTATAAGTTGAGCTCGTAGATAGTTCTTTGAGAAGATGTGATGTTATGGAGCGCATGTAGCGCAGCGGAAGCGAGAAGGATCATTGGCACTCTAATTTCATCAATTTAACTAAATAAGAAACATGCTCAAAGCTTTGAAATAAAAGAAATTAGAACACATACCTCTTGTAGTTCTAAGGACTTCTATTCCGATGCTCGGATCTCTTCACGAACCCTTCAAAGCCTCTCTAGAACTCTCCGAGAACCACCTCTGGTAGTCCCGCTATCTGATAACTCCAATTTGGAGCTATATTTCACTCCCTAATTCTAGCTAAAAGTCGTATTTAAATGTGTAATTGACCTTGTTTTTAGGTGATTTGCGGCGAAGAGCTCATGGTGTCCATTAGACATGTTTCGAGGCTTAGGAAGTCGTTTTAGCGCTCCGGGAATGCATCGGGAAAAGGGAAAATTCAACCATGAAGATTTGGGAAAAATTGCCATGCAAAGGCAATTTTCAGCCCCCAAACCCGAGAGCTAGCGTTGAGCGGAAGCGTCGAGACGCTGCTCAACGCTGCCCAACGTTGAGACGCTTGCCCCAGCGTCGGGATGCTCCGAAGAGGCGCGCGCGCTGGAAAATTTGGCCGCAGCGTCGAGACGCTGGCCTAGCGTCTCGACGCCATCGCGACATCGCGCGCTGGAGATTTTGGGTGCAGCGTTGAGACGCTGGCTGATGAACGTCATTTATGTCATGTTTTTACCCTTTAAAGCATACTCATTAATTGACTTTTTGAGTTAAATTGAAGATAATTGTGCATGTAATTGATAAGAAAAGAATAAAAATAGGAAAGTCACATGCTCAAGGTCGTTTTGTCATTATGAAGCAATTAAGAGGGTAAAAGAGTCATTTTTGATAAGAATTAATGTTATTTTAATTATTTTCAGGAAAACTGTATTCTGCTTCAGCTTGTGGCCACAGAGTTTCAGCTTGTGGCCACAAAGGAGTCACAGAGTGCAAAATCCAGCTTGTGGCCATAGAGGAGTCACAGAGTGCAGAATCCAGCTTGTGGCCACATAAGAGACCACAGAGTGCAGTTGACTGGTCAAACGAATTGGTTCAGATAGTTTGTCAAAGATCTTCCAAAGATTCAGCCAACCTACTCCCTATTTGACCTAACAAACATTCCCAAAGATTTCTCCCTCATTTTAGTAACCTCCAAACAAACCCCAAGGCCTATAAAAGGCACCTCAAGCCTTCATTCAAATCATCGATAATTTCTTTACAACAATCAATCTCCACATAGTCGATCAACCTCCTTTCTCTCTCGAAGAACTCACCCAAATTCCCGAAATTCCAAACAAGAGCGGACCACTCCTCTGTAATAGTTCTACTTCAGCCAGCTCCGAAAGGAAGGTGCTGCGAGGATTCGATTTTCATTGACGACGTGAATCGAGCGAGTAGAGACCCTTCATCCGTTGTCCACGAGTTCGAGAGAGAGAAAGTTGGAAAAATTTCCAGATTTACTTTCTATTTAATTCTGCACATTTTCTATTTACATTCTGTTTTTATTTCACATTTATTTTCGTTCTTAACTTTACATGCAAAATTACCATTTTACCCTTTTAGCAACTTTCGCATTTATAATTTAATTTTCAGTTCAAAACCTTTGTTATTCCAATTCTGTCCTTTATTTAATATTTACATTCTGTTTTTATTCCATTTTTATTTTATCTTTAATTTTCGAGTAAAATTACCATTTTACCCTTTTAGCAATTTTTGTACTTATGCATTATTTTTCAATGAAGTATTTTAGTCTAGTTATCATTATGAGCTAAGTTTTAATAAGGGATTCAATTATGTGAATGCCCGTTAAGAAATGAGCTAACTTGACAGCTGTAAATTACGGTTTTACCCCTTATGCCTTATGTGGTTCGTCCTTTACTGAATATATGCAAAAATGTTATATTAATTTGATCACTTAATTAGCATGAAATGTTAATGTCGATACTGGACAGGTCGGGCAATTAACGGCTCTCGTAAAGGTGATATAGCAGAAAAACCTAGGAATAGGATTTCGTCGATTGTCCTTGATGACTGGGGCAAAAGACTATAGGATCAATAGGATTGCATACTTAACCATCTAAGATCACATTATCCACTGGACCGTGAGTATAATGGCTTAGACTCCTAAAGGTACTTGCAAAGAGGCTGAATAGGAGACGAATCTGATCCAAAAGCATAAGGTACTATGTGGTGACTCTGTGGTCACAGGCTGTCAAGTAAACTCAACTTAGGGCTGAAACATGATTGAATCCCTGTTTTTATTATTTCTTTTCAACCCAAAACCAACCAAACATTATCAATTTATTTTTGTTACTTTTCATTGCATTCGGAGAACAATTCTTTCTAAAACTAAATTCTTCAACAGTCTCTTGGGATACGATACTTGGAATACTTTCCATTTTATTACTTGATTGACAGTGTATACTTGCACTTGACCATATATCTATTGCAGGTTATTGAACCAAATTAAACACACACGTTTTGGTCCATCAAGTTTTTGGCGCCGTTGCCGGGGACTGTTAGCGGATTTTTATTTTATTTTAGAAATTGTTTATTCGATTGTAGTTACAAGTTACTATCTCAGAAAATCTGACTTGATTTGCATTTTACTTTGTAGGTTTAAGTCAATGCATGAGAAAAGGGCATTTCCTTTTTGAATTTGATCCTGAGATAGAACGTACCTTTCGTTCCCGCCGCAGAGAGCAAAGACGAAAGAAGAGGGAAGAACAAGAGTTGAGCGCACGGAAGGGTCTTGAAGAAGTTGTGGTTATTCAACAACTTTCGATGGATCAAGACGGAGTCGATCCTCGTGTCAACCTACCTAACCAAGGAGTAAATCAAAATGGTGGTCAACCACCAATACCACCGGTACAACAAGGGGTACCAAATCCACATGGAGTGCCACCCCAGAATCCCATCTTCATCGCGGATGAGAGGGATAGAGCCATTAGAGATTATGCGGCACCCATGTTCGATACACTCAATCCAGAAATTCAAGAGCCTTCTTTTGAAGCAGCACACTTTGAACTCAAGCCCACGATGTTCCAATTGATTAATTCTATGGGCAAATTCTCAGGATTGACAAATGAAGATCCCCACAAACATATTAAATATTTCGTACGCATTTGTAGTTCTTTTAAAACAGCAGGAGTACCTTCTGAGGTATTAAGACTAAAGTTATTTCCATTTTCTATACAGGGAGATGCAGAAGCTTGGATGGAATCGCTTCCCCCAAATTCAATCACTTCGTGGACAGATTTGGTGGCGAAATTTCTTAAGAAATACTTCCCTGCAGACAAGAATGCAAAATATAGAGGAGAAATTATTGCTTTCCGACAAGCAATAAATGAACCTGTGGATGCAGCATGGAGTAGATTCAAGAGTCTAGTTAGAAAATGCCCACATCATAGTCTTCCTGCTTGTATCATCATTGAGCATTTTTATAATGGACTGAACCAAGCAGCTAAAACCTTGGTGAACTCATCAGCCAGCGGATCCTTGTTGAGTAAATCGGTCAATGAAGCGAATGAAATCATGGACACCATTGCGACCAATAATCTGAATTGGAGCGAAGAAGACTCAACCACCTCAAGGAGTGTCGTTGGAAAGATAGAAGTAGATGCGATGAACACAGTGAATGCACAGTTGGCTTCCATAAACAATATGTTAAAGAACCTAACAATGGGAAATCAGGCTTCCATAGCCCCCGTGAATCAAATATCATCTTTTTCTTGTAGTTATTGTAATGATAACCATGTGTATGAAGAATGCCCACATAATCCTGCTTCTGTTTATTATGTAGGACATCAAGGGAACCAGAATCGGTTTAATCCGTATTCTAACACCTACAACCCAGGCTGGAGGCAACACCCCAATTTCTCATGGGGAGGACAAGCAAGCACGAACAATAATACCGCAAACCAGTATGGGAAGCAAGGATTTTCACTAGGATTCTCTTCTCAAACTCAACAGCAGACTCAACAAAAGAGTTATCAACAACCGCATGCACAAACGACGTCACAAACCTCCAGCATGGAAAGTTTGATGAAAGAATATATGTCAAGAAATGATGCGGCGTTGAGAAATTTGGAAATGCAGGTAGGGCAGTTGGCGAATGAGCTTAAAAACAGACCACATGGAGCATTGCCGAGTAATACGGAGACCCCATCACGAGATGGAAAAGAGCATTGCAAGGCAGTGACCCTAAGGAGCGGATTAGCGTATGAAGGACCATCAATGCCAACTAGAATGGAGGAGAATCCGGCAGAAGAATCTGAACAGAGTACCAAGGAAAAAGAAAAAGAGATCGAAGAAGAGCCCAAAGAGGATAAGGCAGGGCAAAGCGAAGAGAATCTGACTCCCGAAAATAAGGACAATGAGAACATTGCGACAGAGGTTGTGGCCACAAAGCCTCAAAGCCCCGTTTCTCTGTATCAAAGTGTCAGACCACCACCTCCTTATCCACAGAGATTTAAGAAGAAAAATCAAGATGTGCAATTCAACAAATTCCTGGATATTTTGAAACAACTTCACATAAACATCCCGCTAGTGGAGGCTCTAGAACAAATGCCCAATTATGTGAAGTTTCTCAAAGATATCCTCGCAAAGAAGAGAAGATTGGGAGAATATGAGACTGTGGCACTAACTGAGTGTTGCAGTGCATTAGTTAAAAGCAAGGTCCCTCCAAAACTCCAAGATCCCGGTAGTTTTACCATACCTTGTTCCATAGGAGGAAGGAATGTTGGAAGAGCATTGTGCGATCTAGGTGCAAGCATCAATCTGATGCCACTATCAGTATTCCAACAATTAGGGATCGGGAAGGCAAGACCAACTACTGTCACTCTACAATTGGCAGACAGATCAATAGCTCGTCCCGTAGGAAAAATTGAAGATGTTTTAGTGAAGGTCGATGAGTTTGTGTTTCCCGCAGATTTTATCATCCTCGATTGTGAAGCGGATAGAGATGTCCCAATTATTTTAGGGCGTCCATTCCTAGCAACAGGAAGGACCTTGATAGATGTCCAAAAGGGTGAATTGACTATGAGAGTCAATGATCAACAAGTTACATTTAACGTTTTGAATGCTTTAAGATACCCTGGAGACATGGATGAATGTTCTAAAATTGAAATAACTGACAATCTATTTTTGATGAACTACAGATGAATCTAGATAAAGAAGAAATTGAAGAAGAACTTGAGGGGGAAGAAGACATTGAAGAGGAGCAAATGCAGAATGCGGCCAGCTCTGTGGCCACAGAGGAAGAGACAGAAAGTGAATTAACCGAGAATAGGAGCAAACCGTTGCAACCTTCTGTGATCGAGCCACCCGAGCTGGAGCTCAAACCTCTTCCCATTCACTTAAAATATATTTTTCTTGGAAAAAATAATACTTTACCAGTAATTATTTCAGCTTACCTATCGACTGAAGATGAACTTTCTTTAACGCAGGTGCTAGAGAAGCATAAAAAAGCCATTGGATGGACCATTGCGGACATCCGAGGAATTAGCCCTTCGTTTTGTATGCACAAAATCAACTTAGAAGAAGGTGTCCACAAATCCATAGAAAGTCAGAGAAGGCTAAATCCACTCATGAAGGAAGTAGTACGAAAGGAGATTATTAAATGGCTGGATGCTGGAGTCATCTACCCGATTTCAGACAGCAGCTGGGTTAGCCCAGTACAGTGCGTCCCAAAGAAGGGTGGAATAACTGTCGTGGAAAATGAGAACAACGAGCTGATTCCAACACGGACAGTGACAGGGTGGCGAATCTGTATGGATTATCGTCGTCTGAATAAAGCCACAAGAAAAGACCATTTCCCACTGTCGTTTATAGACCAGATGCTTGACAGGCTCGCAGGCAAGGACTACTACTGTTTCCTGGACGGGTACTCAGGCTATAACCAGATTACCATCGCCCCGGAAGACCAGGAGAAGACCACGTTTACCTGTCCATATGGCACCTTCGCCTTTAGGAGGATGCCATTCGGACTATGCAATGCACCCGCAACTTTCCAGAGGTGCATGATGGCTATCTTTTCCGACATGGTGGAAAGGACGCTGGAAGTTTTCATGGACGACTTCTCGGTGTTTGGCGAGACATTCTCAACCTGCCTAAAGAACTTAGACCAAGTGTTGGAACGATGCGAAGACACGAATCTCGTGCTTAATTGGGAGAAGTGCCATTTTATGGTACAAGAAGGCATTGTCTTAGGACATCGAATTTCGAAGAAAGGAATAGAAGTGGATAAAGCCAAGGTGGAGTTAATCTCTAAACTTCCTCCACCTTCCACGCTAAAAGAGATTCGCAGCTTTTTAGGCCACGCTGGATTCTACAGGCGCTTTATAAAAGACTTTTCAAAAGTTTCTAAACCGCTTTGTAGATTGTTAGAGATAGAAAGACAATTTGTGTTCGACGAGGAATGCTTGCAGGCATTCAAAGTATTGAAGAAGGCACTCAGCACAGCTCCAATTATGGTTGAGCCTGATTGGACTCGTCCATTCGAGGTTATGTGTGACGCAAGCGACTTTGCGGTAGGAGCAGTGCTAGGACAGAAGAGAGACCAAATCATGCAACCTATTTATTATGCGAGCAAGACCTTAACAGAAGCTCAATTGAATTACACCACAACGGAAAAGGAACTACTTGCAGTAGTCTTTGCCTTTGAGAAGTTCAGATCCTACCTGGTAGGAACAAAAGTGGTGGTTCATACAGATCATTCAGCATTGAAATATTTACTCTCAAAGAAGGAAGCTAAGCCTCGCCTCATTAGATGGATCTTACTCCTCCAAGAGTTCGACCTTGAAATAATAGATAGAAAAGGGACTGACAACCAAGTTGCAGACCATTTGTCTCGGCTAGGGGAGGACGCACAGAGAGAAGAAGAGACTGTCATTCAAGACGCTTTCGTTGATGAGCAGTTATTTGCAATAAAAGCAATAGAAGCACCATGGTTCGCAGATATTGTGAACTACTTGGTTAGTGGACTGAAGCCACCAGACATGTCACATCATCAACTCAAGAGGTTTTATTATGACCTGAAATTCTATTGTTGGGATGAACCGTACTTGTATAAACAAGGAGCAGACCAAGTCCTAAGGCGATGCGTTGCAGAAGAAGAGACAGAACATATATTGAGATCTTGCCATGCAGCTCCATATGGAGGCCATTTCGCAGGTATGAAGACTGCGGCAAAAGTCCTCCAGAGTGGGTATTTCTGGCCCACTCTCTTCAAAGATGCTCATGAGTTCGCCAAAAGATGTGATAGTTGTCAACGAGTAGGAAACTTGTCTTCCAGGAACGAGATGCCAATGAACTATATGTTGGAAGTCGAAGTCTTTGACATGTGGGGCATCGACTTCATGGGCCCATTCCCATCGTCGTTTGGGAAAACTTACATCCTACTCGCAGTAGACTATGTTTCAAAGTGGGTTGAAGCTAAAGCAACTTCGTCCAATGATGCAAAGGCAGTTAAAAAGTTTTTGAAAGAGAACATCTTTGCTAGGTTTGGAACTCCAAGAGTCTTGGTAAGTGACGAAGGAACTCATTTTTTGAATAAAACTATCGCTAGTTTACTCGGAAGATATAGTGTGCGACATAAGATAGCAACTGCATACCATCCCCAGACCAATGGACAAGCAGAATTGTCCAATCGAGAGATCAAGACCATCTTAGAAAAAACAGTTAACCCTTCGAGGAAGGATTGGTCTGTACGACTCGACGAGGCTCTTTGGGCATATCGAACGGCCTTCAAAGCCCCTCTAGGGATGTCTCCGTATAGGATCGTTTTTGGGAAGGCATGTCACTTGCCACTTGAACTGGAGCATAGGGCCTACTGGGCAATCAAGAAGCTGAACCTAAATATGAAGGCGGCAGGAGAAAAAAGGAGACTTCAACTGAATGAACTCGATGAACTACGTCTCTCGGCATATGAGAATGCCAAACTTTATAAGGAGAGGACTAAGAGGTGGCACGATAAGAAGATTCGGCAGAAAATCTTAAAAGAAGGGCAACAAGTTCTGCTGTTTAATTCTCGTCTGAGACTATTTCCAGGTAAGTTGAAGTCAAGATGGACAGGGCCATTCATCATTGACAAGGTATACCCTCATGGTGCAGTTGATTTAGTACATCAAAATGGGAGAACATTTAAGGTGAATGGACAAAGAATTAAACCTTACTGGGGAGAGGGTTTGGAAGAATACAAGGACACAGTTGCCTTGTTGACATTCGATCTCTAGTCAGGTTTGAAAAAAAAAAAAAAAAAAAAAAAAAAAAAAGTTTCTTAAGGTAGGTTCAATCAAAATCAAATCTGGCGTAGATTGGTCCTGCCAAGGAAAAGGTATTTAAGATGACCATAGGGAACACCTTTTCCTGGGGACCTAACTGGGAGATGATTTGATTGAACCGCCTAATAGGAACTTATTTGAAAAAAAAAAAAAAAAAAAAAAAAAAAATTAATCAAGCTGTAATTTCTTTTGTTTATGAACTTTTTAATGTTTTGTGAGTGTTTCAGGAAAGATTCTCGTAGATGAAGACTGACTAGGAACTTCAGAACATGGATTTGAAAAAAAATCCTATGGCCACAAGCCAGATTAGCATAAAATGTTATGTGGCCACAAGGTGTACTAGTGAAGGGTGTGAACGTCATTTTCAAGAAAAAAAAAAAAAAAGGGGTCAGAAGGGTTGACCTATTTTGGAAACAAATATAAGTCAAGAGACCCTTACCCTTCTTTTCAACATACAAGTGATCCCAAAAGTCTCCAAGCTGAAAATCCCCTTCACGAAAGTTCTTCCTTTTCCCACACACGCTAAACCTCATGGCTGGAAAATCCGCCCCGATCACTGATGGGGCCGCTGCTGATCGTACTCCGAGACGTTCTGTGCGTGGAAGGGAGTGCGAAGAGGCTCCATCTAAGCACATGCAAGAGGACCCTATGGCCGATTTACCTCCATCATCTTCGAAGAAGAAGGCTGAACCTAAACTACAAAAACAATCGGCCATTGCTATGCATGAACGTGGAGAGAAGGAAAACCCAGCGACTGGAAGCCCTAGGTTCAATCCAAGCCCCCAGATTGATCAATCCCAAAAATCGGGTATAGGTAAAAGACCCATGAAAATTCGAACTACTGCTTGGCGTAAAATGATCAAAGAGATGGGAGAACATAGACGACGAGCCCTAGCTGAAGCTGCGGGCAAATCATCCAGTGAAGATGAAGAAGTTCAGCCGGAAGCTGGGGAAACCTCGACGAAATCGCGTTCTGTGCGCGAAGATCCACCTCTGGTTTCAAAAGTAAGTATTCCTCCACCAATTCTTGAACGTCCTGATAGGGAATCTTTAGTGTACAGGCACACCAAGAAGCAAACCGAGACCCCAATCGATCACCCATTTGAATTAAGAAGAAGAGATACGGTTGGGAGTCCGATGCAAGAATCAATTCTTTCCCCAATCATGATGGAGAGGATGATTAAAGAGGCCGTGGAGAGGGCAGCCTTGCTAGCAGCGGAATATCATGTAAAGAAGCATGGTCAAGAGGAGGAGAAAACTTTGCAGCGAACTCTCCAACAGGATACTGTTGAACAAACAAGAAAACAAGAGGAGAGACTACAAAAAGAGGAAATTTTGATACAAGCTGAGGAGAAGAGAGAATTGACACAAGCTGAAGAAGAATCGAGAAGAGAAGACGTCTTGTTCAGAGAAAGAAGAAGGAAAGGTAAAGAATTAGCAAATGAAGAAGATGATCTTCAGTATGCGCCCACAACATCGCCACAAACCAAAGACTGGGAAGATAATGAGCTGAGGAAGTTTGTGACCGCAATTAAGTCACACCTTGAGGAAGAACTTGAGCCTAGCAGTTCAAGTGAGGATGAGACAGAAGAAAGTCAGGAGGAAGCTCAAGAGGATAGTACGGATAAGGAAGAACCATCCTCGGACGAGGAGGTCATGGAGTTGGACAATGATCAACTCCCTATTTCGCCCATCACCCGAAAGAGGCAGAGAGAAATTGAGGCCGAAAGGCGTACGAAGGTTAAACATGATCCAACCTTTCTCAAAAGGCCAAGAACTAGGTCCACTCGAGTTCCACCCCCGCCGGTTGTTCCTATGCCGCCACAACCTCAACCATTCATGGAATCTTGGCAAAAGATTGACATACAAGGACGACTGGAAATAATGAAGGCCAGAGATGTGTTTGTGGAGAAAGGTTTCTCCGAGAAACAAGCACCTCTACCTACCATCATTACATCGAAAATTGTCGAATTCAAGTGGCGAGAGCTGTGCGCGCATCCTCCAGTTGTCGTTGTACCTTTGGTTCGAGATTTTTTTGCAGGAATGGGTGGAGCAGACTGGAATGCATCGCTAGTAAGGGGAACATTGGTGAGTTTCTCAGCGATAGACATCAACCGTGTATTTAAATTAAAACCGTCCAGTGATCCGGTAGGGAATACAGCGATCAAGCACCCCACGGACAAACAATTAAAAGAAGCCCTCCAAATAGTAGCACGGAAGGGGGCAAAGTGGAAGAAATCACCAACTGGAGTCATGACTCTGGTTCCAGGGGATATCAAAGCCGAAGCAGCAGCATGGTTGTATTTCATCAAAAATCGGTTAATTCCGACAACCCATGACACAACCATTTCACTAGAACGAGTGATGTTGTTGTATTGTATCATGAAGGGTCTTGATCTAAATATTGGAAGTTTACTACGGGAAGAACTTGTTGCTTGTGGCAGGAAGAAAGCTGGGAAATTATTTTTTGGGTCACTTGTCACTCAACTTTGCCTCAAAGCAGGACTTAAGCCTCGACATGGTGAGGAGACAAGTTTGCCAAAACCAGCAATCACTGCGCATCTTGTTCACAAGTTACAGTGTTTCCGTCACCAAAAGACAGAGAAAGCATCGACGTCGCGTGCGCCCAAGCCAAATGGTTGTTCCACATCTGTGGCCACAGAGCAGTCACAACCTGCCACTAGTTCAGAAAATATTTCAAGCATCACCCCTTCTCAATGGCAGCATATGATCCACCAGAATATGACCTACTGGGCCTATGCCAAAGAGAGAGATGAGCTCATTCAAGGGTTCTTTAATGCCTTGGCGCCGACCTTGATGCCTGCTTTCCCAACGTTTCCTCCTGTTTGCCTGAATCTTCCTTCGAACACTGATTCCGAAGACGATACCTCGTCTGAAGATTAGGGGAGTACCGTTCTTCCTTACTCTCTACTCCTTTCCTTCATTTTCTGAATATTTTGTTATTTGTTAAGATTCTGTTTTTAGTTGTTTGTTTTTCTGGTAGGGTAGACGTTGCATTTTGTTATTTCATTATTTCATTGTTTTTCTGGTAGGGTAGAAGTTGCATTTTGTTATTTCATTATTTCGTTGTTTTGTTAGGGTAGTAGTTGTAGTTGTTCCTGCTAGAATAGACTTTTTGTGGAATGTGCTTAATTGAACTTAATGACTTGAATTGCACAAGTATGAGAATGTTTTTAGCATGCTATCTTTCTTTTGTTTTCTTTAAAGTAACCTTTATGATGATAACTAGAGTTTATCTCTGCTCAAATAGTGCCACATGTCATAGCTTGTAAGTTTTTTTCAAAAGCATAGGGTTCCAGTAGTACTTTTCTATGCAAAACTTTTTCACAAGTCTAAACTTCCTTTTGTTTAACCCGTTTAACATGTTTAGGAGAGTTTAGCCTTGACGTTTTTTTGTAGACTAATGCTCACACCATCCCTTTTGAAAAAATCTCTTGAATAGTCAATGAGGACATTGCCTCCTTTAAGTTTGGGGGGGTGAAGTATATTTGTAATGTGTTGACTGCTAGGTCTTGATTGTTATGTCTCTTCCAAAGGAAGAATGGTTGAAAAGAAAAAAAAAAAAAAAAAAAACTTATTTCTAGAGGTACTCCTCCTTCTTAAGTTAGCTGAGTAACCAGGGGCGATCATAGGCCCCATGGTTGTCACTGCATGAAAGGATAACTAGGAAGTGAGTATTTATCTTAGTTTGTGAGGCTTGCTCGTAGCTAGATGCACTGTGCAATGAAATTGCAGCCAAGCTGGAACGAAGGTGAGTCTAGCAATAAAGATTCTCTAGAGACTGGTAAAGAAAAGAAAAAAAATGAGAAGCCTAGCAGCAGCACAAGTTTGGGGGAGAAAGTGTTAAAAAGTTCACACAAGGAAGGAAAAGTCTAAGCTTAGTTTATTTCACGAAAGGGATTATCCTAGACTCAGTGACTAAAGGTTAGATAGATTAAACATATGGTTAGGATAGACTAGAAAAAGCTTTGTTTACAAAATGAAAGTAGAAACTTATGTGAGAAATTACTTATGGGATTATGACTGGCACTAGAGTATGAGACCTCTCCTGAAAGGTTGTTTATAAGCGAACTTTGTTTGAAAGCATGTTAAACATTTGCATTATTGTACATTCTTGTTGTTATTATGTGTTGAATTGCTTGAGGACAACCAATAAGCTAAGTTTGGGGGTGTGATGAACGTCATTTATGTCATGTTTTTACCCTTTAAAGCATACTCATTAATTGACTTTTTGAGTTAAATTGAAGATAATTGTGCATGTAATTGATAAGAAAAGAATAAAAATAGGAAAGTCACATGCTCAAGGTCGTTTTGTCATTATGAAGCAATTAAGAGGGTAAAAGAGTCATTTTTTATAAGAATTAATGTTATTTTAATTATTTTCAGGAAAACTGTATTCTGCTTCAGCTTGTGGCCACAGAGTTTCAGCTTGTGGCCACAAAGGAGTCACAGAGTGCAAAATCCAGCTTGTGGCCACAGAGGAGTCACAGAGTGCAGAATCCAGCTTGTGGCCACATAAGAGGCCACAGAGTGCAGTTGACTGGTCAAACGAATTGGTTGAGATATTTTGTCAAAGATCTTCCAAAGATTCAGCCAACCTACTCCCTATATGACCTAACAAACATTCCCAAAGATTTCTCCCTAATTTTAGTAACCTCCAAACAAACCCCAAGGCCTATAAAAGGCACCTCAAGCCTTCATTCAAATCATCGATAATTTCTTTACAACAATCAATCTCCACATAGTCGATCAACCTCCTTTCTCTCTCGAAGAACTCACCCAAATTCCCGAAATTCCAAACAAGAGCGGACCACTCCTCTGTAATAGTTCTACTTCAGCCAGCTCCGAAAGGAAGGTGCTGCGAGGATTCGATTTGCATTGACGACGTGAATCGAGCGAGTAGAGACCCTTCATCCGTTGTCCACGAGTTCGAGAGAGAGAAAGTTGGAAAAATTTCCAGATTTACTTTCTATTTAATTCTGCACATTTTCTATTTACATTCTGTTTTTATTTCACATTTATTTTCGTTCTTAACTTTACATGCAAAATTACCATTTTACCCTTTTAGCAACTTTCGCATTTATAATTTAATTTTCAGTTCAAAACCTTTGTTATTCCAATTCTGTCCTTTATTTATTATTTACATTCTGTTTTTATTCTATTTTTATTTTATCTTTAATTTTCGAGTAAAATTACCATTTTACCCTTTTAGCAATTTTTGTACTTATGCATTATTTTTCAATGAAGTATTTTAGTCTAGTTATCATTATGAGCTAAGTTTTCCTAAGGGATTCAATTATGTGAATGCCCGTTAAGAAATGAGCTAACTTGACAGCTGTAAATTACGGTTTTACCCCTTATGCCTTATGTGGTTCGTCCTTTACTGAATATATGCAAAAATGTTATATTAATTTGATCACTTAATTAGCATGAAATGTTAATGTCGATACTGGACAGGTCGGGCAATTAACGGCTCTCGTAAAGGTGATATAGCAGAAAAACCTAGGAATAGGATTTCGTCGATTGTCCTTGATGACTGGGGCAAAAGACTATAGGATCAATAGGATTGCATACTTAACCATCTAAGATCACATTATCCACTGGACCGTGAGTATAATGGCTTAGACTCCTAAAGGTACTTGCAAAGAGGCTGAATAGGAGACGAATCCGATCCAAAAGCATAAGGTACTATGTGGTGACTCTGTGGTCACAGGCTGTCAAGTAAACTCAACTTAGGGCTGAAACATGATTGGATCCCTGTTTTTATTATTTCTTTTCAACCCAAAACCAACCAAACATTATCAATTTATTTTTGTTACTTTTCATTGCATTCGGAGAACAATTCTTTCTAAAACTAAATTCTTCAACAGTCTCTTGGGATACGATACTTGGAATACTTTCCATTTTATTACTTGATTGACAGTGTATACTTGCACTTGACCATATATCTATTGCAGGTTATTGAACCAAATTAAACACACACGTTTTGGTCCATCACTGGCCTAGCGTCTCGACGCCATCACGACAACACGCGCGCTGAGATTTTTAGGTCGTAGCGTCGAGACGCTTGCCTAGCGTCTCCACGCTCCGACAGCTTATAAAGGCCATTTTAGCATTTTTTTCTTCATCTTCTCCGTCAAAAACTCTCGGGTCTCCGCCATTGTTGGGCATTTTTTGAGCTTCTTTCTTCTATTTTAGCTTGGGATCATGTCTAAGGTCTCCATGGAAGCTTGGATACTCCATTTCTCCATGGAAGGCTGTTAAGTCTCTGAAAGTGACTTATTTAGGACCCATTTAGCTTAGGAAGATGCACACTTTTAGGTGTTTTTGATAGCATTTAGCTTAAACCTATGCTTAAATATGAGAATGAGAAGAAGGTAGCTAAATTAGGACTTATGCACAATAGGAAAGAGAAGGGTTGAAAACCGAAGGAAAAGAATGAAAAAAACTGCATTGCGACAGCATTGCGGAAACATTGCTAAAGCCGCAATTATTCAAGTAAAAACCGTAAGTTGACTGATCTTTTTCTGTTAATTTCCGTGATTTCAGGGATTCGTTCTTTCTCCTCCATCCATTCTGATATATGACGTTGAAGATTGATGGTTCTCCTTGGCCCAAACGCACCTGCAAACTACTATAAAAGGGGGTCAAAGTCGGAGGTTCAAGCATCATCCGAAAGCGTAGAAGTCTTCTCGCAGTCCATCTTTTCTCCTAGTTTTCCTTTGCCGTCTCCTGGTTTGCGAAGCTCAGCTGTTGGAATCGATAATCTGATAGGAAGGAGAGGAGATTCTTCTTCTCTCCCGATTGGATTCATCCAAGCAAGGCTGACCATTCTCATCCTTCATTCGAGGCGGCTGCAACGAGACTTTCGAGCTTGCTTTACTGTTTTCTGTCTTTCCTTTTCTAGTTTACATTTCTGCTTTGTGTTGTTCTCTTTCTAATAGCTAGAACACTCCATTTCGTTGCTTTCTGCCTTGCTGTTATTTACTTTTAAGCTTTCTTTTGTCCAATCAAACAATCAAGTAATCGAATCTCCATTCTTCATTTCACAGTTTCTTGCCTCTGCATTCTACTGCTTTCATTTACTGTTTTGTCTCTAAATTCCTTCTAAGCATGTCGGTTTCATCTCGTATTTCTACTTACTCCATATCCATGAGTAGCTAAATCACTTAGGGGCATGCTAATGACAACACTATAGGCTAAAAAAACGTGAATCAAGCATGTAGGATAGCTCTCGAAGCATTGGTTGTATGTAAGCTTCATCCCACGGGCAATTTCGATTGGCCATCCATTTTGTCCAAAGAACTCCTAACCTCTGGAAGGAGTAAGAGTTCAGAGTCATATTATCATGCTAGCCTTTCAAGGTAACCAGGAAACGGCCTAGGAATAGGCGTTTCCCTAGTACAAACCGTATCTTCCTGCCTTAACAAGATGCTTAAGACCTTACTTTGAGTTG
Source organism: Herpetospermum pedunculosum (assembly GCA_028017165.1). Lineage (NCBI taxonomy): Eukaryota > Viridiplantae > Streptophyta > Magnoliopsida > Cucurbitales > Cucurbitaceae > Herpetospermum > Herpetospermum pedunculosum. Next base: position 29,099,724 of record CM051522.1, read on the forward strand.
AGTAAACTAAAGAATCTAATGCATGGAATCGGACGATACATGAGATTAAGATAGTTTGATGCATAGAGAGTAGATCCAGTGCTTGAGAATCGTATAAAAATGCCTATAGGGTAGTCATTAGTAGCCCTTAATTCTCCATTTTACACACTTTTACTGTTTTTACAATTGCGATAACATTGCGGTATCCGCAATTCTGCTGAGTTACCATTCTGTTTAGCTGTTTTCTTCTTCGTTTATTAATTCCATCTCTTGTCCTTTGAGTCTAATTTAAACTTGCATCTGTTTATGTTGCATTCCTTTACACATTCAGCAAAAATTAGATAATTAAAAACCAATTTTACCCCATCAAATCCACCCCTTCTTTCTTAACAAAACACTTTGCGAATAGCTAAAAATAAGTCTCTGTGGGAAAACGAATGAAATATACTTACTACTTGCTATAAGATCATGTATGCTTGCATGTTCTGAGTGCTCTCTCTCTCTTATTCTTATTCTTATTAACACATTGAGCACGCAACAAGTTTTTGGCGCCGCTGCCGGGGACTTATTTAAGTGAAAACGAAGTTTGTTAAGTTTGAAACATCAAGTTTACTGTCTATTGGAACTAATCTAGTTTCATTTCTTTTGCAGGTACTAGTTGGGTTAGTTTATGAGTGAGCATTCAAGTAGTGATCTAGAGTTCAATCCTGAGCCAGAGAGACTATTTAGAGCCAGAACTAGAGCCAAGAAACGTCTCTTTAACCAACCCTCTATACCTCAAATAATTGTGGGAACCACAATTCCTCCGCAATTGTCTCAAGAAGAAATGGCTGGAATAATTCCAAATCCGGTACCTGTCACTCGCAACCCCATCGAAATAGCGAATGACAAGAATAGTGCCATTCTTTCATACCTAGTACCTATGCCTGGGGAGCTGAACCCCAGCATAATCCGTCCTGAAATCACTGCCAACTCATTCGAGTTAAAGCCAGTGATGTTCCAAATGTTGTCCACTGTGGGACAATTCTTTGGAATAGAAAATGAGGACCCCCACAACCATCTTAGGAACTTCTTAGGAGTCAGTGATACCTTTATCATCCCTGGAGTGTCCCAAGAAGCTTTGAGGCTATACTTGTTCCCTTACTCTTTGAGGGACAAAGCCAAAACATGGTTGAACTCATTACCCTCTGGATCTGTCCTTAATTGGACAGACTTAGCAGAGAAATTCCTAGTCAAATACTTCCCACCTGATAGGAATTCTACCTTTCGTGATGATATAGTTAAGTTCAAACAAGCTGATAATGAATCTCTTCACGAAGCTTGGACAAGGTTCAAAGATCTTCTTCTCAAATGTCCACATCATGGCATCCCATGGTGTATCCAAATAGAGGTCTTTTTCAAAGGATGCAACCCCAGCACTAGGCAAGTCTTAAATTCATCTGCTGGTGGTTCCATGTTGTCCAAGAGTTACAACGAGGCCTATGAGATCTTGGAGAAGATCTCAGCATCTCACTGTAGGTGGTCAGATGATCCAGTCGAGCCAACTAAGGCTCAAGACAAGGATGCTCTAAGTGCAATGAGCACCCAAATAAATGCCCTGACCAACTTAGTTAAGCAAATGGCTCAAGCCAATCTCCAAACAAGTGCCAACACCGCTACCGCCATGTCAATGGGCACCCAAACAAGTCAAGGTGAGACACTTGTATGTGGATTCTGTGGGGAAGGGCACCTGTATGAGTATTGCCCTGGGAATCCAGCCTCAGTCTGCTACATTGGAAGCCAGCAGCAGCCTAGGAACAACCCCTATTCCAATACTTACAACCCTGGTTGGAGGAACCACCCAAACCTGTCATGGGGTGGCCAACAAAATGCTAACCAAAATCCTAACCAGCCTAGACCGAGTGGAACACCTGGTTTCACTCCCCAACATAATCAATCAATGTATCAAAAACCTTACAACCAACCTGTAGGATCTTCTGTAGAAAACTTACTCAAGGAATACATAGCTAAGAATGATGCTACTCTTCAAAGCCAGCAAACTACTCTTAGGAGCCTAGAGAACCAAATAGGCCAATTGGCCAATGAACTCAAAAGTAGGCCCCAAGGTAGACTCCCTGCTGACACCGAGGTGCCAAGGAGAGATGGTAAAGAACAAGTTCAAGCAATTGAACTTAGAAGTGGCAGACCCTTGGTGAGCAACACAAAGGACACACCAAAGAGAGTAGAGAACACTGAGTCTAGTGCTCCACTGGAGTCTCTGCCAACCCAAGGTCCACCACCAACTAGCACATCAGGAGCCAGGCTAGAGCCAATTATTGAGGAGATAGAAGAAATTCCAAGGCCTCCACCTATCCTAAGGCGCCCTGACGTGCCTGCATATGTGCCACCACCTCCATACCCTCGAAGGCTTAAGAAGAAGCAGGAACAGGAAGTTCATTTTAATAAATTCTTAGAAATTCTTAAGCAAGTGCATGTCAACATTCCTTTTGTAGAAGTTTTACAGTCTATGCCTTCCTATGTGAAGTTTTTGAAGGACATTATTACTAACAAAAAAATAATTGGTGAGTTTGAAACAGTAAACCTCACTGAAGAGTGCAGTGCCATACTCCAAAACAAGCTGCCTAAGAAGGAGAAGGATCCTGGTTCCTTCACCTTACCTGTAGAACTTGGAGGCAAGCACGTGGGCAGAGCGCTTTGTGACCTGGGCGCCAGCATAAACCTCATGCCCCTATCACTATTCCGCCAGTTGGGAATAGGAGAAGCACGTCCAACCACTGTCACCTTACAATTAGCAGACAAATCCATTGCATATCCAGAAGGTAAAATTGAGGATATTTTAGTAAAGGTTTACAAATTTATTTTCCTTGCAGATTTCATTATCCTGGATTATGAAGCAGACAAGGAGGTCCCCATCCTGCTAGGCAGACCATTTCTAGCCACAGGTAGGGCACTGATAGACGTCCAAAAAGGTGAGCTCACTATGAGGGTTCATGATGAAGAGGTGAAATTTAGTGTGTATAAAGCTTTGAGGTACCCCTCTGACCTTGAATCCTGTGCTAGTATGGACGTTGTTGATTCTTTAACGGAAGAACAATTGGAGCATGTATTATTAACCAAGCATGCTAATGATTATGTACAGTTAGATGTAGCTGACTTGAATGTATCTGACATAATGGATATGCCTGTAGATAAACCACAACATGTATGTATGAATATAGACCTAACTGATAGATCTGTGAATCCTTTAAAGCCATCCATTGAGCATCCACCTGTTTTAGAACTGAAACCACTACCCACTCACCTCAAGTATGCATATTTAGGGAGTAATGAAACTCTGCCTGTTATCATTTCTTCTAAACTAAGTGAAAAGCATGAGGTTGAACTGATATTACTGCTTAAGCAACATAGAAAGGCTATTGCATGGACTATTGCTGATATTAGAGGCATTAGCCCTTCTTATTGCATGCATAAGATTATACTAGAGGAAGAGCACACACCTAGAGTAGATCATCAACGTAGGCTGAATCCCTCTATGAAAGAGGTAGTTAAGAAAGAAATAATAAAATGGTTAGATGCTGGTGTGATCTTTCCCATAGCTAGTAGCCAGTGGGTGAGCCCTATACAATGTGTACCTAAGAAGGGGGGGATGACTGTGGTAGTCAATGAGAACAATGAACTGATTCCAACAAGGACTGTCACAGGATGGAGAGTGTGCATGGATTACAGGAAATTAAATAAAGAAACTAAAAAAGACCACTTCCCTCTACCGTTCATTGACCAGATGTTAGACAGAATAGCTGGTAGAGCCTACTATTGTTTCTTAGATGGTTATTCTGGCTATAACCAGATTACTATAGACCCCAAAGACCAAGAGAAGACTACCTTCACTTACCCTTTTGGAACTTTTGCCTTTCGCAGAATGCCTTTTGGCTTATGCAATGCACCGGCAACTTTCCAAAGGTGCATGATGGCAATCTTCTCTGAGTTGGATGAGTCCATGATAGAAATATTCATGGATGACTTCTCAGTCTTTGGGGATTCCTTTACCAACTGTCTAGAAAATTTAGGACAAGTCCTGGCTAGATGTGAAGAGACTAACTTAGTCCTTAATTGGGAAAAGTGTCACTTCATGGTAGATGAGGGGATTGTCTTAGGTCATAGAGTGTCAAGGGCAGGTGTAGAAGTTGATAGGGCAAAGATAGAAATCATAGAGAAGTTGGTAGAGCCTCAGAATGTCAAGGCCATTAGAAGTTTCTTAGGGCATGCTGGTTTCTACAGAAGGTTCATTAAGGACTTTTCTAAGATAGCCAAGCCTCTGTGTGAGCTGCTAGAACTAAATAGGCCATTCATCTTCTCTAAGGAATGTGTAGTAGCTTGGACCACCCTTAAGAAAGCGCTAGTCACAGCACCTGTTATTATAGGGCCAGATTGGGATCTCCCATTTGAGATGTTATGTGATGCTAGTGACTATGCTGTAGGGGTCATGTTAGGCCAGAAGATTGACAAACTAACACACCCTGTCTATTATGCTAGTAAGACCTTGAATGAGGCTCAATGTAATTATACAACTACTGAGAAAGAGATGCTTGCTGTAGTGTTTGCTTGTGAGAAATTCAGGAACTATATTGTAGGCACAAGGACAATTGTATACACTGACCATTCTGCCTTGAAATATCTTATGAGGAAGGCTGATGCCAAGCCTAGGTTGATTAGGTGGGTGTTATTGCTGCAAGAATTTGATCTGGATATTCGAGACAAGAAAGGTTGTGAAAATGTGGTTGCGGATCACCTTTCTCGATTGCAGCACAATTGCGAAAAAATTGCGGACACCGCAATTTCTGATGCTTTTATTGATGAACATGTCTTTGTTTTGACTCATCGTGATAACGATGAGGAACCTTGGTTTGCTGACATTGCTAACTTCCGTGCATCACAGGTATTACCAGTTTTCAAGGGAGGACAAGAGAAGAAGAGGTTCCTTCATGAAGCAAGGAAATTCATCTGGGATGACCCCACACTTTACAGAACCTGTGCTGATGGCTTGCTAAGGAAGTGTGTTTCAGCTGCTGAAGCGAAGTCTGTGCTGCAGCACTGTCACGCAGCTCCTTATGGTGGACACTTTGGTGGCCAAAGAACAGCTGCAAAGGTATTTCAGAGTGGCTACTATTGGCCAACAATCTTCAAGGATGCCCACAACTATGCCCACAGCTGTGATGAATGCCAAAGAACAGGTAACCTCAGTCGAAAGGATGAGATGCCCCTCACCTACATCTTAGAGTTGGAGCTCTTTGATGTGTGGGGCATTGACTTCATGGGGCCATTCCCTCCATCATCAGGTAACCTTTACATATTAGTGGCAGTAGACTATGTGTCCAAGTGGGTAGAAGCCAAAGCATGTCCTAATAATGATGCTAAAACAGTCACCAACTTCTTGCATAGGCACATTTTTACTAGGTTTGGGACACCTCGTGCCATCATTAGTGATGAGGGGTCACATTTCATTAACAAGGCTATGGAGAGAGTGTTGGCTAAATATAACATTAGACATAGAGTAGCCACTCCCTATCACCCACACTCGAATGGACAGGCTGAAATTTCAAATAGGGAAATTAAGAACATCCTAGAAAAAGTGGTCAAACCTAATAGGAAAGACTGGTCCTTCAAGCTTGAGGATGCACTTTGGGCTTATAGGACAGCATATAAGACACCCCTAGGTATGTCTCCTTATAGGCTGGTTTATGGCAAGACTTGTCACTTACCACTTGAGTTAGAAAACAAAGCATTTTGGGCCATGAAGGAATTGAATTTTTGTGTAAAGGATGCAGGAACACTGAGGTCTTTGCAATTACATGAGCTTGATGAGCTTAGACATATGGCCTATGAAAATGCTAAAATGTATAAGGAAAAGACCAAGATTTGGCACGATAGTAGACTTAGAATTAAGGATTTTAAGAAGGGTCAACTTGTCTTGTTGTTTAACTCACGGTTGAAATTATTTCCAGGGAAACTTAAGTCTAGATGGTCAGGTCCATTTGTGATTACTAATGTGTTTGTTCATGGTGCCATGGAGATAAAGAACTTGCAGCAAGGCCAACCATTTATGGTTAATGGTGCAAGGTTGAAGCACTACTATGAGGAAGGAGATGTGAAGACTCTCTCGGCCTTCCTCTTGACTGAAGCATGAAAAAAGAACGAGAGAGGACGAGTGATTGCTGTGCTCGTCAACATAAGGCTCATGCCTTAGTTTATTTTTTGCGATTTTCCGGTTATCATTTGTGTGTTTTGTTGTATGATTTTAATTACGAATTTGATGTTGCTTTTATTTCTTTTTGTAGGGAATCGAAAGAGGGAATCAAGGAGAGTAATTCCAGCTTTAAAAATCAAGAAACGATCGAGCCAAATAAAAGATACGGACGAGCAAAGTTTGCCATTTAGATGAAAAATAAAATCCCTAAAATTGCGCTGGAATTGCAGGATCCGCAAAATATAGCCGTTGGGATTTAGCCGTTTCCTTTATATCCGTTAGAAGGCGCTCGATCGATACGATTCTCTCACTCTCTGAATTCCAAGAAAGCTGCGATTCTCTTCATCTTTGATCCTTCTCTCCAAACCTCCAAGACTCAACAATGGTGTTCACACGGGCTGAAAGATCTGCAGCCAAGAAGAGGGCTGATGACGCTGCTGAGACAGCTGCGAGAGACGCACTACTTGCCTTGGCTACGGCTGACGCTGCACGCACCGAACGTCTCCCCAAGCTTCCGATCCGTAGGAAGAAGTGGAGGGTTGTTACAGAAATCCCTGCTGGACCCTCTGAACCAACAGGCACACCCAAGAAGCGCCGGTGGAGTGTCGAGACGGCCGCCGAACCAAGCAAAGCCAAGACTCCCTCTGTGGAGAGTCAAGAAACGGATCGTGCGTCCCACGAGTCGACCAAGAAGGGTTCGTCGCCATCTGCATCGCCTGCGCACAGCCCTTCACCATCTGAACCAGTGCAGAGCCCAGAGTTGCCGTCATCACCGCCAGCGCAGAGTCCTGAACTGCCATCTTCGCCACTGAGTTCTGCGCAGACACCTACAGCAGAGCAAAACACCACGCCGTCACACACTTCCCCACGGCCTGACCCTGAATTCCCATATGGGGATTATCAAGAATCAACGCAGGGCAGTGGGGAAGGTGAGGACGAGGAGGTTTTCTCACCTATGAGGGAAGCAAGTGCCGAGAGCCCTGCGCAGCAGGATGATTCCATGGAAGAGACGCTGGGGGCATGCCTCCAGCAGATCAACATCAAGGCAAAGCTCAAGAAGAAGAAGAAGGCCAAGATTGTCAAGGCCAAGCGATCCAAGAAGCTGAAAAAGAAGAAGGCCAAAAGGGCGCCTTCAGCAGACAACGAAAGCACTGAGCCTTCGCTTAAACGACTCAAGGTTGAGGCTGCCGAGTCAGCCAAGCCAGCAGATAAAGGGAAGGCCAAGCTCTACCCTGAAGATGAGCCTCACTCAGTGAGGTATGTTTCCTCTGATGCTGAGTCCAGCGGCGTTGAGCTGAGGAAGAGGGAGTTGCTACATGAGAAGGGCTTCCTCGACAGACCTGCTGACCTGCCGCAGTTCTTCCACGCAGGGATTATCAATCACAGCTGGGAGGAGTTGTGTAGGCCACCCAATCCGGCTTACACAGCTATGGTATACGACTTCTACGCCAACCTGCGCAACTCTGAAGAGGGACTCTCTGTGGTGAGGGGAGTAGAGGTGGACTACTCAGCAAAAGCTATCAACGAAGCTTATGGCCTCAAGGGCCAAGGACACACTGATTATGCACGGATCGTTGATGAGCCTACTGAGGCAGTGCTGGAGGAGGCCATTCGAACCATTGGCCAACCTGAAGCAGCGTGGACTGTATCACGCAATGGGAGGCACACTCTCATGAGTGCCAACCTGACAGCAAAGGCAGCTGTATGGTTTGCCTTTGTACGGAGGAAGCTGGCCCCTGTGACCCATGAGACGACCATCAACCAGAGCAGATCGCTGCTGGTCTACGCCATTATGCGAGGTCTCACGGTCAATGTGGGGGAAATTATGTCAGGTGCCATTGCTGAGTGCGCCAAGAAAGGTAAGGGACCACTGTTTTTCCCTAACACCATAACCAAACTATGTTTGCTTGCAGGAGTCCCCACTGAGCGACTGGAGCAGCAGATGGCTTACACAGTCCACTTGGAGCTGCCTGCTAGCTTGAGGCTGAAGAGGAAGGGGAATATGGAGTTTGAACTGGATAGGCTGGCTGCTGATCAGTCCCTATCCATGGCGTGCCTGATGGATATGCAAAGGAGGATGGCTCAATGGGCCACTTATGCGCAGGCTCGGGACAAGGAAGTTGCAGACCAACTTGGGTGCATCTTCCCTGACTTCCCCACAAATCTCTTGACTCCATGGGTGCCTCCACGACCACGACAACCTGATGAAGATGAAGACGTTTGAGTGCTGGTTTGAATTGCACTGAAGGGAGTATTGTTGTTCCCTTAGAAAAAAAAAACAATTTTCTGCTTTCTGATAGCCTATGTGAATTATGCTGTTTTTAGTGCACTTTTGATCTGTTTTAGATGCTTAGTTTTATGTTTTTAATTTTGCTTAGTATAGCTTGATGATAGGTGACTAGGTAGGGTAGTTTTGTTTTATTTTTAGGAGAGCTTGAATGACTGGAAAGAGCATGCTTAGGGGCCTTAATCACTGTTATATCTGCCCTGACTTAATTGCGAAATAATTGCGGTCCCCGCAATTTTTATTACTGAAAGCATGTTTTGGACTATCTGTTTAGCTAGGCTGTGATCTGTTTAAATTCCATCTTTTGCTGCTATCACGACTACCTTATATAGCTTATCTAAGAGCATGCTGGATGAGTGTCATAGGACATCCTTTGATAGTTTAAATTAACCTCTAAAAAGCTCAGCATGCACAGCTTTAAGACCTTATCTGTCTGTTTTTTTCAAATTCCTGCTGCTATGATATTTTCTTTTAGAATGTTCTGTCTATGCCTAGGTCTTTTAGATTCTCTTTGTTTTACCTTAGACTAGATGCTTCTAGGACAAGTTTGGGGGTGTGCCACCTCAGACACTCATTGGGGACAATGAGTAGTTGAAGTTTGGGGGAGGCCACCCTAGGCCTAGGAACATTCCTCTCTCCCTTAGAAACATAAGCATTCTTCTTTTCCTTTACAAAAAAATGATGAACTAAAAAAACATAAGTGAAAACTAGAATAAAGAGGGGGGTCTTTCTTAGGTTGCTAAGTAATCAGTGCCAAGTGTGTAACCCACAAGTGGCATTGCATCAAAAGGCAACCAAAGGAAAGGCTCCACCTAAGTAAGAAAAAGGGAAAAGCATAGGGAAGAAGAATGTATACCTAGGAGTTATAACTTTGTGGCTTAGATGTCCTATTTAAAAAGAACTCTGATCCTCAATTAGCTAAGCACAAAGTTGTAACTTGTAGGGTTGTTTAGGGAGATGAGTGTTTATCCAATGTAGTGATGCCAGGGTTTAGGTTGTTCTCTAAAAGTACTACTGTCACCGTTAATACTAAGACTGGCATGACTCTAAGGAATCCTAGACACATTAAAAATAAAGCTAGAAGCATGTACTGAGTTTGAGGTAAAGCTAGGCAGAATTTGAAACCTTAGGGATAGTGGCATGATATGACAAAAGTAAATAGATCAGTTGTAGGAAGTTAATGAAAACAGAAGGAGTGTTAGGCAGGCGAAGTCAGAAGAAGCTAGATAAGAGGGTAGTTTTAAGCTTAGAAGTGTGTCACAGGACAGCAGTACTATAGATAGGGATATAGGGGAGTTAATAAGTGGTTAAAGAAGGTGAAACAGCAGCCTAGGTAAGTCCTTAGTGTGCTTGAGGACAAGCAAAACCTTAAGTTTGGGGGTGTGTTAAGTCTCTGAAAGTGACTTATTTAGGACCCATTTAGCTTAGGAAGATGCACACTTTTAGGTGTTTTTGATAGCATTTAGCTTAAACCTATGCTTAAATATGAGAATGAGAAGAAGGTAGCTAAATTAGGACTTATGCACAATAGGAAAGAGAAGGGTTGAAAACCGAAGGAAAAGAATGAAAAAAACTGCATTGCGACAGCATTGCGGAAACATTGCTGAAGCCGCAATTATTCAAGTGAAAACTGTAAGTTGACTGATCTTTTTCTGTTAATTTCCGTGATTTCAGGGATTCGTTCTTTCTCCTCCATCCATTCTGATATATGACGTTGAAGATTGATGGTTCTCCTTGGCCCAAACGCACCTGCAAACTACTATAAAAGGGGGTCAAAGTCGGAGGTTCAAGCATCATCCGAAAGCGTAGAAGTCTTCTCGCAGTCCATCTTTTCTCCTAGTTTTCCTTTTCCGTCTGCTGGTTTGCGAAGCTCAGCTGTTGGAATCGATAATCTGATAGGAAGGAGAGGAGATTCTTCTTCTCTCCCGATTGGATTCATCCAAGCAAGGCTGACCTTTCTCATCCTTCATTCGAGGCGGCTGCAACGAGACTTTCGAGCTTGCTTTACTGTTTTCTGTCTTTCCTTTTCTAGTTTACATTTCTGCTTTGTGTTGTTCTCTTTCTAATAGCTAGAACACTCCATTTCGTTGCTTTCTGCCTTGCTGTTATTTACTTTTAAGCTTTCTTTTGTCCAATCAAACAATCAAGTAATCGAATCTCCATTCTTCATTTCACAGTTTCTTGCCTCTGCATTCTACTGCTTTCCTTTACTGTTTTGTCTCTAAATTCCTTCTAAGCATGTCAGTTTCATCTCGTATTTCTACTTACTCCATATCCATGAGTAGCTAAATCACTTAGGGGCATGCTAATGACAACACTATAGGCTAAAAAAACGTGAATCAAGCATGTAGGATAGCTCTCGAAGCATTGGTTGTATGTAAGCTTCATCCCACGGGCAATTTCGATTGGCCATCCATTTTGTCCAAAGAACTCCTAACCTCTGGAAGGAGTAAGAGTTCAGAGTCATATTATCATGCTAGCCTTTCAAGGTAACCAGGAAACGGCCTAGGAATAGGCGTTTCCCTAGTACAAACCGTATCTTCCTGCCTTAACAAGATGCTTAAGACCTTACTTTGAGTTGAGTAAACTAAAGAATCTAATGCATGGAATCGGACGATACATGAGATTAAGATAGTTTGATGCATAGAGAGTAGATCCAGTGCTTGAGAATCGTATAAAAATGCCTATAGGGTAGTCATTAGTAGCCCTTAATTCTCCATTTTACACACTTTTACTGTTTTTACAATTGCGATAACATTGCGGTATCCGCAATTCTGCTGAGTTACCATTCTGTTTAGCTGTTTTCTTCTTCGTTTATTAATTCCATCTCTTGTCCTTTGAGTCTAATTTCAACTTGCATCTGTTTATGTTGCATTCCTTTACACATTCAGCAAAAATTAGATAATTAAAAACCAATTTTACCCCATCAAATCCACCCCTTCTTTCTTAACAAAACACTTCGCGAATAGCTAAAAATAAGTCTCTGTGGGAAAACGAATGAAATATACTTACTACTTGCTATAAGATCATGTATGCTTGCATGTTCTGAGTGCTCTCTCTCTCTTATTCTTATTCTTATTAACACATTGAGCATGCAACAAAGGCTAAGGTATTGTGTAGGATTTGGGAAGATTTTAGGGATTTTGCTATGTTTGTAATATTTTGATAATTTAGAACTTTAAAATCTGTTTTTGCTTGTTTGTTGGTATGCATCTACTCTTCTTGCTTAATCCATGACTGTGTTAGATTTCTAGACGGACAATCTCGTTTTCTAGCATGCTCTATTGTTATAGATTAGTGATGCCTTGCCTCTCCTTATCGACTTAGTAACACAGAAGGGTAGAATAAATCGAAGCATCACATTGAGCATACTGAATGTTGATTACTTTAGGGTTGCCGAGTAATCAATTAGCATTTAGCGTGTTTAATTGAACGTTCGTCGTGAAGTGCTAGTGACTGCTTGGGTTATTTTGGGACTCATCATTCTAATTTAATTGCGAGCATTGTTTAATTAGGATTGCGAAATTCTGATTAATTATTATGAGGCCGGTTGCTTTAGGGTTGCCGGGCAACCGTTCACGTGCATATTACATTCATCGCCATGCCTTAGAATTAAATGAAAATGTTACATTACTTAGCAAATCCTAAAATTCCCAAATCTATCACGTTTGACTCTCAATTACATTTTTCCGTTAGCACTTTTTAAACTCAACTTGCATGTTAAAAACCCTCAATTTCGTGACAATCAATCGATCAATCTATTTACACTTCGAACAATTAATTCCATCTTTAGACTCTCTCTGTGGTTCGACCCTGTTACCGCTAGTTGCAAAGCTAAGAGCTACAGGTTATAAATTTCATTTTTGGCAAGCTTCGACAGCTTGAGAAATTAGGAATTCATTCAAAATATTCCCCACCACTATCCTCGGGGAGAGCAACGGAGTGATGGGACTCCTTTATGAAAGAGAAAGTTTGGAAGAAGAAGATGGGAAGATGAAAGTGATGAGAATTTTGTGAGAAATATCTAACACTTAGCTTTCTAATTTCTCAAGTAACATGAACTCTTCATGCTCATCCAAATATTCAAACTCTTTGAAAATTCATTAACCTCAAATCATTTGAACTTCATCCAATTTATAGGCAATTCACATGCAACAAACTCTTTGCTTAGCATGACACCTGATAGTAAGGATTTTTTAATATCCTTTTATTCACAGGCTGTCGAAGCCTGACCAAAATGAATTTATAAGCCTATTGACCTTAGCTTTGCCGCTAGTGGCAACAGGGTCGAACCACAGAGAAGGACTGACATATTGAAATTAATGTTCGAGATGCAAATTAATTGACTGATTGGTTTTTTGTAAAAAAAAGGGGGATTTGATCATGCAAGGAAAGAAAATTGCTAACGGAGAAATTATAGAGTATGAGATTAAAAAGTGTTTCATTCGGGGGATTTCGGGACTTCGCTAGGCATTCTAACATTTATCATTTAATTCAAGACTAAGGCTAATAATTTGACATGCACGCGGTCGGTTACCCGGGAACCCTAAAGTAACCGGCTCCATATTAATTAACTAGAACTAACAATCCTAATTAAACATTATTCACAGTCTCGTTAGAGTGATCAGCCCAAATTTGACTCCGAACAGTTACTAGCTAACCACGACGAACATTCGAATATGCATTCCCATTGCTAATTGGCTACCCGGAAACCCTAAAGTACCCAACAACCAACATACATAAATCGATACTCCGATTAGTTTTGTTGTCCTGTGTTACTATGGCGAAAATGAGAGGCAAGGCATCGCTATTCTATAACATTAACGCATGCTAGAAAACCCGATTGTCCGTCGTTGAAATCTAACATACGTATGGGTTTAAGCAAGAACAACAAATCCAATCAAGAATTAAAGCCTAATGGTAGTGAACTTTTGTACGTTCACAAATTTCAAGCTGTCGAGGCTTGCCAAAATAAAATTTATAAATACCGAAACTACTAAGTTTTGCAGCTAGTTGTAACGGGTCGATCCGCAGGGAACCTAAATCAATCTCTCCTAATTAATTTCTATTTGTCTTTTAAACTAAAACTCAAAATAAAATAAAGGGGAAGTTAATTAAAACTAAAGTAAACGGGAAACTTAAACTAACGGAAAATTAAATAGCGAAAAATAAAGAACGGAAAAATTAATGTAACATGTGCTCCTAATTCGAGGGATAGGGATTTTCTTGATGCGCTTAGATCATAGGGATTCTAATCATGCTTAGCAATTTAATCTCATGCACGCGAAATGTTTGCTCGTTTCCGAAGTAAACATCCCAATGAATTAATTAGAGGCTCTAATTAAACATGCTCATTAATTAATCTAAGTTGATCAAGCCTAAATTGATTAAAGAACAGTAACGGGTAGCATCGCGACGAATTAACCCGAAGACTAAATCGATTTTTCCTCTTTACCCAAAATCCAACATGAAGGTTAACTAATTTGCCTACTTATGTGCCACCACCTCCATTTCCTAGACGGCTTAAAAAGAAACAGGAAGCTCATTTCCATAAATTTTTGGAAATCCTGAAGCAAGTTCATGTTGGTTGGGTTTTATGTCCTAAAACTCGTGATTTGTAAACTGAATGTATATTCTATTTTGCAATAAAATTGTTATTGAGATTTATTCAGTAAAGTTGTTATTGAATAAAGTGAATTATTTTTACTTTTAACCTAACTCCGATAAACAAAGAACCCATGGCTATAGGTTGTATACTTGAACTTCATGTGTGACATGATTGTGGATCAAGTTCAAGTAATAGCCAGAATGGTCTATAGTATAGGGATAAGGTTGGGTACCTTATCCTGGAGACACTATCGGACGCGGCCCACTTTGAATAGTACAAACGATGTGATCCGAAATCGTTCATGTGGAGACATGTGAGTGGGGGCGTCCTATGCAATGAGTTTGCATAAGACTGAGCCGCAAAATAAAGTCACTCTTTCTTTTCAACTCCGTTTACTATAAAGACTGCTTTTTTCATATGATGACCTAGGTAGCTCGATCTGAATCCTGAGCACGCTATGAACTCCTGTTTATTCGGCCTTATCCTTTGACTTGTATGGGTGAGAGTGGCCCGAGATCGCCGACTCAATAAGCCTACAATCTTGGGGATAAGACCTGTTGGGATTTATGCCCTAAAGCCTCGTAATTAATTAATAATTATTTGATAATTATTTTATTATTAATATTTGCAATTTATAATATTCATTATATAAATAAAATCCAAGGTTATTAGTGTAATCTTGAACTGTATGTAGTTGACATACGGGAGGATCATGTTCAAGTAATAACCTAAAGATTCTATAGTATATGGATAAGGTTGGGTGCCTTATCCTGGTAACACTATTGATACGACCCACTTTGTAATTGTTACAAATGATTTGATCCAAATCATTCATGTAGAGACATGTGAGTGGGGGTATCCTATACAATGAGTTTGTATAAGACTGGACCACGAAATATATAATCTCTCTTTATAAATCCGTTATTTGAGAAGATTAGTATTTCACAGGATGATCATATGTGACTCGATCTTAATCCTGAGTGAGTTATGAACTCCTGCCTGTGAGGGCTCGTCCTTTGATTTGTATGGGTGAGAATGGCCTTTATAGCCGATTCAATAAGCCTACCATTTTGGGGACTTGACCAAATAGAGAGTTGGGAACATAAGTTTCACAAGATGGAATTCACTTCTTCCCATATAGGGAAAGTAGATGAGTAGTTCCCTTAAGTGCTGATTTCGGGACTTGAACAATGGGGCCCCACCCTCTCACTGGCCCGAGAGGGACTTGGTTTATGGTTGGATCATAAACAAGTTGTTCATTAGAGAATCAGTGGTACTTAAGGTGTAAGATGTAATTACAGGGGTAAAACGGACTTTTGACCCAGCTGTAATTACGAACAACTCGTGAAGGATCGACTTGCATGTAATGGTTATATCCATGGACACAACTTGTCCTACAGTGCATAAGAGTGCAACTCTAGGCCTATAGTGGAGTGACCTAGAGTTAATGAATGAAAGTCAATTAATTAAAGAGTTTAATTAATTAATTTTGTATCATTGGAGCTTATAAATCTGTAGGTCCATAAGGTCCCCTTGCTAGCTCATAGTAACACTAAAAGGATCAATTTAGTTGAAAGAAAAATTTTAAATATTCAAATTATTATTTAATATATTTGATATATTAAATGTAGAAGAGTAAAATATATTTATTGTATTTGATACATTAAATATTAGAGGAAATAGTTTATGTATATGATACATTAATATTAAAAACTATAAAAATATGTTATTTGAATGAGATTCAAATTGGTTTAAAGTATATTATAAAAGATTAATTTTATAATATTTGAATAAGATTCAAATAAATATAAAATACATATTTTAATATATTAGATATTAAAATGTATTTTATAAAATAAAATTAATTCCTAAAAGCCTTAATATAAATAAGACATTTAGGTTTAGCCAAAAGGTTGGCCAAACACACTACTCACACCCTCTGCAGAGAATTGTTCTCTCATTCATTCTTTCAAAGAGCTCCCACAAGCTTGATCCCGTGTTCGAGTCATAGCGAGGAAGATCTCGTGGAAAAAGGAACACAAGAAGATGATTGTTCATCAAAGGTAAAACATTTGCTTAACTTGTTTTTTAGTTTAATTCTAAACAAAACAAAAGATCGATTCCAATCGCTTCCGCTGCGGGGAATGAAGAGTTCATTCCCTTCAATTGGTATCAGAGCTCTCTTTGAGTTTTGTTTAGAATTAAAATTGTGTATGGTGGGTATTTTAAGTTTATATATATGTGATATATATGGTTTGCAAAATTGATTGTTTAGGCATATTTGATTGGCATTAGATTTAAACCTTTTGATTAGATCAAATTGTAAAACCCATAAGGGTTAAGGATTTTTGTAATTTAATCTGTTCTTCAAAGAGATGGAGACAAGATGGCGGACGACTGTGATTTCGTTAGGCGGTGAAGATTCTTTGAAAGAAGGATTGATTTGCATATGCAACTTATTTGTTTTGGTGAGTCAAAGTGATGAATACAAAGTGCAAGTGGTGTACTCATTTAGCTTAAATGTTAGGTGGTGAAGACATTGATTCTGCTGAAGATTAATTCTTGAATTGAATTGATGAATTCTTTTTAAAATCTCAATTTGGAATTGAGTGTCTTCTCGAATTGAATTGATTTGATGAATTCTTATTAAAATCTCAATTTAGAATTGAGTAACTGAGAATAGAGTTTTTCAAATTGTTTGGACAATGGGTCTTCAATCTGTCACCATCGCCTATGCATTGCAGAAAGAGTTTGAGTTGACCCATCTGGTGGTTTTAGAAGCATATATTTTTTTTCAAAGGCGGGTGGATACTCAAGAAGGAAATTCGAAGACCAAGATATGTCTTGGATTTAAATTATTGTAATTTAAATTAGTTTTCAATTTCTTAGGATATGCCAAATATGCCGGTCAATTTTGCTGCGTTTTTTTTATTTTTAATTATGCATGTTGATGTATGTTTTAAATTATGTTTGGTTGCATAAAGTATGTCATCTAGATTAAAATTCCACCATAGGTCAAGCATGATCATGCATTTTAATTATCTTTAATATAAGTGTTATATTTGGAATATTATGATTAAAATGCTTCCTAATTTGATTAGATGATTTCCTAATATGTTTATATTTCCATAGCTTTCAATATAATTGTTATATTTGGAAATTTTAAATTAGGATACTTCCTTTCATAATAGGAATCCATATTTTTCTAATAAGGATTAGGATATCTTTTCCTAGAGTGATATTTTTTCGAGATTGAGAAATCTTTTCCAATGAGATTGGGAAAAATCTTTTCCCAATGAGATTGAAAAAAAAAAAAAAAATTCCAATGAGATTGAGAAAAATCTTTTCCCAATGAAATTGAGAAAAATCTTTTCCCAGGATATTTTCCAAATAAGCTTAGGATATTTTCCTAATGAGATTAGATTTTTTTTTTCCTTATTTAAAAGATAATTTAATTCATTCTTTAAATAGTTTAAATATTTGAATTTAGTTTATCTTTTATTATAATAAGATTAGAATATATGATAATCTTTAATTTTGTTTTAAAGGGTTTAAAATTGTTAAAAATTCAAGATTATCCATAAGGTGAATTAGTTTTTAATAGGATTAAAAACATTGCTTAAAATAAACTTAAGTTCATTGATCTAGTAATTAATAGTTAATTAAAGATTAATGAATTTGAAATAAAAATTGACTATAAGGGAACCCTGTCTAAGAAAGGTTACTCGGGTGAGGTACTTAAGTTGACTGAAAAGGAACACCTCTACCTAAGAACTGGCCTGGGGGTTGAATTAGTCAAATTTTATTTTATTTCATTAAGGAGGCTCATAATGTGATTAGTTTTAAATAGTTTAATATACTTGATAATTCACATTAAAATCAATCCAACCAACACAAGGGTTATGAAAGGGTAGATTGAAAAACTTAGATAAATGAGATTAGCCTAATTTGTCTAAGTAATAGAAAACCTTATTTCATAATACTTAGTGGGAGAAAGACATATGTCAAAATCACCCTACGGTCTCTACCATAGATTCACAACGTGAGATTCATGTGAGGCCTCGAGGCGGCTTTGGACCGTCCCCCTACGGAAGGTGTTTACATGGGTCAATATCAGGGTGAATCTCTTGAGAAAGTATTTTTAAATAGTAAGTGGGAAAGGAAATGTGTCAACATATCCTACGGTCTCTATCATTGGTTCACAACGTGAGATTCATGTGGGGCCTCGCGGCGGCTTTTGGACCGTCCCCCTACGGAAGGTGTTTACATGGGTCAATATCAGGGTGAATCTCCTGAGAAGGATAGGATTGTAATTTTATTTCCAATACTTGACCTACCCTACGGCGGCAGTTGTTGGGATAAAATTATAAAATCTAAAATGATGGGTTACACTTACAAAGATCTCATTAAGGTTGTTAATGATTTTCTTGACCAAACTAATGGTAACTAAATGTTATAGAAATAAGAGTTATTTTGGGATAACACTTGGTTGAGATTGTCTCAGTTTAGTGAAGGAGCATTTGACCTACCCTACGGCGGCACCTGTTCTAACTCACTAAAGTATCATAGCATTAGAAATTAATGTTTTAGGGTTCATTTATCAAATTGTTTGTTTTTTATGCTGAAATTGAATGAATATTGATTGCATGTTGTTAAATAATATTTTTATTATATATTTCAATATTATGTGTATTTCTCTCAATTTTATTTTTCGTTGCTAATTTGTCAAATTGAGAAAATAATATCACTTGGAAAAATAATGTTAACACTATATAATGACAATGTAAATTTTTTCTTTAATTTGTCTTTATTGAGAAACGTTCTCAAAAACCTGTTGCCAATGCTAATCGAATTGTTCATGAAGCACATGATTAATAAATCAATATAACGAGATGGCTTATACAAATTTTCTATTTGACATATTAGATGTTAAGCTAAGAAGATAAAGAAGATGACAACAACATATGAGATATTGTTGAAGTCAATAAAAGCTAGATTTAGATATTTATCTAAATAATCTCAAAAATTAAGTATTACCAAAATCCAAGAAAAGAAACCATATGACTGTAGCTAAAAGAAAATAGTTTCTAAATTAGCAAAGTAGTCATAATAAGAGGAATTTATGAAATACCTCTATAAGAAGAACATGGATAAAAGTAAATTTGATTTACTAGATTTTTTCATTACCACTTATATAGTAGATTCAGATCCACTATTAAGATTTGTTTTTCATTACACTTTATATAATTCTTGGAAAATACTTAATGATGTAGAATGATCTCTACTTGTTGGCACCAGAAAACCCATCTCAATTAATGTAGTGGGAGACATTAAGATGTCCATAAAAAAATAATTGTTATTTAATGCTGAATATGGTGTTTTTAGTACCATAGGAGAAATTCAATTTCTCTAACTTTATTACTAATAAAATGTTCATATAGTATGAATATTTTAGTACTAAATTTTTATTTTCAAAATTGTTTGAAAAGTTCAGCCGAAAAATAAGAATAATTTGTATGTGTTAAATTGTTAACATATAAAATACTACACAGTGAGATATTCAGGATTATAGATTCCAGAATATAAAGACAAATTATATTCTCCTAAAATATGATACCCGTCTTTGGCATTCAAGATTGATTCTGATCAATTTGAATAAAAAGACTACTACGAAGTGATTCTCTAAATGTTAGAGTTAATTACTTTATATGTCTTAAGATCTTGCCTTTCATGCAAGATAATCCATAGGTTTTTGTTGGAAAAGCCTACAGGCCAAAGAACACCGATGAATATTTCATCACTCTAGCTGATGATTATTCAAGAAATAAGTATCGTAACCTAATGCAACATAAGTCTGAATATTTTGAAAAGTTCAAGGAATATAAGACTCAAGTTGAAGGTCAATTAGGTAAATCTATCAAGACACTATGATCAAATCACAGTGAAAAGTACAGGAACCTTATGTACTAAGACTAATTGATAGAAAGTGAGATTTTATCTCAACTCTAGCACAAAGTACAATTGTGTGAAATTGTGCTGTAAGAGGAGAAACAAGACCTTGTCAGACATGGTCAGAACAATAAAGAATTACACGTCATTATCAGACTCTTGTTAGGATATACAATATAGATTGTATAGTGAACATCATTATATCTAAAAGGTGTCCATGAGACAACTTTGAGATTATAGAAGAGTAGTAAAGTTAATTTACAACCCTTCGAGTTTTGAGAGTTTTAAGCATACATGTTGAAACTTGAATATGTTCAATAGTGTTGAAAAGTTGGTTCCAAGTGAAGCCACTAAATAGTTAATAAAAGATGTTAACAATTTAATTACATTTGATAGTCAAATGGATCCTAGTCATGAATTGGATAAGCCTCATCGTAGTGGGAGAGTTATGAGATGACCCGACCGTTACAAGAGCTTATATGAAGCCTAAGTTGTCAAATTAGATGACAAAATGTAGGGCTTCTTGACCTCAAAGTTGAAATCATGGTCAATGACAAAGACTAGTAGACCAAAGTCATAAATCTCGAGATAGAGTAGATGTACTCATCTTTATCTAGAAATTGTAGATATTCGTGATGGGGTAAAACCCATAGCTTTTGAATATATCTACAAAAGTAAAAGATTTGTAAATAAGAAGGTACAAACCTTCAAAATAAGACTAATGACAAATATAGATGGAGAAAGTAAACTATGGATAAACTTTCTCATTTGTTGTCATATTAGAGTATATAAGCATTTCCTAATTCATAGTTGCATATGAGATATGTCAAGTGAAGGTTTAAGAAATCTTTTTTTTGAAAAGAAGTCTTAAAGAATGCATTTACAAATCAATTACATGAGTTCAATTTCAAAAATCAAAAGCAAAAGGTTTGCAAGCAGTAAAGGTTCATTTATGAAATAAATTTGATCACTAGATTTTTGAATGTAAGGTTTGATAAAAGTATCAAAAACTATGACTTTGAATAAATATTAATGATATTGTATAGACAAGAAAATCATTAATTACTTAGTGAAATTTTCTCATATTTTATGCGGATGACTTATTACCCATTGTGAATGTTGTAAGATTTGAATCCAACATAAAATGTTGACTACCTAACCAATTCCAAATGAATGATTTAAATTACTGGGTATGTCCTAAAATAGAGTTTTCGAGGACAAAATGTTATTTATGTCTCACACATCTTATATTGACAAATTTGTTGTCAAGTATATGATGTAGTACTTCAAAAAATGATAATGTATCATTCTTACATGAAGTTTAGATTGTCTAAGGAATAGTGTCCTAAGACATTTCAAAATGTTGAGAACATAAGATTGACTATCTACGTTTGAGTGGGAGAAAATCTAATGTACACTTGAGACATGACATTTGACAGTAAAATTGGTTAGCATTTATTAGTTAACCCAATAGTATGACCATTGAACAGAAAAATAAAAACTTTTCTCAAAATATCTATGGATAAATTGAGAAATTATATTTTTGTGTATGAGGTTAAAGATTTGATCTTTACGAGATGCACTGGTTTTGACAAAGATTTATGGAAATCTATGTTTACCCTAGATGATGGAGTATGGTATGCAAGTTAAATGTTCTTACTTATGAAGTAAAGAACTTGCATAACTCAAATAATTTCTTATTGGTCTGAAAGATGTTTCAGATATAGTTAAGCCTAAAACGTTTTATGTAATGGCTAAACTTAAGGAACTTAGATAACATCAATATATAGGGTATCCTGAGAGAGAAAGAATCGTGGTAGGACCAAGATGACTTTTAATTGACAATCGTTTTGATCTATATAAAAAGACTTTCCAGGCTAAAGTGTTTGAAAGCCACCTAGAATGTCTCTAGGATTATGAGACATGTCTCATCTTCACTAGGGCAAGTGGGAGAACATGTTGGGTGTAGAGTATGCCCTAGGATACATGTCTCACCGGCTTTAGTGCAAGTGAGAGATTGTTGGGATTTATGCCCTAAATCCTCGTAATTAATTAATAATTATTTGATAATTATTTTATTATTAATATTTGCAATTTATAATATTCATTATATAAATAAAATCCAAGGTTATTAGTGTAATCTTGAACTGTATGTAGTTGACATACGGGAGGATCATGTTCAAGTAATAACCTAAAGGGTCTATAGTATATGGATAAGGTTGGGTGCCTTATCCTGGTAACACTATTGATACGGCCCACTTTGTAATTGTTACAAATGATTTGATCCAAATCATTCATGTAGAGACATGTGAGTGGGGGTATCCTATACAATGAGTTTGTATAAGACTGGACCACGAAATATATAATCTCTCTTTATAAATCCGTTATTTGAGAAGATTAGTATTTCACAAGATGATCATATGTGACTCGATCTTAATCCTGAGTGAGTTATGAACTCCTGCCTGTGAGGGCTCGTTCTTTGATTTGTATGGGTGAGAATGGCCTTTATAGCCGATTCAATAAGCCTACCATTTTGGGGACTTGACCAAATAGGGAGTTGGGAACATAAGTTTCACAAGATGGAATTCACTTCTTCCCATATAGGGAAAGTAGATGAGTAGTTCCCTTAAGTGCTGATTTCGGGACTTGAACAATGGGGCCCCACCCTCTCACTGGCCCG
This sequence comes from Herpetospermum pedunculosum, assembly GCA_028017165.1. Taxonomy (NCBI): domain Eukaryota; kingdom Viridiplantae; phylum Streptophyta; class Magnoliopsida; order Cucurbitales; family Cucurbitaceae; genus Herpetospermum; species Herpetospermum pedunculosum. The sequence continues at coordinate 29,122,471 of CM051522.1, forward strand.
AGAGGGACTTGGTTTATGGTTGGATCATAAACAAGTTGTTCATTAGAGAATCAGTGGTACTTAAGGTGTAAGATGTAATTACAGGGGTAAAACGGACTTTTAACCCAGCTGTAATTACGAACAACTCGTGAAGGATCGACTTGCATGTAATGGTTATATCCATGGACACAACTTGTCCTACAGTGCATAAGAGTGCAACTCTAGGCCTATAGTGGAGTGACCTAGAGTTAATGAATGAAAGTCAATTAATTAAAGAGTTTAATTAATTAATTTTGTATCATTGGAGCTTATAAATCTGTAGGTCCATAAGGTCTCCTTGCTAGCTCATAGTAACACTAAAAGGATCAATTTAGTTGAAAGAAAAATTTGAAATATTCAAATTATTATTTAATATATTTGATATATTAAATGTAGAAGAGTAAAATATATTTATTGTATTTGATACATTAAATATTAGAGGAAATAGTTTATGTATATGATACATTAATATTAAAAACTATATACATATGTTATTTGAATGAGATTCAAATTGGTTTAAAGTATATTATAAAAGATTAATTTTATAATATTTGAATAAGATTCAAATAAATATAAAATACATATTTTAATATATTAGATATTAAAATGTATTTTATAAAATAAAATTAATTCCTAAAAGCCTTATTATAAATAAGACATTTAGGTTTAGCCAAAAGGTTGGTCAAACACACTACTCACACCCTCTGCAGAGAATTGTTCTCTCATTCATTCTTTCAAAGAGCTCCCACAAGTTTGATCCCGTGTTCGAGTCATAGCGAGGAAGATCTCGTGGAAAAAGGAACACAAGAAGATGATTGTTCATCAAAGGTAAAACATTTGCTTAACTTGTTTTTTAGTTTAATTCTAAACAAAACAAAAGATCGATTCCAATCGCTTCCGCTGCGGGGAATGAAGAGTTCATTCCCTTCAAGACCGAGTAGGTAGCTGGGAACATAGTCCTGCGAGATGGAATTCACTCCTACCCGCTTTTAGGGATTAGTAGAGAGGTTGTTCCCTTAAGTGCTGACTCCGGGTCTTGAACTAGGGATCCCACCCTCTCATTGGCCCGAGAGGGACTTGGTATAGTGATGAGATCACTTACCAATCGGTTTGGTGGTTGGACCAGAAACCAATAGTTCATTAGAGGATCAGTGGGACTTAAGGAACAAGATTTAATTACGGGGGAAAAACGGTTATTTTGACCCAGCTGTAATTACGAACGACCTGTGAAGGATCGACTTACTGATGATGGTTATATCAAGAGGACAGAAATATATCTACGGTAAGTTGAGTGCAACCCTTGGACTTTAGTGGAGTCTTCGGGGGTTAACGAATGTTGGTTAGCTTGGCTAAAGAGTTTGGTCGGTTAATCTCGTATCGTTGGAGCTCATGATCTGTAGGTCCTTTAGGTTCTCCTGGCTAGCTCGGATTAAGTCGTGTAACAATATGAGAGAAAAAGAATTTGAATTTATTCAAATTCGGTTTTTGAAGAATGATGGACATATTTAAATATGATTTAAATATGAGTTCGGTCTAAAACATGAATAGGGATTCATGTGTGATGATTCGGTTTAAGAAACCGGGATTAGTCTTATTATTTAATTAATATTTGATATTGAATTAAATAATAATATTAATTAATTAAAAAGTTTAATTAATTAAAATTTATTTTGTTTATTAAAATTAATTATGAATTAATTTTTAAAATGACAAAATATTACAAGTGGGATTATCCAAGTCAAAGTTGACTTATACAAGTTAGTGGATTTATCCAAGTTGAGTGGATTTATCCAAGTTGTGAAGTGGATTGTGAATCACCAACAACATGCATAAACTCATCAATTTTGGAACACTTGGTTGAAGACTAATCCATCCAATTTGAGGTGTCTTGCTAAGTTAAGAGTTTGTTGCATGTGAATTGCCTATAAATTGGATGAAGTTCAAATGGTTTGAGGTTGATGAATTTTCAAAGAGTTTGATATTTGGATGAGCATGAAAAATTCAGAAGTTTCATGTTTTTGAAGCTTCTATTTTATCATTTTAGAACCTCAAGCTTCTGTACATACCCATTTCTTCCTCTGCCTTTGTTTTCTTTCTTTTTTTAACGGAGTCCCAGAACTACGTTGTACGGTACCGAGGATAGCGGGACTATCGGAGGTGGTCCTCGGGGAGTTCGTGAGAAGAAGCTCGAAGCGTTCGTGAGGAGAAACGACCGACTGAACTTGAAGAAATTGAAACTAAAAGGGTATGTATTCTAAATTTCTTATTTAAACATTTCGTGTGCACGAGCATCTTGGCTAATTTTCATGTTTATCAATGAACCGAAGTACAATAGATCAATCTCGATAATTTTAAGCGATCATAAACATGCAACAATACGAAAAATTTCTTGTTTTGTAGAAAACTATCAAACAAACATGGATGCGGCCTCAAAGTGTCATTTCACTACGTTGCGGAATCTTCAAACCAAAACTTTCACTATAGCAAACTCCACTCTGCTCTTTGTCAATAAGTATAACAAATCTGGGAGATGCGGGGTATCAATCCCTGTACCTCTTGCATGCTAAGCAAGCGCTCTACCATCTAAGCTACATCCCCTTGCATATTTTAATAATAAGGTTTGATTTCAATTAACTAGCGTTTCTATTCTTTTTATTGATAAATAATTTTTTTTTCTTTGTAATGATAAAGAAAGTTATTATACTATGTTCGGTATTCAATGAAAGTCAACTTAAAAAATGGATACATGGGATATCAAACCATGTTCCTCTCGCTTGCGAAGTAGGCACTCTACCGTTTGAGCTACATCCACACATATTGTTAAACTGACTCAAATTGCATTAAAGTTTTTCTTTTTATTGTCATGTATGTTTATTATTTTCTTCATGGTGAGTTAAACGTTAAAAATAATGGAGATGTAGATTATTAATCTAAAAAACTATACCATGTTAAGTTAGTACTACCACCATATTTTTTCGCTTTTTAAAACATGTTTTTGCTTGTTGACAAAAGAAATGGTACTGGTAGGGTGAGGTATCCATCCCATACCATAAAAAATATAATGGAGTGAATGAATCACCCAACCAAGTTTGAACTGGTAACCTCTTGATCTGCAATCAAATGCTCTACCATTGAGTTATGGACCAACATTTCATTTCAAAATATTTACTATTTGATTTGTGCATTTTGTAATGTAAAAAGTATTCTCTATAATCTAGTTGTAAATATATCCAAATCAACTTAGTGAGAGTTACTCTTTTCTATGAGTTCATAACGGTATTTCACTACTTCGAGGAATCTGGAAGACAAACTACTCTCAAGCAACACTTTCACTACAACAAATTTCAATCTGCTCTATGTCAATAAGTATAACAAATCTTGGAGATGCGAGGTATCGATCCCATACTTCTCGCATGCTAAGCGAGCGCTCTACCATCTAAGCTACATCCCCTTGCATGTTTTAACAACAAGGTTTGATTTCAAGTAACTAGCGTTTATATTCTTTTTATTGATAAAGATTTTTTTTCTTCATAATCATAAAGAAATTTATTATATTATGTTCGGTATTCAATGAAAGTCAACTTAAAAAATGGATGCATGGGATATCAAACCATGTTCCTCTCAGTGGCGAACACTCTACCGTTTGAGCTACATCCACACATATTGTTAAACTGACTCTAATTGCATTAAAGATGTTCTTTTTATTGTCATATATGTTTATTCTTTTCTTCATGGTGAGGTAAACATTAAAAATAATGGAGATGTAGATTATTAATCTAAAAAACTCTACCATGTTAAGTGAGTGCTACCACCATATTATTTCGCTTAGATTTTTTTTAAAAAAACATGTTTTTGCTTGATGACAAAAGAAATGGTACTGGTAGGGTGAGGTATCCATCCATAAAAAAATAATGGAATGAATGCAGGGCCCAACTAGGTTCGAACTGTTGATCTCTTGATCTGCAGTCAAACGCTCTACCATGAGTTATGAACCCACATTTCATTACAAAATATTTACTATTTGATTTGTGCATTTTGTAATGTAAAAAGTATTCTCTATAGTCTAGTTGTAACTATATCCAAATCAACTTAGTGAGAGTTACTCTTTTCTATGAGTTCATAGTGGTATTTACTCTCTCACAATGTAAATGTTAAGAGTGATTGGTAATAAACTTATATGACAACATATATATACTTGGTGAATTGGATGAAAATTAGAGGAGAAAAATATCATCTACGAGAAGAAAACTTAAAATTTATACAAATTAATTTGATTACTTAAGTATTTTAGATTTATTAACAACATGTTTGTTTTGTGTATATGATTAATAATGGTATAAAACTTCTTACAATTCTCACGCCCGCATTTACATATACGTATATTTATGTGAGGAATTGAATTCTAGTGTCCAAAATATACAAACATGCATATTTCTTCTTACAATTCTCACGCCCGCATTTACATATACGTATATTTATCTCAGGAATTGAATTCTAGTGTCCAAAATATGATTGATTATTCTCGTGCTTGAAGTTAGCCTCCATGTTTTAGCCCTATAACAAAGAATTGTATTTCAACAATTCAAAGAGTTCAATTTTATGAAATAATGAATTATGATAATCTCACGAAAAATCACATTATTAGTTGATGAACTTATACACAAGGGTATTTTACCCCTATATTCAAGTTTATTCCTTGATTAAAATGGATGTCCTGTAATTTTTCTTGTGCTTAAGCGATCATAAACATACAACAATACGAATATCATTCTATGTTAAGGGTAATAATAATTTTTGGTAGGAATGAAAAAAAAATCTTGTTTTGTAGAATACTATCAAACAAACTCGGATGCGGCCTCAGAGTGCCATTTCACTACTTCGAGGAATCTGCAAGTCAAAACTACTCAAGCAACACTTTCACTACAGCAAATTCCAATCTGCTCTATGTCAATAAGTATAACATCGCATGCTAAGCTAGCACTCTACCATCTGAGCTACATCCGCTTGCATGTTTTAACAACAAGGTTTGATTTCAATTAACTAGCGTTTCTATAATTTTTATTAATAAAGATTTTTTTTTCTTTGTAATTATAAAGAAAGTTATTAAATTATGTTCGGTATTCAATGAAAGCCAACTTAAAAAATGGATGCATGGGATATCAAACCATGTTCCTCTCACTTGAGAGGTAGGCACTCTACCGTTTGAGTTACATCCACGCATATTTTTAAACTGGCTCTAATTGCATTAAAGATGTTCTTTTTATTTTCATATATGTTTATTCTTTTCTTCACGGTGAGGTAAAAATTAAAAATAATGGAGATGTAGATTATTAATCTCAAAAACTCTACCATGTTAAGTGATTGCTACCACCATATTTTTCGCTTAGATTTTTTTTTTTAAAACATGTTTTTGCTTGTTGACAAAAGAAATGGTACTGGTAGGTGAGGTATCCATCCCATACCATAAAAAAATAATGGAGTGAATGCGGGGTGATAGGTCCAAAATAGAGCAATTATTTACTCCCTAATTATAGCTAAAAAACCATGCTTAATATTGATTAAATGCCTTTTTGTAGGTGAATTCATGGTCGACAGCTCGAGAAGTCCATTCATGATTTTTAGGGCTAAATCGGGCATTTTAGGAGTTTCTAGAAGTGTTCGGGTCAAAGCGTGCAGCCAAATGGAGCTTGGATGTGCAAATAGGTGAAAAATGGGCTAACACCCGAGAGGGCAGCGCCTAGGCGCCCGTCATCATAAATTCCCAGAACGCACAGTGCCTAGGCGCCCGACGTCGTTCCAGACCCGAGAGGCCAGCGCCCCTGCACTGGTCGCGCAACGCCTCTACGCCCAAACCCAAGAGTCAGCGCCCCAGCGTGGCCCCACAGCGCCTAGGCGCCCGTCATCAAAAATTTCCAGAGAGGTTAGCGCCCAAGCGCTGCCCCGATTCTGCGCGCGCGTGCCCCAGCGCCTTGGCGCCAACTTATGGCGCCTAGGCGCTTTCCCGACGTAAAAATAGGTATAAATACCCGTTTTCTGAATTTAGGGCAAGTTCTTCTTGGCTCTTCTTCTCCCCTTGTCGAATTTGTCATTTTTAGCCATTTGTGGCTATCTTCTTCATCTCCATGGATAGCTAAAGAAGTAAGTGTTTGATTTCTAGTTTGGGAATGTAAATAATTTTGTTTATGGGGAGATTTGCCCCTATTTGTGTATGAATTAGATTGGCTTGCTTATTGCAACTTCTTCCTTGTTCTTCATCTCAATAGCTTGTGTAACTAATTAGGAGTGACGCCCGAGTCCTTATGCATGCTTTACCATTAGAGATTATGACGTATAATGGCCTCAATCGCTAGGTAACACGAATCTGAATATGGGTAATTACTTTGATCCCAAGTGATTGTTGGGGGTAGAAATTAGTTAACCTTCATGTTAGATTTTGGGTAAGAGGAAAAATAGATTTAGTCTCCTGGTTAATTCGTCGCAATTTTCCCGTCTCTGTCCGTTAATAAATTTAGGATTGATCACTTTAATTTGGGTAATGGGCAAGAACACTTAGAGTTGCACTTTTCTAACTGTATTTTTGGGTCAATTGAGTTAGAAATAACCAAACGAATTGCGTCTTTTAAGCGTTGTGTCTATGTCTTTAGTTATCGATGAACCGAACGCCAATTGTGATCAATCCCATTCTTTGAAGTCAAGCATGCTCATTTAAATTTCTCACTTCACAGTTTATTGTATAATTTTCCATTAGCTACAATAGCTTAGAGCTCCCTTTTACAATCCAACTTCCCCTATTTTTACCGTTAGCAACTTAGAATTAATCTAGTTTGAATTAAGCTAATTTCCTGTGGTTCGACCCGACTATCACTAACTACAAGTTAGTCGGTATAATCGGCTTATAAATATTATTTTGGCGGGCTTCGACAACCCGAAATTTGTGAACGTACAAAAGTTCACTACAAAAATTGGCGCCGTTGCCGGGAAATTAAATTTAATTCAGCTTGGTTGATTTTAATTTGTTTGTTTTAAATTTTTTTGTCTTGTTTGTACAGTTTTAAATTTTTTCTTGTATTATTTTACTCGTTCCTTTTTGAGTTTTTGAGCGCAGATATTCTTTGAAAATCCAAAAGGAAGCGCAAAGATGGAGGTCATGGGCAATTATGAACAACAAAGGACCTTGAGGCAACTCGCAGCACCTGAGCTAGGCCGGAACTCATCGAGTATAATGTATCCGGTAGCAACAGGTAAATTTGAACTTAAAGCTAGTCTGATTAACTTATTACCTTCTTTTTGTGGTAATGTAGATAAAAATCCCATCAGACACCCAAAGTATTTCAGATGGTGTGTTTTTCAATGAAGACCGACGACACCAGTGAGGATCAACTCTATCTAAGGGTCTTCCCCTTCACCTTAAAGGAGAAAGCGAAGGATTGGATGTATTATCTTTCGACCGGGTCTATCACTACTTGGAGCGAGCTACGTGAAGCATTTTTAGGGAAGTATTTTCCTTCTTCCAAGGTTGTCGCCCTTAGGAGGGAAATACACAAAATTGAGCAAAAAGAAGAAGAAACCGTCCTCGAGTGCTGGGACAGGTTTGGCCGGTTATGTGAGGATTGTCCCAATCATCAAATAACTGAACAATCCCTCATTCAGAGCTTCTACTACGGTTTGCTTCCCCAAGCCCAACATATTATAGACGCCGCCAGCGGAGGTTCACTCATGGATAAGACCCCCGCATAAGCTAGAGCTTTGATTTCTAACATAGCTAGAAGCATGAAGCGGTGTGGACAAGGAGGAAAGGAGCAAGCTCGCCTGATAAAGGATGTGGACGAGCTTAAGGCCCAACTTTTTGAGGTAAGTAATGTTGTTTTTGCTTTAAGAGATGATTTACAAAAAACCAAATGTTTTTTTTCAGATAGATCTGTTGAGGACATGTTTCAAGCTCTCCTTACAATAACCTCCAAAATACAGCAAGATACCTTGGACAAGTTCGATAGCGTTGGGACTATGGTGCAAGCTTGGGCAAGGAAATGTCTCATATGACCGAGAAGGTAAATAGGATGGAAATTCAGAAAGCAGAACGCGCTAGTGCCATCGCCTTGAGGAGTGGGAAGTGGCTTCCCACAAGTGCCCCACTAGTGAAAGTCGATCATGGTCACAGCGAGCTAGTGGTGGAAGCTCCCGAACCAAGGTGGAAAGGGGTAAACTTTGATCCTACATGTATTAGAGTTTATGTGCCTAAGGCCCCTTTTCCTAGCAGGTTACCAAGACCACCTAAGAAATCCTATGAGGAGGTAGTTTCTCTTTGTCAGGTAGACACGATTGATACATTAGTACACAATGCATGCATGACTGTTGACGATGGGGATGACCCATTATTTTTAATTGAGCTTTTTGATGAATCTGAGTAGCATGAACCATTCTTGACTGAAAACTGTGTACTAGTTGTTTCTACTTTGGCAATTGTTGAGAATCCTGCTGAGATAATTCCTTATACTTTCCCTTGCACTATAGAAGATAAAATAATTTATCATGCCATGCTATATTTAGGAGCATCGACTAATGTAATGTCACATGTTGTTTTTAAAGAGCTTAATCTTAATGACTTGTATGAAACCGGTGTTAATGTACAATTGCTTGATAAATCTTGTGCGCATCCCTTGGGAAAGGTGGAGGACGTTTTCGTCAGAATAATTGATTTTCACTTTCTTGCTGATTCTTATGTTCTTAAAATGAATGTTAAACCCTCTCATGTTTCTGCATCAATTCTATTGGGACGACCTTTTATGAAAACTGTTAAAGTTAAAATCGATGTTGATAAAGGTGTCCTGTATGTTGAGTTTGATGGAGATGTGAGTGAGTTTAGGAATGATGGGTTAAAATCGCAGGAGTCTGTTGGGAATGTCGACGTTCTTTATGTTTTATTTGAAATTGATGTTGTATGTGTGCAGAAGGCACGAGAGAGAAAATTGTTTCTGAATTTTTGCAGGGATGATGAAATTGGGAAGATGGATGGGCATCTTCTAAGTACGATTATGGATGAGTCGTGTGCGAGAATATAGTTGAGCAATCGACTCTAAAAATTTGCGATTCTCGGAGGCACCCGTGCTTGTACTGTATTTTCTACTTGTTATTAGTTTACTGTTGTTGTTGTTTATTTCTAGTTGTTTATGTTTGTTGTCTTGTTTTCTTAGGTGATAGAAGAGAAGTTAGCATCATTGCGTATCCATTTCGAAAAAACATGAGGACACGCATCCCTTTCCACCGATCCCGTTAAAATTCAAGGGAGGTTCTTGTTCCCTTATTAATTTTATCCCTTTCATCGTTTTATCTGTTGGATTAGTTACATTGGGGACAATGCAATGTTTTAGGTGGGGGTGGAGTTTAGTATTGGACTTCTTTATAGTTTTTGTGCATGGATGCTCTGATTTTGAGATGTATGAGAATCTGAATGCATGTTGTCCGATGAGAACTGTCTAAGATTTACTCGTGAATACTCCATATTTGTGCATTTCGAATAAACCATGAGTTGTATGCATATATTGAGCTTATTTTAAATTTTTTCCGAACACTCTCTACATTGATCGAGCACATAGCCCTCTTACTCTTGGTTCTGATAGGCTTAGATTTATTTTATTTGATCTGAAAATTGGTTGTCACCTCGAAAGACATATTTAGGGAGGCTTGATGTGTTAGAATTTGTAATAACCCATTTGTTTTAAGTAAAGCTTTATGCCTAAAATCTTTTCAATTTTTTGTGAGTAAAAAGCATGAAAAATGTTCTTTCTTGAGGTGTTCCTCCTTGTTGTGTTGCCTGTGTAATCAGGGGCGATCGTGTAACGCACGATTGCCACTGCATGAAAGGGTGACTAATTGAAGTGAACACTTGTCCTTAAAAACGTGAAGTGAATTAAGCTTGACGTGTTAGGCTCTCTCGAAAGAAAAATAAAAAGAAAAGGGTACAAACTACCAAGGAAAAGAAGAAAAAACTTGGGATAATGGTTTTGTTGCTCTTTCCGACCCGTTAAGCCATTAGACTGTTTTCAACGCTAGAAGTATGGGGAAATGAGTCTTAGGATCGATTAAAGGAATTTCGGGTCTATAAGAGCTAGAGTAAGAAAAGCTAAGCACACACACACGTGAGAGAGTAAGATTTAAATTTTTAAATGTTCTTAACTTATGCATACACTTGATTGTTTTTCCGTTAGCATTAATATCTTGTGTTCGCGAGTTTTGAGATTTGAGTCGTCAGCATGCAATTTGTTTCTTATAAGATAAATCAAAGTATACCTTGCTCGAGGACTAGCAAGATTTAGGTTGGGGTATTTTGATAGCTCCAAAATATAGCTATTATTTACTCCCTAATTATAGCTAAAAAACCATGCTTAATATTGATTAAATGCCTTTTTGTAGGTGAATTCAGTCGAAAGCTCGAGAAGTCCATTCATGATTTTCAGGGCTAAATCGGGCATTTTAGGAGTTTCGGGAAGTGTTCGGATCAAAGAGTGCAGCCAAATGGAGCTTGGATGTGCAAATAGGTGAAAAATGGGCTAACACCCGAGAGGGCAGCGCCCAGGCGCCCAACTAAAGCATCAGCCCAGAACGGACAGCGCCCAGGCGCCCGTCATCATAAATTCCCAGAACGCGCAGCTTTTAGGCACCCGACATCGTTCCAGACCCGAGAGGCCAGCGCCCCTGCGCTGGTCGCGCAGCGCCTCTGCGCCCAAACCCGAGAGTCCAGCGCCTAGGCGCCCGTCATCAAAACTTTCCAGAGAGGTGAGCGCCCAGGCGCTGCCCCGATTCTGCGCGCGCGCGCCCCCAGCGCCTAGGCGCTGGCCTGACGAAAAAATGGGTATAAATACCCATTTTTCTGAATTTAGGGCAACTTCTTCTTGGCTCTTCTTCTCTCATTTTCGAATTTGGCCATTTTTAGCCATTTGTGGCTCTAGTTTGGGATTGTAAGTGCTTGATTTCTAGTTTGGGATTGTAAACAATTTGGTTTAAGGGGAGATTTGCCCCAATTTGTGTATGAATTAGATTGGCTTGCTTATTGCATCTTCTTCCTTGTTCTTCATCTCAATAGCTTGTGTAACTGAGTAGGAGTGACGCCCGAGTCCTTATGCATGTTTTACCGTTAGAGATTAGGACCTATAATTGCCTCAATCGCTAGGAAACACGAATCTGAATATGGGTAATTAGTTCACTACCACAGGGCCTAACCAGGTCAAATGCTCAACCACTGAGCTATGGACACACATTTCATTTCAAAGTATTTACGATTTGATTTTTGCATTTTGTAATGTAAAAAGTATTCTCTATAATCTAGTTGTAAATATATCCAAATCAACTTAGTTTCATAGTGGTATTTACTCTCTCACAATTTTGAATGTTAAGAGTGCTTGGTGATAAACTTACATGACAACATATATATACTTGGTGAATTGGATGAAAATTAGAGGAGAAAAATATCATCTACGAGAAGAAAACTTAAAATTTATACAAATTGGTATGATTACTTAAGTATTTTAGATTTATTAACAACATGTTTGTTTTGAGTATATGTTTAATAATGGTATAAAACTTCTTATAATTCTCACGCCCGCATTTACATATACGTATCTTTATCTAAGGAATTGAATTCTAGTGTCCAAAATATACATACATGCATATTTCTTCTTACAATTATCACACCCGCATTTACATATACGTATATTTATCCGAGGAATAGAATTCTAGTGTCCAAAATATACATACATGCATATTTATTCTCGTGCTTGAAATTTAGCCTCCAGGTTTTACCCCTATCACAAAGAATTGTATTTCAACAATTCAAAGAGTTCAATTGTACGAAATTATGAATTATGATAATCTCACGAAAAATCACATTATTAGTTGATGAACTTATAGACAATGGTATGTTACCCCTATATTCAAGTTTATTCCTTTATTAAAATGGAGGTACTGTAATTATTATTGTTCTTAAGCGATCATAAACATGCAACAATAAGTATATCATATGATTTTAATTTTTAGTCATGCTAGGTTATTAGACTTGTTTAAGGGTAATAATAATTTTTGGTAGGAATGAAAAAAAATTCTTGTTTTGTAGAAAACTATCAAAGAAACTCGGATGCGGCCTCAAAGTGCCATTTCACTACTTCGAGGAATCTGCAAGTGAAAACTACTGGAACAACTGCTCTATGTCAATAAGTATAACAAATCTTGGAGATGCGTACCTCTCGCATGCTAAGCGAGCGCTCTACCATCTGAGCTACATCCCCTAGCATGTTTTAACAACAAGGTTTGATTTTAATTAACTAACGTTTCTATTCTTTTTATTGATAAAGATTTTTATTTTCGCGGTAATGATAAAGAAAGTTATTATATTATGTTTTGTATTCAATGAAAGTCAACTTAAAAGATGGATGCTTGGGATATCAAACCATGTACTTCTCACTTGCGAAGTAAGCACTCTACCGATTGAGCTACCTCAATACATATTGTTAAACTAACTCTAATTGCATTAAAGATGTTCTTTTTATTGTCATTTATGTTTATTCTTTTCTTCATGGTTAGTTAAAAATTAAAAATAATGGTGATGTAGATTATTAATATAAAAAACTCTACCATGTTAAGTGAGTGCTACCACCAATTTTTTTCGCTTAGAATTTTTTTTTTAAACATGTTTTTGCTTATTGACAAAAGAAATTGTACTGGTAGGGTGAGGTATTCATCCCATACCATAATACGCAGTCAAATGCTCAACCACTAAGCTATGGACCCACATTTCATTTCAAAATATTTACTATTTTATTTGTGCATTTTGTAATGTAAAAGGTATTCTATATAACCTAGTTGTAAATATATCCAAATCAACTTAGTCAGAGTTACTATTTTCTATTAGTTCATAGTGGTATTTACTCTCTCACAATTGTTAATGTTAAGAGTGCTTGGTGATAAACTTATATGACAACATATATATACTTGGTGAATTGGAAGAAAATTAGAGGAGAAAAATATCATCTACGAGAAGAAAACTTAAAATTTATACAAATTGATTTGATTACTCAAGTATTTTAGATTTATTAACATCATGTTTGTTTTGAGTATATGATTAATAATGGTATAAAACTTCTTACAGTCCTCACACCGGCATTTACATATCCGTATATTTATCTGAGGAATTGAATTCTAGTGTCCAAAATATACATACATGCATATTTCTTCTTACAATTCTCACGCCCGCATTTACATATACGTATATTTATTTGAGGAATTGACTTCTAGTGTCCAAAATATACATACATGCATATTTATTCTCGTGCTGGAAATTTAGCCTCCATGTTTTAGCCCTATCACAAAGAATTGTATGTCGACAATTCAAAGAGTTCAATTGAATGAAATTATGAATTATGATAATCTCACGAAAAATCACATTATTTGTTTATGAACTAATACACAAGGGTATTTTACCCCTGTATTCAAGTTTATTCCTTGATTAAAATGGATGTATTGTAATTATTATTGTGGTTATGCGATCATAAACATGCAACAATACGAATATCATGCTATGTTATTAGACATGTATAAGGGTAATAATAATTTTTGGTAGGAATGAAAAAAAATTCTTGTTTTGTAGAATACTATCAAACAAACTCGGATGCGGCCTCAAAGTGCCATTTCACTACTTCGAGGAATCTGCAAAACGAGCGCTCTACCATCTGAGCTACATCCCCTTGCATGTTTTAATAACAAGGTTTGATTTCAATTAACTATCGTTTCTATTCTTTTTATTGATAAAGATTTTTTTTTCTTTGTAATGATAAAGAAAGTTATTATATTATGTTCGGTATTCAATGAAAGTCAACTTAAAAAATGGATGCATGGGATATTAAACCATGTTTTTCTCACTTGCGAAGTAGGCACTCTACCGTTTGAGCTAGGATAGCTCTAAAATAGAGCTATTATTATGTCCTTAATATTATCTAGAGTCATGCTCAATATTGATTAAAATGCCTTTTTGTAGGAAAACTCATGGTCGAGAGCTCGAGGAGTCTGAGGACGTGTTTCGGGGCTAAAAGAGACGTTTTAGAGCTTCATATGAAGGCATGGCAAAAATTGCCACGCAAAGGCAATTTTTGGCCTCCAAACCCGAGAGCAAGCGTTGAGCAGCAGCGTCGAGACGCTGCCCTAGCGTCTCGACGCTGCTTCGTCAAATTTTCAGGAAAAACCCGAGAGCAAGCGTCGAGCGGACGCTGTCCGATCGTCGAGACGCTAAGAACGCGCGCTGTAAATTTAGGGCGTAGCGTCGAGATGCTCCCTAGCGTCTCGACGCTCCGACGATTATAAAGGCCATAAGTCCGATTTTTGGCTCATCTTCTCCACAGATTTTTGCCTCGGGATTGCGGTTCCTCCACTATTTTTGGCCCGTATTCTTCCTTCTCTTGTATGCAACTAAGTCTTTCCATGGAGTCTTGGATTTATTCATCCTCCATGGAAGGCTAAGCAAGGTTAGTGCTTAATTTTGAGCTTGGGATTGTAAAACTATGGATTGAAGGGGAGATTTGCCCTCTTGTGTATGTTTAGCAAATTTGAACTTTTTGCATCTCTTTCCTTTGTATTTCTTCAATTCTAGCATATATAGCTTAATTAGGATTGACTCCTTAATTCCTATGCATGATAGAACGCTAAAGATTAGGACGTATAATTGCTTATATCGCTAAGTAGCAAGGGCTTAAGCATGGCTAGGTAAATCAAGCCCAAGTGACAGTTGGGGGAATGAATTAGTTAACGTTTTCATGTTAGGCTTTGGGCGAGAGAGAAATCGGGTTAGTTTTAGGATTAATTCGTGGCAATGTTCCCGTTACTGGCCTTTGGTCAATTTAAGATTAGCTAACTTGAATTGATTGTTGGCCAAGTATAATTAGAATTGCACTTTTCTGATTATGTCTTTGGGTCGTTTGAGTTAGAAATTAACCAATCGAGTTGTGTGCTGAAGCATTTTAGCTAATTATTTTCGTCATCGATGAACTGAACGTCCATAGCGATCAATCCCATTACTCGAAATTAAGCATGCTCCTTTAATTTGTCAGTTCGCCGCTTAATTTTCCGTTAGCGTTTGCATGTTTGGAGCTCCCTTTCTACAAACCAAATTCCCCTCTTTTTATCACTAGCAACTTAAATTTAGTCAAAATTGAATTTAACATAATTCCCTGTGGATCGACCCCATTACCATTAAGCTGCAGATTGGTCGGTGGATTCGGGTATATAAATATTATTTTGGCAAGCCTCGACAACTTGAATTTAGGTGAACATTCAAAAAGTTCACTCTACCAAAAATTGGCATCGTTGCCGAGGAATTAGATTTAATTTGGTTTGATTGAGTTTAATTTGTTTGTTTTCAATTTTTCCTTTACTTTTGTCTGTACAGTTTAATTTTCTTGTATTATTTTACCCGTTTTGTTTGAGTTCTTGAGCGCAGTTATTCTTTGAAAATCTAAGAGAAGCGCAGAAATGGAGGTCGTGGGTAATTATGAGCAACAAAGAACCTTGAGGCAACTTGCAGCATCTGAGCTAGGGCAGAACTCATCGAGTATACTGTATCGGGTAGCTACAGGTAAATTTGAACTTAAAGCTAGTCTGATTAACTTACTACCTTCTTTTTGAGGTAACACAGATGAAGATCCCATCAGACACCTCAAGGCATTTCAGATGGTGTGTTCGTCATTTAGGAACGACGACGTCACTGAAGATCAGCTCAATTTTAGGGCATTTCTTTTCACCTTAAAGGAGAAGACGAGAGAATGGATGTATTACCCACCGACTGGGTCCATCACTACTTGGAGTGAGCTACATGGGGCGTTTCTAGGGAGGTATTTTCCTGCTTCCAAGGTTATCGCCCTCAGAAGGGAGATACACAAAATCGAGCAAAAGAAGGAAGAAACCGTCCTCGAGTGCTGGGAGAGGTTTGGCCGGTTATGTGAGGATTGCCCCAATCATCAAATAACTGAACAGTCCCTCATTCAGAGCTTCTTCTACGGTTTTCTTCTCCAAGGCCAGCAGATGATAGACGCCGCCAGCGGAGGTTCACTCATGGATAAGACCCCCGCTGAAGGTAGTGCTTTGATTTCTAACATACCTAGAAGCTTGGAGCGGTGTGGATATAGAGATAAGGAACAAGCTCGCCTGATGAAGGATGTGGACGAACTTAAGGCCCAACTTTTTGAGGTAAGTAATGTTGTTCTTGCTTTAAAAGATAATTTGCTGCCCCGTCCTTCTGTTTCAGGTAGATCCTTGGAAGAAATAATTTAATCGTAACATAGGCAAACTCGTGAGCAGTTCCAAACTCTGAGTGAAGCTTTGATTCAGGTTAGTAACAGGTTGACAGTGATGGAAAATCAGAAGGCAGAAAGTTCTAGCGCCATCACTCTGAGAAGTGGGAAAGAGCTTCCCACGAGTACCCCGCCGGTGGAGGTCGATCAAGGTCGCAGCGAGCCAGTGGTCGAAGAGCCCGAACCAAGATGGAAAGGGGTAAATTCCGATCCTACATGTACTAGAATTTATGTGCCTAAGGCTTCTTTTCCTAGCAGGTTAGCAAGACCACCGAAGGAGAACTACGAGGAGGAGTTTCTAGACACGTTCAGGAAGGTAGAGATCAATATCCCTCTGTTGTATGCCATCAAGCAAATTCCAAGGTACGCCAAGTTCCTGAAAGAATTATGCACCAACAAGAGGAAGACGAAAGAGAAAGAACGCGTTGTGGTAAGTAAGAACGTATCTGCTTTGATCACAAAGAACTTACCAGAAGAATGCGACGATCCAGGTATGTTTTCTTTCCCTTGCACGATTGGAGGCATGAAAATTAGAAGAGTCATGCTAGATTTAGGAGCTTCTATTAGTGTCATGCCTCATTCTATTTATCAGGATCTTAATTTGAAAGAAATACAGGAAACTGGTGTAGTTATACAACTTGCTGATAGGTCTTTCGTGCATCCTTTAGGAGTAGTGGAAGATGTATTAGTTAAAGTTGATGGATCGATTTTTCCTATGGATTTTTATATTTTGAAAATGGATGGAAATTATGCTTCTTCTTCTGCTTCGATCTTATTGATAGAACCGAGAGATCCCTGCATAATCAGAGGCGCAACGGAAGAAGCCTAAACTGGTTGAGGATCTTCAGCAATCAATAAGCTCCAAACAAGAAGTGAGAAACAATGCTAACACTTAGCATTTTCTCAACTTCGAGTCCAACCGGTAAATACATTACCACCGGTAAAAACCGACCGGTAAAGTCAACCGAGGAAGACCGATAATGTAAAACCGAAGCAAGTGTTTGACCGATAAACTGGTGCCCATACACCGGTAATTGGCAACCGGTAAACCAACCGGTTCAACCCCATCGGTAAACACTAGACCGGTATACCAGTTCAGGTTTCAACCGGTAAATTTATCGACCGATAAATTTCAACCAATAAACTAGACCGGTAACACTTACCAATCGATTTCCTTGGTGTAGGATTTGCCGATACCATACCGGTAAATCTCGACCGGGGAAACAAACACCAAACTCTTAAGAAACAGCGTTTGGAAAGCCCCACCATAAAATTTTCTATCGGTAGAACCAACCGGTCTACCGACCGGTAAATTTACCAGTGAGCAAGTACAAACACAAATTACCTTGTTTTGACGTTTGTCTTCTCGTCTACCTCAGCTCCTCTACAACCCCCCTCAATCTATACCTCTTCTCCAGTCACGAACACAACACGAACATCCGAGGACCACCGTTAGGGAAGTCCCAGCTATTCTCGGGTTTAATAGCGGAGTGGTGGGACTCCTTAAGCTAAGGGGGTTAGTTGAGAGGGAGGAGGAAGAAGAAGAAGCCTCTTAAATTTAAACAACTTGAAATCCAATAAGCAAGGGAAGTAGAATTAACTCCTTAACTCTTCTTCAACCTATGCTTCTATCTTCACTTCTTCAAGCTTCAACAATGGAGAATATCTTCAACTCTTGAAGATGTTCAGCCGAGAGCTAGAGAGAAGCCCTTTCTTGTAGAGAGAGAATGCAAAAGCATGATTGAAAAATGGAACAACCCAATTCTCCAAAGAATGGAGAATTGGGAAATGAGTGGAGTCCACATGGAGTTCATGCCCAATGCATGGCTCCATGTGGCTGAAAAATAATAATTATAAATAATTACTATAATTATTAATAATTAAAACAAATTTTTTTTTTTCTTATTAATATTAATATCAAATATCAATATAATAATAAATCCTCCATAAAGTCCGGTTTTGGGAAAACCGACTTTTACAATTTTCTCCGGTCGAGTATTTAAATCATATTTAAATACGACTTCCTCCGATTATATATTTAAATCACATTTAAATATATAAAACCACAATCAACAAACCCGAATTCGGACTACTCCGAATTCTACCCTTTAGCAATGCTATACAACTTTGTCCATGCTAGCCAGGAAAACCTAAAAGACCTACAAATCATGAGCTCCAACGATACGAGATCATTCGGTTAGAACTCTTTTAACACGGATTGATCAACATTCGTTAACCCCTGGAGACTCCACTAAAGTCCAAGGGCTGCACTCTCCTCGCTGTAGATATATTGTGTCCTCTTGATATAACCATCATGGGTAAGTCGATCCTTCACAGGTGTCCGTTATCACAGCAAGGTCTTTTAAATCGTTTACCCTGTGTGATACCTTTTGTTCCTTAAGTACCACTGACACCTATAATGAACAATTGATCTGTGATCCAGTCATCAGATCCGAATCCTCTTCACGCAGAAGAGGATGAGGCCTCAATGTTCAAGCCCCGAAGTCAGCTATTAAGGGAACACCTCTCTACTAAACCCTAAAGAGGGTAGGAGTGAATTTCATCTTGCTACACTATGTCCCCAGCTACCTATTTGAGTTTATCTCCAAGTTGGTAGGCTTATTGAGCGGGCGTACCGCCACTCTCACCCATACAAGTCTAAGGATACTCTCGAATAAGCAGGAGTTCATAGCAAGTTCAGGATTAAGAACGAGTTAACTTAGGTCATAAAATGTGAAAAAATCGGTCTCTACAGTAAACCGCGTTATAAAGAGAAAACGACTTGATTTCGCGGTTCAGGTCTTATGCAAACTCATTGCACAAAACGCCCTCGCTCGCACATCTCCATGTGAAACGATTCGGATCACATCGTTTTGTACAATACAAAGCGAGTCGCATCCAATAGTGTTACCAGGATAAGGTACCCAACCTTATCCAAATACTATAGACCATTTTGACTGTCTACTTGAGCTTGATCCACATTGATGTCATACATGAAGCTCAAGTACTCATCCTTCGCCATGGGTGTTGTTATTGGTACAGGTTAATGCAAACACGTTTCACTATATTCAATAAACACCTTTACTGAATAAACCTCAATAACTCTTTATTGTATTTAATAGACATGTTACATTTACAACGTTTACAAACAACGAGTGTTAGGACATAAAACCAAACACTTATTAGGTAGGACCTTTATGAAAACTGCTAAGACTAAGATAGATGTCGATAAGGGCACTCTATCTGTTGAGTATCGTGGACAAGTTGTTGAGGTTAATCTGTCTAATGAAATGGAGCATGATGAGAATGTCCACTCTCATTGTCAAATAGATACAATTGAATTGCTAGTTCAGGATGAATGCATGACTGTGAAGGATGGGGATGACTCATTGTTTTTAACTGACCTTTTTGATGAATCTGAGTTGCATGAACCATCCATGACTGAATATTGTGATTCAACTGTTTCTGCTTTGGCAATTGTTCAGAATCATGTTAAGATGCTCCCTTCTACTTTGCATGCACCTAAATTGGAGTTGAAAGACTTGCCTGATCATCTGAAATACGCATATTTGGGGGATGATGAGACGTTGTCGGTCATAATAGCGAAGAACTTTATACTGTCTCAGGAACGGAAGTTAATGGCAGTTCTTAAGGAGCACAAGCTGGCAATTGGATGGACATTAGCAGACTTACTTGGGCTAAGTCTAGTTACGTGCATTGATAGCACTCCAAAAGTGCTAATATTTATCTCCTAAGTCTTGTAAATTAAGGAATTAATTATGCTTAATTGATATATTTTGTTGAATTTAATTGCTTAGGGTTAAATTGGACCATTACATTAAATTATAGCTTAACATAATATTTTAGTGGATAATAATGATTAATCGTTTTAAGCGTTTATACCATATAAATTAATTAATAAAGTATTATCTCAATTGTGATTATTGGTTTGGTGGTGTAGTGGAGCCTTGGTAGAACGACTAGCCAGAGTTTGAGACTAGAGGAGGACAAAATTTAGTTTATTTTTCCTTAGGCAGGCCCTAGCTTCGAGACGCTGCCTGTAGGGTCTCGACGTGACTGTTTAAAGCCCATTTTTTAGCGTTTTTTAGGGCATTCACTCTCGATTTTGGCTTTATTTTTAGCGTTTTCTCTCTAGATTCTTGGGGTTTTCTCCCATTTTCTTCTATATCAAAGCAAAGACTTTGTTTATTTAGCTTGATTTTCACCCCGAGCAAGGTAAGTGCTCTAATTTGAGGTTAGGGGTTAAATTTGATGCGATTCATGAGGGTTTTAAGTCTTTAATTTCGAGCTTAGCATGACTTATTGGGCATTTACTCTTACTTGCTTAATCCATGATTGTGTTAGATTTCTAGACGGACAATCTCGTTTTCTAGCATGCTCTATTGTTATAGATTAGCGATGTCGTGCCTCTCCTAATCGACCTAGTAACACAGAGGAGTAGAACAAATCGAAGTATCATATTAAACATTGTGAATGTTGATTACTTCAGAGTTGTCGGGTAATCAATTAGCATTTAAGATGTTTAATTGAATGTTCGTCATAAAATGCTAGTTACTGCTTTAGTTAATTTATAACTGATCAATCTGAGTTAATTAATAACATCGTTTAATTATAATTGAAAATTCTGATTAATATATATGTGGCCGGTTGCTTCAGGGTTGTCGGGCAACCGTTTATGTGTTTAATTTTTCTTTTGCTAAGTATGTTTGAATCCCAATGAATCGAGTCGCATCAAGGTCAACCCCGACCTTTAAAATTAGGAGCACATGTAATTAGTTTTAATTCACCGTTAGCTACTTTTTATGCTTTCCTTTAATTTTTACTACTTTTTATGCTTTCGTTTTATTTTATTGTTTTAGTTAATTAAAAAGCAAATAGAAATTAATTAGGAGAAAGTAATTTAGGTTCCCTGCGGATCGACCCGACTACCACTAGCTACAAAGTTCAGTTGTAGCGGTATTATAAATGTTATTTTGGCGGGACTCGACATCCCGAAATTTATAGGATATTCCAAAATCCTACTACCAAAATTGGCGTTGCTGCCGGGGAACCATTTAGTTTCTCTTAGTTAGATTTTATTTGTTTGTTTTTCCTTTTTGTAGTTTGCCATCTTTTGTAGGGGTTTGGCCTAAAGAACAAGATAATGGGCAAAGATTGCGCCGCTCCAACCACTGACCTCGCGAAATTCAGGGGAGGTTTTCTGTTCCCTTTAATTTTGTAATTTTAATTGCTTAGTCTGATGTGTGATACATAGAAGACTATGTATCTCTCGAAGGTTGGGGGTGGAGTTGTATGTTGGATTAAATTCCTGTAGTTGTTGAGTTGTGGAGATTCTGAATTAGAAGTGCTTTTGTCTGCTGTTGCATGTTGTTCGATGAGGACAATCTAGGAAATGCTTTTAAAATATTCGTATTTGCATATCTAGATGAGCATGAAGTTGTTTACACTGATTGATCTTCATTTAAAAAATTATAAAAAAAAAATTGTTGCTCCCTTACACATATCGAGCACATAGCAACTTGTCCTTAGACTCTTTAGGTTTAGAATGATCTTATGTTGCATGAAATCTTGTGGTCACCCCGAAAGGCACCCCTAGGAAAAGCTTGATGCATGAGAGTTTGTAATATGTTAATTGAGTTAGCAAAGCTATTAGCCTAATAAAAAAAAAGAAGAAAAAGCATGTTGAAAAATCCTCTTGAGGCTCTCCTTTTTCTTAAGTGCGCACTAAAGAAGTGAGCGTTAGTCCTTAAAAATGTGAAGCTTAGGCATAAGATTGACATGTTAGGCTTCTCGGAGAAGAAAAAAAAATGTTGGAATCAAAGAACCAAAGTACTCAAAAGAAAAAGAAAGAGAAAAAAAAAAGTTTAGACCTCTTAATTTGTTACTCTCTCTAATGTGGAAAAGCTATAGACTGTTCTTAACTGCTAGAAGTAAGGGAAAAATGAGCTTTAGTGTTGCATGAGGTTTTTTCGAGTCTATAAGAGTTCGGACATGCTGGCTAATCACACACACACACGTAGGGAATAAAAGATAATTTTTGAAATGTTCTCAATTCATGCATGCAATTGATTGTTCTCTTTTGTTGTAAATGCTTTGTTTTTAAAAGTATCGAGGTTAGAGTTGATTGCATGCAACTTCATTCTTAGGAGATAATCAGAGTTTTCCTTGCTCGAGGAATAACAAGATTTAGGTTGAGGGTTTTGATAGAACTCCAAAAGTGCTAATATTTATCTCCTAAGTCTTGTAAATTAAGGAATTAATTATGCTTAATTGATATATTTTTGTTGAATTTAATTGCTTAGGGTTAAATTGGACCATTACATTAAATTGGAGCTTAAAAAAATATTTTAAGTGGATAATAATGATTAATCGTTTTAAGCGTTTATACCATATAAATTAACTAATCAAGTATTATCTTAATTGTGATTAGTGGTTTGGTGGTACAGGGGAGCCTTGGTAAAACGATTAGCCAGAGTTTGAGACTAGGGCAAGACAAAATTTTGAATATTTTTCCTCAGTCACAGACGCTGCCTGTAGGGTCTCTCCGACTGGATAAAACCTTATTTTTAGGGCATTCACTCTCGGGTTTTGCTTTATTTTTAGCGTTTTCTCTCTAGATTCTTGGGGTTTTCTCCCATTTTCTTCTATATCAAAGCAAAGACTTTGTTTATTTAGCTTTATTTTCACCCCGAGCAAGGTAAGTGCTCTAATTTGAGGTTAGGGGTTAAATTTGATGCGATTCATGAGGGTTTTAGTTCTTTAATTTCGAGCTTAGCATGACTGATTGGGCATTTACTCTTTCTTGCTTAATCCATGACTGTGTTAGATTTCTAGACGGACAATCTCGTTTTCTAGCATGCTCTATTGTTATAGATTCGCGATGTCGTGCCTCTCCTAATCGACTTAGTAACACAGAGGAGTAGAACAAATCGAAGTATCATATTAAACATTGTGAATGTTGATTACTTCAGAGTTGTCGGGTAATCAATTAGCATTTAGGATGTTTAATTGAATGTTCGTCATAAAATGCTTGTTACTGCTTTAGTTAATTTAGAACTGATCAATCCGAGTTAATTAATAGCATCGTTTAATTAGAATTGAAAATTCTGATTAATATATATGTGGCCGGTTGCTTCAGGGTTGCCGGGCAACCGTTTATGTGTTTGATTATGCTCTTGCTAATATTTATCTCCTAAGTATTGTAAAATAAGGAATTAATTATGCTTAATTAATATATTTTGTTGAATTTAATTGCTTAGGGTTAAATTGGACCATTACATTAAATTAGAGCTTAAAATAATATTTTAGTGGATAATAATGATTAATCGTTTTAAGCGTTTATACCATATAAATTAATTAATCAAGTATTATCTCAATTGTGATTAGTGGTCTAGTGGTACAGGGGAGCCTTGGTAAAACAACTAGCCAGAGTTTGAGACTAGGGGAGGACAAATTTTTGATTATTTTTCCTCAGGAACAAACCCTAGTCGACGCTACCACGACATCGCTGCCTAGGGTCTCAACGCTCCGACTGTATGAAACCCATTTTTTAGGGCATTCACTCTCGGGTTTTGCTTTATTTTTAGCGTTTTCTCTCTAGATTCTTGGGATTTTCTCCCATTTTCTTCTATATCAAAGCAAAGACTTTGTTTATTTAGCTTGATTTTCACCCCGAGCAAGGCAAGTGCTCTAATTTGAGGTTAGGGGTTAAATTTGATGCGATTGATGAGGGTTTTAGTTCTTTAATTTCAAGCTTAGCATGACTAATTAGGCATTTACTCTTTCTTGCTTAATCCATGACTGTGTTAGATTTCTAGACGGACAATCTCGTTTTCTAGTATGCTCTATTGTTATAGATTAGCGATGTCGTGCCTCTCCTAATCGACTTAGTAACACAGAGGAGTAGAACAAATCGAAGTATCATATTGAACATTGTGAATGTTGATTACTTCAGGGCTGTGATAGCTCAATTTTGGTGCTATATTTATGTCCCTAATTCATGCTAATTATGTGTTTAATCTTGTTTATTTGTGTTAATTACAAGTGTTCTCGGTAATTCATTCTCGGGCACGTTTGACGTCGTTCGAGGTTTAATATTGCGTTTTAAGGCCCTAAGAACACCTCGGGGAAGAAACCATGCAAAAATATGAAGAATTTGCGTTTCGGGAATTTCAATGGCAATATTCCATGCAAAAACCCGAGAGCAAGCGTTGAGCAGGGAGCGTCTCGACGCCGGCTCAACGCTGCCCAGCGTCGGGACGCTCGCCAAGCGTCTCGACGCTCCGAAGTCTGAAGCGTCATTCGAAAATTTCACCCGAGAGCGAGCGTCGACTGAACAGCGTCGAGACGCTCGCTCAACCCTGCACAGCGTCTCGACGCCACCCCGACTCAGCACGCTGGAACTTTAGGGCGCAGCGTCGAGACGCTGCCCTAGCGTCTCGACGCTCCGACGGAATATATAACATTTTGTCCGATTTCCAGCGCCGAACATCACCTCCTACCTCGGGCTCCGCACCATTTTTGACGACTTTGAAGCCATTTCCGCGATGGGAGAAACCATGGAGCTTGGATGAGAGCTAATTCAAGTCACCTACATCATGAGTGAGTAGATTATAGCGTTTTGGCTCTGGATTGTAAGGGATTAATGTAATTAGTATTTTTTGTGAGGTTTATGCTTTCAATTTCTGATTTGGCTAGAATATTTGGTTGATGTAGTCTCTCCTTCTATGCATATTCCATGATTGTGTTTGATTGATAGGATAAGACAACTTAGATTTCAAGCATGATTTGTTAGTTAAAGATTTTGATGCCGTGTGGTAGTGAACTTTTGTACGTTCATAAATTTCAGGTTGTCGAGACCCGCCAAAATAAAATTTATATGCCGATTATACCAACTAACTTGTAGTTAGTGATAACCAGGTCGATCCACCGGGAGCGATCAATAATCCTTATTTAATTGAATTGAATTTGCAATGATACAATAGGGGGATTTTGTTTGGGAAAAACAGTGGTGAAAACTAAATTTAAGCTAACGGAAAATTAAAACGGAAGTATGAAATAGACGAATATGATTGATTAGTAAGTGTCGGGATTGATCTAGTGTACTTTGGTTGATTGATTAATATATGAATTAGCCAAGACGTTTCATGCACACAAAATGTTTTGTCCCTCTCGGGTCCAAACATCCCAATGAATTAATTAGAAAAGTGCATATCTAACTAACCATGCCCACTAATTAATCTAAGTTCATGAGTCTTAAATCAATTAACAAACAGTAACGGGTATCATTGAGACGAATTAATCCTGGAACTAATTCGATTTATCTCTTAGTCTTAAGCCCGCCGTGAGAACGTTAATCAATTTCTACCTCCAACTGTCACTTGGGCTAGAATTGATTAGCCAGGAGCTAGACTTTCGCTACTAAGTATTGAAGTTTGTCAAAAATCAACAATAGCCAACTAAGCATGCGTAACTAATTATGGACGTCACTCCTAATCGGAAAGGCAAGTCATTCGTTCTTAATACAGACCAAGAGATGCAAGAAAATCATTCATTCATGCTAAACATTCAATTAAGCTCTAATCTCACCTAATACAAAAGATAATCAATCCCTAAACTTAACTAACCAATCACTAACATCTAGCTATCCATGGAGATGAAGTCTTGCCAAGCATACATGGAGGTTGTCTCCTTCATACAACCCAAAAATGGGTAAAAACCAGAAAAATGGGGAAGAAAACGACAATCCCGAGGGGAAAAAGGGAGATGGTCGTCTAAAAATCGGAAATGTTGTCTTTATATCCGTCGGAGCGTCGAGACGCTAGGGCAGCGTCTCGACGCTGTGCCTTAAGTTGGCCGCGCTCGGGGTAGCGTCGAGACGCTAGGCCAGCATCGCAACGCTGTCAGCGTTGAGCGAGCGTTGAGACGCGCGCGCTCGACGCTGGCGCTCGTCAATCTTCGGGAATCGTCGGGGAGACGTCGAGACACTAGGACAACGTCTCGACGCTGCCGCTCAACGCTTGCTCTCGGGTTTGGTGGCCAAAAATTGCCTTTCAATGGCAATTTTTGCCATTTTTTCAATTCTTCAAGCCCCTTCACTCCCGATGCGTCCATGAAGCTCTAAAACGTCGCTTTAAACCCCGAAACGTGTCTTTGGACTTCTCGAGCTCTCAACCATGAAATCACCTACAAAAAGGCATTTTAATCAATAATTGACATGGTTCTAGCCAATATTAGGGACATAATAATAGTTCTATTTTGGAGCTATCACCGTGCCTCTCTTAATCGCCAAGTAACATGGATTAACGATACCATAGAGCGTATATGCTTCCTTGCGTTCTTGGTGTTCCTTCTTCTCTAAGTTGAAACAAAAATCGATACACTAATTTGGCTTCCACGTTAGATAATCGTCGTAGTTAGCCTGTTGCAATCGATTGGTCTTGGGAGAGCGTTGGCCCCCAATGTCCAATTGATATGCTTAATTAGCATAATTAATTGTGTCTAATTATTATCCATGGGGCGTGTCTGAATTAATTAATTAATTGAGATGAGCTGCGCATTCTTCCGTTTGTTTAGCTGAAATTCTCCGTTAGCCCGTGATCCGTTAATTAGCTATTATTTAATCCCGAACGTCCCGAGTCGAACGCTCCGTTAGATAAGTTTTCTTTTCCTCTTTGCGTTATTTTCCGTTAGCATATTTTAAACTAAAATCTCCCCCAATTCGTTTATTTTTCTGGTTTGCAAATTGAATTAGTATTAAGTTGGATTAACATAATTCCCTGAGGACCGACCCCGTTATCGCTAGCTACTAATCTCTCGGTGAATTCGGGTAATTACAAATTTATTTTGGCGGGTCTCGACAACCCGATATTTGGCGATAGTTCAAGAATATCGCTACCAAAATTGGGGTCGTTGTTGCGTGCTCAGTGTGTGAATAAAATGTAATGCGAAGAGCACTCAGATCATGCCAGGATACATGGTCTGCAGCAAGTGATAAGTATTTTTTAATTCGTTTTCCCACAGAGATTGAGTTTAGTTACTAACGAGTTGAGGTGCTAACTTAGATAAGGTCACTTAAATTGGGTAGATTTGGGGTTGATGTACCGAAATGATAAAGAATGCAAGAAGAAAGCAAGTGTAGGAACCAAACAAGTAAGAGATAAAGCTATAATGTGAAGAAGTATAATTGCGGGTCTCACAATTATTCAGAAATAAAATCGCAAAGGTAAAAAGCTAATAAAAAGACTAAATTAGCAATAAACTAGCAATAAACTCGCAATAAACTCGCAATAAACTCGCAATAAACTAGCAATAAATTAGCAACGTTTTTAATGTAAAGTAAAGCAGCAAAGTCAACTTAAGACTCTTCTATAGGCACTTAACTACGATCATTCAGTAGTAGATTAACATATCATGCATCGTCTTAGCTCAGTCTCATGCATCTCTCGATTACATGCATTAGATCTTTAATTCACTCATATCCAAGTAAGACATAAATACCTATTTATACAAGCAAGCTAATGAACGTGCTAGGAGAATGCCTATTCCTAGGTCGTTTTCTGGTTACCATGAAAGGCTAGCATGAATGGATGACTCTGAACTCTTACTCCTTCCGGAGGTTAGGAATTCTTTAGACAAAATGGATGGCCGGTCGAAATTGCTCGTGGGATGAAGCTTACATACTTTCAATGCAATCATACTATCCTACATGCTGAATTCTCGTATTTCTAGCCTACATATTCATCTTTAGCAGACATTTCTTAGATTAGTTACGCATGGATTCCAAAGTAAAAGAGATGGATTGATTGATCATGATTTAAAGAACTTAGTAAACGCAAATGAATAAGAGATAACAAAATGAAGAACTCAAGAAAACTTAAATGACTACTTTCTAGAATAAGTTTCAGAACACAATGTGCGATGATATAAAAACAGTAAAGAATTGAGTGAATTGGAGAATGAATCGAAACAATGTAGCAAATGGAAACAATAGAGAGAAAACAGTAGAGAAAGCTTGTAAAAGTGCACGGATCTCCTCATCGCAAACGCCTTGGATGAAGGAGAAGATTAGCTGTTCTTGGGGATGAATTCAATCAGAAGAGAAGAAGGATCTTCTCTTCTTCCTCTCGAATTATCGACGCCAAGGGCTGATTTCTTCGTTCCAACAAACGGGAGAAGGAAATTCGTCTGCAGATTGCTTTGCAACCGAGAACTCCACGCTTCTGATCCGTTTCTTTCCTTCATCATCCGTCGCCTTTTATAGCCTCTAGGTGGTTGCAAAAGGCTGCTCATTAATCGTGGATCACCATTCAACTTTGTGAGGTAGTCAAGCTTGACATGTGGCAGCAGCAGGGAGAGTTGACGGCCGGAAAATCTCAGTCAATAACGACTGACAGTTGGAAAGAATTGCAGCAGCAACGACTGTTTCCTTGTGAGGGCCGCAATGCTTCATTGCGATTTCAGCAATGTTTCCGCAAAGTTTCCTGCAATGTACATTTTAGCTTGTTTTACATCATTTTGCATCCTTTTTCTTTCCTTCTCCCAATAAGTTCTATTTTAGCATCACTTCTCAAATTCTCACATTTATTCACACATTAAGCTAACTCCTAACAAAAACACTCAAGAATGTGCATGATTTAAAGGTAAATATAGCCCTAAATAATGGACTTTTGGCGAGGTAACACACCCCCAAACTTGAGTTATTGCTAGTCCTCGAGCAATATAAAAGCTTACTTTGGCTGCTAAATCTTGTCTTTCAAACTCTACCTAGCTGACTTGCTGACTTCCCTAGGCTTACTATCAAAGGCATTGTTGTCCTGTGACACTCTCCTAGGTTCAAACTAGCTTCATATTCTGCCTATTCTGATTTCCCTTGCCTTTAAAACCTTCTGTTTTTACTAACTTCCTACCTTATGGTTTATCTGCCTATGTCATTGGGCTCATTCTGCAGTTATCCCTAAGCTTTCAAATTCTCCCTAGTTTTAACTCAGACTCAGTACATGCTTCTAATGTTTTTATTTTTGAATTACCTAGGATTCCTTAAAGTCATGCCAAGCTTAGCACACATGAGTATCAGAGTTCAGTATCCATATAACAAACTAAGCCTTGACACCACTATGTTGGATAGACACTCATCTCCCTTGACAAACCTTCAAGCTACAACCTTGTGCTTAGCAAACTAAGGATCAGAGTTCAATTTCACAGGACACCTAAGCACTTAGGCCCTAGCTTGTTGGCACACATTCTTCTTCCTTGGTTTTTCCTTGTCTTTCTTTTTCTTTTGGCAAAGTCTCCTCTTCGAACTGCCTTTTGATGCAGTGCCACTTGTGGGTTTTACAAATGGCCCTGATTACTCAGCATCCTTAGAGAGAGACAATACCCTTTACTTTTCTTTTGCTTTCTTATTCATTTTTTTTTTTAAAAGCAGAAGAATGTGTATGTTTTTCAAAGGAGAGAGGAGTGTTCCTAGGCCTAGAGGTTGCCTCCCCCAAACTTAAACTCCTCATTGTCCCCAATGAGAGTCTGAGATGGCACACCCCCAAACTTATCTTAGAAGCATCTAGTCTAAATAAAAACCAGACAAACTTAAAACTCCTAGGGATAGAATGACCCTCCTAGTTCAGATAACTTATAAGCAGAAGTTTATTAAAACCAACATGGTAAGGTCTAACAGAGGTACATGCTATGCAATTTACGAGGCTAATTAAAACTAACAATAGTGTACTTGACACTCATCCAGCATGCTCAATAAACAGATTACCTATAGACATCAGTTAAATAGTCAGATAATGAGATTGAAAGACAGACAGCCCATCAGAAAGTCATACAACAGCATGCCTAGGTAACAAAATATTGCGGGGACCGCAAAAAATTTGCAATGATTCCAACAGAATAGTTGTAACCGTGATCAAGGCTCCTAACATGCGATGTTCTATTCTTAAACAACTACAGGCAATAGAAAAACTATCTAAGTTAACTAAACATACGAAATTAAACTAAACTAAGCTATTTAACTCAAACTAACTAAGAAAGTAAAACAGACAAACAATTGATTATTGGAAGGGGTAAATAGTCACAGAAAAGCAGATTTTTTCCTTTTGATAGGGATCAGAAATACTCCCTCGAATGCTAACAGTCCAGCATTCATTCATCCTTATCTTTTTCATCCTTCCTCTCACTCGGAGGCACCAAAGGACGCAACAATCCAGCAGGGAAGGCAAGGAACGTGCACCACAGGTGCTCAACCAACTCTTGGTCCCTTACCTGCGAATACTCAGCCCATTCGGCTAACTTTCGTTGTAAGTCCATCAGGCAGGCCATTGATAATGACTATGCAGCAGCAAGTCCATCCATCTCGAACTTCATGTTGCCTCTTCTTCTCATCCTCAGGTCACTGGGCAGCTCAAGGTGGCCAGCATAGGCCAATTGTTTCTCCTCCATCGTCACAGGCACTCCTACGCGTAAGCATAATTTAGTAATGGTATTTGGGAAAAAGAGTTGGCCCTTACCTTTCTTGGAGGATTCGATGATTGATGTTGTTATAACTTCACCCACATCAATGGTGAGTCCCTTCATTATCGCATAAATCAGCAGCGATTTCCCCTGATTGATGGTTGTCTCAAGTGTGACAGGGGAGATTCGTCTTGGAATCAGGGAGAACCAAACAGATGCTTTGTTTGTTAGGATTTAGGGTTTAGTTTAGGGATTATTCTTTCCTTATTTGTTATTGGTTATTCTATCCTTATTTGTATTTGTTCTTTCCTTATTTCGTCATAGCAATCTCTATATATATCTCAATGTAATTCTCTCTCAATATAATGAATAATATACTTTTCATATATTATAACATGGTATCAGAGCACCTTCTGAAATCCTAAGAATTAAAAAAACCCTAGGGCGGCGGCTTGCGTTTGGCGGCCGTCGCCCCAATCCAATTTTGTTCTTCTCCGATCTTTGTTCATATGATTTCGTTAGTTTTTTATTTGGCTTTTCTTTCTCCGGCTGCCGTCGCACCCATCGCTTTCAGCGCTGGAATCAACCGTTGCCCGCTGCCCAGATTCGTTCGCTGTCCACCATTTGTCGTCGTTCAGCCGCTGCTCGCTGCCCGCTGCCCAGATTCGTTTGTTGTCCACCATTTGTTGCCGTTCAGCCACCATTTGTCGCCGGTCAGCCGCTGCCCGCTGCCCAGATTCGTTTGTTGTCCACCATTTGTCGCCGTTCAGCTGCTGCCCGCCGCCCAGGTTCGTCCGCCGCCGCCGTTGTTTCCTCCGCATGCCGTCGCGGCTACCGCTGTCGCCGCCGCCACCACCAAAGAGCTCTTCCTCTCTTCCTTCAGATTAGTTGCCGCAGTCCTCCTCCATCTGGCACCTCTTCCTTCGATCCAATGAAAGACCTATTTTGGTCTCGGTTTATTTCAGTTCAATGTTCGGTTTTGGTTCAAATCGGTTCACCCCCGGTTCAGTTCTGGTTCAAATCGGTTCAACCCCGATTCAGTTTTGTTTCAGTCCGGTTCAGCCCGGTTTCGTTTCAGCCTGGTTCATTCCAGTTCGTTTCGTTTCAACCCCGGTTCAATCCGGTTTGGTTTCGTTAAATCTTATTCAGTTTACTCTGATTCGGTTCTGGTACAAATCGGTTTAACCCCGATTCAGTTTTGTTTCAGTCCGGTTCAGCCCGGTTTCGTTTCAACCCCGGTTCAATCCGGTTTCGTTTCAACCCCGGTTCAATCCGGTTTGGTTTCGTTAAATCTTATTCAGTTTACTCTGATTCGGTTCGGTTTATTTTGGTTCACTATGTTCGTTGTGCATCTGCCTCCGCATGTTCGCGCAAACTCTCCGTCATGAAGATTCAAATCTGCATTTGTTCGTCCAAAATTATCTAACAAACTCAATTTGGTTTCTCAACTACCATCTTGAGTTTGAGGGAGGGTGTTAGGATTTAGGGTTTAGTTTAGGGATTATTCTTTCCTTATTTGTTATTGGTTATTCTATCCTTATTTGTATTTGTTCTTTCCTTATTTCTTCATAGCAATCTCTATATATATCTCAATGTAATTCTCTCTCAATATAATGAATAATATACTTTTCATATATTATAACACCTCTAAGGGTTGCACTCATTAATGTGTGCTTCCCATGCTTTGAGACTGCCCAGGCTGCCTCAGGCTTCCATATTATATTCAGTGCTTCCTCCAGGACTCTTTCAGAGGGTGAAGCCATGATCCTTGCGTATTCAGAATCTTTATGCCCCTTGAGAGCATACACGTTGTTGATTGTTTCGGCTGAGAAGTCAACTTCTACTCCCCTCACCATTGAAGAACAGCCTTCGGGGCGAGTGAGGTTGGCGTAGAAGTCATACACCATGTCAGAGTAGGCCTGAATTGGAGGCCTACACAGCTCTTCCCAGCCGTGGTTCATAATTCCTGCGCGCAGGAATTGCGGCAGGTCCGGAACAGAATTAAGAAATCCTCTCTCGTGGAGGAGTTCTTTCTTCATCAATTCCAGGCCTCTAGCCTCTGCTTCCTTGGACACATACCTCGCAGCTCGAGGCTCATCCTCTTGGTACATCTTTCTCTTCCCCTTGTCCTTTGCCTTGGCTGCTTCAACAGCC
The DNA here is from genome assembly GCA_028017165.1 of Herpetospermum pedunculosum. Taxonomy (NCBI): domain Eukaryota; kingdom Viridiplantae; phylum Streptophyta; class Magnoliopsida; order Cucurbitales; family Cucurbitaceae; genus Herpetospermum; species Herpetospermum pedunculosum. Next base: position 29,155,443 of record CM051522.1, read on the forward strand.
TCAGATTTCATTTTCTTGATGGAAGGCCCAGCTTCGACCTTCTTCTTTTTGGCTTTCTTTGAGGCTTTTGGACGTTTGGCCCTCACAATCACAGTGGCTCGCTTCTTGAGCCTCGCCTTGGCAGCGAACTGTTGGAGGCATTCATCCAGCGTGTCTTCCATTGAATCCTTGCTTTCCCTCTCCACAAGGTTGTCAAGATTGTCATCCCTGAAGGGGGAAAATACCTCTTCTTCTTCATCCGCACCACCAATTGATGTCGATCGTTGTTCTTCAGATGGAACTTCAGGTTCCGACTGCAGTTTAGGGGAATCGTGGCTCTACATGGCCGTCTAAAACGAAGGCCTGCCACTGCTGAAGCTTTCCTTACTCATGGACTTCCTACTCTTGGTCTTTGGATCTTCCTCGGTAATCTTTCACTTTTTTCTAGGGGACTGTGTTGGATCAAAGCTTGTTGCAGCCTCAGTCGTCGCCACCTTCCACTTCCTCCTCACAGGGAGCTTCGGCGGTCTCGAAGGTTTCACAGCTTCAGCGTTTGCCAAGGACAGCAGCGCATCTCTCACCAATTCAGCATCCTCCGTGATTGGGGATGTTTTCTTGGGTGTGGATCGATCAGATCTTGTGGACACCATGGCCGTTTCTTGGAGTTAAACTTTGGAAATTTCAGAGGAAGGAGAGAGCTGGTTGTTTTGGAATTCAAGGGTTTGAGGATCGTAAATGGGGATGATCCCCAACTCGTCCTATTTATACTCGGTTGTTGCCCCAACGGCTATATTATTGCGGACTTCGTAATTATTCTGCAATTATTTCGCAATATTTTTCAGCAAATCTTTGAAGATACAACCCTTTAGATTTCATCCTTGATTGTTATTTGTTGCAAGATTCTAGCAACTAAATCTTTGATTTTGCAAAATCTCTTCCTTTCTCTTTCCTTGCTTCGTGGTTTACTCCCCTCATTGCAGTTTTAAGATCTCCAATTGCCACACAACTAATCAATAAAAACAAACTTTAATTAATACTCGAAATAATAGAAATACTCTAATAAAAAAAACAATAACGAAAGACTATCTATTCCATTTAGAATAAAGAGTTATTAGTTTTATTCAGTAAAAGAGTTTATTGGAATAAAGTGAAACGTGTTTGGTTTAACCTTTACCAATGACCAACACCCTTGGCTGAATATGAGTACTTGAGCTTCATGTATGACATGATTGTGGATCAGGCTCAAGTAGTTAGTCAAAATGGTCTATAGTATACGGATAAGGCTGGGTACCTTATCCCGGTAACACTATTGGATGCGGCTCACTTTGTATTGTACAGAACGATGTGATCCGAATCGTTCCACATGGAGATGTGAGAAGTGAGGGCGTCCTGTGTAAAGAGTTTACACAAGATCGAACCGCGTATTAAGTCGCTCTCTCTTTATAACTCCGTTTACTGATGAGACCGACTTATACATATTGATGGCCTAGGTAACTCGATCTCAATCCTGAGCTCGCTATGAACTCCTGCTTATTCGATAGTATCCTTTGACTTGCACGGGTGAGAGTGGCCATAAGCGCCGACTCAATAATCCTACCATCTTGGGGATAAAGTCGAATAGGTAGCTGGGGACATAGTACAGCAAGATTGGAGTTCACTCCTAACCCGCTCTTCAGGGTTAGTAGATAGGTTGTTCCCTTAATAGCTGACTCCGGGGCTTGAACAATGAGCGCTCACACTCTCATGTGATGAGAGGGTTAACTGATCTGTTGGTTGGACCACGGATCTATTGTTCATTAGAGGTGTCAGTGGTACTTAAGGAATAAGATGTAATGCAGGGGTTAAACGGTTTAAATGACTCAGCTGTGATTACGAACAACCTGTGAAGGGTCGACTTGCCAGTGACGGTTATATCAGAGGACATAATATATCTATAGTGAGGAGAGTGCAACCCTCAGACTATAGTGGAGTCTCCGGGGGTTAACGAATGTAGGTTAGTTCGGTTAAAAGAGTTTTGACCGGATAATCTCGTATCGTTGGAGCTCATGATCTGTAGGTCTTTTAGGTTCTCCTGGCTAGCTCGGATAACGTCGTGCAACAGTATAAGAGAAAATTAAAAGAAAAAGAATTTGAATTGTTCAAATTCGGTTTATGGAAGGATGAACATATTTAAATATGATTTAAATATCGACATATTTAAATATGATTTAAATATGGGGAGGGCCTAAAACATGAATAGGATTCATGTGTAAAAAAGTCGGTTTTCGGAAAACCGGGTTTAGTCATATTATTTAATTAATATTTGATATTAAATTAAATAATTTTTATTAATTAAAAAGTTTAATTAATAATTATATATATATATTTTATTTATTAAAAAGTTTAATAAATAAAATTATTATTATTATTTTTAATAATAATAATAAATATATATATATATGTGTCTTGCATGCAGCAAGACACATATATATTATGTAAAGTATATATATAAATAAATCTAAACTTCAAGTTGGCCGTGGGTTTGGAGTTGAGAAGTAAAAGTCATTCATTCTTTTTGAAAGTGAGAGTTACAGAGGTGGGTTTTACGGAAGTAAAAAAAAAAAAAAACTCAGTTTTTTAGCCTCTGTTCTTCTCCTTTCTCTCCTCTTCCATCTTCTTCTTCTTTTTCTTCTTTTCTTTTTCTTTCGAAGTCCCACCACTTCGTTGCTCGACGCCGAGGATAGCGGGACTACCTGGGGTGGTCGGGGCGTTCGTGAGAAGAGGTCGGAAGAGTTCGTGACGAGGAACGGTCGGCGGACTTGAAGAAATTGGAGCTACAAGGGTATGTATTTCTAATTTCTTAATTCCGTCTTTTGAGCATGTTTTCTATTTGTTAAATTGATGAAATTAGAGTATCATCGGTCCGAAATCGCGTTCCGCTGCGGTAAAACGTTCCATCAAATTGCATAGTCACTAGCATCACACATTAGTTCAAAAGGTAAATCCCAATTTGGGCCTACTATAATTGGTGCTTTGACTAAGGCATCCTTAAGTTTTTTCCATGCTATTAGACATTCATTTGAGAAGACAAAAGTTCTTTTTAGCTCTAGAAGCTCGCACAGGGGTTTAAAGATTTTTGAAAAGTCTTTTATAAATCTCCTATAAAATCCTGCATGTCCTAAGAAACTTCTTATAGCTTTGACGTTTTTAGGTTCTACTAACTTCTCAATGATTTCTATTTTGGCCCTATCGACCTCTACTCCTGCTTTGGACACTCTATGTCCTAATACTATTTCTTCTTCCACCATAAAGTGGCATTTTTCCCAATTTAAGACTAGGTTGGTCTCTTTACACCTAGTTAGGACTTGTCCTAGATTTTCCAGGCAATTGTTAAAGGAGTCACCAAAGACTGAGAAGTCATCCATAAATATTTCTATTATGGACTCATCTAGGTCAGAGAAAATAGCCAACATGCATCTTTGGAACGTTGCTGGTGCATTGCATAGGCCAAATGGCATTCTGCGAAAAGCAAATGTTCCAAAGGGACATGTAAATATTGTTTTCTCTTGATCCTCAGGGTCTATGGTGATTTGGTTATATCCTGAGTAACCATCTAAAAAGCAGTAAAAGGCTCAGCCAACTATCCTATCTAGCATCTGGTCTATAAAGGGTAAAGGGAAATGGTCTTTTTTGGTTTATTTGTTAAGTTTTCTATAGTCCATACAGACTCTCCATCCTGTAACAGTTCTAGTTGGTATTAATTCGTTATTCTCATTAACTACTATAGTCATACAACCCTTCTTAGGTACACATTGAATAGGACTGACCCATTGACTATTGGCTATTGGAAAGATCACTCCTGCATCTAACCATTTAATGATTTCTTTTTTAACTACCTCCTTCATGGAGGGGTTCAACCTACGTTGGTGATCTACTCTAGGTGTATGTTCCTCTTCTAACAATATTTTATGCATGCAATACGAATGACTTATACCCCTAATATCAGCAATCGTCGAGGCAATAACTTTTATGTTGCTTTAGCAGCAATATTAACGCAATTTCATGTTGTTTACTTCGTTTGGACGAAATAATAACAGGCAAGGTATCTTTCTCTCCTATATATGCATACTTAAGGTGTTCATGCAATGGTTTCAGTTCTAATACAGGTGGTTGTTCAATTGATGGCATCAAAGGAGTTGTGGTTCTTTCAGACAATTCATTAGTCATGCATACATGTTGAGGGTTGTCCACAGATACGTCCATCAATTCAGAAATATTTAAATCATCTACATCTACTTGTGCATAACTAATACCATGCTTAATTAACAATTCATGCTCAAGTTCTTCTTCCATTAAAGAGTCTACTATATCTATAGTTGCACAGGATTCAAGATCAGAGGGGTACCTTAAAGCTTTAAACACACTGAACTTAACCTCCTCATCATGAACTCTCATGGTGAGCTCACCTTTTTGGACATCAATTAGAGCCCTACCTGTGGCTAAGAACGGTCTGCCCAATAGGATTGGTACCTCTTTATCTGCCTCGTAGTCGAAGATTATAAAGTCTGCAAGAAAAATAAATTTGTCAACCTTGACAAGTATATCCTCAATCTTACCTTCAGGGTATGCGATGGATCTGTCTGCAAGTTGCAAGGTGACTGTTGTTGGTCGTGCTTCCCCTATCCCAAGTTGTTGGGATAGTGACAAGGGCATGAGATTGATGCTGGCTCCCAGATCACACAAGGCTTTGCCCACGTGCTTGACTCCTAATTCTACTGGTAAGGTGAAGGAACCAGGATCCTTCTCCTTCTTTGGCAGTTTATTTTGGAGTATGGCACTGCACTCCTCAGTGAGATTTCTGTTTCAAACTCACCAATAATTTTTTTATTAGTAATAATGTCTTTTAAGAATTTTACATATGATGGCATAGATTGCAAAACTTCCACGAATGGAATATTAACATGCACTTGTTTCAAGATTTCCAATAACTTATGGAAATGAGCTTCCTACTCTTGCTTCTTCTTGAGTCTTCTAGGGAATGGAGGTGGTGGCACATATGTAGGCAAGTCAGGTTGCCTAATGATAGGGGGCGGTCTAGGAATTTCTTCTGGTTCCTCGATGATAGGTTCCAGCCTCACCCTTGTGGTGTTTGTTTGTATTTGATCAAGGTTAGGCAGAGAATCCAGTGGAGTACTAGACTCTTCATTCTCTACTCGCTTTGGTGATTCTCTGTTGTTGATCACCAACGACCTTCCACTTCGAAGTTCAATGGCTTGAACTTGTTCCTTACCATCCCTTCTCGGGGTTTCAGTGTCTGCAGGCAATCTGCCTTGGGGCCTATTTTTCAGCTCGTTTGCCAACTGCCCAATTTGGTTTCTAAGCTTCTCAGTGTTGCTTGCTGACTCTGTAGAGTTGCATCATTCTTTGCGATGTACTCCTTCAGCAATTTCTCCACTGATTATCCCATTGGTTGGTTATATTGTTTCTGATAAGGGGGTTGACTAGTTTGTTGAGTGAGACCAGATGTTCCACTTGGTCTTGGTTGATTTTGCATTTGGTTTGTGTTTTGTTGTCCACCCCAAGAGAGGTTTGGGTGGTTTCTCCAACCAGGGTTATAAGTGTTTGAATAGGGGTTGTTCCTTGGTTGTTGTTGACTTCCAACATAACAAACTGAGGATGGATTCCCAGGGCAAAAGTCATACATGTGCCCTTCCCCACAGAATCCACAGACTAGTGCCTCACCTTGGTTGGCTGCTGTTCTTGTTGAAACAGCTGCTGCGGTGTTGACACTTTGTTGAATATTAGTTTGAGCCATTTGTTTTACTAGGTTTGTCAGGGCATTGATTTGGCTGCTCATTGCACTAAGTGCATCCATGTCTTGAGCCTTCCTTCTGTTTGGCTCTACAAGATCGTTTGACCATCTACAATGTGATGTTGAGATTTTCTCCAAAATCTCATAGGCTTCATTGTAGCTCTTGGATAGCATGGAACCTCTAGCTCAGGAATTCAACACTTGCCTCGTGCTAGGGTTGCATCCTTTGAAGAACACTTCAATTTGAATACACCATGGAATGCCATGGTGTGGACATTTGAGTAATAGGTCCTTGAATCTAGTCCAAGCTTCGTGTAATGATTCGTTTTCGGCTTGCTTGAATTTGATAATATCATCACGAAAGTTAGAGTTCCTATCTGGAGGGAAGTATTTTACTAGGAACTTTTCAGCAAGGTCTGTCCAATTGACAATTGAACCAGAGGGGAAGGAATTCAGCCACGTCTTGGCCTTATCTCTTAATGAATAGAGAAAAAGGTAAAGTCTCAAGGCTTTTTGAGACACTCCTGGGATGACAAATGTGTCACTTACTCCTAGGAAGTTTCTCAAGTGGTTGTGGGGGTCTTCGTTCTCCACTCCAAAGAATTGTCCAACTGTGGACAGCATTTGAAACATGACGGGTTTTAACTCGAATAAGTGAGCTGTAATCTCAGGGCGTATGATGCTCGGATTAAGCTCCTCAGGCATTGGTACAAGGTAAGATAGAATGACACTATCCTTATCATTCGCAATTTCAATGGGGTTGCGAATGATAGGTGCCCGGTTTGGTTCTTCTTCTGCTAGATCCATTTCAGCTTGTTGTGATTGCGATGACTCTGCGTGGTCCGCAATGTGCTGAATTACAGGTTGTTTTGGCTGTTTAAAAAGGCATTTCTTAATTTTGTTTCTGGCCCTTAAAGTCCTTTCGGGTTCAGGATCAAATTCTAAGTTAAGATTGGGAAACTCATTCATAAACCAGCTTGTTGGTACCCGTAGAATAAATGCAAAAGATTAGTTCCACTAAATTAAGTTTTTCTAAAATAACACAAATAGTGTTTACTAAACAAAATCCCCGGCAGCGGCGCCAAAAACTTGTTGCGTGCTTTGTGTGTAAATAAAATGTAATGCGAAGAGCACTCAGATCATGCAAGCATACATGGTCTGCAGCAAGTGATAAGTATTTTTTAATTCGTTTTCCCACAGAGATTGAGTTTAGTTACTAACGAGTTGAGGTGCTAAATTAGATAAGGTCACTTAAATTGGGTAGATTTGGGGTTGATGTACCGAAATGATAAAGAATGCAAGAAGAAAGCAAATGTAAGAACCAAACAAGTAAGAGATAAAGCTATAATGTGAAGAAGAATAATTGCGGGTCTCGAAATTATTCAGCAATAAAATCGCAAAGGTAAAAAGCTAATAAAAAGACTAAGGCAAAAAGCAGGAATGTTTTATTGCGGTTCTTGCAATAAACTAGCAATAAATTAGCAACGTTTTTAATGTAAAGTAAAGCAGCAAGGTCAACTTAAGACTCTTCTATAGGCACTTAACTACGATCATTCAGCAATAGATTAACATATCATGCATCGTCTTAGCTTAGTCTCATGCATCTCTCGATTACATGCATTAGATCTTTAATTCACTCATATCCAAGTAAGACATAAACACCTATTTATACAAGCAAGCTAATGAACGTGCTAGGAGAACGCCTATTCCTAGGTCGTTTTCTGGTTACCATGAAAGGCTAGCATGAATGGATGACTCTGAACTCTTACTCCTTCCGGAGGTTAGGAATTCTTTAGACAAAATGGATGGCCGGTCGAAATAGCCCGTGGGATGAAGCTTACTGATAGCTCTAAAATAGAGCTATAATTATAGCCTTAAATCTAGCTAAATGCCATGCTAAATTTAGTTAAATTGCCTTATTATAGGTGTTTTCGTGGCGAAGAGCTCGGGAAGTCCATTTATGATTTTCGTGGCTAAAACGGTCATTTAAGAGGTTTCAGGAAGTGTTCGGGTCAAGAAGATAGGCCAAACGGAGCTCGGGAGCCAAAACGACCCAAAATTGGGCTTAGACCCGAGAGGGTAGCGCCCAGCGCCCAACGGAACCAGACGCCCACGCCTCGCCTCGCCCCCGCGCGGGCACCCCTTCCCTGACGCAAAATGCCCGTCATCTAAAGTAAAAAACGCCCGTCCTTAAAAGTCATGAAATTCTCAATTTTGTAAATTTTCCAAAGAGCTTAGCGCCTAGGCGCTGTCTCGATTCTGTGCGCGCGCGCCCGCGGCGCCTAGGCGCTGACTTATGGCGCCTAGGCGCTAGTCTGACGCAGAAATGGGTATTTAAGTCCGTTTTTGCTGATTTTAGGTCATTCTCTCCCAATTTTTCCGCCCCCATTTGTTGTAGAGCTCGTTTCTTGAGCCAAAACACATTTCTTACCTATTATAATAGATTAGAGTTGATTTCTTGTTGATTTCTCTTGGATTTCACCACGGGCAACTAAGGTAAGTGCTCTAATTTTGGTTTAGGGTTTGTGTTGTTGATGTATTAGGTGAGATCTGATCTTTTTATCATCTTATTGGCTTGTTTTAGCATTCAATTCATCTCTAGCATCGTTCTTAATGTCCAGCATGATTTTCTTAATGGTTGACACCCGTTTAGTTAATTGTGTTTTGGTTAGATTAAAAATTCATGACTTAGCGATCGCACTTCATGTTTTGAGTAATTAAATCTTGCATTCTGAATTCAATGTGGCCACATTTGTTTGGGTTGTTGATAAAATATAGAGATAGAATAAAATCGAGTCCCATTGATAGAGATTTCATCAATTGGCTCGTCGCATGAATACCCGTCGCTCGCGACTAATTCTAATTTGGGAGAGCGATCGCCCCTAAGTTAGAGTTCTTAGCGAAGCATAGTCTAGAGTCGTCAACTCTTTTCTAATTAATTGGGATTATTAGATCTAATTAAAGCATGAGAGCACTTGTTTTAATTGGGTCTTTTAATGTGTGTGAGTGTTAACAAAAACCGGTTAAGTAAATTTTGTGTCTATGATCCGAACCACATCAACAACCAATCCCGACACTCAAATTAGGAGCACGTGTTCCGTTTATTTTTCTTGCATTTATTTTTCTCGCATTTTATTTTATTTTTCCGTTAGCTATTTTTTCTGTTTTTGTTTAATTCTCCGTTAGCGATTCCCCCTTTATTTTACTGTTTTATTTTGAGTTTTATTAAAAACAAATAGAAGTTAATTAAGAGGAAATAATTTAGGTTCCTTGTGGTTCGACACCCGACTACCACTAGCTGCAAAGCTCTGTAGTATCGGATTTATAAATGTTATTTTGGCGGGTCTCGACAACCTGAACATTAGAGAAATTTTTATTAAGTTAAAAAAATTTCTTGCCACTTACATACATTCAATGCAATCATACTATCCTACATGCTGAATTCTCGTATTTCTAGCCTACAGATTCATCTTTAGCAGACCTTTCTTAGATTAGTTACGCATGGTTTCCAAAGTAAAAGAGATGGATTGATTGATCATGATTTAAAGAACTTAGTAAACGCAAATGAATAAGAGATAACAAAATGAAGAACTCAAGAAAACTTAAATGATTACTTTCTAGAATAAGGTTTAGAACACAATGTGCGATGATAAAAGAATAGTAAAGAATTGAGTGAATTGGAGAATGAATCGAAACAATGTAGCAAATGGAAACAATAGAGTGAAAACATTAGAGAAAGCTTGTAAAAGTGCACGGATCTCCTCGTCGCAAACGCCTCGGATGAAGGAGAAGATTAGCTGTTCTTGGGGATAAATTCAATCAGAAGAGAAGAAGGATCTTCTCTTCTTCCTCTCGAATTTTCGACGCCAAGGGCTGATTTCTTCGTTCCAACAAACGGGAGAAGGAAATTCGTCTGCAGATTGCTTTGCAACCGAGAACTCCACGCTTCTGAGCTGTTTCTTTCCTTCATCATATGTCTCCTGTTATAGCCTCTAGGTGGTTGCAAAAGGCTGTTCATTAATCGTGGATCACCATTCAACTTTGTGAGGTAGTCAAGCTTGACATGTGGCAGCAGAAGGGAGAGTTGACGGCTGGAAAATCTCAGTCAATAACAACTGACGGCTGGAAAGAATTGCAGCAGCAACGACTGTTTCCTTGCGATTTCCTTGCGAGGGCTGCAATGCTTCATTGCGGTTTCAGCAATGTTTCCGCAAAGTTTCCTGCATTGTACATTTTAGCTTGTTTTACATCATTTTGCATCCTTTTTCTTTCCTTTTCCAAATAAGTCATATTTTAGCATCACTTCTCAAATTCTCACATTTATGCACACATTAAGCTAACTCCTAACAAAAACACTCAAGAATGTGCATGATTTAATGGTAAATATAGCCCTAAATAATGGACTTTTGGCGAGGTAACAGCCGTTGCCGGGAAATTAAGGTTTATTCGGCTTAATTTAGATTTAATTTGTAGGCTTATTGAATATTTATTTTTGATTTGTTTATTCTTTTATTATTTGCAAAATTTGATTTGTTTGTTAAGTGTGCTAGAGTGCTGAATTTTAATTAAGGAAATGGAAGTTACTATGCAATGAGGTTGAATATCAGAAAACACACAGACAGTGGGCGTCAGTTGATTTGGACCGCCAACCTTTGTGTATTTCCTACCCGGAAATCACAGGTAAGTTTGAGCTTAAATCTGGTTTAATTAATCAACTGCCTTCTTTTTGTGGTGAAACAGGCGAAGACCCCATCATTCATGTGAAAAACTTCCAAATGGTGAGTTCCGCTATGAGCCCGAGCGAAGTGGCTGAAGATCAGCTCAACTTGAGGGCCTTCCCATTCACTTTGAAAGGGGAAGCACAAGATTGGCTGCATTATTTGCCTTCGGGAACCATTTCCACTTGGGGCGAGTTGAAGAGCAAGTTTTTGGAAAAATATTTTCCCGCCTCGAGAGCAACATTTTTAAGGAAGCAGATCTATGGATTTGCTCAAACAATTGAAGAGGCATTTCATGAGTGTTGGGAGCGGTACGTTAAGCTATGCGAGAGCTGCCCGAACCATCAGATAACGGAGGCTGAGCTCATTCGGTCTTTTTATGACGGGTTGCAACCATATGACCGACAGATGCTCGATGCTTCGAGTGGAGGAGCTCTTAGGGTGAAGACACCTGCAGAGGCTAGACAGTTAATCTCCAACATGGCAGGGAACCTTCAGTAGTGCGGAGGAGGAAATGCGCACCCTCGTTTGGCAACTGACGTGGAAGAGGTTAAGACTCAAATGTCTCAGGTATGTAAATCCCTTGAAGGAATGTTCAAGTCATTTATGGAAAGGGACGTGTATCGTTGCGAAGAGTCCGAAGCGCGATTTGAGTTGTCGAGAAATGAGAGTCACGAGGAGTCCAAAGCACAATTTGAGTTATTAAGGAGAGAGATCGCGGAAATGAAGAATGGGATGAGAAAGGAAGAGACTCGGGTATCAGAAGGCATTAACGCCATCGCCCTACGAAGTGGTAAAGTGGTACCATTGCGGACTGTGCTTGAAGATCCCATCAAGAGTCCAGAGATATCTCAAGATAAGTGTCATCAAACACCCCCAACTTACATTCCTGAAACGGTAGTAGTTACTCCTTCTATTTCTATGAAGTCTTACATTCCTGTTGCCCCTTTTCCTAGCAGGTTGGCGAGGCCACCCAAGGAAGACAAGGACGCAGACATCCTCGATACGCTGAAAAAAGTTGGAATCAATATACCATTGCTTGACGCCATTCAGCAAATTCCAAGGTACGCGAAATTTCTCAAGGAGATGTGCACTAATAAGAGGAAAGCTAAGAGCACTGAGAGAGTTGTGGTAAGTAAGAATGTTTCTGCCCTGATCACGCAAAACGTGCCAGATAAATGTCAGAACCCAGATATGTTTCTCTTACCATGTACCATAGGAGATAAGGAAATCAAGCATGCCATGCTAGATTTAGGGGCTTCGATTAATGTTATGCCGTACTCAGTCTATAAGAGTCTTGATTTGGAAGGTATGCAGGAAACTAGTATAATAATCCAATTAGCTGATAGGTCACCTATTCACCCTTTAGGGGTAATTGAGGATGCGTTAGTTCGGGTTAAGGACCTTATTTTTCCTGCTGATTTTTATGTGCTAAAAATGGAAGATAATGCATCATCTACTGCTTCAGTCCTGTTGGGTAGACCGTTCATGAAAACTGCTAGGACTAAGATTAATGTGCATGGTGGTACTTTGTCTATTGAGTATGGAGGAGAGGCGTTTGAATTTAATGTCTCTAATGCCATGAAACACCATGCTGATGTGCATTTTGTCTGTAAAATTGATTTGATTGATACTTTAGAACAAGAGGAATGCATGACTGCTGTTGATGGGGATGACCCATTCGTTTTTAATAAAACTGTTGGCAAAATTGAAAGTAGCATGCCCATTTTATCTGATTCATGTGAGCCAGTTACCCTTACTTAAAGAGTTGCCGTGTCACCTCAAGTATGTATACTTGGGTGATGTGGAGACACTCCCGGTAATTATCTCTAAGGAGCTTACATAAGAGCATGAGAGCAAGTTGGTGGAGATATTGAAAAAGAACAAAAGAGCGATAGGATGGACCTTGGCGAACTTGCATGGGTTGAGTCCAGTCTTATGCATGCACAAGATCAGGCTGAATGAGGGAGCAAAGCCATCCCGAGAGACTCAGAGGAGACTGAACCCAGCCATGAAAGAGGTAGTGTTGTCTGAGATACACAAACTCCTAGATGCAGGTATCATCTATCCCATTTCTGATAGTCAGTGGGTTAGCCCAATTCATGTTGTACCTAACAAAACGAGCGTAACTGTTATTAGGAATGAGAAGGGTGAGTTAGTGCCTAAGCGGGTGCAAAACGGGTGGAGGATGTGTATAGATTTTTGGAAATTGAATGATGTGACTAAGAAGGATCATTTTTCTATCCCCTTCATAGATTAAATGGTGGAGGGTTTAGTTGAGAAGCCATATTTCTGTTTTCTGGATGGTTTTTCTGGGTTTTATCAAATTCTCATAGCCCAAGAAGACCAAGAAAAGACTACTTTTACATGTCCATTTGGAACATACGCATATAGGAGAATGCCCTTTGGGCTTTGTAATGCCCCAGGGACTTTTCAGCGATGCATGATGAGCATATTTACTGAATTCGTAGAAAAATGCATCGAGGTTTTTATGGATGATTTTACAGTATATGGGAGTTCATTTGAGGATTGCCTAATTAACTTGTCTAGAGCCATGGAAAGATGCATCGAAACTAATCTTCTTTTAAATTTTGAAAAGTGTCATTTCATGGTCAGTCAAGGCATAGTCCTAGGTCAAGTTGTGTCAGCTAAGGGTATACAGGTGGATAAAGCGAATATTGATGTTATATCTGACTTACCTTACCCCACAAATCTTCGGGAAGTGCGTTCTTTTCTTGGTCATGCAGGTTTTTACCGCAGGTTCATCAAAGACTTTTCGAAGATAGTGACACCGATGATGAGCTTGCTGAAAAAAGACGTCCCATTCTGCTTTGACAAAGAGTGCAAGCAATTACGCTGTTGGTGTTGTGCTAGGTCAGAGGATAGACAAGAAGAGCCACGTGATTTATTATGCCTTCAGGACGTTGAACTCCGCGCAGATCGGTTACACCACCACTGAGAAGGAGCTGCTTTCCATCGGGTGAGAATTTGAAATTCCAAATGTGTTGTCAAATAACTTCTCTTACACATGTACTATCACTCTTTAATAGACAAAACATTTCTCTTACATCTAACTTTCTCTTTCTTACTTTACTCTTTTCACAAGTACAAGAAAAAGCAAGTTTAATGTCTTTATCTTCTCTCTCCTTCAGATTATCAAGTTATTCGTAGAAGACTAACAGTGGAGAAGAAGATGAACACTTACCTCAATCTGCAAACTGAGAAACAGAGAAGAGAAGAGAAGATGAAACAACGATTATAATGGTTCAGCAAGAAGCCTACATCCACTTCACAAGACTCCCGACCAGCCATGGGAGTCTTCATTCAAGATCTTCAAGAAAGATTATTACAAAGGAAATCTACAAAAAAAACTCTCTCTAGATTTTTCTCTCAACTTTTTACTCTCTGTATTACAATCATCCGTAACCTCACATTTGTAAAAGTAATATTTAATAAAACAGAAAGTCTAACAAACTTTTCTAATCTGTTTTATTTGTTGAGGTGAGTAAATGCATGGAGCAAGCTTAACTTCTTTTTAACTAATCAACAAGGTAAATGTTAATTCACCTTTTTGTAACAAATCTCCACCTTGAATTAAACATTACCCTGCTTCTTATCTCAGATTACTCTTCAGCTGGCAGATCAACAACCTTGAGCAACTTCAGACAGTGCTCAAGTTTAGAACGGGTAACTGCTTTTGTTAACATATCTGCTGCGTTTTCCTCTATATTTACTTTTGAAATACTGATTGTTCCTTTCTCAACCACATCTCTGATAAAGTGTAGTCTTACATCAACATGTTTTGTTCTTTCATGAAATTGTTGATTCTTTGTTAAGTGTATTGCACTCTTATTGTCACATAACACATTTACTGTATGTTGGTAGAAACGAAGCTCTTCAATTAAGCCCGTTAGCCACATAGCTTCTTTGACAGCTTCAGAAACTGCAATAAACTCAGCCTCAGTAGTTGATAGAGCCACCACAGACTGAAGATTAGACTTCCAAGAGATTATATTTCCACAAAAAACAAAAGTGAAACCAGTAAGAGATCTTCTCTTGTCTAGATCTCCACCATAGTCTGAGTCCACATATCCAAACAATTCTAATTCAGTTGAGTTTGGATGTTTGTAAAGTAAACCTTTTCTCATAGTTCCAGTTAGGTAACGAAATACCCACTTAGTAGCTTCCCAGTGTTTTCTCCCTGGATTTCCCATATATCTACTCACTAAACTAGAACAATGAGCCAAATCAGGTCTTGTACAAACCATAAGATACATCAAACTCCCCGTAGCATTAGAATAGGGAACTTGTTCCATTTTGTGCATTTCTTCTTTATCCTTAGGTGAGTCTTCAACTGAGAGTTTGAAATGTTGTGCAAGTGGTGTGCTAACCGCCTTAGCATTTGACATGTTGAACTTCTTAAGTATCTTCTTAGTGTAATTGCTTTGACAAACATATAGTTCTCTCAAAGCTCTGTTCCTAGAGATCTCCATCCCTAGAATTTTACTTTAGCCCCCAAATCTTTCATTTCAAACTCTTTAGACAACAACTTCTTTATTTTGATTAGTTCCTTCATACTTTTCCCTGCTAATAACATATCATCTACATATAGTAGAAGATATACTTTCTCATTATCCAAGCCTTCTTTTAAGTAAACACAAGGATCAAACTTACTTCTTTTAAAATCAATTCCAGTGATGTACTCATCAAATCTCCTATACCAACACTTAGGAGATTGTTTAAGCCCATATAGAGACTTATTCAATTTACAAACCAATTCCTTACTCTTTTGATTTTCAAAACCCTCTGGCTGCTTCATATACATTTCCTCTTCAAGATTTCCATGAAGGAAGGCTGTTTTTACATCCATTTGTTCAATATCTAAATTTTTACAAGCAACAATAGACAACAAAATTCGAATGGATGTGTGTTTAACCACTGGAGAGAAGATTTCTTTATAATCCACACCTTCTCTCTGACTAAAACCCTTTGCCACAAGTCTAGCTTTGTATTTAACTCCATTCTCTCCAATATTTTCTAGTTTCTTCTTAAACACCCATTTACATGAAATTATCTTTTGTTTCAAAGGTAAAGAAACAATATCCCATGTTTTATTTTTATACAAAGAGTCAAGCTCCTCTTTCATAGCTTTTAACCAATAGGAGCTTTCATTACAGCTAATAGCTTCATCATAAGACTTAGGCTCTTCATCAAAAATATCATCTACGAATTTAAAGCATACGCAGCAAAATCAGCTTGTACATACCTTGTAGGAAGCCTTATTTCCCTTCTTTGCCTGTCTCGTGAGAGTGTATAGTTTGATAAATCTTCAGTAGGTGTTTCAACTTGTTGCTCCTCCACTATATCAGTGGAAATAGGTTCAACTTCTTGAGCATTTTCAGTTTCCACTTGTTCTTCAATTGATTTATTTTCTTTTTCTTCAATTAGCTCCACCTTAGACATAAAGCAAGTTCCCTCATGAGAACTATTAGTCCTTTGTACATCAATGTTCTGTTTCACATAGAATTCTCCTTCTCGAAATGTAACATCTCGACTCACAATGCTTCTTCTTGATTTAAAGTCCCAAAGTTTAAAACCTTTAGAACCTTCAGGAGAACCCAAATACATGCATTTCAGTGCTCTTGGTTCTAATATCCCCTGTTTTGTGTGAACATAAGCAACACACCCAAATACCTTTAAATTTGAAAGATTTGGAGAATGTCTACTCCACTTTTTTTCTGGGGTTTTGAGATCTATAGAAGTACAAGGACTTCTATTGATTGTGTAAGTTGCTGTAGCAACAGCTTCTGCCCAAAAACTATAAGAAAGATTGGCTTTTGAGAGCATACATCTCACCCTCTCCATTATGGTTCTATTCATGCGTTCAGCTATACCATTCTGTTGAGGACTGTATGGTGTGGTTCTATGTCTTGTGATGCCATTCTCAGCACAATATTGATTAAAGAATCCCCCAAGGAATTTCAAGCCATTGTCAGTTCTTAAAAACTTCACTCTTCTTTCAGTTTGATTTTAAACTCTTGCTTTCCATTCTTTGAATTTCTCAAATGTCTGATATTTTGATTTAAGCATAAATGTCCACACCTTTCTTGAGTAATCATCAACTGAGGATAAGAAGTATCTAGATCCACTCCATGAAAGAGTCCTAGATGGTCCCCAAATGTCAGCATGTATATAGCCCAAAATATCCTTAGTTGAATGTTCTCCTTTTGTGAACTTAAGCCTTTTAGATTTGCCAAAGACACAGTGTTCACAGAATCTGAGTCGTTTAGAGCCTTTAGTCTTGATTATCCCCTGTTTTAGAAGTTCATTGAGACCTCCCTCACTTATATGAGAAAGTCTTCGATGCCATAACTCAATTTCTTCATCTCTATCACTTTGAGATATCAAAGCATGATTTTTAGAAATGACATTTCTAATCATATACAAGCCATTCTGTTTCAGCCCTTCAAGAACAATTCTAGAGTCTCTTAGAACTTTTAGAGAACCTCCATTTATAGTAATTGAACAACCAATTTCATCAAGTATACCCAAGGAGATAAGATTTCTTCATAAATCTGGAACATGTCTAACATCCTTCAGCAAGATTTCTCTATTGTGTTTAAGTTTGAGCATTACTGAGCCTATCCCCACGACTTTACATCCGCGGTTATCTCCCATGAATATTGAGCCTCCATCCCACAAATTCTAGGACACAAACCACTCCCTTAGGGAAGTCATGTGAAAGGTACACCCTGAGTCAAGGACCAAGTCTTCCTTCACCTCAGTTTTTCCATTCATGGCCTTTTCATTTGATGCTGCCAATACCTCAGAATATTAATATGCTTCATCACCAATAGAGAAATCTGCTTTTCCATGTTCCCTTGGCCTTTTAAAGTCTCTCTTCTTTAGGTCTGGACAATTTCTTTTGAAATGACCTTCCTTATGGAAAACAAAACACTTCAGCGGTGCTGTCTTATTTTTGTGAAACCTTTGCCCTTTAACAAACTTGTTCTTCTTATAATACTTACTTTTTTCCTTTTGAATACAAAGTCTTTGCACCTCCAGAACTCTTAGGATCTGTTTTGAACTCAAGCTGTTTGCATCTTATTGATGCAATTACAGCATCGGTTTTGATGCTAGTTCTTCCATACTTCAAAGTCGTTTTAACATCTTTGTATAAATCAGGAAGTGAGTTAATCAGAATAGTTGCTTCACTTTCACTCCCTAATTTCTCATCAGTTTGATTAATCTGAGAAGTCAACTTCTTGAATTCATCAAGATTTTCATCCATGGTTTTTGCACCATTCATTTTGAAAGTAAATAATTTTTCCCTAAGAAAAATCTTATTAGGCAAATCTTTCTTCACATACAATGCTTGTAGCCTATTCCATACATCATGGGCTGTAGATTCATCTATTACTTGCCTTAATACATTGTCAGATATATTCAGAATTAAGGCTCTATATGTTGTTTCCTCAATTGTTTGTTTCTCCTCTGAAGTAAGAGTTTCAGGTAGGGTTTTAGCATCTTCTAAGCCTTTAATTGCCTTCTGTTGAGTCAAGATTACTTTTATTCTTTTTGACCAAAGTCCAAAGTCTCCATTTCCAGTGAACTTCTCGATTTCATACTTATCTATTGCCATTAAAGAGTTCTTGAAGCTCTGATACCAATTTGTGAGAATTTAAAATTCCAAATGTGTTGTCAAATCACCCTCTTACACATGTACTATCACTCTTTAATAGACAAAACATTTCTCTTACATCTAACTTTCTCTTTTTTACTTTACTCTTTTCACAAGTACAAGAAAAAGCAAGTTTAATGTCTTTATCTTCTCTCTCCTTCAGATTATCAAGTTATTCGTAGAAGACTAACAATGGAGAAGAAGATGAACACTTACCTCAATCTGCAAACTGAGAAACAGAGAATAGAAGAGAAGATGAAACAACGATTATAGTGGTTCAGCAAGAAGCCTACATCCACTTCACAAGAGCAGCCATGGGAGTCTTCATTCAAGATCTTCAAGAAAGATTATTACAAAGGAAACCTACAAAAAAACTCTCTCTCTAGATTTTTCTCTCAACTGTTTACTCTCTGTATTACAATCATCTGTAACCTCACATTTGTAAGAGTAATATTTAATAAAACAGAAAGTCTAACAAACTTTTCTAATCTGTTTTATTTGTTGAGGTGAGTAAATGCATGGAGCAAGCTTAACTTCTTTTTAACTAATCAACAAGGTAAATGTTAATTCACCTTTTGTAACACATCTTTTAATTAGAATTGAAAATTCTGATTAATATATATGTGGCCGATTGCTTCAGGGTTGCTCTCTCTAATGTGGAAAAGCTATAGACTGTTCTTAACTGCTAGAAGTAGGGGGAAAATGAGTTGTAGTGTTGCATGAGGTTTTTTCGAGTCTATAAGTGTTAGGACATGTTGCCTAATCACACACACACGTAGGTGTCGCAACGTTTTTGCGACGCGGAGCGGCCGACGTCCTCTTTCAAAGGGTTTTGAAAAAATAAAAGAGATGGAGTTGCCACCAATCATTTTGGGTGTGATTGGTCACTTTTAAAAGAAAACTAGTCTACGAAAAGAGAAATTAGGTTCGGGGGTCGTTTGAGTGTAGGGAAGGTATTAACACCCTACAACACCCGTTAAAAACGGTAAGCCATATTTTATCTTATATTATCCAGTTAATTTTAAAACGTCCTTAATTTGAGAAAATAAATAATAGTTTATTAAAAAAACAATGTCTCATCCAATCAAACCTTAAGTTTAAAAATAAAGTAAGAGTTTTGATGTATTGAGGGAAAATTATCCTTAGTTAATTATCATATTAAATTTCCTTTTATTTAAAAGAAATTGTTTACCTCAAGAATTTGAGAAATTTATCTCAACTCCGTCATAGGATTTATATGATAATATTTAATTTTTAAAATACGTTGTTTTATTATTTTTTAGAAATGATTGGAGGATTTTCGTGTGCTTGCACGAGAGTCGAAACTCTACGAAAGTCACATTACTCAGCCCTCAAAACAAATATTATTCTATTTTACAAACGCAATTTAGATGAAAATATAATTTTGATTATGAAACCAAATTGAGTCTTAGGAAAATTCAAATTAAAGATAAAGTTGAGATTCATTTGAAATTTATATTTACAAAAATAATTAAAATTTATTCTAAAGATTTAAAATAAGGTAAAATTGGAAAAAGATTTGAAATCTTAAAATAAAAAGCAAATATACCATAATTTAATTGAAAATCAAGGGTGAAATATTGAAAAATATTGAATTATAAGTCAAATGTTAAAATTGTGAAATAACAAAATAAAGGTAACAATTTTGAAATTAAGCAAATATATCAAATTTGTAAATAAACATAGTCAATGACATTTTCTTAAATAACTAAAAATCTAAAATTTTCACCTTCTTCACGATTGTGATGTTCCGCCGCTACCTTCGTGGATCTGGATTTTCCGCCGTCGTCGTGAAGGTTGACGGAGACTGGAGGCCGAACTCTTGATGGAGCTTGGGATTGAAGAATGATGAGGTGATGAGGAAGATAGATGATGACGAGTGAGGAGAGAAAAAATGTAGGAGTTTTTTATGTTTTGGGAAATCCCAACATTTTGTCTTGTTCTCCTAAAATCCTCCTCCAAATTCTTCCCTCTCAAAGCCTCTACTTTTTGCTCAAACTCCTTCCTTTAAAACCTCTCTAATCACTTCTATTTATAGTGTTAATCCCATCCCTTTTCCATTTCATATTCTATATAAATCCAAATTTGAAATCCTAATCAAATCTAAAACTAACCAATCTAAACCAAATTAAAATCTAAAGTCAAATTTTAAAATTAAATGTCCATCATTTTTTCCATTTTATATCCTAGATAAATCTAAATTTGAAATCCTAATCACATCTAAAACTAACCAATCTAAACCAAATTAAAATCTAAAGTCGAATTTTAAAATTAAATGTCTTTCCATCCTTTTTCCATTTTATATTCTATATAAATTCAAATTTGAAATCCTAATCAAATCTAAAACTAACCAATCTAAAGTCAAATCTTAAAATTAAATGTCTTTCCATCCCTTTTTCCATTTTATATTCTAGATAAATCCAAATTTGAAATCCTAATCAAATCTAAAACTAACCAATCTAAACAAAATTAAAAATTAAAGTCAAATTTTAAAATTAAATGTCTTTGAAAATTCTTTTAAACAAATCTAGTCGAGAGATTTAAGTTTACAATCAATTTGAATTTATCATGGCCAAATATAAAATATAAAATCGAATTTTAAAATTAAATGTTTTTTTTATCAAATTTATCTCTTAAACAAATTCATTCGTAAGATTTAAACAATATTAAACCCTGAATTGAAAAATCTTAATTTATCTTGAAACAATATTAATTCGGAAGAAATCAATTTGAAGGTTTTAATTTTAAACCCTAAAATATAAAACCTAAAAAACTCAAACCCTAAATCGAAACCCAAAATCTCTTTAAACCTGAAACCCTGAATTGAAACCCCAAATCTCCTTAAATTTAAAACTCCGAATTGAAACCTCAAATCTCCTTAAATTTTAAACCCTGAATTGAAACCATAAAACTAAACCCTTAAAATAAAATGTTTTTTTCAAAAGTCCTTAAACGGGAGAAATTATTTGGTGCGTTTTCCCCAAAATCTCAAAAATAACAAGGAAAATAGGGAAGTATGAGATTAAATGATTTTAACAATCCATTGAGCGAAACACAAGGAAAAACCCTCAAACGAGGAAAACCTAGCAATAATGATAAACAAGGCCGGACAAAATACGGTGTCTACAGTAGGGAGTAATAGTTTATTTTTGAAATGTTCTCAATTCATGCATGCAATTGATTGTTCTCTCTTGTTTGTAAATGCTTTGTTTTTAAAAGTATCGAGGTTAGAGTTGATTGCATGCAACTTCATTCTTAGGAGAGATAATCAGAGTTTTCCTTGCTCGAGGACTAGCAAGATTTATCTTGGGGTTTTGATAACACTCCAAAAGTGCTAATATTTATCTCTTAAGTCTTGTAAATTAAGGAATTAATTATGCTTAATTGATATATTTTGTTGAATTTAATTGCTTAGGGTTAAATTGGACCATTACATTAAATTAGAGCTTAAAATAATATTTTAGTGGATAATAATGATTAATCGTTTTATGCGTTTATACCATATAAATTAATTAATCAAGTATTATCTCAATTGTGATTAGTGGTCTGGTGGTACAGGGGAGCCTTGCTAGAATGACTAGCAAGAGTTCAAGACTAAGGGAGGACAAAATTTCAATTATTTTTCCTCAGGCACAGGCCCTAGACGCTGCCTGTAGGGTCTACCAGACATCAGGCGTTGGAAATTTCTGTCTCTCGGGTTTTGCTTTATTTTTAGCGTTTTCTCTCTAGATTCTTAGGGTTTTCTCCCATTTTCTTCTATATCAAAGCAAAGACTTTGTTTATTTAGCTTGATTTTCACCCCGAGCAAGGTAAGTGCTCTAATTTGAGGTTAGGGGTTAAATTTGATGCGATTTATGAGGGTTTTAGTTCTTTAATTTCGAGCTTAGCATGACTGATTGGGCATTTACTCTTTCTTGCTTAATCCATGACTGTGTTAGATTTCTAGACGGACAATCTCGTTTTCTAGCATGCTCTATTGTTATAGATTAGCGATGTCGTGCCTTTCCTAATCGACTTAGTAACACAGAGGAGTAGAACAAATCAAAGTATCATATTAAACATTGTGAATGTTGATTACTTCAGGGTTGCCGGGTAATCAATTAGCATTTAGGATGTTTAATTGAATGTTCGTCATAAAATGCTAGTTACTGCTTTAGTTAATTTAGAATTGATCAATCCGAGTTAATTAATAGCATCGTTTAATTAGAATTAAAAATTATGATTAATATATATGTGGCCGGTTGCTTCAGGGTTGCCGGGCAACCGTTTATGTGTTTAATTATGCTTTTGCTAAGTATGTTTGAATCCCAATGAATCGAGTTGCATCAAGGTCAACCCCGACCCTTAAAATTAGGAGCACATGTAATTAGTTTTAATTCACCGTTAGCTACTTTTTATGCTTTCCTTTAATTTTCTGTTAGCAATCCCCCTTTTATTTATCGTTTTATTTTATTGTTTTAGTTAATTAAAAAGCAAATATAAATTAATTAGGAGAAAATAATTTAGGTTCCCTACGGATCGACCCGACTACCACTAGCTGCAAAGCTCAGTTGTAGCAGTATTATAAATGTTATTTTGGCGGGACTCGACATCCCGAAATTTATAGGATATTCCAAAATCCTACTACCATGCATGCACAAAATCCTGCTCGAGGATGGAGCGAAACCTTTACGAGAGCCCAAAGGAGGCTCAACCCAGCGATGAAGGAGGTAGTAGTGTCTGAGATCCTCAAACTCCACGAAGCAGGGTTTTATCGCAGGTTTATCAAGGACTTCTCCAAGGTTGCCATGTCAATGATGTACCTCCTTCAGAAGGATGTCAGGTTCGATTTTGGGGAGGAGTGTAGAAAAGCCTTCGACCTACTGAAGGATAGTTTGACGAGCGCGCCCATCATACACCCACCCAGTGGGATTTCCCATTCGAGATAATGTGCGACGCCAGCAACTATGCCTTCGGAGCAGTGCTTGGTCAGAGGATCGAGAACAAGAGCCGTGTCATTTATTATGCCTTCAGGACGCTCAATCCAGCGCACTGCAATTATACGGCAACAGAAAAAGAACTTCTTTCTATTGTATTTGCGCTAGATAAGTTTCGTTATTATATTATTGGTTCTCAAGTAACTGTTTTCTCTGACCATGCAGCTGTTCGGTACCTGATGACCAAGAAAGAAAGGAAGACCTCCTGCCTCTTAATGAAGAAGAATACCTGATGACATGATGACCAAGAAAGAAAGGAATACCGGATGACCAAGAAAGATAGGAGAGGAGTGGAGAACCCGGTAGCCGATCATCTGAGCCGCTTGGTCAGAAAAGAAGACCTCCTCCCTCTTAATGAAGATTTTCCCGACGAGACACTCTTCAGAATTCATGCAGTACTTTCCTGGTATGCAGACATGGTAAATTACTTAGTTACAAGTAATTTTTCTTCTGGCTTCTCTTCGGCTAGGAAAGCTAAGCTGAAAAGCGACACTAAATCCTATGTTTGGAAGGATCCCCATTTATGGAAGTTCTGTTCTGATCAGATTATTAGGAGGTGTGTCCCTGAGCATGAACATGCATCCATTATTGCTTTCTGTCATATTTATGCATGTGGGGAACATTTTGGGCCTAGAAGAACCGCTAAGAAAGTTTTAGATAGCGGGTTTTACTGAACTTCCCTGTTTAAAGATTGATATGAATTTTGTAAAACCTGCGATAAATGTCAAAGAGTAGGGTCAATATCAGGTAGAAATGAGATGCCTCAAACATATGTTTTAGTTTGTGAAATCTTTGATGGTTGGGGCCTGGACTTTATGGGACCCTTTCCCTCCTTCTTGTGGTTTCTCTTACATTTTGCTGGCTGTCTTTAAGTGGGTTGAGGCGAAAGCCATAAAGACCAACAATTCTAATACTGTTGTTAGGTTTGATCAGTCGAACATTTTTACCAGGTTTGGAATCCCATGATCCATAATAAGTGACCAGGGAACTCATTTCTGCAACTGATCTGTGGAGGCCTTGCTGAGGAAGTATGGGATGCATCATCGAGTGTCCACCGCCTACGATCCTCAAGCCAACGGGCAAGCTGAGGTCTCTAACAGAGAGGTAAAATCAATTCTAGAAAAAACCATGAGACCGAGCAGGAAAGATTGGAGCGTTCGTTTGCAGGATGCTTTGTGGGCATCCCGCACAGCCTTCAAAACCACTATAGGTATGTCCCCATACATGTTTGTTTTTGGGAAGGCTTGCCACTTACACGTGGAGATTGAGAACAAGGCATTCTGGGCAATCAAGATATGTAACATGAGCTCTGACGAAACTGACGAGGCACGACTACTTCAGTTACAGGAATTGGACGAGCTGCGTTTGGACTCCTATGAGAACTTGAGGATCTATAAGGAAAAGTCCAACCAGTTTCACGACGGAAAGATCTTAAAGAAAAGTTTCGAGGTCGGTCAGAAAGTTCTGCTGTTCAATTCTCGCCTGAAGTTCATGTCAGATAAGCTTCGTTCCCGTTGGAAATGACCCTACATTATAACTAATTTTTTTCCTTATGGCACTGTAGAGATTCAGAGCTTGGACTCAGATGAGATGCATAAAGTGAATGGGCACCGTTTGAAGGTTTTTCACGAGGGTGACGCCGAGTGCTATATGTTGGGTTTTATGTCCTAAAACTCGTAGTTTGTAAATTGTTTGAATGTATATATTCTATTTCAATAAAGTTGTTATTGAATTTTAGTGAATTGTGTTTGTATTAACCTATACCAATAACTAACACCCATGGCGATAGTGTAAGTACTTGAACTTCATGTGTGACATGAATGTGGATCAAGTTCAAGTAGACAGCCAAAATGGTCTATAGTATAGGGATAAGGCTGGGTACCTTATCCTGGGAACACTATTGGACGCGGCTCACTTTATATAGTACAAAACGATGTGATTCGAATCGTTTCATGTAGAGACATGGGAGTGAGGGCGTCCTGTGCAATGAGTTTGCACAAGACCGAACAAAAAAAAAAAAAAAATCGCTCTTTCTTTATAACACAGTTTACTGTAAAGACCGTTTTTATTTCATTTGATGACTTAGGTAACTCGATCTCAATCCTGAGCTCACTATGAACTCCTGTTTATTCGACCTTATCCTTTGACTTGTACGGGTAAGAGTGGCCAGATCGCCGACTCAATAAGCCTACCATCTTGGGGATAAGATCGAATAAGTGGCTGGGGACATAATTGTGCGAGATGGAATTCAGTCCTACCCACTTTAAGGGTTAGTAGAGAGGTTGTTCCCTTAAGTACTGACTCCAGGTCTTGAACAATGGGCCCATCCTCTCCTAATCAGGGAGGAATCTTATTTGATGGTTGGACCACAAATCAATTGTTCATTAGAGGTGTCAGTGGTACTTAAGGAACAAGATATAATACAAGGGTTAAACGGTATAAATGACCCGTTGTGATTACGAACAACCTGTGAAGGTTCGACTTACTGATGATAGTTATATCAAGAGGACACAATATATCTACAGTGAGGAGAGTGCAACCCTTGGACTTTAGTGGAGTCTCCGGGGGTTAACGAATGTTGGTTAGTTCGGTTGAAAGAGTTTTGACCGGATAATCTCGTATCGTTGGAGCTCATGATCTGTAGGTCCTTACGGTTCTCCTGGCTAGCTCGGATAAAGCCGTGAAACAATATAAAAGAATAGAAAAAAATTTGAATCGTTCAAATTCGGGTTTGTGGAAGAATTTGGACATATTTAAATATGATTTAAATATGAGATTGGTCTACAATATGAATTGGATTCATATGCAAAAAGTCGGTTTTCGGAAAACCGGGTTTAATTATATTATTTAATTAATATTTGATATTGAATTAAATAATATTAATTAATATATATATATTTTTTTTATTAATTAAAAAGTTTAATTAATAAAATAATTATTATTATTTTTAATAATAATAATATATAAATATATATATATATATATACATGTGTCTTACATGCAAGATGTAAGACACATGTAATATATACAAGGTATATATATGTGAAACGTCAGATCAAATAAAAAAAAAAAAACAAAACAAAAAAACAAAAACAAAAATGAGTGCTCTTTGGGGTATACGAATTGTTTATGTTTTCAATTTTGAAATTTCTTCTTCTTCTTCGGCCGCAGCTCTCTGTGAAGAATAAAATTGTTTTTTCTTCTGTGAGCTTCTTCCTTCTTTTCTTTTGTAAAAGGAGTCCCACTACTCCGTTTCTCGGCCCGAGGATAGCGGGACTACCGGGGGTGGTCCACGAAGATTTCGTGAGAAGGATCGGTGAGCTCGTGAGGAGCTTCTGGCGGTGAAAATTGAAGAAATTCGAACGACAAGGGTATGTGTTCTAATTTCTCTTTTTCATTGTTTTTGCATGTTTTCGTTTGTTTAAATTGATGAAATTAGAGTGTCTATGATCCAAATCGCTTCCGCTGCGTTCCATGCGCTCCATCACTATAACGTTACATTACTTCTAGCGCCACCCGAGTACGAGAAGGGATGAGAGTGTGCGAGAGTACAGTCGAGCAATCGACTCTAAAAATTTACGCTTCTCGGAGGCACCCGAGCTTGGACTGTAATTCTGTTATTTATTGTTTTTTTTTGTTTTTGTTTATTTTAGCTTTTGATGTTTGTTGTTTGTTTATTCTCTATCCGTCGACCCCCACAAAATTCAGGGGAGGTTTTCTCTTTCCTTAGAATTTTGTTGTTTAAATTGTTTTAATGCATTGGGGACAATGCATCTTTTAAGCTGGGGGGTGGAGTTTGTTGAAAGAAAGACTTCTTTGTTGTTGTCAGGCATGTGTATACTCTGATTTTTAGATTAGAATCTGGTTGCATGTTGTCCGATGATGACGGTCCGTGATATGCTTGTGAACACTCCGTATTTGTGTAATTCAAAAATTTTGACAATGTATGCACACTTTGAGCCTATTTAAAAAAAAAAACTGTTATTTCCATACATTACTGAGCATACATCCATCTTATTCTCAGTTCTGTAGGCTTAGAATGATTTTATTTGGTCTGAAACCTTATTGTCACCCCGAAAGGTACCCTTAGGGAGGCTTGATGTGTTAGAAGTAGTAGTAATTCAATTGTTTATAGCGGAGCTATTGCCTATAAAAAAAAGAGAAAAGAAGTAAGCATGAAAATAAAAACTCTAGAGTTGCTCATCTTTCTTGTGTTGCTCGTGTAACCAGGGGCGATCGTGTAACCCACGGTTGTCACTGCATGAAAGGGGAACTAATAGAAGTGAGCATTAGTCCTTAAAAACGTGAAGCGAAATTAAGCTTGACGTGTTAGGCTCTCTTGGAGAAAAAAAAAAAGGTGGTTCAAAAGAAACAAAGGGTACAAAGTACTCAAAGAAAAGAAAAGAAAAGAAAATATAAATAATATAGGCCTTTTGTTTTGTTGCTCTTTCTGTCACTAAAAGCCGTTAGACTGTTCTTATCGCCAGAAGTAGGGGGAAAACGAGTTTTAGGGCTGTATAAGGTTATTTCGGGCTTACAAGAGCTAGGTTAAGAGGTTCTAAACACACACACACATAAGGGAATAGGAGTTAAATTTTGGAATGTTCTCAGCTTTTGCATGCACTTGGTTGTTTTCAATTTATTTAAATATCTTGTTTCACAAGCATTGAGGTTAGAGTCTTCAGCATGCAAAGTCATTCTTTGGAGATAATTTAGAGTATACCTTGCTCGAGGACTAGCAAGATTCAGGTCGGGGGTATTTTGATAGATCTAAAATAGAGCTATTATTATGTCCTTAATATTGGCTAGAACCATGCTCAATATTGATTAAAATGCCTTTTTGTAGGAAAACTCATGGTCGAGAGCTTGAGAAGTCCGAGGACGTGTTTCGGGGCTAAAATAGACGCTTTAGAGCTTCATGGACGCATCGGGAATGAGGGAGCTTCAAGTATGAAGGCATCTCCAAACCCGAGAGCAAGCGTTAAGCAGTGATAGCTCCAAAATAGAGCTATTATTTACTCCCTAATATTAGCTAAAACCATGCTCAATAATGATTAAAATGCCTTCTTGTAGGTGATTTCATGGTAGAGAGCTCGAGGAGTCCGATGACGTGTTTTGGGGCTAAAAGCAACGTTTTAGAGCTTCATGAACGCATCAGGAGTGAAGGGGCTTGAAGAATTGAAGAAATGGAAAAATTTGCCATTGAAAGGCAAAATTTTGCCAACAATCCCGAGAGCAAGCGTTGAGCGGCAGCGTCGAGACGCTGGCTCAACACTGCCCTAGCGTCTCGACGCTCCGACGGCTTTAAAAGCCTTTCTTCTCCGATTTTAGCCGCAAGTTTTGTTCCATTTTTGGTTTCTCCACCATTGTTAGGCTCGGGTGGGAGCTCTAAACTTGTATTTCTTCCATTACTTCTTCAATAAAGAACCAACATTAGTGATTTCTCTTGATTTGCACAACGGGGAGCTAAGGTAAGTGCTCTAATTTGAGGGTTAGGGGTAATCTTGATGCTTAGTGAGGGTTTGTATGAATTTCTAGCTTAGTTTTATTTATCTCTTGCATCTCCAATCTGTGTTAAGAACGAATAGCATGCCTTTCGAATTAGGATTGACACCCATAATTGTTACGCATGTTAGTAGGCTAAGCATTAATTCTTGATAGGCTTTAATGCATCGTAGCGAGGGTCTAGCTCGTGGCTAATCAATTCGAGCCCAAGTGACAGTGGGGGTATGAGTTGATTAACGTTTTCACGGTGGGCTCAAGGTTAGGAGACAAATCGAATTAGTCTTAAGAAATGATTCGTCGCAATTATACCCGTTACTGTTTTCATGATTAATTGATGGCTTATCACCTAGATTAATTAAGAAGCATGTTTAATTAGAATTGGCGCCTCTAATTAATTCTTTGGGGTGCTTCGGACCCGTTTGGGACGAAGCATTTTGCGTGCAAGAAATAGAACTACTTTGCTAATTAGAATCCCTATGAACTAAGCGCATCAAGATAAACCCCGACACTCGAATTAGGAGCACGTGTCACATTTAATTGTTTTCGCTCTTTACTTTTCGCATTTATTTTCCCGTTAGTTTAGTTTCAATTAACTCCCCCTTTATTTGCTTTTGAGTCTTAGTTTCAAAACAAATAGAAATTAGCTAGGAGAAAATAATTTAGGTTCCCTGTGGTTCGACACCCGTTACCACTAGCTGCAAAGCTTAGTAGTTTCGGTATTTATAAATGTTATTTTGGCAAGCCTCGACAACTTGACATTAGAGTAACCCAAAAGTGCTCTACCAAGCAGCAGCGTCGAGACGCTGCCCTAGCCTTTCGACCCTGCTTCGTCAAATTTTCAGGAAAAACCCGAGAGCAAGCGTCGAGCGGATGCTGCTCGATGCTCCGAACGCGAAATGTAAATTTTAGGGCGTAGCGTCGAGACGTTGCCCTAGAGTCGAGACGCTCCGACGATTATAAAGGCCATAAGTCTGATTTTTGGCTCATCTTCTCCACGGATTTTTGGCTCGGGATTGCGGGTTCTCCACCATTTTTGGCCCTTTTTCTTCCTTATCTTGTATGCAACTAAGTCTTTCCATGGAGTGTTGGATTTATTCATCCTCCATGGAATGCTAAGCAAGGTTAGTGCTTAATTTTGAGCTTGAGATTGTAAAACTATGGATTGAAGGGGAGATTTGCCCTCATGTGTATGTTTAGCTAATTTGAACTTTTTGCATCTCTTTCCTTTGTTTTTCTTCAATTCTAGCATGTATAGCTTAGTTAGGATTGACTCCTTAATTCCTATGCATGATAGAACGCCAAAGATTAAGACGTATAATTGCCTATATCGCTAAGTAGCAAGGGCTTAAGCATGGCTAGGTAATTCAAGCTCAAGTGACAGTTGGGGGAATGAATTAGTTAACGTTTTCATGTTAGGCTTTGGGCGAGAGAGAAATCGGGTTAATTTTAGGATTAATTCGTGGCAATGTTCCCGTTACTAGCCTTTGGTTAATTTAAGATTAGCTACCTTGAATTGATTGTTGGCCAAGTATAATTAGAATTGCACTTTTCTAATTATGTCTTTGGATCGTTTGAGTTAGAAATTAACCAATCGAGTTGTGTGCTGAAGCATTTTAGCTAATTATTTCCGTCATCGATGAACTGAACGTCCATAGCGATCAATCCCATTACTCGAAATTAAGCATGCTCGTTTCATTTATCACTTTGCCGCTTAATTTTCCGTTAGCGTTTGAATGTTTGGAGCTCCCTTTCCACAAACTAAATTCCCCTCTTTTTATCACTAGCAACTTAAATTTAGTCAAATTTGAATTTAACATATTTCTCTGTGGATCGACCCCGTTACCATTAAGCTGCAAAATGCTCGGTGGATTCGGGTATATAAATATTATTTTGGCAAGCCTCGACAACTTGAATTTAGGCGAACATTCGAAAAGTTCACTCTACCAAGCTACATCCACACATATTGTTAAACTAACACTAATTGCATTAAAGATGTTCTTTTTATTGTCATGTATGTTTATTTTTTTATTCATGGTGAGGTAAACATTAAAAATAATGGATATGTAGATTATTAATCTAAAAAACTCTACCATGTTAAGTGAGTGCTACCACCATATTTTTTCGGTTAGATTTTTTTTTAAAACATGTTTATGCTTGTTGACAAAAGAAATGGTATTGGTAGGGTGAGGTATCCATCCCATACCATAAAAAAATAATGGAGTGAATGCAGGGCCCAACCAGGTTCACCCGGGTGACCTCTTGATCTTCTGTCAAATGCTCTACTATTGAGTTATGGACCCATTTTCATTTCAAAATATTTACTATTTTATTTGTACATTTTGTAATGTAAAAAGTATTCTCTATAATCTAGTTGTAAATATATGAAAATCAACTTAGTGAGAGTTACTCTTTTCTATGAGTTCATAGTGGTATTTGCTCTCTCACAATTGTGAATGTTAAGAGTGTTTGGTGATAAACGTATATGAAAACATATATATACTTGGTGAATTGGATGAAAATTAGAGAAGAAAAATATCATCTACGAGAAGAAAACTGAAAATTTATACAAATTGATTTGATTACTTAAGTATTTTAGATTTATTAACAACATGTTTGTTTTGAGTATATGATTAATAATGGTATAAAACTTCTTACAAATCTCACGCCCGCATTTACATATACGTATATTTATCCGAGGAATTGAACTCTAGTGTCCAAAATATACGTACATGCATATTTCTTCTTACAATTCTCACGCCCGCATTTACATATACGTATATGTATCCGAGGAATTGAATTCTAGTGTCCAAAATATACATACATGCATATTTATTCTCGTGCTTGAAATTTAGCCTCTATGTTTTAGACCTATCACAAAGAATTGTATTTCAACAATTGAAACAGTTCAATTGTATGAAATTATGAATTATGATAATCTCACGAAAAATCACATTATTAGTTGATGAACTTATACACAAAGGTATTTTACCCCTATATTCAAGTTTATTCCTTGATTAAAATAGTCGAGGACAAAGACTTCGAGATTGCCCAACTGAGGAATCAGATGCAAAGTCGTGAGGTCGCGGAGTCAAGTCTAACTCTTGCGGCCAGAAAGGGTGACAAAGAAAAAATTGTCATCCAGGAAAGCCAAGCGCAACACTCAACGTCGGTCGCTTCCTTATCTGTCCAACAACTGCAGGACATGATTACCAACACAATCTGAGCCCAGTATGGTGGACCAGCGCAGAGCACCCTCTTGTATACAAAATCGTATTCCAAGAGGATCGACAACTTGAGGATGCCCACCGGGTACCAGCCGCCGAAATTTCAACAGTTCGATGGGAAGGGCAATCCTAAACAGTACATTGCCCACTTCGTCGAAACGTGCGAGAACGCTGGAACTCGAGGAGACTTGCTGGTTAGGCAATTCGTCCGAACTTCGAAAGGAAACGCCTTTGCCTGGTACACCGACTTGGAAACCGAGACGATTGACAGTTGGGAATAGTTTCAGAGAGACTTCTTGAATCACTTTTACAGCACGAGGCGGACAGTCGGCATGTCTGAACTCTCGCACGCTAGCCAAAGAATGGGCGAGCCAGTCGTCGATTTCATTAACCGTTGGAGATCGTTGAGTCTTGACTGCAAGGACCGACTCACAAAAGTGTCTGCTGTCGAGATGTGCATCGGCGACATGCATTGGGGACTTCACTACATCCTACAAGGGATAAATCCCCAAACATTCGAGGAGTTAGCAACTCGCGCCCATGATATGGAGCTGAGTATTGCCAATAGAGGAAACAAAGACCTCTTAATCCCCGACGTAAAGAAAATAAAGACGGAAATGAAGGGCATTGAGAAGATCACGAAGAATGTCGTGAAAGAATCTATGGTCGTCAACACGGCCCCTTTAAGGTTTTCCTCCAAAGGAAAGGAAAACAAGATGGAAAAAGGAAATGACGGAGGTGAGAGACGTCGCCTTACTTTAAAAGAGAGACAAGAAAAAGTCTACCCGTTTCCAGACTCTGACATTCCAGACATGTTAGAGCAATTGCTGGAAACACGACTCATCCAACTTCCCGAATGTAAACGACCAGAAGAGTTAGGAAAGATAAATGATCCTAACTACTACAAATATCACCGGGTCGTCAGTCATCCAGTAGGGAAGTGTTTTGTTCTGAAAGAGCTAATCATGAGGTTAGACGGTGAAAAGAAAATCGAGCTGGATCTTGACGAGGTAGCTCAGACAAATCATGTCGCCGTAACAATGAACTCCGGCATTCAGTTACCTCCAGATTCATTTGAGAAACAAAATGAAGGTCTGATCCAGTTTGGGACTTTCGAACCAATACTTGTTCAGTTCAGATGTGAGGTCCCAAAGAAGACGTCGCAGGTGATAGCACTCTAAAAGTGCTAATATTTAGCTCCTAAGTCTTGTAAATTAGAATAATTATTTGGGCTTAATTGATATATTTTGTATAATTTAATCGCTAAGGGGTAAACCGGGCATTTACGATAATTAAGAGCTTAAATGAATATTTTAGAATATTTTATTAATTAGTCGTTTTGAGTGACTAAGCTACATTAATTAAATAATCTAATTTTAACTCAAAATAGACTAATGGCTTAATGGTGTAGGTCTTGTTGAGGGAATGGTGAAGCCAGGGTTCAAATCCTGGTGGGAGCAGAATTTTATTATTTTTGTAGAAAGTCAACGGTCAACAGTCAACGGTCAACACCACGCCCAGACCCTCGCCCGCGCGCAGCCTCGCGCCCCAGCGCCCTCGCCCTCGCCCGCGCGCCCTATCCGTGACTGTAAATGCCCGTCATTAAAAGTGCAAAAATTTGCCCGTCATTAAAAGTCTAAAAAAAAGCGGTGTTTACCATTTTTCCATTCTCCGTAGCGTCGAGACGCTAGGACAGCGTCTCGACGCTACTCTAAAGTATAAAAAGAACATTTTCGCGATTTTAGGTCATTCCATCTTCGTTTTGGGCTCGAGATTGACGTTTTTTCACTATTTTTGAAGCTCTTCTTCTCCATTTGGGTTGTATGAACTCTACAACCTCCATGGAAGCTTGGAATACTCCATCTCCCATGGAAGGCTAGAGGTAAATGCTTGATTAGTTGGTTGAGGGATTGATTTCTATTGTATTTAGGTGAGATTTATGCTTTATATGAATGTTTAGCATATGTGTATGAACTCTTGCATCTCTTTCCTGTATTAAGAACGAATAGCATGCCTTTCTAATTAGGATTGATGCCCATAATTGTTACGCATGTTAGTCGGCTAGCATTGATTCCTGATTAGTTTTAATGCAAGTAGCGAGGGTCTAATCGTGCCTAATCAATTTAACTCTATGTGACGAATGGGGTATGAATTGATTATCGTATCGCGGTGGGCTCAAGGTTAAGAGAGAAATCGAATTAATTTTAGGATTAATTCGTCGCGATGTTACCCATTACTGTTTTCTGATTAATTTAGGACTAATCACCTTGAATTGATTAAGAGGCATGTTTAATTAGAATTGTCTGTTTCTAATTAATTCTTCGGGGTGTTTGTATCGGTGTCGAGCAAACATTTCGCGTGCATGAGCATCTCCGCTAATTTCCATGTTTATCGATGAACTGAAATACAATAGAGCAATCCCGATACTTTCTAATTAAGCATACTTGTCAATTTCATATTTCCCTCTTTAATTTTCCGTTAGCGCAATTCTTTGCATGTTAGTAATTTTCCAAACAAAACCTCCCATTGTTTTTACTTCATTACAAATTCAATTTAATTAAGTTAGGATTATAGCTTGCTCCCTGTGGATCGACTCCGTTGCCACTAGCTGCAAAACTTAGTGAGTTCGGATTATAAATATTATTTTGGCGGGTTTCGACAACCCGAAATTGGTAGGACATTCAAAAATCCTACCACCAGCAGGTAAAAACCGAACCTGTCGAAGATGAAGATGAAGGTTGGACCGTCGTAACTCGTCGGAAAATGCGATGACAAAGATCTGTCCAGAAAGAAACCCGCCTATTTCAAGAGTATAGGCGAAAAAGCAAACTTCCAAAGAGGAAAGGAAGAAAGAGTACGAGAAGGCCTAAGCTCGTTGTTGGAGGAAAACAAAGACCTCCCTCGACCCCAACAGCCTATGACCCTACGGGAATTTTTCCCCAAGGGATTCTATAATGAAAAGCAGGAAGAAACATTTGGAACTGCTACATGCCACGTCGTGGGTATAATCGAGGACGATAACACTACTCCAAGCTTAACGGAGTTGGTAACGAAGTTGGAGGAAACACCTTCCCTCGAAGTAGCGGAGTTGCCTCAAATGGACGAAACTACTCTTATCGACGCGTTGAAGGACTCTAATGTTTCAAATACTTCAACCTGTACAGCACATGCATGCACATCCTGTTGCATGTCTATAGGTTTCACCGACGAAGATTTGATGTTGTGATCGAAACCTCACAATAGACCTTTGTTTGTCTCAGGGTACATCCGAGAACAGAAGGTTGGTCGAATCCTCATTTATAATGGATCAACTGTCAATATAATGCCGAAATCAGTCATGAAAGAGGTTGGCATCTTAATGGAAGAGTTATCAAGTAGCAGGCTGGTAATCCAGGGCTTCAATCAAGGAGGACAGCGAGCGATCGACATGATTCGCTTGGAGCTCATTATTTGGGACTTAAAAGCACATACCCTATTTCATGTTATAGAGTCCAGGACTGACTACCTACAAAATATTATTAGGTCGCCCTTGGATTCATGGAAATGGGGTAATAAGTTCCAGCTTACATCAATGCTTCAAATTTTATCAAGATGGTGTAAAAAATGTTAAGGCAGACACTAAGCCATTTTCAGAGGCCGAGTCTCACTTTGCGTGTTGGGTTTTATGTCCTAAAACTCGTGGTTTGTAAACTGTAATGTTTGAAAATATTCTATTTAGAATTAAGAGATTAGTTTTATTCAGTAAAGGAGTTTACTGGAATAAAGTGAAACGTGTTTAAGTTAACCTATACCAATGACCAACACCCTTGGCTGAATATGAGTACTTGAGCCTCATGTATGACATGATTGTGGATCAGGCTCAAGTAGTCAGTAGAAACGGTCTATAGTATACGGATAAGGCTGGGTACCTTATCCTGGTAACACTATTGGATGCGGCTAACTTTGTATTGTACAGAACGATGTGATCCGAATCGTTCCACATGGAGATGTGAGAAGTGAGGGCGTCCTGTGTAAAGAGTTTACACAAGATCAAACCGCGTATTAAGTCACTTTCTCTTTATAACTCTGTTTACTGATTGAGACTGACTTATACACTTTGATGGCCTAGGTAACTCGAGCTTAATCCTGAGCTTGCCATAATTCCTGCTTATTCGGAAGTATCCTTTAACTTGTACGGGTGTCAGTGGCGGAACGCCAGCTCAATAAGCCTACCAACTTGGGGATAAAGCCGAATAAGTCACAACAACAAATATAACCTATTATAGCTTTGTAAAATAACTTTTATAAAATAGGTTATTAAATCCAAAAAAAAAATATTAAAAAATACAATTCATTTGCTAAAAAAGGGTTTATGCTAAAAAATAGGGTAGGGCAGGGCCGCCTTCACCATTTCACGAATGAAACTGAGAGAATCTCTCATTTCATGCTAAATTTCTCCACCATCTCTCATTTCACGCTAAATTTCTTCACCTTCACAATATCTCTGCGGAAAATCGACTATCAACGACGAATCAATCAAGAAATTTTGTAATGTGATGCTTTATTGTTCTCGGGAAAATCAACGGAGAAGAAGTCACGAGAGTTTTCATTGTCGTCTTCATCATCCCGTTGGTTCTTAATCGGTATGATTTTCTTCATTCTTGTTTTAATAGCCAGATTATTCACTTCCATGGTGAATTTGGATTCTGCTATTGGTTTTTCAGAATCCAATTCTTCATTTGTATTCTGCTATTGGTTTTTCAGATTATTCCGCCTAACCCTACTCTATTAACATGGTGAATTTGGATTCTGCTATTGGTTTTTCAGATTATTCACTTCATTTGTAGGGGTAGTTTAAGAGAATTAAAGATATGAGGTAGTTTAAACTTAGTGAAGGTGAATGAACTTGTATTATTGTAATCTGCTATTGGTTGAGGAAGTAAACACCATAATCAATTAGGTCATTTCTAAAATTTCTCATAATCGTAATCTGTTTGCCCTGTTTTTGGATGTGAGGATGGAGGAGAATGAACTTGTATTATTGAGATTGTGTTTCATTTTTTGTTTTTGTCTTGAGAAATAAATAATAATAGGGAGGGGGAAGTGTTTGCTCTGTTTTTTGATGTAAGGAAGGAGGAGAATGAACTTGTATTATTGAGATTGTGTTCATTTTTTTGTTTTTGTCTTGAGAAATAATAATAATAGGGTAAGTTAACTTGTTATAAAAAAAATCATGTCACTTCCTTCCGAGTCTGTGTCTGGTTGGGTTATTTGTTTTGCATTTTGTTTTCCCTCTTCTTGCCATGGTATAATTAAAAATTATATGCACCTGACTTGATTCTTTAAAAACTTTCTTAATCTAAATAAGTTCAGTATTGTCAACACCCAACACCAACACCAACACCAACAGTGCACTATAACTTTTGTGTTCAATTTTTTGTAAATTACACTTGGTGTGTTTGGCATGCCTTTTGAAAGAGGTGTTTATTAAGTGAAGCACGTATGACGGAAGCTGTTTTGGAAGAAAATGAGTCAAATGCTTCCTCTCTAAGTACTCTGTATTTATTTCTAGAATTTCTCAAACTACTTTTGAATTTTGATTAATGAAAACTTTTAAAATGCTTTTAATTGTTCAAAAGCACTCTTTACCACTCTAAAATTTACCAATTTATAAAGAAAACACTTTTAGTCATCCATAATGACTTTAAATGGCATGTCAAACACACATCTAGATTGGTACTAATTCTATGGTAGTGAAATTGTTTACGCAATATATCAACTTCATTTTATATTTCTTTTGCATTTTACTTTGTTATTTCTGTTATGATCACTACATGTTTGTATTTATTCTATACTTTTTCTCTTTTCTTTTCTATTTGCTTTCTTAGAAAACTTTGTATTAGCTTTAGGAGAGTTGTGGTACTGGTTGGATCAAGATTGGATAGTTGTTGACTGTGAGGTCTTTTAAAACTGAACCATGTAAATTTTAGCCTCTAATTATGAGCTATCAACATAACCATTTGCTGTAATTATCTGGTGCATAAATCTTGAGAGTTGTCAACGGGTAGGGATTTAGTCAAAGGATCTATTTGATTGTCAACTAATGCAATCATTTCTTAACTTGATTCTACAATCTGCTAGATTATCATAAGATTTATCATAAGATTTAATGTAACTTGAAATATGAAATGATTTGTGAAAGAGACATAGAAACATAAATTATCCTATTAATTGTGGGGCTTTTCTAAGAAATTTCATATTGAAAGATGCCCTCCACTGTTTATAGATTTGAATGGTCATTTTCTTCCACTCCCTTTCTTTTTGAAGGACTTGAAAATTAAAAGACTGGAAATAATTCCTAAAATAATTAATTTTTTGGATTGGACTCGAACATATCCCCATTCTTAAGACCTATCGTCTGATCTCATGGCTCTCTTGAGTCGGCCATGGATCAGAGGAGCAAACACCACAACAGAACACATAATAAACTGAGCCATAAGAAAGTGACTGTTTTTGCACTCAAACAGACTCCTCATTATCCCAACCCAAAAGCATTGACTACTTGGAATAATGGGTAAAAAAATAAAAACAAGCTACTCACATGGGATAGCCTGCAAAAGCAAAGCTTAGCCAAGCCATCTCTCTTCCTATCTATATCTATCTATCTATATATATATTTATATATTAAAAATTCAAAATGCTGAGAATTTAGAGTGGAAAAAGAAGGCAGGATGAGATGAAGAAGGAGACGAAACAATACTTCCTCAAAAGGAGAGGGAGGGGCAAGAGAAAGGGTATCTCGTGAATCTTAAATTTTGAAACTTTAGAGAAAAGAAAAGAAAATAAAAAAGGGTTATTTGTTATCTTTCTTTTTCTGTGTTATTTTGTATTCTTTTTAGGAAGCTTCTTATGAGTTAAAGATGGGATTTGTTTAAGCTTTTGAAGGGGAAGGTGTGGAGTGGAGTGTTTGGTTTGTAGGCAAAAGCAAATCCCACTTTTACGATTTACAAGTTAAAAAATGGGATTTGGTTTGCGATTTTCTGGCAAATTTGGAGCTAAAGTTCCAATTTCAACACCAAATCCCACTTTGCATATGGAGTCCAAAGTCATTCTCATCAACAATTCCTGCATGTCAACTTCTTGTTTCTCTAACACGCCCGACTTAAAATTCCTGACAGCTTCACACTCTACTCTCTGAAAACTATTGTACTGAAATCCCTCAAATTCTTCGATGCAAATTCAAAGCTCACAGTTTTCCTTTGTTTCCTCCACAACTCTCCATCTACGTTGAATATCCTATCTCCAAGAAGCACTTCCATGTACGAATGATATACTAATCCCTATCACCAAAATTACATTCTTTAATTACTACCTGTTTTTATAAAACAATTCCCCGTTTGGGCGATCAAATGTATCTTATATTGTGAGTGAGGTCCCTTCATCCTTTCAATTTTTTTTAAAAAAAATACAAAAACATACCTTAAGATAATTAGCAAAGTTGGTCTTCAGAATGTGTTGAACATTGGCATGGTCGACAATGTAAGTATATGTAGTGAAAGGCATAGGAACCACAACAGATTTTGAGAGATTAAGGTAACCCAGAATCCAATCATGCATTCTGTGGGTGGAGGGCTACCTACCAATTGGAGTGGCAGCATATCTAATCAGAGGCAGCAGGAAGTTAGGGTTCAATTTGATGATGGTTTTCTTTGTTTTGAAGGTGGCTCTTGGACTGCCATGTATTATACCTAGTGGAATGAGGGAAGTTGTGGGGTTTGGGGGAATGTGGTGTCTGTGAATTTGAAGTGTGTGGGGGATATTGTAATGTGGGTTGTTCTTATGGTTTATTTCTATGACGACAAAAGGGAGTTTTTGGAGAAGAAGGTTGATTTGGAGAATAATGGGAAAGCTATTGAGGTTGTTCAACAATAAAACCAATTGAAATTGAGTTGTGTATTTGGATCACTTACTACCATATAAGTTTAAGAGAGATGACTCCAAATTCCCTTCATCTTCAGTTTTGCACCCATGTTGTTCATTGTGGTACCTATACTGTAACGACCCGACTTTCTATGACCTCACTCTAGGACCGTTAGTACATACGTGACGTCATAAATCTCAATAAATAACTTAAAACTTTATTTTAGAATTAAACAAATCAAACTAATACATTTAACTCAGGATCCCGGTAAAAACATAAAAAAAAAACAGTTCATTAAGTTCATTCAAGACGAGATTTAAAACCAAAATCATTTGTTCTAGTCCTTAGCAAAATGTCCAGACTGACGGAAAGAAATAAGAATTTAAATAAACGCAGAAGCTCTGACTCCACATGTCCCATGATATCATCAACCGACCACATCGCCAAGCGCCATGTACGTTCCTGTCATTACCTGAAAAATGTTATTAGAAAAGAATGAGTATTTTATATAAAACACTCAGTAAGCAACTCTACTACCGTGGTCGGGCTACGCAATCACATGCAGTCATAAACTAACTGAAAACTTTAACTAGTGGGACCTAAACCTGCCTTTTCAGCTTATCACTTCATTCATGTTCATCTGGATGTGCATAAATTTCATACACATCAGTACCAAATATATCAATTTCAGGAACCCTCTAAGCATGCATCACTTCCATGCACGTCAACCCCAAGGTATGCATCACTTTCATGCATAAGTGCGTATCACTTTCATACCCACTAGCTCTAAGCACATCACTTTCATGTGATTAGAACTCCTAAACCTGCCTAGGTATGCATCACTTTCATGCATAGGTGAGCATCACTTTCATACCCACCGACTCTAAACACATCACTTTCATGTGATTAGAACCCCTAAACCGACATCACTTTCATTCAAACAAATTCCGCAAATAATGGAAGGTAGCTATCTTAACTCTCATGACTCAATGTCACATATCGATGCATGAGGTCCCACCTAAAATGTTCTAAATACCAGAAATGATGCGACATGGAGTAGTTTTCTCTCATGCCTTAACCTCAACTTCTAACTTACATCTCATTCATGAATAATTGAACTCAGCTACACCCAAACTTTACAGTCACGCATAAACATAACATAACTTGTTCATGACATCCACAACAATCTCACATCATCGAATTTTATAGCCACATTACATGCATAAATACAACATAACTTGTTCATGACATCAATCACAACAATCTCACATCATCGAACATAAATATCCCAACAACATCACACACACAAGGTCTTAACATAAAACCAACTTTAAGAACTAATACAAAATTACATAATCAATATTTCAAACAATAATTCCCAACCTAGCCCAAAGCTAGCGAGTAGTAAGGTTACTTACTTTTAACCGAATTACTAAAATTGTTTATGAACCCCCTTGGTCTCCACCTATGTCGTCCTGGCTTGACGTCACACCTAATTTTATTTGAACCAGAACGAAATCGATCTCACACTAAAATGAAGGTGATTTCCAATTATTAAAATGAATCTGAATCGAAGGACATGGTTCAAAAATTACAACCAATCACGAGTGAAGGAGCTGCGGCGTGTGCGACGGCGGAGAGGGAGAGAGGGCAGCGGCTGACGGAGAGGGAGAGAGGGCAGCGGCTGACGGAGAGGGAGAGAGGGCAGCGGCTGACGGAGAGGGAGAGAGGGCAGCGGCTGGCGGACGACGACGATGGACGATGTGCGGCAGCGTCGAAAGGGAAGCGAAGGTTGGCGGCGTCGGAGGAGGAGAGAAGGTCGGAGACTTGGGCGGCGAACGGCGTGTGAAGCGGCTTGACAAACGGAGAGGGAGAGAGTGCACACAGAAAGAGGGGGTGAGGGCGGCTGCGTCTGTAGATGGGTTTGGGTGAGAGAAAAAAAAGGAAAGTGGGGAGGCGTACTTGCGAAGGAAGAAGCTGACCCTTTTTTTTTATTTATTTTTTTATTTATTTACTTTACTTTATATAAATTTATTTTTATTATTATTATTATTATTATTATTATTATTATTATTATTATTAATAATTCAATAACCTTTATTTTATTTAGTCAAACTACTAACCCTAGCTTCTTTTAAGCCCAATTTTCACCTGATACTTCTACTTAAACCCACTATCGAACCCGATAACAATAACAATTACATAAAAATTTTGTTACCTGATGTTCGGGTTCTTACAATCTTCCCTCCTTAAGAACTTTCGTCCCCGAAAGTTCCTCTAGAGTGATGTCGTACACGTTCGGGGCTAGACGACACATGGTCCGACTTCCTTTTCTGACCTGAGAAAGAATTTGTCCCTGCAGGTGTTTGAGACTCCCTGATGCACGATTATCAATCAAATTTGCCGCGCGGAGGGCCGCGGCATAATCTGGTGGAGCGAGAGCTGCCACGATTCCTTGGACCTCCTTCCTCAGACCCATAATGAAGCGTTCCGCTTTTGCAGCTTCTGTAGCTACTAACTCCGGGGCGAAACGGGACAACCTGCTAAACTCCACCTCGTACTCAGCCACAGACCGACCTCCTTGCTTGAGATGCAAGAACTCTGCTTGCTTTCTATATCGGGTTACCGGCGGAAAATATTGTTGATAAAAGGCTTCCTTGAACTGTGACCAGGTCATTGAACCTCCGCTAGTATCGATCGACCTCTCGGCCGACTCCCACTAGAGTTGAGCATTGTCTATTAGCACGAAGGCTGCACATTGCACCTTTTGTTCCTCCGGGCATCTCATATAACGAAAAATTGTCTCAATGGACGACAACCATATTTCTGCTTTAGTTGGATCCGCCAACGACCCATTGAAGGAACGTGGGTCGTATTTCCTGAAGTCTCGCAGATGTCTCGCCTCTTCTGACAGACCCCTCTGATCCCGATTCACTTGAGCCATCTGGTTGACGACTGCTGTTTGTATCAATGTTTGCATGGCCTCCATCACAGTCGCTGTTAGTATAGCTCCTGCTTGCTGAGCTGCAGGTGTGTTATCATTCTGAACACCTGGTTGACTTGTGGGCGTCAGTCCCACTGGTGAGCACTCAATTTGGTTGTCTAATTGAGTCGAGGGTAGTTTTCCTACTCGTGTCTCATCAACTTGGTTACTTGACTGACCCTTATCAGATTTACCCCGCTTGCTAGAGCCTTTCTTTC
Organism: Herpetospermum pedunculosum; assembly: GCA_028017165.1. Taxonomy (NCBI): domain Eukaryota; kingdom Viridiplantae; phylum Streptophyta; class Magnoliopsida; order Cucurbitales; family Cucurbitaceae; genus Herpetospermum; species Herpetospermum pedunculosum. The sequence goes on from CM051522.1 coordinate 29,198,439, forward strand.
GTGGATTACTTGACCGACCTTTACTATTCCAACCTCGTCGTCTGACTAAGTCTCTGTTACGTGCCATAGCCTACCAATTATGACCCAACCACTCTATCAAATCATCAATCAAGACAACAATAACTATTAATGCAATAAACTATTCAAAATCATTCAAATATCATCTTTCTTAAAGCTTGTTAAAACTGAACATACCTGGCGATGACGAAGGACCTGTTGATGAGCCATGGGAACATTTATGGCTTACGATGTAAGCGTGTCTACAGAACCTAAAACTTAGGCTCTGATACCAACTGTAACGACCCGACTTTCTATGACCTCACTCTAGGACCGTTAGTACATACGTGACGTCATAAATCTCAATAAATAACTTAAAACTTTATTTTAGAATTAAACAAATCAAACTAATACATTTAACTCGGGATCCCGGTAAAAACATAAAAAAAAACAGTTAATTAAGTTCATTCAAGACGAGATTTAAAACGAAAATCATTTGTTCTAGTCCTTAGCAAAATGTCCAGACTGACGGAAAGAAATAAGAATTTAAATAAACGCGTAAGCTCTGATTCCACATGTCCCATGATATCATCAACCGACCACATCGCCAAGCGCCATGTACGTTCCTGTCATTACCTGAAAAATGTTATAAGAAAAGAATGAGTATTTTATATAAAACACTCAGTAAGCAACTCTACTACCTTGGTCGGGCTACGCAATCACATGCAGTCATAAACTAACTGAAAACTTTAACTAGTGGGACGTAAACCTGCCTTTTCAGCTTATCACTTCATTCATGTTCATCTGGATGTGCATAAATTTCATACACATCAGTAACAAATATATCAATTTCAGGAACCCTCTAAGCATGCATCACTTCCATGCACGTCAACCCCAAGGTATGCATCACTTTCATGCATAAGTGCGTATCACTTTCATACCCACTAGCTCTAAGCACATCACTTTCATGTGATTAGAACTCCTAAACCTGCCTAGGTATGCATCACTTTCATGCATAGGTGAGCATCACTTTCATACCCACCGACTCTAAACACATCACTTTCATGTGATTAGAACCCCTAAACCGACATCACTTTCATTCAAACAAATTCCGTAAATAATGGAAGGTAGCTATCTTAACTCTCATGACTCAATGTCACATATCGATGCATGAGGTCCCACCTAAAATGTTCTAAATACCAGAAATGATGCGACATGGAGTAATTTTCTCTCATGCCTTAACCTCAACTTCTAACTTACATCTCATTCATGAATAATTGAACTCAGCTACACCCAAACTTTACAGTCACGCATAAACATAACATAACTTGTTCATGACATCCACAACAATCTCACATTATCGAATTTTATAGCCACATTACATGCATAAATACAACATAACTTGTTCATGACATCAATCACAACAATCTCACATCATCGAACATAAATATCCCAACAACATCACACACAGAGGGTCTTAACATAAAACCAACTTTAAGAACTAATACAAAATTACATAATCAATATTTCAAACAATAATTCCCAACCTAGCCCAAAGCTAGCCAGTAGTAAGGTTACTTACTTTTAACCGAATTACTAAAATTGTTTATGAACCCCCTTGGTCTCCACCTATGTCGTCCTGGCTTGACGTCATACCTAATTTTATTTGAACCAGAACGAAATCGATCTCACACTAAAATGAAGGTGATTTTCAATTATTAAAATGAATCTGAATCGAAGGACATGGTTAAAAAATTACCACCAATCACGAGTGAAGGAGCTGCGGCGTGTGCGACGGCGGAGAGGGAGAGAGGGCAGCGGCTGACGGAGAGGGAGAGAGGGCAGCGGCTGGCGGACGACGACGATGGACGATGTGCGGCAGCGTCTAAAGGGAAGCGAAGGTTGGCGGCGTCGGAGGAGGAGAGAAGGTCGGAGACTTGGGCGGCGAACGGCGTGTGAAGCGGCTTGACAAACGGAGAGGGAGAGAGTGCACACAGAAAGAGGGGGTGAGGGCGGCTGCGTCTGTAGATGGGTTTGGGTGAGAGAAAAAAAAGGAAAGTGGGGAGGCGTACTTGCAAAGGAAGAAGCTGACCCTTTTTTTTTTTTTTTTTTATTTATTTACTTTACTTTATATAAATTTATTTTTATTATTATTATTATTATTATTATTATTATTATTATTATTATTAATAATAATTCAATAACCTTTATTTTATTTAGTCAAACTATTAACCCTAGCTTCTTTTAAGCCCAATTTTCACCTGATACTTCTACTTAAACCCACTATCGAACTCGATAACAATAACAATTACATAAAAAATTTGTTACCTGATGTTCGGGTTGTTACATATACTTACAAAGAAACTCAGTTTAGTTTCTGTACTTAGAAAACAATGATGGTTGCAGTCCTTGTTTGCAAAGTCTAAGTACAAATTCTATACACAAAAAATAAAAATCACTTTCCATATAACATTATGACAATATTTGAAGAAATGATGTATCATTGTGCTAAAATTATGACAATCCTTAAGCTTTTATTGGTCACGATTTTACCAAATAATACTTTTGATTCTATGGTCTCCATTTTAATTCATCATCCTTTTCGTGGAAAAAAAAATCCTTTGGTTGGCTCTCAATAGAATTTTATTTTGGTTCCTTTGGAGTGAAAGAAATGGTCGATTATTTCAAGACATTTTCTCTCTCTCTCTCTCTTGTTGCATACTGTAGGAGGGTTATGTTGCACGTTACCGCTGCAGGTTATAATATAATCCATTTTTTAAGAGTTCTAAGATTTTAAAATTTTTGTTTTGGGAACTCATGTTTTTAGGTGAAGAAATTGAGGGGTTGAATGTTTTTGTTTCTTGTTTTCTATTCGGAAAAAGAAAACAAATTATTCTTTACTCCTAAATTTGGTGATGTGAAGCAACTTTTATTTTGAACTTCTAATATGATCAAATTCAACCCGATGGGTGTTGCAATTTTTATCTCGAATAAATGTTCAAATTTTGCTCTCTTAGGTTTTTGTTTGAAGAATTGTTATAAAAAGTATTGTTACATGGCCATGTGATGAATTATGAAAGAGAGGCTTGATACTACATTTTGAGGCTTTAGATAAATACAACATTAAAATTGTGTAGGTTTAATTGTGTGCATTAACTTGTTAGGTTTTGGTTTGTAGGCAAAAGCTGGTTTTTTCCTGTTTTTGTTTGCACAATTGTCTATAAGCATAGTCCTTTTGTTTTGTTTTGTATTTTTCTCTATGTTCCCAAAGAAAGATGCCTCAGCGAGACCCGACAAGTTTTGTGGTCAAAAAAATTATTCTGACAATTTGTAATTTATTAACACAAAGAATTTCATTTTCTAATTTCATTTTCTTCACCATGAATATGATTTATTGAACTTTTTTGCATATAAGTAATTTGTGATGGTTAGAGTTGTTGTGTACTTATTAGTACTATTATTATGTTTCCCCAAGTACTAATCCAAATGTATTAATCTTCTAATAGAAACTTTCATACATAACACTTGAAGAATGTTTAATAAAGAATGGATACACCTACACACGTAAAAAAAAATTAATAGTTTATTAAAGTATCTATACTCCGTAATAATTTTCTGTGTTTACATACTAAATTTGTCATTTTATTGTTTAGAGCCACAGATGAGTATATGAGAGGGGCATGGGATTTTGTAAAGAAAGTAAAGAAGGAAGTCGGAGATGTCGAAACAATTATGTGCCATTGTAGGGATTGTAGGAACATGAGTCATCAAACATTTGATATTGTTTATGAGCATTTAGTCATCAAAGGAATGGACCCAACATATAAGACTTGGTACCATCATGGGGAGGAGATTTGTGTAAGGGATGAAATTGAAGACATATATATGTTTGATGCATTTAATGTCTATAAGTCTACATATGTTAGAGAAGAAGTAAATGGTGATCCTTCCTCATCAAGTATTGATAATGAGCTTAATCAACAAGTGGAAAATGCAAAGATTCCTTTATACCCAGAGTGTACAAAATTCACAAAGATGTCTGCTACTGTAGCCTTATATAAACTTAAAACTTTGAGTCGTTGGTCAGATAAAAGTTTCAGTGACTTATTGGAACTATTGCATGATATGCTACCTTTAAACAATGTTATGCCAAGATCCCTTTATGATGTTAGGAAATTTTTCAAAACATTTGATTTGGGATATCAAAAGATTCATGCGTGTGTGAATGATTGTTGCTTATTTCGAAAGGAAAATGAGAACTTAGAAACATGCCCACATTGTGATTCGTCTAGATGGTTGATGGATGTTCGTACTAAACGAATTAGACAAGGTGTGCCTGCTAAAGTCTTAAGATACTTTCCTATCATATCAAGGTTGAAGCGAATGTTTAATACCTATGAAGTTGCTGAAAATTTAATATGTCATTCAAACAATAAGAGCAATGATGGTAAAATGCGTCATCCTGTTGATTCAGTAGCATGGGAATTAATCAACATGAAATGGCCAGATTTTTCTATGGACCCACGAAACTTAAGGTTTGGGCTTGCTGATAGCTCTAAAATAGAGCTATAATTATAGCCTTAATTCTAGCTAAATGTCATGCTTAATTCAATTAAATCTACTTATAAATATTAAATTGCTAATATTAGGCTAGGCGCCGCGGGCGCGCGCGCACAGAATCGGGACAGCGCCTAGGCGCTGAGCTCTCTGGAAAAATTTATAAAATCGGGAATTTCTTTGACTTTTAAGGACGGGCATTTTTGGGACTTTTAATGACGGTCAATTAGAGTCATGGCTAGGGTGAGCGCGCGGACATGGGCGTGGGCAGGCGAGCGCGCGGGTGTTGGCGTGCGGCGCGCGCGGACACGGGCGAGTCGGCCGAGCGGCGCGCGCAGACTTACGATGACGGGCGCTCGGGCGCTGAGGCGGAGCGGGCGAGGGCGAGGCGAGGCGGCGCGCGCGGACCTTCGATGACGGGCTCGCGAGGCGCGCGCGCGTCTGGGCGCGGTCGTGCGGCGCGGGCGCGGGCGTGCTGCTGGTGCTGGGCGCCGGCGCCTGGGCACTGACCTCTCGGGTCTAAGCCCAATTTTGGGTCGTTTTTGCTCCCGAACTCCGTTTGGCCTATCTTTTTGACCCGAACACTTCCCGAAACCTCTTAAATGATCGATTTAGCCCTGAAATTCATAATTTGACTTCCCGAGCTCTTTGCCACGAAATACCTAAAATAAGTAGATTTAATTGAATTAAGCATGGCATTTAGCTAGAATTAAGGCTATAATTATAGCTCTATTTTAGAGCTATCAAAATACCCCCGACCTAAATCTTGCTAGTCCTCGAGCAAGGCTTTTCTAAATTATTTCAAAAGGACAAAATTTTGCATGCTATCGACTAAAACCTCAATGCTTCAAAGATCAAGGCATTTACTTAACAAGCAAGCAATTAATCGCATGCACTGATTGAGAACCTTTCGAAAATCTAACCGTTACTCCCCTACGTGCGTGTGTGTTCAGCAAACATATTCTAGCTCACATAGACCCGGAAAAACTTTATGCAACCTTACATCACGTTTTCCCCTACTTCTAGCAATAAAGAACAGTCTACGGCTTTTCAACAATCAAGAGAGTAACAAATTAAAAGGCCTAATTCTTTTTCTTTTGAACTTGCTAAATTTTTACTTTTTTTTTTTTCTTTCTTTTTCTCCTCCAAGAGAGCCTAACATGTCAAGCTTGCCTTCGTTCCAGCTTACCTGCAATTCCATTGCACAATGTATCTGACTACGGGCAAGCTTCACATTTTTAAGGACTAATGCTCACTTCTTAGTCGCGATTCTAAGAAGGAGGAGCACCTTAGGAGCTTTTATTTTCATGCTTGCTTTTTTTACTAGGCGATAGCATCGCTACAATACGATTAACCTATTACAACCTATCATGCATCAAGCCTTCCCTAGAGGTGCCTTTCGGGGTGACAACATGATTTCGGGCTAGATAAAGCAATTCTAAGCCTACAGAGTCCAGAATAAGATGCTACGTGCTCGATAGATGCAAGGAAGCAACGACAAAAATTTTAAAAATATCGAAAAATGCTCAATTAAGGCATACAATCTCATGCTTTTCCTATTATGCAACTACGAAGATTTTAAAAGCACATCTTAGATTGTCCTCATCGAACAACATGCGAATTCAGACTACGGCACTTCAAATTCAGAGAAAACCCATGCTCGAAAACTACGCGGAAGTCCACAGATAAACCACCCCCAACCTTAGAGAGATGCATTGTCCTCAATGCATCAACCATCAGATAAAGCAATAAACGAGCAAAATAAGGGAACACGAGAACTTCCCTGATCTTTGCAAGGTTGGCGGAGAGAGAGCGCTATCTTTTCTTCCCAAATTAAGGTCCATAAGCCGGGCAATCTCCTTATTCTCCTAAAAAAAACGAAACAAAACAAGCAAACAAGTATTAAAAACTAAACTACTTAAAGTAATCAACTAAAACAAACAGAAATAACAGTTCAAACTCGGGTGCCTCCGAGAAGCGCAAATTTTTAAAGTCGATTGCTCGACTGTATTCTCGAACTCCACTCATCCATAGTCCAATGTTACGTCTCCAAAAGTGACTATTTTAGGACTTATTTGTGATAGGAAGTTGTGCATTTGTAAGTGTTTTTGGTAGGATTTAGCTTGAACTTGTGCTTATATATGAGAATTAGAAGAATGAAGCTAAATTAGGACTTGTATGCAAAAGGAAAGAAAAGGAATTCAAAACGAAGTTAAAAGAATGAAAATTGTGCATTGCGGAGGCATTGCGGAAACATTGCTAAAACCGCAATGTTTTAAGTGAAATCCGTAAGTTGTCTAACCTTTTTCTGTTTTGTTCCGATATTTCAGGGATCCATTCTTTCTCCTCCAGCCACGTAGAAGTACGATGTTGAGAATGGATGGTTCTCCTTGACCCAATCGCACCTGCATAATACTATAAAAGGAGGTCAAAGTGGAAGGTTGAAACACACTCGAAAGGCGTAGAACTCTCTTCTCAGCGCAGTCTTTTCTCCTGTTTTTCTCATCCGTCTGTTGGTTTGAGAGGTTCAGCTATTGGAGTCGACAATCTGATAGGAAGGAGAGAAGGTTCACCTTCTCTTCTGATTGGATTCATCCAAGCAAGGCTTGCCTTTCACTCCCTTCAGCCGAGGCGTCTGCGACGAAGCGATCACGCTTGGATCTTTACTGCTTCCTGCTTTAGTTTTCTATTTCCATTGTTGTCTGTTGTTATTTCTCTTTCATTAGCTACTCTATTCCATTTCGTTGCTTTCTGTCTTTACTTTAGTTATTCCAAGACGTCATTTGTTTAGTTCAAACGATTGGTTAATCAACGCACAATTCATCACTTTGCAATTTCTTTACCTTCTCTGCCTACTGTTTTCTGTTTCTGTTTTGTCTTTAATCTTCTTCTAAGCATGTCTTCTTATTCTACTCTTTCTATTCTATCAGCATCCATGAGTAACTAAATCATATAAGGGCAGACTAATGACAAGACTATAGGCTAAAACACGTGAATCAAGCATGCAGGATAGCTCTCGAATACATTGATTGTATGTAAGCTTCATCCCACGGGCAATTTCGATTGGCCATCCATTTTGTACAAAGAACTCCTAACCTCTGGAAGGAGTAAGAGTTCAGAGTCATACACTCATGCTAGCCTCTCAAGGTAGCCAGAAAACGACCTAGGAATAGGCGTTTTCCTAGTACAAATCACAACTTACTATTTTAACAAGATGCTTAAGACCTTACTTGGACATGAGTAAACTAAAGAATCTAATGCATGAAATCGGAAGATACATGAGAATGAGTTAGTTTGATGCATGGTGAGTTGATCTAATGCTTGAGAATCGTGTGAAAAAGCCTATAGAGGAGTCGTTAGTAGCCCTTGTTTCCACACTTTACACACATTTTGCTGTTAAGTACATTGCGATATAATTGCTGTTTTCGCAATTCCGTTAGTTGAAATTTTACCTTAGTCATTTTCCTCTTCATTTATTAATCTCTCCTCTTTACATTGGAGTTTATCATTTACTTGCACTTGTTTATGCTTCCATCCTCTACATATTCCTTAGTAATTAGGCACTTTAAAACCAAATCTCCCCCATTTAATCCACCCCTTCTTGCTTAACAACACACTTCACGAGTAACTAAGAATAAATCTCTGTGGGAAATCGAATGAAAAAATACTTATTACTTGCTACAAGATCATGTATGCTTGCATGTTCTGAGTGCTCTACCATTGCATATTTCTTTTAAACATTGAGCACGCAACATCCAACATCTTGGAAGATACTCCATCCATCTTCCTATATCCATCCTTCCTGCCAAAGTCCACATAAAAGAATTTCCTAGGCTTCTCCTGCACACTAACAACATCAATCCCAAACAATGCATTCACAGTATCGACATTCACATTCCCATCAGGTTCATCAGTTAATGCATCCATTTTAAACTCACTCTTATCTCCATCAATTTCAACAGATAAGACTCCTTTGTCCACGTCAATTTTAACCTTAGCAGTTTCCATGAAAGGACGTCCTAAAAGAATCGACGTGGGCATACGAGATGAGATTTCATTCATTTCAAGCACATGAAAGTCAGCGGGGAAGTACATATTGTTAACCTTAACAAGAATATCTTCAACTTTTCCCATAGGATGCACAAATGATTTATCAGCCAGTTGCACTATAACACCAGATCTATGCATATATTTCAATTTAAGATCTTGAAAAACATCATAAGACATCACATTAACTGATGATCCTAGATCTAACATGGCATAATGAATCATTTTTTCCCCTAATATGCAAGGTAAAGTAAACTTACCTGGATCCTTGAATTTCGTTGGTAGAACAATGTTGGACATTCTTGAGTCATTCAAGCTTTTCACTTCTTCTTCCGCCTTTTTCTTCCTTTTGGAGGTGCACCAACTCTTAAGAAACCTCGAGTACTTAGGAATTTGCTTGATGGCTTCCAAAAAGGGAAAGCGATTTGGATCATAGACACTCTAATTTCATCAATTTAAACAAACGGAAACATGCAAAAGCAATGAAAAAGAGAAATTAGAACACATACCCTTGTCGTTCGAATTTCTTCAAAATTCACCGCCAGAAGCTCCTCACGAGCTGAACGATCCTTCTCACGAAACCTTCGTGGACCACCCACGGTAGTCCCGCTATCCTCAGGCCGAGAAACGGAGTAGTGGGACTCCTTTTACAAGAGAAAAGAAGGAAGAAGCTTCACTGAAGAAAACAATTTTCTTCTTGAAAGCAGAGAGTCGAGAGGAAGAATGAAGTAGACAGATGAAAATTTTAAATTGAATTCTCAATTCAAAATGAAGAACCCAAAGTCCACTAACTATTTGGATTTTTTTTTTATTTTTATTTTTTTTTTAATTCATCTGATGAATCATATATCCTCTGTATATATATATACCTTACATGTGTCTTACATTTGCATGTAAGACACATGTATATATATATATATATATATATATTATTAAAAATAATAATAATTATTTTTATTAATTAAACTTTTTAATTAATAAAAAATATATATATATTAATTAATATTATTTAATTCAATATCAAATATTAATTAAATAATATAATTAAACCCGGTTTTCTAAAAACCGACTTTTTGCACATGAATCCTATTCATGTTTTCAGACCAATCTCATATTTAAATCATTTTTAAATATGTCCATATTCTTCCACAAACCCGAATTTGAACGATTCAAACTCTTTTCTTTTCTTTTATATTGTTTCACGGCTTTATCCGAGCTAGCCAGGAGAACCGTAAGGACCTACAGATCATGAGCTCCAACGATACGAGATTATCCGGTCAAAACTCTTTCAACCGAACTAACCAACATTCGTTAACCCCCGGAGACTCCACTAAAGTCCAAGGGTTGCACTCTCCTCACTGTAGATATATTGTGTCCTATTGATATAACTATCATCAGTAAGTCGATCCTTCACAGGTCGTTCATAATCACAACGGGTCATTTATACCGTTTAACCCCTGTATTATATCTTGTTCCTTAAGTACCACTGACACCTCTAATGAACAATTGATTTGTGGTTCAACCATCAAATCAGATTCCTCCCTGATCAGGAGAGGATGGGCCCATTGTTCAAGACCTGGAGTCAGCACTTAAGGGAACAACCTCTCTACTAACCCTTAAAACGGGTAGGAGTGAATTCCATCTCGCACAACTACGTCCCCAGCCACTTATTCGATCTTATCCCCAATATGGTAGGCTTATTGAGTCGGCGATCTGGCCACTCTCACCCGTACAAGTCAAAGGATAAGGTCAAATAAACAGGAGTCCATAGTGATCTCAAGATTGAGATCGAGTTACCTAAGTCATCAAATGAAAAAACCGGTCTTTACAGTAAACGATGTTATAAAGAAAGAGCGATTTTATTTCTTGGTTCGGTCTTGTGCAAACTCATTGCACAGGACGCCCTCACTCACATGTCTCTACATGAAACGATTCGAATCACATCGTTTTGTACTATACAAAGTGAGCCGCGTCCAATAGTGTCCCAAGGATAAGGTACCCAGCCTTATCCCTATACTATAGACCATTTTTGGCTGTCTACTTGAACTTGATCCACATTCATGTCACACATAATGTTCAAGTACTCACACTATCGCCATGGGTGTTAGTTATTGGTATAGGTTAATACAAACACAATTCACTAAAGATTCAATAACAACTTTATTGAAATAGAATATATACATTCAAACAGTTTACAAACTACGAGTTCTAGGACATAAAACCCAACAACCACAACCCTCTTAAAAGTCTCCAAGACTTCTTTATCTTCCTCAAGCACATAGTCTCTCGTTCTCCTAAGATACTTGAGGACGTGTTTAACGGCTGTCCAGTGATCATATCCTGGATTAGACTGTAACCTACTGACAATTCCTACTGCATAGCATATGTCGGGTCTTGTACACAACATAGCGTAAATGAGACTACCAACTGCAGATGCATAGGGAATTCGTCTCATATCCTCAACCTCTTGAGGTGTCTTAGGAGACTGTTCCTTAGACAAGTGAATTCCATGCCTAAAAGGCAGCGAACCTTTCTTGGAATTCTGCATCGAATATCTTGACAACACCTTGTCAATATAAGATGCTTGAGACAACGCTAGCACTTTGTTCTTATGATTCCTTATGATCTGAATCCCTAGAACAAACTGAGCCTCTCCCAAATCTTTCATTTGGAATTGGGTCGCTAGCCAATTCTTAACGCCAGTTAGGAACCCTACATCATTCCCAATGAGTAGTATATCGTCTACGTACAAGACTAAGAAAGCTACAACAGTATTGACTACTTTCTTGTAAACACAAGGTTCGTCAATATTTTGTTCAAAGCCATAAGATTTGATCGCCGTATCAAACCTTATATTCCAGGATCTAGATGCTTGCTTCAACCCATAAATGGATCTATTAAGCTTGCAAACCTTTTGCTCTTGACCCTGAAGTATGAATCCCTCTGGTTGAGCCATATAGATACTCTCCTCAAGATTACCATTCACAAAGGCAGTCTTGACATCCATTTGCCAGATTTCATAATCATAAAATGTAACAATGGATAAGAGTATTCTAATCGACTTTAACATGGCAACAGGAGAAAAAGTTTCTTCATAGTCCACCCCTTCTCTTTGGGAATAACCTTTTGCCACAAGTCGAGCCTTAAAGGTTTGCACCTTACCGGCTTGGTCTCGTTTTTTCTTGTAGATCCACTTGCAACCGATAGGTCTTTAACTATCTGGTTGGTCTACAAGATCCCAGACCGAATTGAAGTACACAGACTCCATTTCGAGATCCATGGTTTTAAGCCACTGGTCCTTGTCTATGTCATTCATTGCCTGTTTAAAGGTCAATGGATCCTCAATGCCATCATCAGGTATGACGACTTGAGTTTCTGACAAGCCGATGTAGCGGTCAGGCTGTCTTACATCCCTCCCACTGCGTCGAGGCTTTCTCAACTCTTGAGAAGGACCAGCCTGATCAACAACCTTTGTTGATCCGTCTGTAGCTTTCCTGGAAAATTCGGACAAAACAATTTTGCTCGACGGTTGATGATCTCTCATGTGGTCTTCCTCTAAGAACGTGACATTAGTCGATACTAGTACCTTGTTCTCATGAGGATCGTAAAATAGACCACCTTTCGTTTCCTTGGGGTAACCTACAAATAGGCACAATTTTGAACGATGTTCCAACTTCTTTGGATTGGGTACTAGCACATGTGCCGGACACCCCCAAATCCTGAAGTGACATAAACTACCTTTACGCCCTCTCCATAACTCATAAGGTGTTTCAGAAACACTCTTAGAGGGAACCATGTTCAAAATATATATTGCAGTCTCTAATGCATATCCCCAAAACGAACTAGGCAAATGAGCATAACTCATCATAGATCGAACCATGTCTAACAGGGTTCTATTTCTCCTCTCGGACACACCATTCTGCTGTGGTGTTCCTGGCGCTGAGAGTTGAGATACAATTCCATGTTCTATCATATAGTCCTGGAATCTTAAATCCATATACTCTCCACCTCGATCTGATCGGAGTGTTTTTATCGATTTACCTAATGTGTTCTCAACCTCTGCCTTATACTCTTTGAACTTTTCAAGAGCTTCGGACTTATGATGCATTAGATAAAGATAACCGTACCTAGAATAATCATCAATGAAACTGATGAAATATTCATACCCTCCTCGTGCTTTGACATTCAAAGGACCGCAAAGATCCGAATGCACGATTTCTAGAGGTTCTTTGGACCTATGACCTTTTTCAGAAAAAGATCATTTGGTCATTTTGCCCTCAAGACAAGACTCACATGGCGGTAAAGAGTTGTCCTCTAAACGATTTAGCAGACCACTCTTAACCAATCTCCCAATCCTATTGATATTAATGTGACCTAGTCTTAAGTGCCAAAGATAAGTACTTGGAGAAAGTTTCTGCCTTTTAGTTTAAGTCTCAGCTGTTTTAAACATTTCAGTGTTCAAAATAGCTTTGGCTTCGGTTGGTCTTAACACATACAAGTTGTTTTCAAGTTTCGCAGAACAAATACGTACACCTCTTTTGCTAATGAACGCTTCATTATGAACAAAAGATACTTTATACAACTGTTCTAACAAACAGGATATAGATACAAGATTCCTCTTGAAGGTAGGAACCAGGAGTACATTTTCTAGTAAAATGAAACTATCTCTATACAACAACTTTACTGCTCCCACTGCTTTAGCTGAGACAACCTCTCCAGTTCCAACTCCGAGAGTTATCTCACCTCGAGAAAGTGGCTGCCAAGAACTAGTTTCCTGAAAAGAAGAATAAACATGGTTAGTAGCTCCTGAATCCAGTATCCAGGAATGACAATCATGTTCTACTAAACATGTTTCAACAACAAGTAAATCATATTTACCTTGTCTTTCCTTCTCAGCCTTTTTCTCTGCAAGATACTTTGGGCAATTTCGTTTTCAGTGCCCATCTACACCACAATGGAAACATTTTCCTTTGTCTGCAGATCTAGTCTTGCTCTTAGCAACAGCAGATGCTTTTCCCTTCCTTTTATCTTTCTTCTTCTTTTGAATACTCTTATTCTTAATAGAAGAAAGTTCAGACCTACTCCCTGAAGACGACCCCTTTTGGAATTTCCTAGAAGTGACAACGTTTGCCTCCTTCTCTTTTCCTTTAGAAGTATGAAGGGACTGATAGGTCTGTAGCTCGCTGAGGAGAGAAGTCAAATTATACTTTATCTTGTTCATTACCATATTGGTTCTAAACTGAAGAAAACTCTTCGGAAGAGATTCCATGATAAAGCTTACTTGACTTGACTCATCAATAGTAGCTCCGTTTACTTCCGCCACATTGAAGTGGACCATCATGTTAAGGACATGCTCCCTAACAGACGTACCCTCCTTCATACGAGAGTTGTAAACGTATTTGAGGGCTTCATGACAGACCGATGAGGACGGTAGTCCAAACATTGCCTGTAATGAAGACATGATTTCTTTAGCAGAAACCATATCCTCATGCTTCTTAGCTAACACATCAGATATGCTGGCTAAGATATAGACTGGGGCTTTATCATTAGCCCTTGTCCATCTATCATATGCTTCTCGAACAGTTCGAGTCGCATCCGAGCTAGGAGGGGGAGGACAATCCTCTGATAAGACGAACCTTAGATCATCTAGAACGAGAATCGTATTCAAGTTCGATTTCCAGGTCGCGTAGTTATCGCCCGTTAACTTATCGGAAGCTAGTAAGTGAATGAAAGAGCTAGACATGCTGAAAAGATAATGTAAAATATTAGTGAAAAGGTTTTAACCTAATTTACACACCAATCAAGAATTTAGCAAAGAATAATAATGTACCCAAAACTCATTATTATACTTCAACGATACTTCAGTGGGTCAGAATGGTCGCTACCGAGGGGCAGTCAAGCACTCCTTCACTGAATCAAGACATTCTTGACTAAATGCTAATACCAGAATATCTCATATTCTTATAGCATCTTAGTTATCGCTGTTTGGTCAAGATTTACTAACTCCTTAGCAAATCTCGTAAGTGTGACCCTCCATTTTTAGAATTCATAGGGCGGCCCCAACGATGCAACCGAATGGAAATGTTAAAGTTGGGAATGGCTCTATGTTTCTTTATCCATTAATGGTGATTGAGATGTTCCGATTCCTATGAAACGGCCCTCCGAATGGATCGGTACCTCTTGTGGGCACCTCGCAGGCGGAACATAGGAATCTCACGGTTCAATCCAATGGAGGAGACCGCAGGATGTATTGACATACTTCCTTCTCCCACTTACTATAAATACTTTCTCCATTCACCTTGCTCTTGAATTATGCAAATACCATCCGAATGGGGATGCCCTATTGACATCACCAGGCCGAGCATAATTCTCACGGTGTGAACTTAACAGAGAACGTAGGAGGAGAGGGACATATCAGATATACCTTCTCAACACCTCTACTAAGTATTTTAAGACGGAATGGGTAAATTACTCAGGCATTATCCGGCTAAGACAATAAGACCTAAGTCTAGGTAAAACAAACTTTTACCTATGATGTCTAGGTGATAAACACTTTATTACCTCACACCACTCACGCATGCTCATAAAGTCGGGTTAACTTTACTCAAGTACCGGATGGTCCCCAGGTAGGAGGTGTTCCGTAAACCGTCAGCTTAAATACCTCCAACCTCGAACAGGATGTCCCCGGGTGAGTTTCTTGTAACCTTAGCATTTACAAGATATTGACCTATTCATCTAATGAAACGGAACGATACATTCAACCCTAAGTGAGCATGCCATTGTCTTTGTTATAGATTTTAAAAGTCTATGCCATTTTTACAACGCTTTGCAAAACTAAGACTAACTACAACAAACTTCTACATGCTCCTCAAACATGCATCACTAAGGCATGATAAGTTGAATATTTAATTTCATAATCAATAGAACACTTATATCGATTATGCTCTTAAACATTCAACTCTTAATTCATTATCAATATAACACTTATATCAATACTCTGAATTAAGCATGCATCCTATACATTATAACACTTATAACAAACAAAATGCATCTAATGTTGGATGTTTAATTTCATAATTAATATAACACTTATATCAATTATTTTATTAAGAAAACAACATCTAATTCATGAATTAATATAACTCTTATATTAATACTCATGAATAAACATGCATCCTATACATTATAACATTTATAACATACTATGTGCATAAAACTAGGACAAACTATGTGGTTCATTCAATTTCATAATTAATATAACACTTATATCAATTATTCTATTGAACTAACAACAACTAATTCATGAATTAATATAACTTTTATATCTAAACTCATGAATTGCCAAATATGCATACGATATATTATAACACATATAACATATTTTCAATGCATGAAGCATGCTTCCTACGGTGGGATTTTAAATCTATATGACATACGTTATGCACATAAAAACATGGAACTTAATTAAAACATACATTCGCAATGCATAATTAATTAAACACACTAAAGTGGATCGATTTTGGCATTTAACAAGCAATAACTAATTTATTACAAGCTTGATCAATAAGCTACGTCTTGAGCGGACTTCGAACTCTTCGCACCGCCTTTGACCAACTTGCTTCCTCCGAACGCTTCGGCCAAATTCTCTTCAAATTTCTCCTCGTATTGCCTAGAACGAGTTTGAACTTACACCGAACATTTCTGCGAGCTCCAAACTCAAATTTCTTTCACAAAGAAACCTATATGGACTCTAATGACTCTAAAATTACAGACTCTTTAGCATGCATTAAAGCCCATACATTCTCGGGCAATTACAAATTTTGAAATTCAAAAAGAAACTATGCCAAAGGCGATATTCACTTTAGACATCCATTCAGAAACAATTTCTAAATAAAACCCACCATAACTTAAATTGATTGAAATTGAGTGGCCAAAAACGCTCTGATACCAATTGATGGAGCGTTGATGGAACGCAGAGGAAGCGATTTGGATCATAGACACTCTAATTTCTTCAATTTAAACAAACGGAAACATGCAAAAGCAATGAAAAAGGGAAATTAGAACACATACCCTTGTCGTTCGAATTTCTTCAAAATTCACCGCCAGAAGCTCCTCACGAGCTGAACGATCCTTCTCACGATACCTTCGTGGACCACCCACGGTAGTCCCGCTATCCTCAGGCCGAGAAACGGAGTAGTGGGACTCCTTTTACAAGAGAAAAGAAGGAAGAAGTTTCACTGAAGAAAACAATTTTATTCTTGAAAGCACAGAGCCGAGAGGAAGAATGAAGTAGACAGATGAAAATTTTAAATTGAATTCTCAATTCAAAATCTAACTATTTGGATTTTTGTTTTTCTTTTTTTTTTTTTTTTTTTTTTTTTTAATTCCTCTGATGAATCATATATCCTCTGTATATATATATATATACCTTACATGTGTCTTACATTTGCATGTAAGACACATGTATATATATATATATATATAATATATTAAAAATAATAATAATTATTTTTATTAATT
The DNA here is from genome assembly GCA_028017165.1 of Herpetospermum pedunculosum. Taxonomy (NCBI): domain Eukaryota; kingdom Viridiplantae; phylum Streptophyta; class Magnoliopsida; order Cucurbitales; family Cucurbitaceae; genus Herpetospermum; species Herpetospermum pedunculosum. Next base: position 29,215,560 of record CM051522.1, read on the forward strand.
AAACTTTTTAATTAATAAAATATATATATATATATTAATTAATATTATTTAATTCAATATCAAATATTAATTAAATAATATAATTAAACCCGATTTTCCGAAAACCGACTTTTTGCACATGAATCTTATTCATGTTTTCAGACCAATCTCATATTTAAATCATATTTTAATATGTCCATATTCTTCCACAAACCCGAATTTGAACGATTCAAACTCTTTTCTTTTCTTTTATATTGTTTCACGGCTTTATCCGAGCTAGCCCGGAGAACCGTAAGGACCTACAGATCAGGAGCTCCAACGATACGAGATTATCCGGTCAAAACTCTTTCAACCGAACTAACCAACATTCGTTAACCCCCGGAGACTCCACTAAAGTCCAAGGGTTGCACTCTCCTCACTGTAGATATATTGTGTCCTGTTGATATAACTATCATCAGTAAGTCGATCCTTCACAGGCGGTTCATAATCACAACGGGTCATTTATACTGTTTAACCTCTGTATTATATCTTGTTCCTTAAGTACCACTGACACCTCTAATGAACAATTGATTTGTGGTCCAACCATCAAATCAGATTCCTCCCTGATCAGGAGAGGATGGGCCCATTGTTCAAGACCTGGAGTCAGCACTTAAGGGAACAACCTCTCTACTAACCCTTAAAACGGGTAGGAGTGAATTCCATCTCGCACAACTACGTCCCCAGCCACTTATTCGATCTTATCCCCAATATGGTAGGCTTATTGAGTCGGCGATCTGGCCACTCTCACCCGTACAAGTCAAAGGATAAGGTCAAATAAACAGGAGTCCATAGTGAGCTCAAGATTGAGATCGAGTTACCTAAGTCATCAAATGAAAAAACCGGTCTTTACAGTAAACGGTGTTATAAAGAAAGAGCGATTTTATTTCTTGGTTCGGTCTTGTGCAAACTCATTGCACAGGACGCCCTCACTCACATGTCTCTACATGAAACGATTCGAATCACATCGTTTTGTAATATACAAAGTGAGCCGCGTCCAATAGTGTCCCCAGGATAAGGTACCCAGCCTTATCCCTATACTATAGACCATTTTTGGCTGTCTACTTGAACTTGATCCACATTCATGTCACACATGAAGTTCAAGTACTCACACTATCGCCATGGGTGTTAGTTATTGATATAGGTTAATACAAACACAATTCACTAAAGATTCAATAACAACTTTATTGAAATAGAATATATACATTCAAACAGTTTACAAACTACGAGTTTTAGGACATAAAACCCAACAACCACAACCCTCTTAAAAGTCTCCAAGACTTCTTTATCTTCCTCATCAACCTTAGGCTTTGGCTTAGCCAGCCTACTTGGGAACGACGCAACTGGAACACGTTCTTGTTTAGGCACAGGAGATTCCTCATCTTGGTCCTCTTCTTCAATGATCCTGGGACTCAGCTGTTTTCTTGGATTGGGAGGCTTGGGCACATACTTTGGAACAACTGGCGGATTTTTCTTCTTTTCGCTCTCCAACTGGGCTAGAGGATCCATCAATCTACTTGGGAATGGGGCTTTAGGCACATACACTCTAGTACAGGTGGGATCAAAATTTACCCCTTTCCATCTTGGTTCAGGAGTCTCCTCCACTGGCGTAGAGATTTCCTTCCCGCTTCTCAAGGTTATAGCGCACACTTGTTCACAAGTGTTCGCCATCGGTTGTTGCGGCGTTATCCGTGAGCATTGATCCTCCACCTTACTGAACCTTTCATCAAACCTCTTCATTACATCAGCCAGACCTCGCACTTGAGCTCCACAACTCTCGAACATGGCCGAAAATTTCCCCAAGTAAGAACTCACCATCTCCTCGACATTACGATCTGCAACGGAAGATTGAGATTTTTGTAAGCCTTGGGCTACTATGAGAAGTGAGTTACTTACCTCGAGTACTTAGGCTTTGAGCTCCTTCAGATCCTTTGAGAGACGGGTATTCTCTACTCCTCCACCACCATACTGCTGAAGGTTCCCAGCCATATTAGAGATCAGGATTCTGGCCTCCGCGGGCGTCTTATCAAGAAGAGATCCTCCACTAGCAGCATCGATCATCTGGCGGTCTCGAGGAAGCATACCATCGTAAAAATACAGAATGAGGAGATGCTCAGCTATCTGGTGATTGGGGTGGCTCCCGCACAGTCGGTTGTACCGCTCCCAACATTCGAATAAATTCTCCTCAGCTGGTCCCTGCGTGATCCTACAGATTTGACTCCGGATTTCAGTGGCTTTTGAGGCAGGGAAGTACTTCTCCAAAAATAGGCCCTTCAGTCCGTTCCATGTCGTGACAGACCCAGATGGAAGACTATACAACCAGTCTTTTGCCTTTTCCTTCAAAGTGAAAGGAAAGGCCCTCAAGCACAGTTGGTCTTCAGTCACTCCTTGGGGCATCATCCCCAAACATACCAGATGGAATTCCTTAAGATGCTTCTGAGGATCCTCACCTGCATTACCACAAAAAGAAGGTAGTTGGTTAATTAATCCAGATTTTAATTGAAAATTACCTGGGACTACCGGATACACTATACACAGTGGTTGGCGGTCTACGTCCGGTAATGCCAACTGCTTCATGGTCCTTTGATCCTCAAAACTAGCCTCAGCCTCCATCTCTTCCACTCTCCTCAAAAGGAAAATAAAACTGTACACAAAAACTTAAAAGAACCTGGTCATACTGTACAAGAAGAATAAAAATAAACAGAACCCAAGAAAATAAAAAATGAAAAGAAATAAAATAAAATAAAATTATTTACAAAAAGAAAAATAAAATAAAATAAAAACACAAAACAAATTAAATTCAATCAATCAAGATTATATTTTACTCCCCGGCAACGGCGCCAATTTTGGTAGAGCACTTTTGGGGTACTCAAATTTCAAGTTGTCGAGGCTTGCCAAAATAACATTTATAATACCGAAACTACTAAGCTTTGCAACTAGTGGTAACAGGTGTCGAACCACAGGGAACCTAAATCAATCTCTCTTAAGTAATTTCTATTTGTCTTTTAACTAAAACTCAAAAGCAAATAAAGGGGGAGTTAATTAAAACTAAACTAAGCTAACGAAAAAAAATAATTGCGAAAAGTAAAAAGCAAAAAACAATTAAATGTAACACGTGCTCCTAATTCGAGTGTCGGGATTTATCTTGATGCGCTTAGTTCATAGGGATTCTAATTAGCAAGGTAATTCTATTTCATGCACACAAAATGCTTCGTCCCAAACGGGTCCAAAGCACCCCAAAGAATTAATTAGGGAAGTGAAATCCTAATTAAACATGCCCACTAATTAATCTAAGTTCATGACGCTTAAATCAATTAACAAACAGTAACGGGTATCATTGAGACGAATTAATCCTAGAACTAATTCGATTTATCTCTTTGTCTTAAGCCCGCCGTGAGAACGTTAATCAATTCCTACCTCCAACTGTCACTTAGGCTCGAATTGATTAGCCACGAGCTAGACTTTCGCTACTAAGTATTGAAGTTTGTCAAAAATCAATAATAGCCAACTAAGCATGCGTAACTAATTATGGACGTCACTCCTAATCGGAAAGGCAAGTTATTCGTTCTTAATAAAGACCAAGAGATGCAAGAAATTAACAAAACCAAGCTAGAAATTCATATAAACCCTCCCTAAGCATGAAGACAACCCCTAAACTCGAATTAGAGCACTTACCTTAGTTGCCCGTTGTGAAAATCGAGAGAAATCAACAAGAAATCAACTTCAATGTATTAGAATAGGTAAGAAATAGGTTTTGGCTCAAGAAATGAGCTCTACAAAAGATGCGGGCCGAAGAAATTGGGAGAGAGTGACCTAAAAACAGCAAAAACGGACTTAAATACCCATTTCTGCGCCAGACTAGCGCCTAGGCGCCATAAGTCAGCGCCTAGGCGCCGCGGGGGCGCGCGCACAGAATCGAGACTGCGCCTAGGCGCCATAAGTCAGCGCCTAGGCGCTGAGCTCTCTGAAAAATTTACAAAATTGGGAATTTTTTATGACTTTTAATGTCGGGCTTCAGGACTTTAGATGACGGGCATTTTGCGTCAGGGAAAGGGTGTGCGCGCGGGCGGATCGGGCGAGGGCGCGCGGACTTACGATGACGGGCGCTGAGGCGGAGCGCGCGCGGGCGTGGTGTTGACTGTTGACTGGTGCTGTTGACTTTTACAAAATGAAGGAAAATATTGGATCCACCAAGATTTGAACTTGGGCAAACCCATTGTCTAGGCAGGCCGTGCACCATTAAGACATTAATCGATTTTGAGTTATAATTCGATTATTTAATTAATGTAGTATAATCACTCAAAACCGTTAATTAATAAAATGCTCTAAAATATTCATTTAAGCTCTGAATTTACGCAAATGCCCGATTTACCCTTTAAGAATTAAATTATACAAAATATATCTATTAAGCTCAAATAATTATCCTAATTTACAAGACTTAGGAGCTAAATATTAGCACTTTTAGAGTGCTATCAAAATACCCCCAACTATTAGCCTAATATTATTTGCTTTTGAGTTTTAGTTAAAAGACAAATAGAAATTAGTTAAGAGAGATTGATTTAGGTTCCCTGTGGTTCGACACCCGTTACCACTAGCTGCAAAGCTTAGTAGTTTCGGTATTATAAATGTTATTTTGGCAAGCCTCGACAGCTTGAAATTGGAGTACCCCAAAATTGCTCTACCACTTGCCACGAATGGTTTTAACCCATTTTCTAATTTGAGTAGCAGGTATAATTGTTGGCCAGTAATGCTTGTCACGTACAATTTACCTTCAGAGTTATGCATGCAAAAGGAAAACATAATGTTAACTTTGCTAATTCCAGGTCCCAAGCAACCTGGTAATGACATTGATATTTATTTGCAACCTCTTATTGAAGATTTACAAGAATTGTGGAAAGGAGTATCATGTTACGATATAGTTAGCAAAACGTCATTCAATTTAAGAGCAGTTCTCATGTGGACTATAAATGATTTTCCGGCATATGGAAATCTTGCCGGGTGCACCACGAAAGGTAAAACTGCATGTCCTACATGTGGAGATGAAACCCATGCAGTTTTGTTGAAAAATAGTTGACGTTTTCCTACATGGGTCATCGGCGATATCTACCCTTTTCTCATGCATATAGAAGAAAGAAGGCATGGTTTGATGGAGAAGTAAAAGAAGGATTACCACCTAAGTTGATGAATGGCAATAAAATTTATTTACATCTTAGAAAGTTTAAAAATCGTTGGGGAAAGCGTGAAAAGAGAAAGAGAAATACAAAACTTAAAGATATGTGGAAAAAACGATCAATCTTCTTTGACTTACCATATTGGAAGGTAAATTGTCTCTCTACTCTATTGTATCCTATTAGATGGTCGTTTAAGGACAATGAGCAAAAAACTTTTATTTGACTAACTATTTATCCTTTTCATCTTGACATAGGAGCTAGTGTTACGTCATAATATTGATGTCATGCATGTCGAAAAGAACAATTGTGACAGCATCGTGGGGACTCTATTAGGCCTTGAAAAGAAATCTAAAGATGGACATAATGCACGAAAAGATTTAGAGTTAATGGGTATAAGAGTTGATCTACACCCACAACCGACAGGGGATCAAATATACCTTCCTGAAGCCCCACATACATTGTCCAAAGCAGAGAAACAAGCTTTTTGTAAAAGATTGTAAAACTTAAAGTTACCTGATGGATATAGTTCTAATATTTCAAATTGCATATATCTTGCTGACTCCAAAATTATGGGGTTGAAGTCTCACGATTGTCATGTCTTAATACAACAACTTTTTCCCGTGGCACTGATGTTGGGATTAAAAATATCGAGATATAATTAATTGCGGAATAAACTAGATTATATCTCAAACTTCCCACTTCACAGGTTAGAATCCAAAAGGCAATCGATTACAAAATACAATAATAAAAAGATAAGGGAAAGAGATAACAACACCGATAGATATACTGGTTCGCCCCGATCTCGGGACTACGTCCAGTCTTCTGCAACTGTAGGTTCTACTATAATGAAGATTACAATTGGTCCCTCAAGCTCACGCTACAAAACTCTCTCAAATAGTCCAACTAGAACTATTTGCTTCCAAGTACCACAACCCGGTAGCTTGGGATAAACAAAGAGAGATACCCACCAAAAATACTCACTATAATTTTACTCAATGCTAATTCCTCACCCAAAAATTGAACACAAAATTATATCAATAATTTTGCTACTGTCGCAGGTCATCCAAAAGCACTCAGCCGCAAAGACAAGTATTTTGACTTCTGTATGTCTATTTAACTCTCACAATATCTTTATATATATATGTGAAGTGCAAAAAATAACCTAATAACAAATTGTAATGGGCTTGGCCCAAAGTTACTTTTAACCTCAAATAAAAAACCTTGTTGTGCGTGGAATTCTGAATTGGGACATTTTAATTGTAGAGTTATTTTGGCTTCATACCAAAATCCTAACAATCTCCCACTTGGAGACAAAATAACCATCTTGCCTCCCACTTCAACAAACTTATCATCTTGGTAAACTCCAAGGTTTTACTCCCACTACAACTGCTATTTCTGATCTTCCTGACAAACTCCAAGGTTCAACAAAAAACCTGTAAAACAACAAACTAACAAAACAAGCAACCATCAGAAAAATAATTGTAGTTCATCTGTGCTCGCCCTGAGGTATGGGCTCGCTACGTGGAACTGTCCCCCAGACATAAAGAACATTCACGTACTCCCACTTCAGCGAAGTGGTAACAACTGACATCTTCTTCAACCTTGAACACTTGTTCCTGAAGAAGATATATTATGCAAATGACTTGACTCCTTTATTCAAGTCTGCTGCCAAGCTAGAGACTAAACCTGTGACCATAGAAACTGCCTTGGTCTTCAATTTTGATGCCCTTACTCGCCTAGGCAACTTCATCAATTCATTCGAATGTCTGACAATTGGGGATTGACGATAGCCATCATCTTTCTCTCTCGGACTTCCCAATTGTTTCTGAACTGATGGATCTTGATCTAACTGATCGAAATTGGCTATCATTGCTGCTGGCTCAACTGTACCTCTACACCTACCATCTGCAGCTTTAACTGGCATCCACTGTCTCTTTGATCTTTTGGCAACACTAAACTGACATCTATATAGTGTGGAATTTCTGTGGCCAACTGCCACTACCTGGGATCCTAACTTGAGTTTGTTGGGTTTTATGTCCTAAAACTCGTAGTTTGTAAACTGTTTGAATGTATATATATTCTATTTCAATAAAGTTGTTATTGAATTTTAGTGAATTGTGTTTGTATTAACCTATATCAATAACTAACACCCATGGCGAGAGTATGAGTACTTGAACTTCATGTGTGACATGAATGTGGATCAAGTTCAAGTAGACAGCCAAAAATGGTCTATAGTATAAGGATAAGGCTGGGTACCTTATCCTGGGGACACTATTGGACGCGGCTCACTTTGTATAGTACAAAACGATGTGATTCGAATCGTTTCATGTAGAGACATGTGAGTGAGGGCGTCCTGTGCAATGAGTTTGCACAAGACCGAACCAAGAAATAAAATCGCTCTTTCTTTATAACACCGTTTACTGTAAAGACCGGTTTTTTCATTTGATGACTGATAGCTCCATTTTGGAGCTATAATTATGTCCCTAATTCACGATTATTACTAGCTTAATCTTGCTTTTATGTGTAAATTGGAGGTGTTCTCGGTAATTCGCCCTCGGGAGCGTTTCGGCGCTTTTCGGGGCTTAATATCGCATTTTAAAGACCTAAGAGCACTTCCGGGGAAGAACCATGCAAAAACATGAAGATTGGGCGTTTTGGGGAAATTGAAGGCAAAATACCATGCAAAAACCCGAGAGCTAGCGTCGAGCGACAGCGTCGCGACGCTAGCTCGACACTGCCCAAGCGTCGAGACGCTGCCAGAGCGTCTCGACGCTCCGAAGTCTGAGGCGTTAATTTGAAAATCCACCCGAGAGCAAGCGTCGAGCGACAGCGTCTCGACGCCACCCCGAATGCGCGCGCGGAATATTTAGGGCGCAGCGTCGAGACGCTGCCCTAGCGTCTCGACGCTCCGACGGATTACTTAAGTTTTTGTCCGATTTTTAGCCGCCATCTTCATCTCCTACCTCGGGCTCCGCACCTGATTAGACGTTCCAGCAGCCATTTTCACCATGGGAGAGGTTAGGAAGCTTGGATTTGAGCCATCCCCCATTCCACACATCATGAGTGAGTAGTTATAGCGTTTTTGGCTCGGGATTGTATAGGAACAATGTAGTTTGCACTCTTGGTGAGGTTGTTGAATTAAATTCTGAATTGGTTGAATGATTTATTGAATTGATTTCTATTTCTTTGCTTATTCCATGAACATGTTTGAATGATTTAGGACTAGGCACCCTTGATTTTGAGCATTCTTCATTCGTTAAAGGTTTTGATGTCGTGCCTCTCTAAACCGCCAAGTAACAAAGATTTACGACACCTTTGAGCGCATTGGCGTCCTTGCGTTCTTGGTGTTCGTTCTTCTCGAATTAGAATCCGAAATCGACACACTAATTTCGCGTCCAAATTAGATAGTCGTCGTAGTTAGCTCGTTGCTATCGATTGGTCTTGGGAGAGCGTTGGCCGTCAATGTCCAATCGATATGCTTGATTAGCATAATTTATTGTGTGTAATTAAATTCCATGGAGCATGTCTGAGTTAATTTATTAATTTGAGACGAGCTGCGTATTCGTTAAATTGTTTAGCCATTATACTCGTCAACCTATGATCCAAGAGGCATGCTAGATTTATTCCCGATCGTCCCGAGTCGAACGCTCCGTTAGTTAAATCTTCCCATTTGCATTGTTCCCTCTTAGTTAATTAAAAATCAACAAATCCCCCATATTTAATTTATTATCATAAGTTTGCAAATTTAATTAAGATTAAGTCAAATTAGTTTAATTCCCTATGGATCGACCCCGTTACCACTCATCTACTAATAGTTCAGTGTATTCGCGTAATTATAAATTTATTTTGGCGGGTGTCGACAACCCGATGATTGGCGATAGTTCAAAAATATTGCTACCAAAATTGGCGTCGTTGCCGGGGAACTAAGTGTAATTCGGCCTAATTTAAATTTGATTTGTAGACTTTTGACTTTTACTTTAAAAATTTGTTTATTCTTTTATTATTTGCAAGATTTGATCTGTTTGTTCAAGTGTGCTAGAAGTGCTTAATTTTTTATTGTGGAAATGGAGATTGACGGTGAGGCTGGAGCCGCAAAAACACTCAGGCAGTGGACATCGGTTGCTATGGGCCATCAACCCTCTTGTATTTCCTACCCGGAAATCTCAGGTGAGTTTGTGCTTAAGTCGGGTTTAATTGACCATTTGCCTTCTTTTTGTGGCGAAGCAGATGAGGATCCCTTTAAACATCTCAAAGCTTTTCAAATGACAAGTTCCGCGATGAAGCCAGGCGACATAACTGAAGATCAGCTCTACCTGAGAGCTTTTCCATTCACCTTGAGAGGGGAAGCTCGAGATTGGCTACATTACTTACCATCGGGAACCATCTTCACTTGGGAGAAGTTAAAGAGTCTGTTCTTGGAAAGGTATTTCCCAGCTTCAAAAGCCAGAGCCGTGAAAAAGGATATCTATGGTTTCAAGCAAGGAGTGAAAGAGGCATTTCACGAGTGCTGGGAGAGGTTCATTAAGTTATGCGAGAGATGCCCGAACCATCTGATAGCAGAGGCCGCGCTTATCGAATTCTTCTATGATGGTTTGCTTCCGCATGACTGTCAGATGCTCGATGCGTCGAGTGGAGGAGCCCTTAGGGAGAAAACGCCTGCGGAAGCCAGGCAGTTGATAAAAAACATGGCTGAGAACCATCGCCAATACGGGGGAAGAAACGAGCAAGCTAAATTGTCTACCGACATAGAAGAGCTCAAAGAAAAAGTGTCTCAGGTATTTGGTTTATTTCATACGTTGCAAGAAAAATCATCTCAAGATGTTTCTTCTATTTCAGGTCAAGCCCTCGAAGGCATGTTCAAGTCACTTATGGAATCTAGCAACGAGACCAATTCGCAGATGCGGTCTCTAAGAGATGAGACCAGGTCAGAGATGCAATCGCTAAGAGATGCGTTCACGGAGGTGAAGGAAAGGATGAGTAAGATAGAGTCCAAAGCGGAAAGCGTTAGTGTGATAAATCTCAGAAGTGGCAAAGAAGTGCCATATCAAACCACTCCCGAGGACTCTAACAAACATACAGAGATATCTCCAGATAAGTGTCTTCAAACACCCTCTGAAACGGTTGTAGCTTCTCCTTATATTTCTATGAAGTCTTACACCCCCGTTGCTCCTTTTCCTAGTAGGTTTGCGAGGCCACCTAAGGAGGTCGACGACGCGGACGTACTTGAGACGCTGAAAAAGGTTGGGATCAATATGCCGCTGCTTGATGCAATTCAGCAAATCCCAAGGTACGCTAAATTTCTAAAGGAGATGTGCACCATGAAGAGGAAGACTAAAGGTGCTGAGAGAGTCGTGGTAAGCAAGAATGTTTCTGCCCTGATAACACAAGGTATTCCAAGAAAATGCCAGGACCCAGGTATGTTCCTCTTGCCATGTACTATAGGAGATAGAGAAATCGAGCACGCCATGCTAGACTTAGGAGGCTCAATTAATGTTATGCCATACTCAGTCTACAAGAGTCTCAATTTAGAAGGTATGCAGGAAACAAGTTTAATTATCCAGTTAGCTAATAGGTCTTCTATTCATCCTTTAGGGGTGATTGAGGATGTGTTGGTTAGAGTTAAGGACCTAATCTTTCCTGCTGATTTTTATGTGATAAACATGGAAGAAAACGCATCGCCTGCTACTTCAGTCTTGTTAGGTAGACCATTCATGAAAACCGCTAAGACAAAAATTAATGTGCATGATGGAACCTTGTCAGTTGAATATGAAGAAGATGTGTTCGAATTCAATGTATTTGATGCCATGAAACACCATGCTGATGTGCATTTTGTCTGTAAAATTGATCTTATCGATACTTTAGAACAAGAAGAATGCATTCTTGTTGTTGATGGGGATGACCCACTCGTTTTTACTGAAATTATTGGCGAGATTGAAAGTAGTGTTCCTATATTGTCTGACTCATCTGAACAAACTACTTTTGCTTTAGAGGCGTGTGAAAAGCCAACTAAAATATTACCTTCTCTTTTGCAGGCTCCCAAGTTGGAACTTAAGGAGTTGCCGGGTCATCTCAAGTACGTATACTTGGGTGAGGTGGAAACACTCCCGGTAATTATCTCTATGGAGCTTACATCGGAGCAAGAAGGCAAGTTGGTGGAGGTCTTGAAAAAGAACAGAAGAGCGATAGGATGGACGTTGGCAGACTTGCATGGGTTGAGTCCGGTTCTGGGCATGCACAAGATTCGGCTGAATGAGGGAGCAAAGCCATCCCGAGAGCCTCAGCGGAGACTGAACCCAGCAATGAAAGAGGTAGTGTTGTCTGAGATACACAAACTCCTTGATGCAAGTATCATCTTTCCCATTTCTGATAGCCAGTGGGTTAGCCCTATTCATGTTGTACTTAAAAAGACGGGCATAACTGTTATTAGAAATGAGCGAGGTGAGTTAGTGCCTAAGAGAGTGCAAAATGGGTGGAGGATGTGTATAGATTTTAGAAAACTGAACGATGTGACTAAGAAGGACCATTTTCCTATTCCCTTCATAGATCAAATGGTGGAGCGTTTAGCTGGGAAGCCATACTTCTGTTTTCTAGATGGTTTTTTTGGGTTTTATCAAATTCCCATAGCCAAGGAAGACCAAGAAAAGACTACTTTTACCTGTCCATTCGGAACTTACGCATATAGGAGAATGCCCTTCGGGCTTTGTAATGCTCCCGAGACTTTTCAGCGATGCATGATGAGCATATTTACTGAATTCGTAGAAAAATGCATCGAAGTCTTTATGGATGATTTCACTGTGTATGGAAGTTCATTTGAGGATTGCCTGTTTAACTTGTCTAGAGTCATGGAAAGATGCATCGAAACTAATCTTGTTTTAAATTTTGAAAAGTGTCATTTCATGGGCAGTAAGGGCATTGTCTTAGGTCACGTTGTGTTGGCTAAGGGGATAGAGGTCGATAAAGCTAAAATAGATGTTATATCTTATTTACCTTACCCCACGAATCTTCGGGAAGTGCGTTCTTTTCTTGGTCATGCAGGTTTCTACCGCAGGTTCATCAAGGACTTCTCGAAAATAGTGACTCCGATGACAAGCTTGCTGAAAAAAGATGTCCCATTTTGTTTTGACAAAGAGTGCAAGCTGGCTTTCGACGTTCTAAAGAAGTGTTTGACCAACGCATCCATCATCCATCCACCGTAGTGGGGGACTCCCTTCGAGATCATGTGCGACGCAAGCAATTATGCCGTGGGCGCTGTATTGGGCCAGAGGATAGACAAGAAGAGCCACGTGATTTATTATGCCTCCAGGACGCTCAACTCCGCGCAAATCAGTTACACAACAACAGAGAAGGAGCTGCTTTCCATTGTTTTCGCTCTTGATAAATTTCGGCCTTATATTCTTGGATCTAAAGTAATTGTTTTTTCTGATCATGTAGCAGTTCGTTACTTGATGAACAAGAAGGACTCGAAACCTCGACTGCTCCAATGGGTACTACTACTCCAAGAGTTCGACGTCTTTGTCCAGGATAGGAAGTGATCAGAAAATACAGTCGCTGACCATTTGAGCCGCATTGTGCGTAACGAGGATGACTTGCCTCTGAATGATGAGTTCCCTGATGAAGTCCTCTTCCAGGTGAGTGTGGAGACACCATGGTACGCAGACATTGTCAATTACTTGGTCACAGGTACGTTCCCATTCGACTTTTCATATAACAAAAGAGCTAAGCTGAAAAGCGAAGCCAAGTCTTATGTCTGGGAAGAGCCTGTTTTATGGAAATTTTGCGCTGACCAGATAATTAGGAAGTGTGTCCCTAAGTCTGAGCATAGGTCCATACTTACATTTTGTCATGAATTTGCTTGTGGGGGACACTTTGGGCAAAATAGGACTGCGAGGAAAATATTAGATTGTGGGTTTTTCTGGCCATCAATGTTTAAAGATTGTTATGAATTTTGCAAATCATGTGATCAGTGTCAGAGAAAAGGGTCCATCACAAGCAGGAATGAAATGCCCCAAAACCCCATTTTAACTTGCGAAATTTTTGAGGTTTGGGGTATGGACTTCATGGGACCCTTTCCCCCTTCATTTGGTTTTGTTTATATACTGTTGGTTATGGACTACGTGTCTAAATGGGTGGAGGCTAAAGCCACCAAAGTCGATACTGCTAATGTTGTTTCCAGTTTTGTCAAATCCAATATTTTTAGCAGGTATGGAGTTCCACGAGCCATCATAAGTGACCAGGGGAGCCACTTCTGCAATAAGACGATCCAGGCCTTGATGAGGAAGTATGGGGTAAATCACAAAATCTCCACCCCGTACCATCCTCAAACCAATGGCCAAGCAGAAGTCTCCAATCGAGAGGTGAAGAGCATCCTCCAGAAAACAGTTAGTCCAGGAAGGAAGGATTGGAGTCTAAGGCTGGACGACGCTTTGTGGGCCTATCGTACGGCTTACAAAACCCCCATAGGGATGTCTCCCTACAGGATGGTTTTTGGGAAAGCCTGTCATCTCCCAGTGGAGATCGAGCACAAAGCTTACTGGGCCGTGAAGAAGTGTAACATGGACTTTGACATGGCTGGCGAAGAAAGACTCCTCAAATTGCAAGAATTAGAGGAGCTTCGCCTGGATGCATATGAGAACTCGAAGACCTACAAGGAAAAGACCAAAATGTTCCACGACAGACGAGTCATCCGGAAACACTTCGAAGTTGGTCAGAAGGTCCTCTTGTTCAACTCCCGCCTGAAGTTCATGCCAGGTAAACTTCGTTCCCGGTGGCTTGGTCCTTTTATTATAACCGATGTCCATCACTATGGTGCAGTCAAGATTCAGAGCCGAGATACAGACAAGGAATACACGGTGAATGGCCAGCGACTGAAGATCTTTCATGAGGGAATGTCAGAGGACTTCGACGACCATGCCTACTTGAAAGAGCCCGATTATGAGAAAGGATAAAATGAGTTTTGGTAAAGTCGAGCAATCGACTCTAAAAATTTGCGCTACTCGGAGGCACCCGAGCTTGAACTGTACATGCTTTTTGTTTACTTTACTGTCTTTAGGATTAGCTTAGATTCTTACTCTGATGTTGTGAGTTTTCAGGTGAAACAATGGCTCGTCCTTGAGGTTTATTTGCTAAGGATAAAGTGCACTCTCCAACCCTCTAAGCCACAATTCAGGGAAGGTTTTCTTTCCTTAGAATTTTGACTGTGCCTATTTAGTCCAATGAGGACATTGTCCATTTCTAAGTTGGGGGTGGTGGGTTGTGCCTTACTATGATTGTCGAGTTTAGTTGTGGAATTATGAGAAGCATATTCTGTTGCGATGAATGCATGCTAGTCTGACTATGAAATTCTGTGATGTATTGCTGAGGTCTTCGTATTTGCTTTTGTTGTGAAATTCAGCATGATTGCATTTGTTAAGGCCATTTTGAAAAAAAATTCAAGTTTATTTCCCTGTTTAAGCTTCGCATGTTAGCGCTCTATCTTGGATCTGTGGGTTTAGGGTAGTTCTGTTTGTTTTGAAATTCGTTGTCACCTCGAAAGGCAACCTTAGGATCGGCTAAGATTCGCTCTTGTTTGTAATCCATGCGCTTAAAATTTTAACATGATTTTTAGGCGAAAAAGAAAAGGAATGCATACTTTATAAAAAGAAAAAAGTAATCTCCTGAGGTGTTCCTCCTTCTTGAGTTACCTTAGTAGCCAGGGGCGGTCGTGTAACCCACGGTCGCCACTGCATGAAAAGAAAGCACAAAGAAGTGAACGCTAGTCCTTAAAAATGTGAATTTTGCCCGTAGTCAGATGCACTGTGCAATGAAATTGCAGGCAAGCTGAAACGAAAGTAAAATTGACATGTTAGGCGCTCACTGGAGATCAAAAAAAAAAAGAGAAAAGATGCCTTGCGATCTATTCCAACGGACGCACGAGCTCTTTGCCGCATTTCTCCTACAAACGAGATATATTAACAAATTAAACGCGGACTTAAGCTATAATTAGGAAGTATTTAATAGCTCCAAAATGGAGTTATCAGATCCCTTTAAACATCTCAAAGATTTTCAAATGACAAGTTCCGCGATGAAGCCAGGCGACATAACTGAAGATCAGCTCTACCTGAGAGCTTTTCCATTCACCTTGAGAGGGGAAGCTCGAGATTGGCTACATTACTTACCATCGGGAACCATCTTCACTTGGGAGAAGTTAAAGAGTCTGTTCTTGGAAAGGTATTTCCCAGCTTCAAAAGCCAGAGCCGTGAAAAAAGATATCTATGGTTTCAAACAAGGAGTGAAAGAGGCATTTCACGAGTGCTGGGAGAGGTTCATTAAGTTATGCGAGAGATGTCCAAACCATCTGATAGCAGAGGCCGCGCTATATATACATGTGTCTTACATGCAAATGTAAGACACATGTAAGGTATATATATATACAGAGGATATATGATTCATCAGATGAATTAAAAAAAAAAAAAAACAAAAAAACAAAAATCCAAATAGTTAGTGGACTTTGGGTTCTTCATTTTGAATTGAGAATTCAATTTAAAATTTTCATTTGTCTACTTCATTCTTCCTCTCGGCTCTGTGCTTTCAAGAAGAAAATTGTTTTCTTCAGTGAAGCTTCTTCCTTCTTTTCTCTTGTAAAAGGAGTCCCACTACTCCGTTTCTCGGCCTGAGGATTGCGAGACTACCGTGGGTGGTCCACGAAGGTTTCGTGAGAAGGATCGTTCAGCTCGTGAGGAGCTTCTGGCGGTGAATTTTGAAGAAATTCGAACGACAAGGGTATGTGTTCTAATTTCTCTTTTTCATTGCTTTTGCATGTTTCCGTTTGTTTAAATTGATGAAATTAGAGTGTCTATGATCCAAATCGCTTCCGCTGCGTTCCATCAACGCTCCATTAATTGGTATCAGAGCGTTTTTGGCCACTCAATTTCAATCAATTTAAGTTATGGTGGGTTTTATTTAGAAATTGTTTCTGAATGGATGTCTAAAGTGAATATCGATTTTGGCATAGTTTCTTTTTTAATTTCAAAATTTGTAATTGCCCGAGAATGTATGGGCTTTAATGCATGCTAAAGAGTCTGTAATTTTAGAGTCATTAGAGTCCATATAGGTTTCTTTGTGAAAGAAATTTGAGTTTGGAACTCGCCGAAATGTTCGGTGTAAGTTCAAACTCGTTCTAGGCAATACGAGGAGAAATTCGAAGAGAATTTGGCCGAAGCGTTCGGAGGAAGCAAGTTGGTCAAAGGCGGTGCGAAGAGTTCGAAGTCCGCTCAAGACGTAGCTTGTTGATCAAGCTTGTAATAAATTAGTTATTGCTTGTTAAATGCCAAAATCGATCCACTTAAGTGTGTTTAATTAATTATGCATTGCGAATGTATGTTTTAATTAAATTCCATGTTTGTATGTGCATAACGTATGCCATATAGATTTAAAATCCCACCGTAGGAAGCATGCTTCATGCATTGAAAATATGTTATAAGTGTTATAATATATCGTATGCATATTTGGCAATTCATGAGTTTAGATATAAAAGTTATATTAATTCATGAATTAGTTGTTGTTAGTTCAATAGAATAATTGATATAAGTGTTATATTAATTATGAAATTGAATGAACCACATAGTTTGTCCTAGTTTTATGCACATGGTATGTTATAAATGTTATAATGTATAGGATGCATGTTTATTCATGAGTATTAATATAAGAGTTATATTAATTCATGAATTAGATGTTGTTTGCTTAATAAAATAATTGATATAAGTGTTATATTAATTATGAAATTAAACATCCAACAGTAGATGCATATTGTTTGTTATAAGTGTTATAATGTATAGGATGCATGCTTAATTCAGAGTATTGATATAAGTGTTATATTGATTATGAATTAAGAGTTGAATGTTTAAGAGCATAATCGATATAAGTGTTCTATTGATTATGAAATTAAATATTCAACTTATCATGCCTTAGTGATGCATGTTTGAGAAGCATGTAGAAGTTTGTTGTAGTTAGTCTTAGTTTTGCAAAGCGTTGTAAAATTGGCATAGACTTTTAAAATCTATAACAAAGACAACGGCATGCTCACTTAGGGTTGAATGTATCGTTTCGTTTCATTAGATGAATAGGTCGATATCTTGTAAATGCTAAGGTTACAAGAAACTCACCCGGGGATATCCTGTTCGAGGTTGGAGGTATTTAAGCTGACGGTTTACGGAACACCTCATACCTGGGGACCATCCGGTACTTGAGTAAAGTTAACCCGGCTTTATGAGCATGCGTGAGTGGTGTGAGGTAATAAAGTGTTTATCACCTAGACATCATAGGTAAAAGTTTGTTTTACCTAGACGTAGGTCTTATTGTCTTAGCCGGATAATGCCTGAGTAATTTACCCATTCCGTCTTAAAATACTTAGTAGAGGTGTTGAGAAGGTATATATGATATGTCTTTCTCCTCCTACGTTCTCTGTTAAGTTCACACTGTGAGAATTATGCTCGGCCTCGTGATGTCAATAGGGCATCCCCATTCGGATGGTATTTGCATAATTCAAGAGCAAGGTGAATGGAGAAAGTATTTATAGTAAGTGGGAGAAGGAAGTATGTCAATACATCCTGCGGTCTCCTTCATTGGATTGAACCGTGAGATTCCTATGTTCCGCCTGCTAGGTGCCCACAAGAGGTACCGATCCATTCGGAGGGCCGTTTCATAGGAATCGGAACATCTCAATCACCATTTTTGGATAAAGAAACATAGAGCCATTCCCAACTTTGACATTTCCATTCGGTTGCATCGTTGGGGCCGCCCTATGAATTCTAAAAATGGAGGGTCACACTTACGAGATTTGCTAAGGAGTTAGTAAATCTTGACCAAACAGCGATAACTAAGATGCTATAAGAATATGAGATATTCTGGTATTAGCATTTAGTCAAGAATGTCTTGATTCAGTGAAGGAGTGCTTGACTGCCCCTCGGTAGCGACCATTCTGACCCACTAAAGTATCGTTGCAGTATAATAATGAGTTTTTGGTACATTATTATTCTTTGCTAAATTCATGATTGGTGTGTAAATTAGGTTAAAACCTTTTCACTAATATTTTACATTCTCTTTTCAGCATGTCTAGCTCTTTCATTCACTTACTAGCTTCCGATAAGTTAACGGGCGATAACTACGCGACCTGGAAATCGAACTTGAATACGATTCTCATTCTAGATGATCTAAGGTTCGTCTTATCAGAGGATTGGCCTCCCCCTCCTAGCTCGGATGCGACTCGAACTGTTCGAGAAGCATATGATAGATGGACAAGGGCTAATGATAAAGCCTGAGTCTATATCTTAGCCAGCATGAGGATATGGTTTCTGCTAAAGAAATCATGTCTTCATTACAGGCGATGTTTAGACTACCATCCTCATCGGTCTGTCATGAAGCCCTCAAATACGTTTACAACTCTCGCATGAAGGAGGGTACCTCTGTTAGGGAGCATGTCCTTAACATGATGGTCCACTTCAATGTGGCGGAAGTAAACGGAGCTACTATTGATGAGTCAAGTCAAGTAAGTTTTATCATGGAATCTCTTCCGAAGAGTTTCCTTCAGTTTAGAACCAATATGGTAATGAACAAGATAAAGTATAATTTGACTTCTCTCCTCAGCGAGCTACAGACCTATCAGTCCCTTCATACTTCTAAAGGAAAAGAGAAGGAGGCAAACGTTGTCACTTCTAGGAAATTCCAAAACGGGTCGTCTTCAGGGAGTAGGTCTGAACTTTCTTCTATTAAGAATAACACTATTCAAAAGAAGAAGAAAGATAAAAGGAAGGGAAAAGCATCTGCTGTTGCTAAGAGCAAGACTAGATCTGCAGACAAAGGAAAATGTTTCCATTGTGGTGTAGATGGGCACTGGAAACGGAATTGCCCAAAGTATCTTGCAGAGAAAAAGGCTGAGAAGGAAAGACAAGGTAAATATGATTTACTTGTTGTTGAAACATGTTTAGTAGAACATGATTGTCATACCTGGATACTTGATTCAGGAGCTACTAACCATGTTTATTCTTCTTTTCAGGAAACTAGTTCTTGGCAGCCACTTTCTCGAGGTGAGATAACTCTCAGAGTTGGAACTGGAGAGGTTGTCTCAGCTAAAGCAGTGGGAGTTGTAAAGTTGTTGTATAGAGATAGTTTCATTTTACTAGAAAATGTACTCCTAGTTCCTACCTTCAAGAGGAATCTTGTATCTATATCTTGTTTGTTAGAACACTTGTATAAAGTATCTTTTGTTTATAATGAAGCGTTCATTAGCAAAAGAGGTGTACGTATTTGTTCTGCGAAACTTGAAAAAAACTTGTATGTGTTAAGACCAACCGAAGCCAAAGCTATTTTGAACACTGAAATGTTTAAAACAGCTGAGACTCAAACTAAAAAGCAGAAACTTTCTCCAAGTACTTATCTTTGGCACTTAAGACTAGGTCACATTAATCTCAATAGGATTGGGAGATTGGTTAAGAGTGGTCTGCTAAATCGTTTAGAGGACAACTCTTTACCGCCATGTGAGTCTTGTCTTGAGGGCAAAATGACCAAACGATCTTTTTCTGAAAAAGGTCATAGGTCCAAAGAACCTCTAGAAATCGTGCATTCGGATCTCTGCGGTCCTTTGAATGTCAAAGCACGAGGAGGGTATGAATATTTCATAAGTTTCATTGATGATTATTCTAGGTACGGTTATCTTTATCTAATGCATCATAAGTCCGAAGCTCTTGAAAAGTTCAAAGAGTATAAGGCAGAGGTTGAGAACACATTAGGTAAATCGATAAAAACACTCCGATCAGATCGAGGTGGAGAGTATATGGATTTAAGATTCCAGGACTATATGATAGAACATGGAATAGTATCTCAACTCTCTGCGCCAGGAACACCACAGCAGAATGGTGTGTCCGAGAGGAGAAATAGAACCCTGTTAGACATGGTTCGATCTATGATGAGTTATGCTCATTTGCCTAGTTCGTTTTGGGAATATGCAGTAGAGACTGCAGTATATATTTTGAACATGGTTCCCTCTAAGAGTGTTTCTGAAACACCTTATGAGTTATGGAGAGGGCGTAAAGGTAGTTTACGTCACTTCAGGATTTGGGGGTGTCCGGCACATGTGCTAGTACCCAATCCAAAGAAGTTGGAACATCGTTCAAAATTGTGCCTATTTGTAGGTTATCCCAAAGAAACGAAAGGTGGTCTATTTTACGATCCTCATGAGAACAAGGTACTAGTATCGACTAATGCCACGTTCTTAGAGGAAGACCACATGAGAGATCATCAACCGTCGAGCAAAATTGTTTTGTCCGAATTTTCCAGGAAAGCTACAGACGGATCAACAAAGGTTGTTGATCAGGCTGGTCCTTCTGAAGAGTTGAGAAAGCCTCGATGCAGTGGGAGGGATGTAAGACAGCCTGACTGCTACATCGGCTTGTCTGAAACTCAAGTCGTCATACCTGATGATTGCGTTGAGGATCCATTGACCTTTAAACAGGCAATGAATGACATAGACAAGGACCAGTGGCTTAAAGCCATGGATCTCGAAATGGAGTCTATGTACTTCAATTCGGTCTGGGATCTTGTAGACCAACCAGATAGTGAAAGACCTATAGGTTGCAAGTGGATCTACAAGAAAAAACGAGACCAAGCCGGTAAGGTGCAAACCTTTAAGGCTCGACTTGTGGCAAAAGGTTATTCCCAAAGAGAAGGGGTGAACTATGAAGAAACCTTTTCTCCTGTTGCCATGTTAAAGTCGATTAGAATACTCTTATCCATTGCTACATTTTATGATTATGAAATCTGGCAAATGGATGTCAAGACTGCCTTTCTGAATGGTAATCTTGAGGAGAGTATCTATATGGCTCAACCAGAGGGATTCATACTTCAGGGTCAAGAGCAAAAGGTTTGCAAGCTTAATCGATCCATTTATGGGTTGAAGCAAGCATCTAGATCCTGGAATATAAGGTTTGATACGGCGATCAAATCTTATGGCTTTGAACAAAATATTGACGAACCTTGTGTTTACAAGAAAGTAGTCAATACTGTTGTAGCTTTCTTAGTCTTGTTCGTAGACGATATACTACTCATTGGGAATGATGTAGGGTTCCTAACTGGCGTTAAGAATTGGCTAGCGATCCAATTCCAAATGAAAGATTTGGGAGAGGCTCAATTTGTTCTAGGGATTCAGATCATAAGGAATCGTAAGAACAAAGTGCTAGCGTTGTCTCAAGCATCTTATATTGACAAGGTGTTGTCAAGATATTCGATGCAGAATTCCAAGAAAGGTTCGCTGCCTTTTAGGCATGGAATTCACTTGTCTAAGGAACAGTCTCCTAAGACACCTCAAGAGGTTGAGGATATGAGACGAATTCCCTATGCATCTGCAGTTGGTAGTCTCATGTACGCTATGTTGTGTACAAGACCCGACATCTGCTATGCAGTACGAATTGTCAGTAGGTTCCAGTCCAATCCAGGATATGATCACTGGACAGCCGTTAAACACGTCCTCAAGTATCTTAGGAGAACGAGAGACTATGTGCTTGTGTATGGCGCGAAGGATTTGATCCTTGCAGGATACACTGACTCTGATTTTCAGACTGATATAGATTCCAGGAAATCTACATCAGGATCAGTGTTCACTCTTAACGGAGGAGCAATAGTATGGAGGAGTATAAAGCAAGGTTGTATTGCTGACTCCACCATGGAAGCTGAGTATGTCGCAACTTGCGAAGCAGCGAAGGAAGCTGTATGGCTTAGGAAGTTCTTGACAGATTTGGAAATTGTTCCAAATATGAACTTGCCAATCACCCTTTATTGTTATAACAGCGTTGCTGTGGCAAATTCTAAAGAGCCTAGAAGCCATAAGCGTGGAAAGCATATTGAGCGGAAATATCATCTCATCAGGGAGATAGTGCAACGAGGAGATGTGATCGTCACACAGGTAGCCTCAGAGCACAACATTGCTGATCCGTTTACTAAGTCTCTCACGGCTAAAGTGTTTGAGAGACACCTAAAAAGTATAGGGCTGCGAGCTGCTTAGTAAGACAGTGGGAGAAACTTTAGATATTTGATATTCTAGTTCTCTCGACCAGCATGTACTCCACTGACGTTTTAGTCCAAGTGGGAGTTTGTTGGGTTTTATGTCCTAAAACTCGTAGTTTGTAAACTGTTTGAATGTATATATATTCTATTTCAATAAAGTTGTTATTGAATTTTAGTGAATTGTGTTTGTATTAACCTATACCAATAACTAACACCCATGGCGAGAGTATGAGTACTTGAACTTCATGTGTGACATGAATGTGGATCAAGTTCAAGTAGACAGCCAAAAATGGTCTATAGTATAGGGATAAGGCTGGGTACCTTATCCTGGGGACACTATTGGACGCGGCTCACTTTGTATAGTACAAAACGATGTGATTCGAATCGTTTCATGTAGAGACATGTGAGTGAGGGCGTCCTGTGCAATGAGTTTGCACAAGACCGAACCAAGAAATAAAATCGCTCTTTCTTTATAACACCGTTTACTGTAAAGACAGGTTTTTTCATTTGATGACTTAGGTAACTCGATCTCAATCTTGAGCTCACTATGGACTCCTGTTTATTTGACCTTATCCTTTGACTTGTACGGGTGAGAGTGACCAGATCGCCGACTCAATAAGCCTACCATATTGGGGATAAAATCGAATAAGTGGCTGGGGACGTAGTTTTGTGCGAGATGGAATTCACTCCTACCCGCTTTATGGGTTAGTAGAGAGGTTGTTCCCTTAAGTGCTGACTCTAGGTCTTGAACAATGGGCCCATCCTCTCCTGATCAGGGAGGAATCTGATTTGATGGTTGGACCACAAATCAATTGTTCATTAGAGGTGTCAGTGGTACTTAAGGAACAAGATATAATACAAGGGTTAAACGGTATAAATGACCCGTTGTGATTATGAACGACCTGTGAAGGATCGACTTACTGATGATAGTTATATCAACAGGACACAATATATCTACAGTGAGGAGAGTGCAGCCCTTGGACTTTTGTGGAGTCTCCGGGGGTTAACGAATGTTGGTTAGTTCGGTTGAAAGAGTTTTGACCGGATAATCTCGTATCGTTGGAGCTCATGATCTGTAGGTCCTTACGGTTCTCCTGGCTATGGACATATTTAAATATGATTTAAATATGAGATTGGTCTGAAAACATGAATAGGATTCATGTGCAAAATGTCGGTTGTTGGAAAACCGGGTTTAATTATATTATTTAATTAATATTTGATATTGAATTAAATAATATTAATTAATATATATATATATTTTTTATTAATTAAAAAGTTTAATTAATAAAAAAAATTATTATTATTTTTAATAATAATAATATATATATATATATATAGGGCTGGTTGCACAAATAGCAATCAGGCCCAAACTAATTGCAAATTTAGCAAACTTTAAAATGTTTTGCAAATATGACAAAAAATCCGTTTTTATCACTGATAGACTTTATTATATCACTGATAGACTTCTATCAGTGATAGACTATTATCACTGACAAAAATCTATAAAAAGCTGAGGTGATCAGCGATAGACTTCTATCAGTCATAAGATATCAGCTATAGAAATTGCTATATCCGCAAATTTTTTAAAAACATGCTATATTTGCAAACAATAAGTCTTAAATTGTCATTTACTACAATTTCCCTATATATATATATATATATATATACATGTGTCTTACATGCAAATGTAAGACACATGTAAGGTATATATATATATATATATACAGAGGATATATGATTCATCAGATGAATTAAAAAAAAAATAAAATAAAAAATAAAATAAAAAAAAAATCCAAATAGTTAGTGGACTTTGGGTTCTTCATTTTGAATTGAGAATTCAATTTAAAATTTTCATCTGTCTACTTCATTCTTTCTCTCGGCTCTCTACTTTCAAGAAGAAAATTGTTTTCTTCAGTGAAGCTTCTTCCTTCTTTTCTCTTGTAAAAGGAGTCCCACTACTCCGTTTCTCGGCCTGAGGATAGCGGGACTACCGTGGGTGGTCCACGAAGGTTTCGTGAGAAGGATCGTTCAGTTCGTGAGGAGCTTCTGGCGGTGAATTTTGAAGAAATTCGAACGACAAGGGTATGTGTTCTAATTTCTCTTTTTCATTGCTTTTGCATGTTTCCGTTTGTTTAAATTGATGAAATTAGAGTGTCTATGATCCAAATCGCTTCCGCTGCGTTCCATCAACGCTCCATCAGAGTTTACACTGGCGACTGCCAAACTCAGAACTGTAACCCTCATCCTCCAACTTGCTAATAGAGATGAGATTCATTTTCATCCTAGGCACAAACCTAACATTGCGCAACACCAGAACACTGCCACATACTGACTTCAGACTAACATCCCCAATCCCACAAGTCTTGGAGATTCTACCATCACCCATTCTCACTAGACCATGATGTCCATCTGTGAATGATGTGAACAAATTTCTATCTGAAGCTATGTGAACTGACGCTGCACTGTCTACAACCCATTCAGATGAGTGGTTACTACTCTCTATTCTACTCTCAACACAGACATAACCAACATCAACTATGTTTACCTCATGATCCTCTTTTAGTTTCCTACACTGGCTTTTATAGTGACCTTTCTTGTGGCAGTAAAAGCATTCTACCTCCTTATTCCTATGACTCCACTTTTCCTATTGCTATTCAATTTATTATCTTCATAATCAACTTTGCCGTTACTCTTAGTTAAAGCTAAAGCTGATCCTACAGTCGATTCTTTACTACTCCCCTTCCTACGAATTTCCTCAGCTATAGCTAAATCACAAACCCCTGAAAATTTCAGAGTGTTATCTCCAGTCGAATTAGACAATGCTGTCTTCATCGTTTCCCAACTATCAGGTAAAGACATTAATAATTGAATAGCATACACTTCATCAGTAAATGTTATCTTGACAGACTTCAACTGATTAACTAAAGTGGTAATTTCATTAATATAGGAATTAACTGATGAATTTTCAATCATTTGCATGTTGAAAAATTTCTTAAGTAGATATGCTTTACTATTGGCAGACTGTTTCTCATACCTGTTTGTAAGCGATTCCATTAGCTTGATTGCAGTAGTCTCGTTGGCTACAAGACTAGCCACATCCATCGACAGACACATTCTTATATTTGCAACTGCTTGTTCATCCATATCCAACCAATCTCCATCTGACATCCCTTCTGGTCTCTCCTTCAGTGCCTTGTGCACTTTCTTGCAGGTTAGGAAATCTTTGATTTGCATCTTCCAATAACCAAAATTTTCCCCATCAAATTTTGTGACTCCCTCGAAACTTTTTGGATTCGTCGCTCCCATGATTCCTGAACCAAAAGCTCTGATACCACTTGTTGGGATTAAAAATATCGAGATATAATTAATTGCGGAATAAACTAGATTATATCTCAAACTTCCCACTTCACAGGTTAGAATCCAGAAGGCAATCGGTTACAAAATACAATAATAAAAAGATAAGGGAAAGAGATAACAACACGAAAGATATACTGGTTCGCCCCGATCTCGGGACTACGTCCAGTCTTCTGCAACTGCAGGTTCTACTATAATGGAGATTACAATTGGTCCCTCAAGCTCACGCTACAAAACTCTCTCAAATAGTTCAACTAGAACTATTTGCTTCCAAGTACCACAACCCGGTAGCTTGGGATAAACAAAGAGAGATACCCACCAAAAATACTCACTATAAATTTACTCAATGCTAATTGCTCACCCAAAAATTGAACACAAAATTATATCTATAATTTTGCTACTGTCGCAGGTCATCCAAAAGCACTCAGCCGCAAAGAAAAGTATTTTGACTTCTGTATGTCTATTTAACTCTCACAATATCTTTATATATATATGTGAAGTGCAAAAAATAACCGAATAACAAATTGTAATGGGCTTGGCCCAAAGTTACTTTTAACTTCAAATAAAAAACCTTGTTGTGCGTGGAATTCTGAATTGGGACATTTTAATTGTAGAGTTATTTTGGCTTCATACCAAAATCCTAACAACTGAGAGGATTACTACCAAAAGGTCCAAGGAATAGAATAACGAGATTGTGTTTCGTGTTCAACAGACTTTGTTAACGAGTGATTGATAGAGAGCAGTTAATAGAGATTGAAAATGAAGTTGTTGAAATATTATGCCTTCCTGAGAGGGTTTTTCCTCCTTCATTTTTCGACATCATGATGCATTTGGTTGTTCATTTGGGACGTGAAGCTCGATTATGCGGACCAGTCCAATTTCGCTGGATGTATCCATTTGAAAGGTAGTGTGTTTATACTTATATACAACTTTAAGATAACTTCATGTTCTAATTAAGATCAATTCATTGATTTAGATACATGAAGGTACTCAAAGCATATGTTAGAAATCGGGCACGACCAGAAGGGTGTATTGCTGAATGTTATCTAGCAGATGAATGTGTCAACTTTTCTAGTAGATATTTTAAAGAGCCACTAGTTTTTTTTCAAAAAGAACATCGTAATGAAGAATTTCATAGTGATATCATTCTTGAAGGTCGTCCAATATCAAAAGGGATATCAGTTGTGATTGATGACAATGATTTAGAGAATGCACATCGATATGTGTTATTTAACACTGCTGAAATTCAACCACTTGTGGAGTAAGTATTTCAGGTTTAACTGTACAATTATTTTTTCTTACTTATAGAACAAACATTTAACTACTTAACTCTATAGGATGCATGTGAATGAGCTACTTGTTTCAAATAAAAGACTTGCCAAAGATAATGGCTTATTGTGGAAAATACACTCTGACAAATTTTCATCATGGTTAAAATCAAAGGTAAGTTATTAGTTTTATGTCTTAGTTAATTCTCTTCAAGCGAATAAGTGATGGTAAAACTAAAAAAAGAAACTAACTCATTTTATTTGGATTTTACAGATTGAATCTGATTCATATAATAGTAAAGATTCAAAGCTACTAAAGTGGCTTGCAAATGGACCCAGAAAATATGTTGTGTCTTACACTTATTTTATTGTCAACGGTCAGAGATTCCATGTAAAGAGTATTGAAAGATCGACTCAAAATAGTGGTGTCTCTTTTCAAGCAAATACATTATGTAGATCAAGTGCTAGAGATGAAACTCAAGTTGTTGACATGGTTACTTATTATGGTGTGTTTCTTGGGAATTTATTCGGAAAAAACCAATATATGATTATTCAAGAATAAATACATTTAATCCAAGAAGAATCATGACAAACTTTAGGGATCTAAGCATGGAAGAAAAACTAAATTAGAGGGGATTAGATTTACCTGGAACCATTATATGTGATGAATCCATAGCCTGTAATACTCTGATGGTTTGTGGTCTTCCTCATCTATGCAACCCAGACCAATCATGGGCAATCCTCTCTATCAGATGGGGAATAGGAGGTAAAGCTGCATAGCTTATTGGGGACCATAACCTAAACTATATATGTTGATCCTAGCGTTTCCCATAATCCCCTAGAACCAACAGGCTGGTTTCTGCTCAGCAGGCCACACCACTATATGGGAAGTCTTGGGCCCATAATCAAGATCACTCAAATGCCTATTAAATAGCCCAAATATAATTGCTATTGAATTTGTTACCCACATATGAATTAATTATTTAATTAATTCCAACAATCTCCCACTTGGGTAACAATTTCCTTATTAGCAATTATTAATTTATTCTTTAGTGCACAACTTAATGATATTTTAAAAATAACTTCCCTTTAATCACAATCCGGTCCATTTTGTATACCAATGAGGAACCAAAGCGACTTTTGTCACATGTATGGTCGCAACTCAGCCTTCAATGATCACCACACCAAATATACTCAATGACATGGATCAAGTGTGGAAGAGCAGCATGAAAATTACATGTAATGTGATCTAAACATGTCTATTTTCAACTGGTCAACTTTATTATTTAGAGAGATCAAACTTAACTCTTTCTAGCCTTATGTTAAACTACTGTTATAAAGAAAGTGATTCAGAGTAACAAAAATAATTCATCTTCTTTATTCTGCAGAAACAAAATTTTATGTCTACTTTACGAAAGCACAAACTCCCACTCAATTGACGTACCATAATTTTCACACCTATATGAGCATTATGCTCCCAAAACTTTTGTGTGTGAAATTTCTTAATGAACGTATCCGTAATGATGAAGTTGTATTCCTTTAGACACAATAAAAAACTCTGAATTTTCTTTATCAACTAAAACTTATGATTCTGAAAAAGCTTTTGTTGCTATAAATTGAAAATAATTACAAATTCTTGTCAAGACAACTTAGTGACAAAAATTAAAATTTATGAGTTTCTTGCCACACAGAGTGTTATGACCACAAACCTTAATGATAAAAGAAACTACTACAAATGACTATTT
Source organism: Herpetospermum pedunculosum (assembly GCA_028017165.1). Classification (NCBI taxonomy): domain Eukaryota; kingdom Viridiplantae; phylum Streptophyta; class Magnoliopsida; order Cucurbitales; family Cucurbitaceae; genus Herpetospermum; species Herpetospermum pedunculosum. The sequence continues at coordinate 29,244,144 of CM051522.1, forward strand.
GTCACTTTTATTTACAGTAGTATCTTTTACTCATTTAGTGAACATAACCGGGAAGGTGGATCCTGTTGGCAACTCTTACTATTATCAAAATCAAATCACCTCATGATCTCTACTTTATTTGATTTTGACGAGTGAGCATGTATCATTTTGTTAATTACCTTAAAACTCTTTAGATCCAATTAAGAGTTATAAAAATATTGCCTTTTGTTATTGATATGAATACGGAAGCGGAAGCGTCTAAACTTCAAGCATGAAATTCTTCATTTCTTTATTTAAGGGACCTTTATTGAGACTAAATTTGTCGTCTTTAATGATTTGAATATTTCTTAGTGCATACAACTTTATGCCAGAAAACTTGGGAGACTTTCTGACATAACCTCTTTTGTGAAATCTCAATGTTACTTGAGATTGATCTCACAATATCATTTCACAATATAAAAGAGATATTCATACAAGCTTTCATCTTATAGTTTAGTATTTATCACGTCATAGTCATATTACACTAAGAAAATAACTTTACTCCTACTAAGTCTGTAATTCATAATTATCACTTTTGTATACCTTAGACCTTAAATGTGATAATTAATGAATGAAGCTTATGAAGTTACAAACAAAAACCTTATTAAGATCACAAATGGAATGAAACCTTTGAAACCTTGTGTTACTAGATCAAGAGTTTCTAAACTATATAGGCTATCAATCTTTATATCTATTTGACATAACTTTTAAAAATAGTTTTCAAGTGTTATCACAAGTCTCTAAATAATTAATGTCACCCATAATAATTGAAACATAATAACTAGACAAACCTTATATCTTTCAACACACATTACCTCTTAAAGGCAATATGGCAAGATGTCAAATATTGTAATTGTTGTTTTACCTAATTCTTTGTGACATTAATTCTCTATTTTAAGAGTTAAATCTTTGTTTGACTTTAGGGGAAGATAATGAAATCATCTTACTTTTACGTTTGAGTCAAACTTAAATCTTTATACTTGGATTTCTCTCATCTCTTGTGATTACTTTAATAACACTTTTAATAATGTTGAGTTTGTCTTACTTAAATGAGGAGAATCTTAACTAATGTTTTCACATATAGAAAATAACTCAAATTCTCTTTTCATAAGGATAACATTCCTCATTTTATCTTCCCCCTCAAACTCAACATCCTTAAGAAAGTACAGATATCTAGCAAATGAACCTAAGTGAGACTTAATTTTAGAAATCATGAAAATGACTGGTGTACCTAGAGTAACAACAAATAATCTTTAAGTCCAAAATTTTCTTATTGACCTTTAGGACCAATCATTAGTTGGACATCTCTAAATGCAAACATAATGTTAAGCATTTGCCTAACCTTTAATTGCAAGAGATTTAGTTGTTGTTTTATGTGGTACACCACTTTAACTTTATGCTGCAATCTTAAGTTTTTTTTTTTTTCCCAAAGAAGTTAAATGCAAAGAGAAATAATTTGTCATACTTCTAACCTCATCTTTATGAGTCTTGAATCATTCTATAAGCAACACACTTTACTCAGGTTTGCCTTAAAAAACGTCTTCCTTAATGGCTCTATAAATTTTTAAAGAAGTTTAACAAAAGGCCCTAGACATTCTCTACCAAATTCATAGGGTTTCATCACTAGAAACTAATCATATGACTTTCAAGATATCCAGAACTAAAGACCTCTCTGACATCAGACATAAGTGACTTCACTGAGAATATATTTATGAAAATATTAAACAATATTGTTAAGCATTTTAAGAAGCCATATAAAATAGACTATGAAAGATTGTTCAAAGAGAGTAAACCTCTCAATGCACTTAATTATTGACTATTTCTGTATTTTCCCCTTAATCCTATTTAATACAGACTCGAAAATTTGTTAAATCAAAAGAACAAATCATCAATGAATAGAAATACTAGAGTCTATTCAACACATGGAAGTCTGACATGCAAACTAAACTAACTTTGTTTAAATCCTAAGTGAGAAGTCAAATTTTATTTATACATTATGCAAAGAAGTACTAAGAACATATTTTCCTACATGACCAAATTTTCTAAAAAAAAAAAAAAAATTAGGAGAAATCTGGATCCTAATTTTTAGTGATTTGGACTAATATGTTCAAAATGCAGCTTTGTGTCGACTTTAATTTCTCCCTTAAGGAAATAGTTAATTGAGTACATTTTGTTCTTTCATACTTAAAACAATTTTCTTCAACATACCATCTAAGATTCGTTCATTAAGGGTTCATCTACCCTTACAAGCATCATAGTGTACTTTCTTATGTTCCATTGTTCTTCATTAAGACACATTTAACCAAAAGTTTAAATGTCTCTTACTTTATGTTCATTTCAGAACAATCTTTATCTTTTTAAAGGAATATCCTAATTATTTTCTTCATCAAACATGATTCCCTTGAATAATAAATTTCATCATCATAAAGCTTATGAAGTTAAGATTATTATTTTTTTTTTTAATATAAATCCCAATTAATCTGAATGAGATGTTGCTAAGTAAAAAAAATAAAAAAAAAATGAAAGTGTTTCTTTATTCATTACAACGTGAACCAAAATATTCTCAAAATCAACTAAGGCAATAGTATTTAAAATTTTGAAAAAACAACTAAAACATGCCCATAAATAACTTAGTATTTATAAAAATACCTTCAAATTAAACTTTATGAGGACAACAAGATACCAAACACAACATTGACAACCTTCCTTTGGGTCGACTGTCAACTTGCAAACAGTACTCTCAATGTGGTGATGAAACACTGATACCTAATCCGGTCAAGTGAAAGTCTTCCTTTTGGCCGACAATCACTCACATGACATAACTTTATATTATTCATGTTTTATCACCAGCTAACCATAGATGTACCTGCTATTTGGCCAAACTGACGTCTTCCTTTGGGCCGACAACATAAACAGCAGGTCCACAAACATCTAATTAACTATGAAGATGCCAATATCATAAATCAGAGGCTACTTTGGCAGCATGATCCATCAAATCAACACTAACATAGAAAATCAGATTATTATGCAAAACACATTTATTTTAATTACTATTAATTTTATCTTAATGAAAATGAAATTACCAAAATTATTTTCAAAATTAAGAGTAATATCTTTACATGCATAATTTATAAAGGGAAAAGTCCTCAAAAATAAAAATTAGAATGCCAAAAAAAAAACTTTATTGGGATTTCAACCCACCTGACAACCTAACATATGCATTGAGCATCACATTTAGAATCCAATAATAAAATATAATAACTTATCCCTTTTAGAAGACAGTCTTCCTTTGGGCCGACTAACAACTTCAAGAACACATCATTATGGTATTCATACGTATTATTGCATGTGTATTTGTTGTTTGGCCAAATTGTAACCTTCCTTTGGGCCGATCACAATCTGCATAAGCAACAAATACACTCCATCTAATAATCTAATAACTTTATAAATGTTTTAATTTACAAAACATTCAAAATAAATTGTACTAATTGTGCTAATTCTTCATACCTTATTGAGCACACCAAAAATGAAAAATTAAATAATTCTCGACACTTTTTCATGCCCAAATTCAAATTTATAACATAAGGCATATATATAATTTTATAAACAAATACTATTTTATAAAAGGAAAATACAAACAATAGTATTATCTTTAAAATTATATATATTAACATAACATAAAATTCATTATGTTATATGTATATTTGCAGTGGGCCAAGACCCACTGCAAATCTCATGCTACGGTGCCCTAGCACCTCTTTAAGCCATTTTCTGCAACAACAATGTTGCTGCAAACACTATTTTTTTTTCATTATTTAATTCTTTCTCTAATGATCTTTGTTCATGACAACCATCATATAGTCAGAGATTGAATATGAAAACATTCTTTATCATTTAGCCAAAATATGCATATGATAACATTCATAATCCTTAATGATATAACTCAAATATGCAAAAGCATCCGAATTAAATTTGACTATTCAATCGTTCGAGTAATTCACACAATATGTTGTAAAATAATTCTAAAATCCTATTGAATCGAAATCTTATGAATCAAAGGAAAGACAACATGTTTGATAAAATTAGTAATCTACCATGCAAAAACCGCTCTGATACCACTTGTTGGGAATTTATTCGGAAAAAACCAATATATGATTATTTAAGAATAAATACATTTAATCCAAGAACAATCATGACAAACTTTAGGGATCTAAGCATGGAAGAAAAACTAAATTAGAGGGGATTAGAATTACCTGGAACCATTAGATGTGATGAATCCATAGCCTGTAATACTCTGATGGTTTGTGGTCTTCCTCATCTCTGCAACCCAGACCAATCATGGGCAATCCTCTCTATCAGATGGGGAATAGGAGGTAAAGCTGCATAGCTTATTGGGGACCATAACCTAAACTATATATATGTTGATCCTAGGGTTGCCCATAATCCCCTAGAACCAACAGGCTGGTTTCTGCTCAGTAGGCCACACCACTATATGGGAAGTCTTGAGCCCATAATCAAGATCACTCAAATGCCTATTAAATAGCCCAAATATAATTGCTATTGAATTTGTTACCCACATATGAATTAATTATTTAATTAATTCCAACAGTGTTAACCCAAATTATTATGTTAGACTACTATGTGCACCAAGTTCCTGTGTTTAGATGTGATTGGGTGAATGTTTCAAATGGAGTAAAAGTTGATGATGGTTTTAAACTTGTGAATTTACATCAAAGCCAACATCAGTTTATGAAGGAGCCATTTATTCTTGCATCACAAGCGAAACAAGTATTTTATTCAAAAGAGCATGATTCATCCAATTGGTATGTCGTATTAAAGGCACCGCCTAGAAGACTTCGCGATTTAGAGATTTATGACGGAGAATATGATACACTTGTTGGTGAAAGAGATACTACTATATTCAAGAGCACAAATGAAGATAACGAAGAATGTAGTTATGCAAGAGTGGATTGTGAGGGGCTCTTGATTTGAATTCTTTTGATATAATTAGTGGAAGTCATCAATTTAGTTTGCTTTGATATCTACATGTAATTCATAAGAATTCTTTTAATATAAGTTGATATATACTTAGTCTTGACCTATTATGAACAAACCATACTTATGTCAATTATTACAGAATCTTTTTTCATACTTGTTGCATCCATTGGTAAGAATAAAACTTTTTTCCCTATGTTTCTTATATTGTATATTTTATTAGTTATTTACATTTATATTCTTGACAACTTAAAAATAACTTTGTTTTATAATTTTTTGGACAGGAAATGGAGAATAAAGTAGGAGATACTAATGCCAAAAGATGTCTTCGTTTTTATTCAAATGCACCACGAAAGCAACGTTCCAAACGTTTGAAAAACTTTTTAGTAGGCCCAACAACAATGGAAGATGATAATGATTGGACAATGTGTGAGAAGGAAGGAGATCACATTGCAGATAAGTTTTATGTTGACCAATCTCAAAATTACTTACTAGCTGATAGAGATAAGTCACGCAATGTTGGGGAGAATCATGATACTACACACATAACTAAAAGGTTAGATCCTAGGGGTCAATCCTTACCAAGTTTAGAAACGTCACAAGATGTAGGAGATAATATCAATGCATGTGAACAAATTTTGAAACAACCCCCAAAAAAATGTAGAGGCCCCACAAAAATGAAAACTATTGCAATCGAGGAACACGACAAAATGGATATAACATTCAATGAGTATGGGCAACCAATTGGGGGGACTTCAATTGGGATGTCATCATTTTTAGGTCCACTTGTGAGAGAGGTAGTGCCTGTGACTTTACCCGATTGGAGGAAATTGCCTACAAGATTGAAAGAAATTTTATGGACTTCAATCCAAGTACGTATTTCATATTTCATATTTTGGCTAATTGTAGAATCTTTTTAATCTTATATCTTTTGGTACAATCTTCTTATTATTTTAAATATTATTATAGTCAAGATATAATATGAAGGAAAATTGGCAAAGAACTTATTTGTTTCAAAAGATGGGTAGATTGTGGAGAGCGGGAAAATCACGGATTGTGTCTCAAATTCAAAAAGTCTCCAATGAGGAGAAGCTTGTAAAATTGAAGCTAACCAATATACAATCCATGCATGATTGGATGGACTTTGTGAAAGAAAAGAATAGTGCAAAATTCAAGGTAATTCAATGTCATTTGCATTAAATGCATAAGATTATATCTAAGGCATACATTGATCAATTTATTACTACATGTATATATTAGGCAAAAAGTGAAAAGTTGAAATCCATGAAGAAGAGGCAACTTCCGCATACATGTAGTCGTAAGGGTTATGCTCGATTGGCCGAAGAAATGGTATTGAATATGGTGAATTAATCAAAACTATATACATTATTTTAATTATTACTAATTGAATATTCATATTTTATTTTTAAGAAAAAAAGTTGTTCAAATTCATCTTCAGTTACAAGGGTTGCATTATGGGCAAAGGCACACAGAAAAAAGGATGGAAATCCTATTAACTCACAAGTTGCAGAAACACTAGTACCCTCTCTCTTATCTCTTTCTCTAATCTATGTTTGCTAGCCATGGATAAGGTGATGTAAAGATACAAAAATGAAAGGCAAAGATCTTAAAGAATCTTATTAATGAATGGATTTTGGTTTTAGATGCACTTTCTTCTCTTCTTTATAGATGCCTTTTCAGGGGGTTTGATTGTTTGCAATTTGGAGGCTGTCTTTCAAGTCCAAGGATTATACTCAATTTCGACTCTGGTTTTCTGCATTTTGATTGTGTTCAAATATTGAAGTATCATATGCATCCATTTGTAGTGGACTAATAGATGAAAGTTATTGGAGTAAGTTTCCCGATTTTTCTTCCATTTTTTAAGCATGAAGGTTGCTTTGGGATATTGAAAAATGATATTATCTACTGTAATATACTAGAATATCTATAGTTTTCTTTTCTTGTAAATGTATCTTAGAAAATGGTATAACCTCATTAAGTACCTATTGATATGTGTAAGTTTGATTTGGAGGGTCGTAATTGTGTTCTCGAGGTACTTCAGTTATTGTGGTTGTTGAAAAGACTTTAGATAATGAATTTTTTTTTATAGGAGCGTATTGAACAGATTGACAATGAAAGGACAAACACTTCTAATAATGTGGCAAGTGATGCAATAAGTAAAGTTCTTGGTCCTGATCGTGGTCATATTAGAGGACTTGGATTTGGAGTGACATTTTCAAAGTTGTCGGTATTGTTGCAAAGGGATGAGAATTATTCCAAACTTGAAGAAAAGTGTAAGAAGATGGAGGGAGAAATGTCTGAAATGAGATCTTTGATCTCTCACATACTCAAATTTCAAGTATGCAAGTATTGGTAACATTAACTTAGGTTTATGTTCATTCTTTCTTATTATTTAACACATCTTTTTTTGAATTCTTCTAATTTTAGAGTAATACAAGTGAACAACTTTCTAATTCTACAAGTAAATCCATGGATAACAACATTGCTACTAACCAAGTTGCATCTTCACCTTCGGTAAAGTATTTATTACTCGTTTCTTATATTATAATTTTATTTTAGTAGTTTAATAAACTATTTTAGATGAACATTTTTTTTTACAAGATTCTCATTATGTTATATGTTTCATTTTATGTATTGCCTTATCGGTAAAGAGTATTGACAATAATAACACTCTCCGCAAGTGCAAGTTGCTAGATTGGCGTGGTACAGGAAAGGTAGTTGCTGAAGGTCGATGGTCTTCGAATGACCCGAAAGTTATTGCTCATCATGTCCCTCTCGGTCCGCAAGCTGTAAGAGTTTGGGTGGACTTGCCAATGAAACCTGATGCATTCTTATGGAGGCCCAACTCAGAAATGACATACATCGAAGATGCTGTTGGTAGTACAGTTGCGTGGCCTCTTGACAAAGTTATGATGAGTACGTACATTTATTTATTATTTATAAATAAAAATTATTTATTAATATCCTTATTATTTATTTATTTATTTATAACTTTTTGTAGGTTGATGAGGGAATATCAATGGAATTTTTTGGCAACAAACACGACTAGATTGAGCTATTTAGATTTTTGATATAGGGACACATTTTGTAATTAATAAGTAGTGGATTCACCAAGTTAATGGCTTGTCATCCCAAAGTTAATGATATGTTCATTACTATATGAATGTTTACGTTTTGTATAAAGTATCCACGAACATTACATTGATAAAGTTTACGTTTTGTATTATCTCCAAATATGGTAAAATGATCTATGAAAGATACAATGACATTATAAATCAATTTCAAAAGAGACAAAATAATAGCATTCATCCATGCTATAAAAAGTCTATAAATGCTATAAATTGTAAAAGACTGGATCATTCAAAAGATTATTATAGCTTCCATGAAAAAGCTATAAATGAATATTTATAACATTTAAAAACTGCTATAAAAAGCAAGATATTTATAATCTTTTTAAAATGATGTAAAAAGAAAGACTTTTTATAACCTTTTTCAAATGCTCTAAAATGAAAGACTTTTTATAACCTTTTTCAAATGCTCTAAAAAGAAAGACTTTTTATAGCCTTTATAAAAGACTATAAATAATACGTCTTTTTTGAACTTTCTAAAATGCTATAAAAAGTGCCTAGAGTTTTTATAGCATGGGCTGTTAGGACTTTGCATAAAAGGCTATAAAATGACTATAATAACTTTTTTTTGAAGCTATCGTAGGTCTTTTTTCTTGTAGTGAGTAGTTGGGGACATAGTGTAGCAAGATCGGAATTCACTCCTAATCCGCTCTTCAGGGTTAGTAGATAGGTTGTTCCCTTAATAGCTGACTCCGGGGCTTGAACAATGTGAGCTCACACTCTCATGTGATGAGAGAGTTATATTGATTTGATGGTTGGACCACAGATCTATTGTTCATTAGAGGTGTCAGTGGTACTTAAGGAACAAGATATAATGCAGAGGTTAAACGATTTAAATGACCCAGCTGTGATTACGAACAACCTGTGAAGGATCGACTTACCGATGACGGTTATATCAAAAGGACACAATATATCTACAGTGAGAAGAGTGCAACCCTCGGACTATAGTGGATTCTCCGGGGGTTAACGAATGTTGGTTAGTTCGGTTAAAAGAGTTTTGATCGGATAATCTCGTATCGTTGGAGCTCATGATCTGTAGGTCCTTTAGGTTCTCCTGGCTAGCTCGGATAACGTCGTGCAACACTATAAAAGAAAAGAAAAAGAAAAAGAATTTGAATTGTTCAAATTCGGTTTATGGAAGGAGGATGGGCATATTTAAATATGATTTAAATATGGGAATGGCCTATAACATGAATGGGATTCATGGAGTAAAAAAGTCAGTTTTCGAAAAACCGGGCTTAGTCATATTATTTAATTAATATTTGATATTGAACTAAATAATATTTATTAATTAAAAAGTTTGATTAGAAATTATATATATATATATATATATATATATATATATATATATATATTTTAGTTATTAAAAAGTTTAATAAATAAAATTATTATTATTATTTTTAAATAATAAAAAGTTTAATAAATAAAATTATTATTATTATTTTTAAATAATAATAATAATAATTAATTATATATATATATATGTTAACTTTTATAAATATATATATATATATATATATATATATATATATATATATAAGTTTTACATGGCCAGAGGATCAAGTTTACAAAAAGGGGCATTCAAATTGAATTTCTTTCAATTTGAGAAGAAGGAAAAAATTGGGTATACGAAAAAAAAAAAAATCAAAAGAGTTTGTGACGAGGATAGACAGGCGGAACTTGAAGAAATTGGAGCTACAAAGGTATGTATTTCTAATTTCTTATTTCCGTGTTTTGAGCATGTTTTCTATTTGTTAAATTGATGAAATTAGAGTATCATCGGTCCGAAATCGCTTTCCGCTGCGCATGTCGGTCCATCAATTGGTATCAGAGCGATTTTGTGATTAACTCAATTTGCATCAATTTAAGTTGGTGGGTATTTTAATTTAGAAATTGTTTCTGAATTGGCGTCTAAAGTGAATATCGATTTTGGCATAATTTCTTTTTGAATTTCCTTATTTGTAATTGGCCGAGAATGTATGGGCTTTAATGCGTGCTGAAGAGTCTGTATTTTTAGAGTCGTTAGAGTCCATATAGGTTTCTTTGTGAAAGAAGCTCGAGTTTGGAGCTCGCCGAAATGTTCAGTATAAGTTCAAACTCGTTCTAGACTATACGAGTAGAAATTCGAAGAGAAATTGGCCGAAGCGTTCGGGGAAGCAAGCTGGTCAAAGGTGGTGCGAAGAGTTCGAAGTCCGCTCAAGACTTAGCTTGTTGTTCAAGGTTGTAATAAAATAGTTATTGCTTGCTAAATGCCAAAATCGATTCACTTTAGTGTGTTTAATTAATTATTCATTGCGAATGTATGTTTTAATTAAATTTCATGCTTGTATGTGCATATCGTATGCCATATAGATTTAAAATCCCACCGTAGGAAGCATGCTCCATGCATTAAAATATGTTATAAGTTTTATAATATATAGTATGCATATTTGGGAATTCATGAGTATTAATATAAGAGTTATATTAATTCATGAATTATATGTTGCTAATTTAATAGAATAATTGATATAAGTGTTATATTAATTATGAAATTAAATTTACAACATAGGGGTCCCTGGTTTTATGCATATTATAGGTTATATAGGATGCATGTTTAATTCATGAGTATTAATATAAGTGTTATATTAATTCATGAATTAGTTGTTGTTTGCTTAATAGAATAATTAATATAAGTGTTATATTAATTATGAAATTAATCATCCAACTTTAGATGCATATTGTATGTTATAATTGTTATAATATATAGGATGCATGCTTAATTCATAATAGTTGATATAAGTGTTATATTAATTAATGAATTAGGAGTTGTATATTTAAGAGCATAATCGATATAAGTGTTATATTGATTATGAAGTTAAATATTGAACTTGTCATGCCTTAGTGATTGTATGTTTGAGAAGCATATAGAAGTTTGTTGTAGTAAGTCTAGTTTTTGCAAGTGTTGTAAAAATGACTTAGACTTTTAAAATCTATAACAAGGAAAAGCATGTTCATTTAGGGTTAAATGATTCGATCTGGTTCATTAGATGAATAGGTCGATATCTTGTAAATGCTAAGGTTATGAGAAACTCACCCGGTGAAATCTTGTCTAAGGTTAGAGGATTTGAATTGACGGAACACCTTATACCTGGGGACGATTCGGTACTTGAGTAAAGTTAACCCGACTTTATGAGCATGCATTAGAGGTGTGAGGTTAATAAAGTGTTTATAACCTAGACATCTCATAGTTTACCCTAAAAACACAGTGTTACGATGCTTAGTAGAAGTGTTGAGAAGGAATATATGATATATCCCTCTCCTGCTACGCACTCCCTATAGTTCACAAAGTGAGAATTTTGCTTGGCCTCATGATGCCATATGGGGCATCTCCAGACGGGTGGTGTTTGCAACTTTCAATAGCAAGGTGAATGGAGTAAGTGTCTATAGTAAGTGGGAGAAGAAAGTACGTCAGTACATCCTACGGTCTTCTCCATTGGAATGAACCGTGAGATTCCCATGTTCCGCCTGCAGGATGCCCTAGGGGCACCATCCAAACGGAGGGCTGGGCATGGGAGATCGAACATTTCAGTCACCATTTTTGGATAAAGAAACATAGGGCCATTCCCAACACTGACATTCCATACGGTTGCTATGTTGGGGCCGTTCTGTGCGTTCTAAAAATGGAGGGTCACACTTACGGGATTTGCTAAGGAGTTAGTAAATCCAGACCATAAACGATAACTAAGATGATATAGGAATATGAGTTATTCTGGTGATAGCATTTAGTCAAGAATGTCTTGATTTAGTAAAATAGTGCTAACCTACCCTACGGTAGGGACCATTCTGACTTACTAAAGTATCGTTGTTAGTAAATAAAGAGTTTGGGTACTTTATTTGCTGTTAAACCTCTTAATGTAGCAAGATTGGAATTCACTCCTAACCCGCTCTTCAGAGTTAGTAGATAGGTTGTTCCCTTAATAGCTGACTCCGGGGCTTGAACAATGTGAGCTCACACTCTCATGTGATGAGAGAGTTATATTGATTTGATGGTTGGACCACAGATCTATTGTTCATTAGAGGTGTCAGAGGAACTTAAGGAACAAAATGTAATGCAAGGGTTAAACCGTTTAAATGACCCAGCTGTGATTACGAACAACCTATGAAGGATCGACTTACCGATGACGGTTATATCAAGAGGACACAATATATCTACAGTGAGGAGAATGCAATCCTCGGACTATAGTAGAGTCTCCGGGGGTTAAGGAATGTTAGTTAGTTCGGTTAAAAGAGTCTTGACCAGATAATCTCGTATCGTTGGAGCTCATGATCTGTGGGTCCTTTAGGTTCTCCTGGCTAGCTCGGATAACGCCGTGCAACAGTATAAAAGAAAAGAAAAAGAAAAAGAATTTGAATTGTTCAAATTCGATTTATGGAAGGAGGATTGACATATTTAAATATGATTTAAATATGGGAATGACCTATAACATGAATGAGATTCATGTGTCAAAAAGTCGGTTTTCAGAAAACCGAGCTTAGTCATATTATTTAATTAATATTTGATATTGAATTAAATAATATTTATTAATTAAAAAGTTTAATTAATAATTATATAAATATATATATATATATATATTTTTTATTTATTAAAAAGTTTAATAAATAAAATTATTATTATTATTTTTAAATAATAATAATAATTAATTATATATATATATATGTTAACTTATATATATATATATATAAGTTTTAGATGGCCAGAGGATCAAGTTTACAAAAAGGGGGCATTCAAATTGAGTTTCTTTCAATTTGAGAAGAAGGAAGAAATTGGGTATACGAAAAAAAAAAAAAAAAAATCAGTTTTTTGGGTTTTTAATCTTTCTCTGTACCCTTATCTCTCTCTGCCTCTTTTTCTTCTTCTTCCTCCTATCTTTTCTTTTCTTTTCTCTTCTTTTCGGACTCTCACAACTCTGTTGCTCAGCGCCGAGGATAGCGGGACAAGCTGGGGTGGTCCTCAGGGTGTTCGTGAGAAGAGACCGGAAGAGTTCGTGACGAGGATTGGTCGGCGGAACTTGAAGTAATTGGAGCTACAAGGGTATGTATTTCTAATTTCTTATTTCCGTCTTTTGAGCATGTTTTCTATTTGTTAAATTGATGAAATTAGAGTATCATCGGTCCGAAATCGCTTTCCGCTGCGCATGTCGCTCCATCATTGCGGATGCTAAATTTTACATAAATGACGGCAACGTCGGGGAAATAATGCCGATAGAAATTCTTTTGATCAATAGGGATGATAAACTCAGCGTGAAACAAAAAATTGACGCGGGAAAAGAATCTATCCAAGAAGAGAACGTTTCCAGTTTTTAACAAAGCAAGACATCCGCCAGCCCTACAAAGGCTAAGGCCTTGAAGGACGAAAAAGTGTCTAACCCTCCTGTTTTACGCTACGTCCCTTTGTCACGGCGTAAGAAGGGTGGTAGAGCACTTTTGGGGTACTCCAATTTCAAGTTGTCGAGGCTTGCCAAAATAACATTTATAATACCGAAACTACTAAGCTTTGCAGCTAGTGGTAACGGGTGTCGAACCACAGGGAACCTAAGTTATTTTCTCCTAGCTAATTTCTATTTGTCTTTTAACTAAAACTCAAAAGCAAATAAAGGGGGAGTTAATTAAAACTAAACTAAGCTAACGGAAAAATAATTGCGAAAAGTAAAGAGCGAAAAACAATTAAATGTAACACGTGCTCCTAATTCGAGTGTCGGGATTTATCTTGATGCGCTTAGTTCATAGGGATTCTAATTCGCAAAGTTGTTCTATTTCATGCACACAAAATGCTTCGTCCCAAACGGGTCCGAAGCACCCCAAAGAATTAATTAGAGGCGTAAATTCTAATTAAACATGCTTCCCAATTAATCTAAGTTCATGACGCTTAAACCAATTAACAAACAGTAACGGGTATCATTGAGACGAATTAATCCTAAAACTAATTCGATTTATCCCTTAGTCTTAAGCCCGCCGTGAAAACGTTAATCAACTCCTACCCCCAACTGTCACTTAGGCTCGAATTGATTAGCCACGAGCTAGACTTTCGCTACTAAGTATTGAAGTTTGTCAAAAATCAATAATAGCCAACTAAGCATGCGTAACTAATTATGGACGTCACTCCTAATCGGAAAGGCAAGTTATTCGTTCTTAATACAGACCAAGAGATGCAAGAAATTAACAAAACCAAGCTAGAAATTCATATAAACCCTCCCTAAGCATCAAGACAACCCCTAAACTCGAATTAGAGCACTTACCTTAGTTGTCCGTTGTGAAAATCAAGAGTAATCCACTCAAATGTATTAGAAATAGGTAAGAAACGTGTTTTGGCTCAAGATTTGAGCTCTACAAAGAAAGGGGGCGGAAGAAATTGAGAGAGAATGGGAAAGAATGACCTAAAAACAGCAAAAACGGACTTAAATACCCATTTCTGCGTCAGACTAGCGCCTAGGCGCCATAAGTCAGCGCCTAGGCGCCGCGGGGGCGCGCGCACAGAATCGAGACAGCGCCTAGGCGCCATAAGTCAGCGCCTAGGCGCTGAGCCCTCTGGAAAAATTTACAAAAATGGGAATTTCTTAACTTTTAAGGACGGGCTTCAGGACTTTAGATGACGGTTTTTTTGCGTCAGGGAAAGGGCTGCGCGCGCGGACACGGGCGAGGCGTGGACGAGCGGCGCGCGCGGACACGGGCGAGCGGTCGAGCGGCGCGCGCGGGTCACCTACGATGACGGGCGCTCGGGCGCTGAGGCGGGCGAGCGACGCGCGCGGGCGTCGGCGGTCTGGGCGCGGGCGAGGCGAGGCGGCGCGCGCGGGCGCGCGCGCGGACTTTCAATGACGGGCGGGGAGCGCGCGCGGGCGTGCGGCGCGGGCGTGGGCGGTCTGGGCGCGCGGGTGCGCGCGGGCGTTGGCGTGTGGCGCGCGCGGGCGTGGGCGCTGGGGCGCTGACCTCTCGGGTCTAAACCCCATTTTGGGTCGTTTTTGCTCCCGAACTCCGTTTTGCCTATCTTTTTGACCCGAACACTTCCCGAAACCTCTTAAATGACTGTTTTAGCCCCGAAAATCATAAATGGACTTCCCGAGCTCTTCGCCACGAAAACACCTATAAAAAGGCAATTTAACTAAATTAAGCATGGCATTTAGCTAGATTTGAGGCTATAATTATAGCTCTATTTTAGAGCTATCAAAATACCCCCCACCTGAATCTTGCTAGTCCTCGAGCAAGGAAAACTTAGATTTATCTCATAGAAATAAGCATGCATGCTGACGACTCAAATCTCAATACTTGCAAAAACAAGATAATCATGCTAACGGAAAACAATCAAGCATATGCATAAATTGTAAATATTTCAAAATATTAACTCCTATTCCCTACGTGTGTGTGTGATTAGCGCCTCCTATCCTAGTTTCCATAGACCCGGAACCACCTTAATCGATCCTAATACTCATCTTCCCCCTACTTCTGGCAATGAGAACAGTCTAATGGCTTTTCAATGTCGGAAAGAATAACAAAACAAAAGGCCTAACTATTTTTTTTTTCTTTTCTTTTCTTGAGAGCCTAACACGTCAAGCTTTTAGTTCGCTTCACGTTTTTAAGGACTAGTGCTCACTTCTATTAGTTGCCTTTTCATGCAGTGGCAACCGTGGGTTACACGATCGCCCCTGGTTACACGGGCAACACAAGAAGGAGGAGCACCTCATAATATATTACAAACATGCTCTTTACTCTCAATGATTTATTTTTAAATAGGCATATAGCTTCGCTAAATCAAATGATTCATTATAAATTCTAACACATCAAGCCTCCCTAAAAGTACCTTTCGGGGTGACAACAAGTTTTCAGACCAAATAAAATTATTCTAAGCCTACAGAACTAAGAGTAAGAGGTCTACGTGCTCAGTGACTGTAGGGGAATAATCGAAAAAATTTTAAAATATGCTCAAAATATGCATACATCCTCTTAGTTTTCTCGCAATGCACAATTATGGAGTATTTACAAACAAATCACAGAAAGTCCTCATCGGACAACATGCATTCAGATTCCTAAACATCTCAAAATCAGAGTATGACATGCTCAAGAACTACAACGAAGTCCGAATTCTACCCCCCACCTAAAAGATTGCATTGTCCTCAATGCATCTAATCCCACAGATAAACAAAGATAACGACAAAAATTAAAGGGAACAGGAACCTCCCCTGAATTTTTGCGGGATCGGTGAGTAGGGATGCGCAACCTCGTCTCCAAAACAGATCCAAAATGCAATTCATCTCTCGCTTATTACCTAAGAAAGCAAGAAAAAGCTAAGCTAGGAAAACAAAAACTAAAAGTAAAGACAAAAATTGAAATACTCATGGGTTGCCTCCCAAGAAGCGCAAATTTTTAACGTCGTTATGCTCGACGTGTCTTCCACTCTGTCAGGGTACATAGAAATTCTCGTACTTCTTCGGCCCCTTCTTCCTTGAATCAATAAAACCTGCTAAGAGAAGCAAGCTCTTCGACTTTTGGAGGCAGCCGGACAGAGTTGTTATTTTTTTGGTATTTTTGATATATGGAAAAATAAAAGACTCAACAGACTCAAACAAAATAAAAGCAGACTCAACTGACTCAACATAATTAAAAGACTCAACTAACTGAACAGAAAATAAAGACTCGATATGGGAAGGGATCACATCGAAATTCTCGAGGCAACCAACATTAACTGAAGCACAGATGGAAGGGGGCATGCAAGATAAATCTCCTAGATTACATGAATTATCACGAGGCACAACACAAGGAGATAAATAATCTAAAGGCACAATTGCCACTTCCTCATCCATCACAACAATATTTTCATAGCATGCTGGTTCTAACTCATCAGTGAAAAGATTTCCGAAAATATCTTCAACATCAGAAATATGCTCAAGCTCATCCATGCATGATTCTTCAAATAAATTTTCAATACAAAATTCATGCTCTGAATCGAAATCAACAGGTGGAGAATTACTTACCTCTAAGAATTCTCTGAGATCTTCTTCATCACAGGCGAGAAATTCTGCCCAGAATTTCAATCCTGGAGAAGTCTCAGCTCCACTCAGCTCATTCGCATCGTCAGTCTCCTCAGGATATTCCTCGGGGCTAAACTCAGCCTCCCCTTGTTCGTCAGACATCGAAGGAAAGTACTCGGGGCATGAGTCTTCCCGGGACTCTTCTTGAGGCTGAGCTTGTTCTTGATGGAATATGGTTGCTGCCTTCTGCAATTCAAAGTTAGTAGTGGCCATTTGCGCAACCATTTGTTCCAATAACAAACCTGTGCGAGCTTGACTTTCCTCTCGAGCTCTGTTGTATGCCTGATAATCCTCAACAGTTGATTTACATAAAGCAACTAAATCAGACATTTGAGCTTTCAGTTCACTGACTTCATCAGAGAGAGATCCCTTGGAACCATACATTTTTTTTTTTTTCTAACAAATAAAATTTAACAAAGAGAAATTAAATGGTTCCCCGGCAACGGCGCCAATTTTGGTAGAGGTACTTTTGGGGTACTCCAATTTCAAGCTGTCGAGGCTTGCCAAAATAACATTTATAATACCGAAACTACTAAGCTTTGCAGCTAGTGGTAACGGGTGTCGAACCACAGGGAACCTAAGTTATTTTCTCCTAGCTAATTTCTATTTGTCTTTTAACTAAAACTCAAAAGCAAATAAAGGGGGAGTTAATTAAAACTAAACTAAGCTAACGGAAAAATAATTGCGAAAAGTAAAGAGCGAAAAACAATTAAATGTAACACGTGCTCCTAATTCGAGTGTCGGGATTTATCTTGATGCGCTTAGTTCATAGGGATTCTAATTCGCAAAGTTGTTCTATTTCATGCACACAAAATGCTTCGTCCCAAACGGGTCCGAAGCACCCCAAAGAATTAATTAGAGGCGTAAATTCTAATTAAACATGCTTCCCAATTAATCTAAGTTCATGACGCTTAAACCAATTAACAAACAGTAACGGGTATCATTGAGACGAATTAATCCTAAAACTAATTCGATTTATCCCTTAGTCTTAAGCCCGCCGTGAAAACGTTAATCAACTCCTACCCCCAACTGTCACTTAGGCTCGAATTGATTAGCCACGAGCTAGACTTTCGCTACTAAGTATTGAAGTTTGTCAAAAATCAATAATAGCCAACTAAGCATGCGTAACTAATTATGGACGTCACTCCTAATCGGAAAGGCAAGTTATTCGTTCTTAATACAGACCAAGAGATGCAAGAAATTAACAAAACCAAGCTAGAAATTCATATAAACCCTCCCTAAGCATCAAGACAACCCCTAAACTCGAATTAGAGCACTTACCTTAGTTGCCCGTTGTGAAAATCAAGAGTAATCCACTCAAATGTATTAGAAATAGGTAAGAAACGTGTTTTGGCTCAAGATTTGAGCTCTACAAAGAAAGGGGGCGGAAGAAATTGAGAGAGAATGGGAAAGAATGACCTAAAAACAGCAAAAACGGACTTAAATACCCATTTCTGCGTCAGACTAGCGCCTAGGCGCCATAAGTCAGCGCCTAGGCGCCGCGGGGGCGCGCGCACAGAATCGAGACAGCGCCTAGGCGCCATAAAACAGCGCCTAGGCGCTGAGCCCTCTGGAAAAATTACAAACTTGGCATTTTTGTAGACTTTTAATGTCGGGCTTCAGGACTTTAGATGACGGGTATTTTGCGTCAGGGAAGGGCTGCGCGCGCGGGCGAGGCGAGGCGTGGGCGAGCGGCGCGCGCGGACACGGGCGAGCGGTCGAGCGGCGCGCGCGGGTGACCTACGATGACGGGCGCTCGGGCGCTGAGGCGGGCGAGCGACGCGCGCGGGCGTCGGCGGTCTGGGCGCGGGCGAGGCGAGGCGGCGCGCGCGGGCGCGCGCGCGGACTTTCAATGACGGGCGGGGAGCGCGCGCGGGCGTGGGCGGTCTGGGCGCGCGGGCGTTGGCGTGTGGCGCGCGCGGGCGTGGGCGCTGGGGCGCTGCTGGTGCTTGGCGCCTGGGCGCTGGGCGCCGGCGCCTGGGCGCTGACCTCTCGGGTCTAAACCCCATTTTGGGTCGTTTTTGCTCCCGAACTCCGTTTTGCCTATCTTTTTGACCCGAACACTTCCCGAAACCTCTTAAATGACTGTTTTAGCCCCGAAAATCATAAATGGACTTCCCGAGCTCTTCGCCACGAAAACACCTATAAAAAGGCAATTTAACTAAATTAAGCATGGCATTTAGCTAGATTTGAGGCTATAATTATAGCTCTATTTTAGAGCTATCAAAGGGTAAATCGCCATTCGCGGAATGTACGAAAAGTTTGAAACTTGGTGACATTAAGATCCTGAAGGAAAGCTTTGTCACCCCTCTTACGAAGATAACAAAACAAAAGATCAAGAAGCCTAAAGATACCCAGAAAGGGATGGTCTTGCCTGAGAAACGGACGAAAGAGGGATACGATCCTAAAGCATATAAACTGTTTGCAAAAGCAGGTTATGACTTCACAACTCACACCGAGTTCAAGGGCCTGAAAATCTTAGAAGGCAGGCCCGAGCTTTCTACGACACAAAAGAGGCTCCTAAAGGAGGGATACCCCTTACCAGCATCTAGAAAAGGGCTTAGATACAAGTCGCCCGAACCGGTTCGTATAACCCGAAAAGGGAAAAAGAAAGTGGTCAACGCTAATAACACGACGACCGAGGAGGTAGACAACTCAAAAGAAGAGGAAGTTGTCAAACCCAGAATCTCTATCTTTAAGCGCATCAAGTCGTCTGCTACGCGCGCTTCGACCTTCCAACGATTGAAAGCGGCTGTGACAGAAGAAAACAGTTCGCACTCAACACCTAATCCCATCAGATCTTCCGTCTTTCAAAGGTTGAGTAAGCCGGCAGATAAAAAAGAAAACACGCTGTCCTTTGAACATCTCTCACGGCAATCAACATTTCAAAGGTTGAGTAAGCCAGCAAATGAGAAGGAAAACACATCGTCCACTAAACCTCTCTCACGGAAGTCAGCATTTCAAACATTGAGTAAGCCGACAGAGGAGAAAGAAAATACGTTGCCCGATAAATCTCTCTCACGAACGTCAGCGTTGCAAAGATTAAGCGTGACCACAAAGAGAGATAAGACACTTTCATCCACTTCCATTTTTGATCGCCTCCTACAAGAAGAGGCTCGAGAGACTTTGAACGATAAAGAGTCTAACAAGACAAAAAGCGATGAAGAGATCCGCAGTATCGTTCCCTCACGAATGAAAAGAAAAACTTTTGTTACCGTGAATACAGATGGTGCACTGAAGGTTAAACTGATGGAGCGACATGCGCAGCGGATGGCGATTTCGGACCGATGATACTCTAATTTCATCAATTTAACAAATAGAAAACATGCTCTTAAAGCGGAAATAAAGAAAATTAGAAATCATACCCTTGAAGTTCTAATTTTTCTTCGCGTTCCGCCGGCCGTTCTTCGTCACGAACTCTTCTAGTCTTTTCTCACGAACGCGCCGAGGACCACCTCCGGTAGTCCCGCTATCCTCAGCGCCGAGCAACGGGGTTGTGGGACTCCGTTACAAGAGAAATGAAAAAAAATAAGAAGAAGAAGAAGGAATTCAGGCCATGGGTCTATGAGATATTTCCTTTTTTTTAGCTTCACCAAAGCCTCGGTGAAGATGAAGTTGTAAAAAAAAATAATCAAGTTTTCATCTTTTTTTTAAACAACCACCCCTCTCACTTTTAGCCAAGTTATATATATATATAACAATAAAAACAATGCAAGTGTCTTACATGCATAATGCATGTAAGACACTTTATTATTATTATTATATTTTATATATATATATATATATATATATATATAATTATTATTATTATTAAAAATAATAATAAAAAATTTATTTATTAAACTTTTTAATAAATAAAATATATATATATAATTATTAATTAAACTTTTTAATTAATAATTATTATTTAATTCAATATCAAATATTAATTAAATAATATGGCTAAACCCGGTTTTCTGAAAACCGACTTTTTGCACATGAATCCTATTCATGTTTTTGACCATTTCCATATTTAAATCATATTTAAATATGTTCATCCTTCTTCCATAGACCGAATTTGAACAATTCAAATTCTTTTTCCTTTTTCTTTTATTTTCTCTTATATTGTTGCACGACGTTATCCGAGCTAGCCAGGAGAACCTAAAGGACCTACAGATCATGAGCTCCAACGATACGAGATTATTCGGTTAAAACTCTTTTAACCCGAATCAATCAACTTTCGTTAACCCTCGGAGACTCCACTATAGTCCGAGGGTTGCACTCTCCTCACTGTAGATATATTGTGTCCTCTTGATATAACCGTCATCGGCAAGTCGACCCTTCACAGGTTGTTCGTAATCACAGCTGGGTCATTTAAACCGTTTAACCCCTTCGTTACGTCTTTGTTCCTTAAGTACCACTGACACCTCTAATGAACAATTGATCAGTGGTCCAACCAACAGATCAGGAACCCTCTCTAACGAGGAGAGGGTAGGCGCCTATTGTTCAAGCCCTGGAGTCAGCTATTAAGGGAACAACCTATCTACTAACCCTGAAGAGCGGGTTAGGAGTGAACTCCATCTTACTACACTATGTCCCCAGCTACCTATTGGACTTTATCCCTGAGATGGTAGGCTTATTGAGCGGACATTCTGCCACTCTCACCCATACAAGTCTAAGGATACTGTCTAATAAGCAGGAGTTCATAGTAAGCTCAGGATTGAGATCGAGTTACCTAGGCCATCAGGTGAAATAGTCGGTATCTTCAGTAAACGGCATTATAAAGAGAGAGCGACTTTTCGTGGTTCAGTCTTACGCAAACTCATCGCGTAGGACGCCCCCGCTCGCACATCTCGATGTGAAACGACTCGGATCACATCGTTTTGTACAATACAAAACGGGCCGCATCCAATAGTGTTACCAGGATAAGGTACCCAGCCTTATCCATATACTATAGACCGTTTTGACTGTCTACTTGAGTTTGACCCACATTCATGTCATACATGAAACTCAAGTATTCATGATCGTCATGGGTGTTGGTCATTGGTATAGATTAATGCAAACACGTTTCACTTTATTCCAGCAAACACTTTTACTGAATAAAACTTAATAACTCATTATTACTAAATAGATAATTTACAAACATAAATGTTTACAAACCACGAGTTTTAGGACATTAAACCCAACAAACTCCCACTTGGACTTAAACGTCCGTGGTGTACATGTTGGCGAGGAGAACTATAATATCATATATCTATAGTCTTCTCCCACTATCCTATTTAGCAACCCGGAGCCCTAAACTCTTTAGGTATCTCTCAAACACTTTAGCCGTGAGAGACTTAGTAAACATTTCAGCATGAAGTACTATGAGGCTTTCCATGTGACCATCACATCTCCTCATCCGCACTACTTAAGAGCTCAAAAAACCACTTTTTTGATGTTGTTATCCAAGCTGCAACTAATTTTAGCTTTTATAGAGCAATCAGCAATACAACTCTTGTATTCCATTCCTTTATACTATGACAAATTATTAACCGATATAACTGACAGCTCCCACTGCATAAAACATATCGGGTCATATATCTCAGAAGAGATAGATCTTAACCCAATAAGCGTTAATGCGTGGGGACAGCACCTCATAACATCGATTACTAACAACTCTTGTCAATATCAGATGTTAGGAGACTATACTAGCGATTTATTCTTGCGACTCAGATTAATCTGAATCCTTAGAATAAACTAAGCCTCTCCCAGATCACATATCTGGAAATGGGTCGTTAGTTAATGCTGAAGTGCCAGAAACTACATCCTATAACATTCTCAATGAATAGGACATTAATCACGGAAACATATTATGAAAGCTATAGTATTGATAAAACACTTGCCCAGCAAAGTTTATCAATAACATGTTTAAGCCATAAGATTTGATTAGAACATCAAACCTTAATCATTCAAGATTAAGTTGCTAGTTCCAATCCATAAAAGAATTGAATAAGCTAACAAAACAATTTTGTTCTTAATCTTGTATATGACTCTTAGAGAGATTATGACTTATAGACACTCTAATCAAGATAGCTAGTCTTGATTTCTATTTATCTTATCCTATCTAGTATAGAACAAGAAAAATAGATGAGAGTAGTCTAATAACTTACGTCTGGTAACAAGTAAACAAGTTGATACACAATCAACCTCTTCACATTGGGACAGTCCCATTACCAGAAAGTGAAGCCTTAAAGGTTTTCACCTTAGAGGCTCGGTCATTTAACCTCTTGAAGATCTACAGCTTCGAACCATTGGTCTTTGTCTGAATAATCCATTATCTTATTAAAGACAACGAATCCTCAAGTCATCATCTGGTATGATAACTTGAGTTTTATAGACAAACCAATAAGTTAGGGTTTTCTCAACTATTGAGAATAACCAACTCTACTATCAACAACCCTTGTTGATTTAGATATAGCTTTCCTCTAATACGCCTAGTCTTAACATCCATGTTGTTTTCTGAATTTAATAGAACATAACAGTATACATCTTTTGTGAAATGAACCGTTCATTTATTTACACCAAAAGATACTTATATACATATGCTCAAAAATACAGAAATATGTACAACTTAATTACACATATCACATATGTGATTTAGGTTCATACAGACAACAACATCATAAGCACAAAACTCCCACTGTGCAGCTGAATAGACGTCTTCTCAAGTCATCCAACACAGAGAAACCGACAATCAGGAACTAGTTTCCTGAAAGAAAAACAAACATGATTAGTGGTTCCTGAAAAACATTCAGGTATGACATTCATAAAGCCACTATACATGTTTAGACAAATAAATCTCATTTACCTTGTCGTTCTTTCTCGGCATGTTTCTCTGCAAGGTATTTCGGGCAGTTGCGCTTCCAATGCCCTTCTTCGTTACAATGGAAACATTTCCCTTTGTCCGAAGACTTTACCTTGGCCACAAGCATAGGAGCTTTGCCTTTTCTCCTGTTCCTCCTCTTCTTACGAATAGTCCTAGTACTCCTAGTAGTTGCTTCAGACTTACTCCCAGACCCAGCCCCCTTCAGGAACTTCTTTGAAGTGACTACATTAGCCTCCTTCTCTTTTCCTTTAGAGGCATGAAGGGTCTGGTAAGTCTGCAACTCGTGCAGAAGAGTGGTCAAGTTGAATTCTATCTTATTCATGACCATATTTGATCTGAAATTCAGGAAACTCTGCGGGAGAGATTCCAAGATAAAACTTACTTGACTCTTCTCGTCAATCGCAGCTCCGTTCACTTCTGCCGTCATGAAGTGGACCATCATGTTAAGGACATGTTCCCTAACAGAGGTTCCTTCCTTCATTCGAGCATTATAAACGAATTTGAGGGCTTCATGGCGAAGAGACGAGGACGGTTGTCCAAACATCTCTTGCAATGAAAACATGATTTCTTTAGCAGAAACCATAACCTCATGCCTCTTGGCCAAGACATCCTGCATGCTTGCCAAGATATAGACTCGGGCTTTATCATTAGCCCTAATCCAGCGATCGTACGCCTCACGAACAGTTCGTGAACCGTTTGAGCTAGGAGTTGGAGGACAGTCCTCCGTCAAGACAAATCTCAGGTCATCCAACACAAGAATCGTATTCAAGTTGGATTTCCAAGTTCCGTAATTCTCTCCGGTAAGTTTTTCGTTAGCTAATAATTGTACAAATGAGCTCGCCATGCTGAAAAAGAATGTAAACCTATTAGTGAAACGGTTTTAACCTATTTAAACCAATTAAGAGAGACTTTAGCAGTAAATAAAGTACCCAAACTCTTTATTTACTAACAACGATACTTTGGTAAGTCAGAATGGTCCCTACCGTAGGGTAGGTGAGCACTCCTTTACTAAATCAAGACATTCTTGACTAAATGCTATCACCAGAATAACTCATATTCCTATAGCATCTTAGTTATCGTTTTTGGTCTGGATTTACTAACTCCTTAGCAAATCCTGTAAGTGTGACCCTCCATTTTTAGAATGCACAGAACGGCCCCAACATAGCAACCGTATGGAATGTCAGTGTTGGGAATGGCCCTATGTTTCTTTATCCATAAATGGTGACTGAGGTGTTCGATCTCTCATGCCCAGCCCTCCGTTTGGATGGTGCCCCTAGGGCAGCTTGCAGGCGGAACATGGGAATCTCACGGTTCAATCCAACGGAGGAGACCACAGGAAGCACCGACGCACTTCCTTCTCCCACTTACTATAGACACTTACTCCATTCACCTTGCTATTGAAAGTTGCAAACACCACCCGTCTGGAGATGCCCCATATGGCATCATGAGGCCAAGCAAAATTCTCACTTTGTGAACTTTAGGGAGTGCGTAGCAGGAGAGGGATATATCATATATTCCTTCTCAACACATCTACTAAGCATCGTAAGACGGTGTTTAGGGTAAATACTCCAGGTTTTATCCGGCTAAGAATATAAAACCTAAAGTCTAGGCAAACTATTTACCTGAGATGTCTAGGTTATTAACAAAAATTAATTAACCTCACACCTCTCTCGCACGCTCATAAAGCCTGGTTAACTTTACTCAAGTACAGGATCGTCCCCAGGTAGGAGGTGTTCCGTAAACCGTCAGCTTAAATACCTCCAACCTCGAACAGGATTTCACCGGGTGAGTTTCTCATAACCTTAGCATTTACGAGATAACGACCTATTCATCTAATGAACCTTATCGTCTCATTAACCCTAAATGAACATGCTCTTTTCTTTGTTATAGTTTTTAAAAATCTAAGTCATTTTTACAACGCTTGCAAAAGCAGACTTTCTATAACAACCATCTATATGCTTCTCAAACATACATTCGCTAAGGCATGGCAAGTTGGATATTAAACTTCATAATCAATATAACACTTATATCGATTATGCTCTTTAAACATACAACTCCTAATTCATAAATTAATATAACACTTATATCAATTTTTAATGAATTAAGCATGCATCCTATACATTATAACAATTATAACATACAATATGCATAAAACTAATGTTGAATGTTTTAATTTCATAATTAATATAACACTTATATTAATTATTCTATTAAGTAAACAACATCAAATTCATGAATTAATATAACTCTTATATTAATACTCATGAATTAAACATGCATATACATTACAACACTTATAATATACAATAAGCATAAAACTAGGATAACCAATGTTGTACGTTTAATTTCATAATTAATATAACGCTTATATCAATTTCTCTATTAAACTAACAACATTCAATTCCTGAATTAATATAACTTTTATATTAATTCTTATGAATTCCTAAATATGCATACTATATATTATAACACTTATAACATATTTACTATGCATGGAGCATGCTTCCTACGGTGAGATTTTAAATCTATATGGCATACGTTATGCACATACAAACATGGATTTCAATTAAAACATACATTCACAATGCATAATTAATTAAACACACTAAAGTGGATCGATTTTGGCATTTAGCAAGCAATAACTATTTTATTACAAGCTTGATCAACAAGCTACGTCTTGAGCGGACTTCGAACTCTTCGCACCGCCTTTGACCAACTTGCTCCCCCGAACGCTTCGGCCAATTTCTCTTCGAGCTTCTCATTTGTATCGCCTAGAACGAGTTTGAACTTATACCGAACATTTCGGCGAGTTCCAAACTCAAACTTCTTTCACAAAGAAACCTATATGGACTCTAATGACTCTAAAAATACAGACGCTTCAGCACACATTAAAGCCCATACATTCTCGAGCAATTACAAATAATGAAATTTAAATAGAAACTATGCCAAAATCGATTTTCACTTTAGACAACCATTCAGAAACAATTTCTAAATTAAAATACCCACCAACTTAAATTGATGCAAATTGAGTTAATCACAAAATCGCTCTGATACCAATTGATGGAGCGACATGCGCAGCGGATGGCGATTTCAGACCGATGATACTCTAATTTCATCAATTTAACAAATAGAAAACATGCTCTTAAAGCGGAAATAAAGAAAATTAGAAAACATACCCTTGAAGTTCTAATTTTTCTTCGCGTTCCGCCGGCCGTTCTTCGTCACGAACTCTTCTAGTCTTTTCTCACGAACGCGCCGAGGACCACCTCCGGTAGTCCCGCTATCCTCAGCGCCGAGCAACGGGGTTGTGGGACTCCGTTACAAGAGAAATGAAAAAAAATAAGAAGAAGAAGAAGGAATTCAGGCCATGGGTCTATGAGATATTTCCTTTTTTTTAGCTTCACCAAAGCCTCGGTGAAGATGAAGTTGTAAAAAAAAATAATCAAGTTTTCATCTTTTTTTTAAACAACCACCCCTCTCACTTTTAGCCAAGTTATATATATATATAACAATAAAAACAATGCAAGTGTCTTACATGCATAATGCATGTAAGACACTTTATTATTATTATTATATTTTATATATATATATATATATATATATAATTATTATTATTATTAAAAATAATAATAAAAAATTTATTTATTAAACTTTTTAATAAATAAAATATATATATATAATTATTAATTAAACTTTTTAATTAATAATTATTATTTAATTCAATATCAAATATTAATTAAATAATATGGCTAAACCCGGTTTTCTGAAAACCGACTTTTTGCACATGAATCCTATTCATGTTTTTGACCATTTCCATATTTAAATCATATTTAAATATGTTCATCCTTCTTCCATAGACCGAATTTGAACAATTCAAATTCTTTTTCCTTTTTCTTTTATTTTCTCTTATATTGTTGCACGACGTTATCCGAGCTAGCCAGGAGAACCTAAAGGACCTACAGATCATGAGCTCCAACGATACGAGATTATTCGGTTAAAACTCTTTTAACCCGAATCAATCAACTTTCGTTAACCCTCGGAGACTCCACTATAGTCCGAGGGTTGCACTCTCCTCACTGTAGATATATTGTGTCCTCTTGATATAACCGTCATCGGCAAGTCGACCCTTCACAGGTTGTTCGTAATCACAGCTGGGTCATTTAAACCGTTTAACCCCTGCGTTACGTCTTTGTTCCTTAAGTACCACTGACACCTCTAATGAACAATTGATCAGTGGTCCAACCAACAGATCAGGAACCCTCTCTAACGAGGAGAGGGTAGGCGCCTATTGTTCAAGCCCTGGAGTCAGCTATTAAGGGAACAACCTATCTACTAACCCTGAAGAGCGGGTTAGGAGTGAACTCCATCTTACTACACTATGTCCCCAGCTACCTATTGGACTTTATCCCTGAGATGGTAGGCTTATTGAGCGGACATTCTGCCACTCTCACCCATACAAGTCTAAGGATACTGTCTAATAAGCAGGAGTTCATAGTAAGCTCAGGAATGAGATCGAGTTACCTAGGCCATCAGGTGAAATAGTCGGTCTCTTGAGTTTGACCCACATTCATGTCATACATGAAACTCAAGTATTCATGATCGTCAAGGGTGTTGGTCATTGGTATAGATTAATGCAAACACGTTTCACTTTATTCCAGCAAACACTTTTACTGAATAAAACTTAATAACTCATTATTACTAAATAGATAATTTACAAACATAAATGTTTACAAACCACGAGTTTTAGGACATTAAACCCAACATAAACGACGCAATGTAATCATCACCAACCCTGCAAGTCAATGTGCGGTGGAGAATGGGGGTGAAGCCTCTTGTTACCATATTACTGTCGAGGAAGAAACGGAGGCCGAGATATCTGAAGAGGATGTTGAAGAGGCACCACTACCACTCGAAGATGGAAGTCAACCAAAAGTTGATGAACTAAAAGAGGTTAATCTTGGTACGACGGAAGAACCACGTCCAACCTTTATAAGCACATCACTTTCCGGTGAAGAGGAGTGCGAGTACTTGAGTTTGCTCATTGCGTACAAGGATGTCTTTGCTTGGTCGTATAAAGAGATGTCGGGTCTTGATCCAAAAGTTGCAGTGCATCATCTCGCTATCGAATATGGGTATCGACCAGTCAAACAAGCTCAACGACGTTTCAGGCCAGAGCTCATTCCCCAAATCGAAAATGAGTTTAACAAGTTAATTGAAGAGGGGTTCATTCGCGAAGTAAACTACCCGACATGGATAGCAAACATTGTCCCCGTCAGAAAGAAAAACGGACAATTACGGGTATGCGTTGAGTTTTGCGATCTGAATAGTGCATGTCCGAAAGACGACTTCCCATTGCCCATCACTGAAGTAATGGTCGATGCTACCACAGGTGATGAAGCTTTTTCTTTCATGGATGGGTCATCAAGGTACAACCAGATTCAAATGGCCCTCAAACATGAAGAAATGACAGCGTTCCGGACTCCGACAGGGATATACTGTTACAAGGTTGATAGCTCTAAAATAGAGTTATAATTATAGCCTGAAATCTAGCTAAATGCCACGCTTAATTCAATTAAATCTCCTTATTTTAGGTATTTCGTGGCAAAGAGCTCGGGAAGTCAAATTATGAATTTCAGGGTTAAATCCGTCATTTTAGAGGTTTCGGGAAGTGTTCGGGTCAAGGAGATAGGCCAAAAGGAGCTCAGGAGCCAAAACGACCCAAAAATGGGCTAAGACCCGAAAGGTCAGCGCCCAGGCGCCCAACGGAGGCATCAGGCCCAGATGCGTCCGAGAGCCCGTCATCAAAGGTCTCAAACGCGCGCGCGCGCGCCACCGCCCGACATTAAAGACCCAGCCGCCCAGGCGCTCGCCTCGCCCCGCGCGCCCGAGCGCCCGTCATCGAAGGTCTGCGTCCGCGCGCGCTGCTCGCGCCGCTCGTCCGCTCGCCCCGAGTCCTCCACGCTCCGCGCCCGCGCGCCGCTCGCCCGTCATCAAAGGTCCGCGTCTGCGCGCGCCGCTCGCCTGATCGCCTGGAGTCCCGCACGCTCCGCTCTCGCTCGCCCGCGCAGCGCCCAGGCGCCCGAGCGCCCGTCATGAAAAGTCCCGCGCGCGCGCTGCTCGCCCGTCATCAAAGGTCCGCGTCCGCGCACGCCACTCGCCCGCTCGCCTCGTCTGCGCGCTCGCTCTAGCCATGACTCAGAATGCCCGTCATTAAAAGTCAAAAGAAGCCCGTCATTAAAAGTCATAAAAAATGCCCGATTTTGTAAATTTTCCAGAGAGCTCAGCGCCTAGGCGCTGACTTATGGCGCCTAGGCACTAGTCTGACGCAAAAATGGGTATTTAAGTTTGTTTTTGCTGATTTTAGGTCATTCTCTTCTCCCCCTTCTCTTCTAAAAACGATTCTTCACCCATTTTTGGCTATTGTATTTCCATTAATGGAGCTTGGAAGGCCACCCATGATTTTCTTTCTTCCCATTTGCATTCATGCCTAACTAAGAGGTAATACTTGATCTTTAGGAGATGGGTTAGATGTTGTAAATGTGATTGGGTGAGACTTGGATTGTTTGTGTATGTTTAGCATGTTTAGCATTCAACTTTTCTCTAATCTAAGCTTTAATTTCCAGCATCAATTTCTTCTTGGTTTGACTCCCATTTAGTTTATTGATTGTTGGGTTGGTCAAAAACCCATTATGCGTTTGCCTCTTATGGGTTGAGTTACAGCAGTCTAAGTGTATTTAAATTGGTGCTGCAGCATTTAATTTAGCTACCCATTAGGCTCTAGTTGAAGAGTAAATCGAGCCCGTTATTAGAGATCTCAGTAACGTACTCGTCGCTCGTAGTTAACTCTATTTGGGAGAGCGTTCGCCCTCAATTGAATTAACATGAAGAGTTGTCAACTCTTCATCAACTACTTGGGATTGCTTGTTTCTTCTTAGAAATTTGTAATTTGCGTGGGTGTTAGTCAAAAGCATGCTAAGTCTTGGGCGTCTATGATCCGAATCACATCGCAATTAATAACCCGGATCCTTTAGATTGAGTGTTTTCATTACAATTTCCATTTCTCCCGTTTTTCCAAATTGTCATTTAATTCTTCCCTTTATTTTCTCTTTTCTTCTCTTAATTCTCAAAACCCTCCATCAACATTTTCTCTCATTAAGCAATTAAAATTCTGAATTTAGATTAAGCTATTAAATTCCCTGTGGTACGATCCTGACTACCGCTTTCTACAAGTTTTGAAGAAGCCTTAGGCAGTATTATAAATTTTAATTTGGCGGGTTTCGACAACCCGATACATACGGAATGTTCACAAAATTCCGCTACCAAATTTGGCGCTGTTGCCGGGGAATTTAAATCAGTTTGTCTTGATTTAAATTTTAGTTGTTTAGTTTAAAAATTCTGTTTTGTTTATTTTTCTTTCTTTTATTGTTTTAAGTGTTTCCCTAGTGTTTGTTAAGAGCAGGGTATGATGGAAGCCTTGGAAAGGAATGATGGGCATGAAAAGACTCTTAGGGAGTTGGCGATGCCAGATTTAGACCGTCAACCATTATGTATATCGTATCCTGCGGTAACAGGTAATTTCGAACTTAAGGCTAGCTTCATCAACTTACTTCCTTCATTTTTTGGTAATACGGGTGAAAGTCCGCATATTCATCTCAAGGAATTTCAGTTGGTGCGAGCAGGATTAATGACAATCGAAGCCACAGAAGATCAAGTGAGCTTAAGAGCTTTCCCATTTACCTTAAAGGGAAAAGCAAGAGAATGGCTCCACTACCTATCGTCGGGCTCCATTTCCACTTGGAGCGATATGCAGAGGCTCTATTTAGAAAAAAAAAATCCTGCTTCGGAAGCTACTGCCGCCAAGAAAAGAATTTATGCCATTGAACAGAAAGAGGGAGAAAATCTACATGAATATTGGGAGAGGTTTATTAGATTGTGCGAAGAATGCCCGAATCACAAGATCCCTGAAAAAACTCTCATTGGGTATGTGTATGAAGGTTTGTTCCCATATGATCATGAATGATTGATGCAGCTAGAGGTAGAGCTCTAATGGACAAAACCCCAAATGAAGCTAGACTCTTAATCTCAAGCATGGCTGGAAATCTTCAGCAATATGGAGGTGGAAGAAGTGACCGAATTCGCCTCGAAAGCGAAATGAACGAGCTGAAGGACCGCGTGGCTGAGGTAAGTAGCGTTGTATATGAACTGAAAGAAAGCTTACCACAAATGTGTTCTTCTGTTCTTTCTGTTTCAGGCAAATCACTTGGGGTAATGATGAAATCTCTGGTGGAGTCAAATCAAGTTCAATTCCAAAACCTAAACACTGCAATAACCCAAGTAGCTGAGAGGCTAGTCAAGTTGGAAACTCGAGGAGCCGAGAGTGTTAATGCTATCACTCTCAGTAATGGGGAGGAAATTTCACCACGCTCTGTTTCCATTGAGTGCGAGAAAAAGGGAGAAAAGCCCATGGTATGAAGTAAGGCAACATCTTCAAGAAGTCCGTTATGTTCCAATTCTCCTTCATATATGAAATCTTACGTTCCTAAGGCTCCCTTTCCTAGTAGGTTGATGAGACCCCCTAAGGAAAATAAAGACGAGGAGATTTTTGACACACTCAAGAAGGTTGGAATAAACATTCCTTTGATAGAAGCCATTCAACAAATCCCAAGGTATGCGAAGTTCCTTAAAGAATTGTGTACCAAGAAAAGAAAGGGAAAAGAAATTGAGAGAGTGGTGGTTAGTGAGAATGTATCGGCTTTGCTCACGAAAAGCATGCCCGAAAAATGCCAAGATCCAGGTATGTTTGTGCTACCTTGCACCATAGGAAAGAGGGAAATTAAGCGCGCAATGTTAGATCTCGGTGCCTCAATAAATGTCATGCCTTATTCTCTTTACAAGGAGCTTGAACTGAATGAAATGCAGGAAACTAGTGTTATTATTCAATTAGCCGATAGATCCTCTATTCACCCGTTAGGAGTAGTGGAGGATGTGTTAGTTAAAGTTGAAGATTTGATTTTTCCTGTTGATTTCTATGTTATAAAAATGGATGAGCATGCCCATTCTTCTGATTCAGTTTTATTAGGGAGGCCCTTCATGAAAACTGCTAGAACAAAAATTAATGTGCATGAAGGAATTTTGTTTGTTGAGTATGAAGGTGAAGTGTTTGAATTCAATGTTTTCAAGACCATGAAACACAAAAATTACACACACTCGATTTGCAAAGTTGATTTGATTGAATCTTTAGAACAAGATACATTCATGTCGGTTGAGGATGGGGATGACCCATTGATATTTGCTGATCTTTTTGATGAAACGGAGTCAAGTGAACCCAAGTTGACTGAGTCTTATACACAAGATTTTATTGCTTTAGAAGCATGCGAGAAACCCCCTAAACTTTTACCTTCTCTTTTGTAGGCTCCCAAACTGGAACTCAAGGAGTTGCCAAATCATCAGAAATATGTTTATTTGGGAGATGTGGAAACACTCCCGGTGATCATTTCTAAGGAGCTTACACCAGAGCAGGAGGGGAGATTAATTGAAATCTTGAAGGAGAAAAAGCGGGCTATAGGATGGACATTGGCAGATTTGCATGGCTTGAGTCCGGCCTTATGCATGCACAAAATACGGCTTGAGGATGGAGCTAAACCCTCTCGAGAGCCTCAACGAAGGCTGAATCCTGCAATAAAAGAGGTAGTCCTATCAGAGATCCATAAACTCCTCGATGCAGGTATCATCTATCTCATTTCTGATAGTCGGAGGGTAAGCCCGATTCATGTTGTGCCTAAAAAGACTGGGATAACTGTGGTTAAAAATGAAAAAGGTGAGCTAGTACCTAAGAGAATCCCGAATGGTTGGAGAATGTGCATCGATTTTAGGAAGCTAAATAATGTAACTAAAAAGGATCATTTTCCAATTCCTTTCATCGATCAAATGGTGGAGCGTTTAGCTGGGAAGCCATAGTTTTGTTTTTTGGCTGGATTTTCGGGGTTTTACCAAATCCCCATAGCTCAGGATGACCAAGAAAAAACCACATTTACTTGCCCGTTTGGCACTTATGCATATAGGAAGATGCCTTTTGGTCTTTGTAACGCTCCTGGGACATTTCAACGCTGCATGATGAGTATTTTTTCCGAATTCGTAGAAAAGTGCATTGAAGTGTTTATGGACGATTTTACCGTTTATGGGAATTCCTTCGATGAATGCCTAATTAATTTGTCAAATGTCATGGAAAGATGCATAGAAACGAATTTTGTGTTGAATTTCAAAAAGTGTCACTTCATGGCCAATCACGGCATAGTCCTTGGTCATATAGTTTCATCCAGGGGCATTGAGGTTGATAAGGCGAAAATTGATGTTATTTCTGACCTGCCTTACCCTACGAATATTCGAGAATTGCGATCTTTCCTTAGTCATGCAGGTTTCTATCGCAGGTTCATAAAGGATTTTTCAAAGATAGTGACACCCATGACGAGCTTGTTGAAGAAGGATGTCCCATTGATAACTCCATTTTGGAGCTATTATCACTCCCTAATTCAAGCTATATGTCGTGTTTAATTGTTTAATATATCTCATTTATAGGAGAATTGCGGCGAAGAGCTCGTGCGTCCATTGGACTCGTTTTGTAGCTTAAAGCGGTGTTTTAACGCCCCGGGAGTGCTTCGAGAAAAGGGCAAGTTAATCCAAGAGGAACCAGACCAAAATTGCCTAGGAGAGGCAATTTTCCAGCCCAAACCCGAGAGCAAGCGTCGACCAGACAGCATCGAGACGCTTGCTCAACGCTGCCTGGCGTCGAGACCCTGCCGCGGCGTCGAGATGCTCCGAGTGGCGCGCGCGCAAGAAATTATCGGGCCAGCGTCGAGACGCTCGCCCAACGTCTCGACGCCATCGCGAGGCGCGCGCCGATTCATTAGGTCGCAGCGTCGCGACGCTCCGACGGATTTAAAGGGCTGTAAGGACGATTTTGCAGCCATCTTCTTTGCTTCATCTTCTACCTCTCGGGTTTTTCTTAGTTTTTCTTCTTCCTCCGCCATTTGTGGCCATGTCTTGGAGCTTTTCATTGTATGTAAGTTAGAGATCATGGCTAAGACATCCATGGGAGCGTTTGTGACGAATCTCCCCTTGGCCGGCTAAGGTACGTGTGCGATTCAGGATAGTTTAGGGATATTTTGTTATACTCCGTCATTTTGATAATCCATGCTATAAATTCTGAATTGGCTTAGATTCTTGTATGCATTTATTGTTCTTACTTAATCCCATGCATGTGTTAGATTTCGCCGACGGACAATCGAGTTTTCTAGCACGTGTTAGCGTTAAAGATTAGCGATGCCATGCCTCTGACTTTTCGCCTAGTAACACAGAACAATGAAACAAATCGAAGTATTGATTTATGCATGATAAATGTTGGGTACTTTAGCGTTGGCGGGTAGCCACTTAGCATTAGGATTGCATGGTCGAATGTTCGTCGCGGTTAGCTAGTGACTGTTTAGAGTAAATTTGGAGCTAATCACTCTAGGGATACTTTAAACAAGGTTTAATTGGACTGTTGGTTTAATCAATTATATGAAGTCGGTTACAAAAGGGAGTCCCAGTAACGGATCGCGTACAGAACAAATTGATAGCCTAGATTTAAATTAAATGATGAATGATGGAATGTCTAACAAAAATCCCGAAACTCCCCGAATCAAGCACTTGTTAATCTCTTTCTCTTTAATTCTTTCCGTTAGCGCTTTTATTTTTCTCATCGCATGATAAAACCCCCAAGTTACCAAAACTCAATCAATCGACCATTTGAAATCTCGAACTTTAATTTCAATCATATTAAGACTTTCTCTGTGGATCGACCTTGTTACCACTAGCTGCAAAGCTAAGGTTAATTGGTTTGTAAATTTATTTTGGCGGGTCTCGACAACCCGAATTTAGAGAGGATATTCAAAATCCGTCACACCAAAATTGGCGCCGTTGTCGGGGAAGGCATAAATTCATTGAAATTATGTTTGATTTTGATTTTTGTTGATTTGTTGTGTGCTGGAAAATTTTCGGTTTGTTTTTGCATGTTTAAAATATTTTTTGTTGTATGACCCGTTCTTCTGACATAAGTGGACTGCAGTATATCCCTGAAATTGAGAGAAAAGTGTGGCGGTTGAGAAAAGAGGCCCGGGAGGGGCGAAGACTGTTTGAGGAAGAAGGCAATCCCTTCTTTGGCGACGAGATGGCGCAAGGAGAAGCGCCAAGGACTTTAAAGCAATTAGCCGCGCCAGACCTAAATTTGCAACCTCTGTGCATTAACTACCCCGTGGTAGCAAGTAATTTTGAGCTGAAATCTGGATTAATTCACCAATTACCTTCCTTTCATGGCAATGCAGGTGAGGATGCAAATAAGCACCTGATGGAATTTCACTGTGTCTGTTCGGGGATGAAGCCCCAGGTGTGACAGAAGAGCAGCTAAATTTAAGGGCATTCCCCTTCACGCTGAAAGATAAAGCCAAAGACTGGCTTTATTATCTGCCTTCTGGATCGATAACAACGTGGCAAGACATGAAGAGGGTCTTCTTAGAGAAATATTTCCCTGCGTCCCTTGCCACGACTTTGAGGAAAAGGATTTATGGGATCACCTAGGATGTAGGTGAGTCCCTGCATGAATATTGGGAACGCTTTGGGCGCCTGTGCGCAAGCTTTCCGCATCATCAAGTTGCCGATCAGCTCCTGATCCCATACTTTTATGAGGGCATGACGCCTCATGATCGGCAGATGATCGATGCCGCGAGCGGTGGGGCGTTGATTGATAAGACCCCGATTGAGGCCAAGCAGCTAATTGCAAACATGGCGGCCAACTCGTAGCAATTCGGTATTCGTGGGCAGGGGCAAGTTCACAGTGTGACCCAGAATCATGAGATGACTGAAATGAGGGCCCAGGTGTCCGAGATTGGGAACTTACTGAAGAAGTTTGTGGGAGGTAACCGAGAGGAGGAGGTCAACGCGATCGGGGGATATGCTTCCAACCCTAGGAAGTATGATCCTTACTCGAGCACATACAACCCCGGTTGGCATGACCATCCAAACATGAGCTATGGGAATAGAGACGGGCAACAACGCTTTCAAAGTCAGTCTTACGATAGACCTTACAATTCTACCCAAGCTCAGGCCTCGAGTTCCTCCAGCTCATTGGAAGAGATGGTTCGGACCATCGTTACATCGACAAGCCAATTCCAAAAAGAAGCTCGAGAAGAGCTAAACTCACACAAAGCAGAGCTGCAAAATCTGAACAAGTAGCTGACCCAAATGGCGGTGTCGATAAGCAAAATTGAGAGCAAGAGCTCTGGGAAGCTTCCTTCCCAAACCACTGTGAACTCATGTTAGAACGT
This sequence comes from Herpetospermum pedunculosum, assembly GCA_028017165.1. Classification (NCBI taxonomy): domain Eukaryota; kingdom Viridiplantae; phylum Streptophyta; class Magnoliopsida; order Cucurbitales; family Cucurbitaceae; genus Herpetospermum; species Herpetospermum pedunculosum. The sequence continues at coordinate 29,281,570 of CM051522.1, forward strand.
GAGCTCAATCCAGCTAAGGAGTGGGAAATCAGTTCCCTCCAGAGCCGTGAAGGAAGCGAAGGACAGTTTGAATGAATCCTCCCCGGTTGTTCTTGATGATTTGAACAAAGAGAAAGGAAAGGAAATTGTGCAAGAGTGTGTTCCCAAGCTATATGCCGTGTTTAATTGTTTAATATATCTCATTTATAGGAGAATTACGGCGAAGAGCTCGTGCGTCCATTGAACTCGTTTTGTAACTTAAAGCGGTATTTTAACACCCCGGGAGTGCTTCGGGAAAAGGGCAAGTTAATCCAAGAGGAACCGGACCAAAATTGCCTAGGAGAGGCAATTTTCCAGCCCAAGCCCTAGAGCAAGCGTAGACCAGACAGCGTCGATACGCTTGGTCAATGCTGCCTGGCGTCGAGACCCTGCCGCGTCGTCAAGACGCTCCAAGGGGCGCGCGCGCAAGAAATTATCGGGCCAGCGTCGAGACGCTCGCCCAACGCCTCAACGCCATTGCGAGGCACGCGCGAATTCATTAGGTCGCAGCGTCGCGACGCTGTCCCAGCGTCTCGACGCTCCGACGGATTTAAAGGGCTTTAAGGACGATTTTGCAGCCATCTTCTTTGCTTCATCTTCTACCTCTCGGGTTTTTCTTAGTTTTTCTTCTTGCTCCGCCATTTGTGGCCATTTCTTGGAGCTTTTCATTGTATGTAAGTTAGAGATTATGGCTAAGGCATCCATGGGAGCATTTGTGACGATTCTCCCCATGGCCGGCTAAGGTACGTGTGCGATTCGGGATAGTTTAGGGATATTTTGTTAGACTCCGACATTTTGATAATCCATGCTATAAATTCTGAATTGGCTTAGATTCTTGTATGCATTTAATGTTCTTACTTAATCCCATGCATGTGTTAGATTTCGCCGACGGACAATCGAGTGTTCTAGCATGTGTTAACGTTAAAGATTAGCGATGCCACGCCTCTCACTTTTCGCCTAGTAACACAGAACAATGAAACAAATCGAAGTATTGATTTATGCATGATAAATGTTTGGTACTTCAGCGTTGGCGGGTAGCCAGTTAGCATTAAGATTGCATGGTCGAATGTTCGTCACGGTTAGCTAGTGACTGTTTAGAGTAAATTTGGAGTTGATTACTCTAGGGATACTTTAAACAACGTTTAATTGGACTGTTGGTTTAATTAATTATATGAAGCCGGTTACAAAAGGGAGTCCCAGTAACCGATCGCGTGCATAACAAATTGATAGCCTAGATTTGAATTAAATGATGAATGATGGAATGTCTAACAAAAATCCCGAAACTCCCCGAATCAAGCACTTGTTAATCTCTTTCTCTTTAATTCTTTCCGTTAGCGCTTTTATTTTTCTCATTGCATGATAAAACCCCTAAGTTACCAAAACTCAATCAATCAACCATTTGGAATCTTGAACTTTAATTTCAATCATATTAAGACCTTCTCTGTGGATCGACCCTGTTACAACAAGCTGCAAAGCTAAGGTCAATAGTATTTGTTACCTCTCCAAAAGTACATTATTTAGGGCTACAATTACCTTTAAAGCATGTACATTCTTGAGTGTTTTTTGTTAGGAGTTGGCTTAATGTGTGCATAAATGTGAGAATTTGAGAAATGATGCTAGAATAGGACTTATTTGGAAAAGGAACGAAAAATGATGTAAAATGATGTAAAAAGAGCTAAAATGTACATTGTAAGAAACATTGCGGAAACATTGCTGAAACTGCAACAAAGCATTGCGGCCCTCGCAAGGAAATCGCAATGCCAGTCTTCTTCTACTGAACTTTTCCAGCCATCAGTCGTCCTTGTTGCGATCTTCCAGCCGCCTAAGCTTTCCACTGCTGCCACGTGGAAGATTGTTGTTCAAAATGGATGGATATCCGCGGCTGAAGGTACCTGCAGAAGCTATAAAAAGAGACGGATGATGAAGGGAAAAACAGACTCAGAAGCGTGGAGATCCCAGTTGCAAAGCTATCTGCAGACGAAATTCCTTCTCCCGTTTGTTGGAACGAAGAAATCAACCCTTGGAGTCGATAATTTGAGAGGAAGAAGATCAGCTAATCTTCCCCTTCATCCGAGGCGTTTAGCAACGTGGAGGATCCAAGCAATTTACAACTTTCTTTACTATTTTCTCTCTACAGTTTCCATTTGCAACATTGTTCTGATTCATTCTCCAATACACTCGATCTTTACTGCTTTCCTACCGTTGCACGTTGTTCTTATGAAGTGTCTGAACCTTAGTTTTAGAGAGCAATCAATTAAGTTTTGTTGAGTTCTTCATTTTGTCATTTCTTGTTCAAGTGCTTTTACTGAATTCTCTAAATCCTGATCAGTCAATCCATCCCTTTTAGTTCTTCGAAAAACATGAGTAACTAATCTAAAAAGGTCTGCTAAAGATGAATATATAGGCTAGAAATACGAGAGTCCAGCATGTAGAGCAGCATGATTGCATTGAATGTATGTGAGCTTCAGCCCATGGGCAATTTCGACCGGCCATCCATTTTGTCTAAAGAACTCCTAACCTCCGGAAGGAGTAAGAGTTCAGAGTCATCCATTCATGCTAGCCTTTTATGGTAACCAGAAAATAACTTAGGAATAGGCGTTCTCCTAGCACGTTGGTTAGCTTGCTTGTATAAATAGGTTTTTATGTCTTACTTGGATATGAGTGAACTAAAGATCTAATGCATGTAATCGAGAGATGCATGAGAATTAGCTAAAACGATGCATGATATGTTAATCTACTGCTGAATGATCGTAGTTAAGTGCCTATAGAGGAGTCTTAAGTCGACCTTGCTGCCTTACTTTACATTTAAAATCGTTGCTAATTTATTGCTAGATTATTGCGATTTTATTGCGAAAACATTGCGAGTCTCGCAATTATTCTTCTTCACATTATAGTTTTATCTCTTCTCTTGCTTTACTTTATCAATTGCATCCTTCTTGCTTCTTTATTAACTCAGTACATCAACCCCAAATCTACCCAATTTAAGTGACCTTATCTAATTTAGCACCTCAACTCGTTAGTAACTAAACTCAATCTCTGTGGGAAAACGAATTAAAAAATACTTATCACTTGCTGCAGACCATGTATGCTTGCATGATCTGAGTGCTCTTCGCATTTACATTTTACATAAACACTGAGCACGCAACAGTATTCGCTCTTGTTAAATTTCGACCTTATTTGCTTGGATCTAAAGTGGTTGTCTTTTCTGATCATGCAGCGGTTCGGTATTTAATGAACAATAAGCACTCGAAACCTCGACTACTCAGGTGGGTGCTGCTCCTTCAAGAATTTGATGTGACAGTCCAGGACCGGAAGGGATCTGAAAACACGGTGGCCAACCACCTAAGCCGCATAGTGAGGGAAGAGGATGTTTTGCCATTGAATGATGACTTTCCCGATGAAATCCTTTTCCAGATGAGTGCGGAAACCCCCTGGTACGCCGATTTAGTAAACTACTTGGTTACATGTACTTTTCCATTTAATTTCCCTCCGAATAGAAAAGCTAAGCTGAAAAGCCTGGCTAAACATTATGTATGGGAAGACCCGTATTTATGGAAATTTTGTGCGGACCAAGTAGTTAGGAGGTGCGTTCCCTTATCTGAGCATGAATCTATTCTCGCTTTCTGTCATGAATTTGCATGTGTAGGACATTTCGGGCCTAATAGGACTGTTAAAAAAATTCTAGCCAGTGGTTTGTTCTGGAATTCGATGTTTAAGGACGCTTATGATTATTGTAAAACTTGTGATAAATGCCAAAGGATGGGGAGTGTAACTAAAAGGAATGAAATGCCCCAAGTCCCCATCTTGATTTGTGAGATCTTTTATGTCTGAGGCATGGACTTTATGGGTCCTTTCCCTTCCTCTTGTGGCTTTTCCTACATCTTATTAGCTGTGGACTACGTGTCTAAATGGGTAGAAGCAAAGGCCACTAAAACTGATGATTCTAACACTGTTGTTAAGTTTGTCAAGTCTAACATTTTCAGCAGATTCGGAGTACCACGGGCTATAATCAGTGATCAGGGAACACATTTCTGTAACATATCGGTTTCTGCCCTGATGAAAAGGTATGGTGTTAATCATCGAGTGTCCACCACTTACCACCCGCAAGCCAATGGGCAAGTCGAGGTCTCAAACAGAGAGGTCAAGTCTATTCTCGAGAAAACGGTAAACCCAAGTAGGAAGGATTGGAGCCAACGTTTGGAAGATGCCTTGTGGGCGTACAGGACCGCTTACAAAACCCCTATAAGGATGTCTCCCTATAGGTTGGTTGTTGGCAAAGTGTGCCACCTACCGGTGGAAATTGAGCACAAGGCATTTTGGGCCATTAAGAAATGCAACATGAGCTTGGATGCGGCAGGAGAGACACGGTTTTTTCAGCTACAAGAATTGGAGGAACATTGCTTGGAAGCTTATGATAATTCAAAAAATTACAAGGAAAAGTCCAAGCTATTCCATGACCGAAAAATTGAAAAGAAGCGATTTCATGTAGGACAGAAAGTTCTTCTTTTCAACTCTCGGTTGAAGATCATGCCAGGTAAACTTTCTTCCAAATGGTTAGGTCCTTATGTCGTGACTAATGTTCTACCTTATGGTTCAGTGGAAATCAGATTGTTAGATTCTGATCATTCATACAAGGTGAACAGTCACCGGTTGAAAGTTTTCCATGAAGGGGTCGCGGATTCTTATGCTGACTGCTTGTACTTGACCACCTTCGAAGTCGATTGATAAAGGGATAATTCAGTCGAGCAATCGACTTTAAAAATTTGCGCTTCTCGGAGGCACCCGAGCATTGAACTGTATTTTTGATTAGTTGTTGTTTTTTATAGTTTTTGCTTGTTTAGTTTTAGTTGTTTAAGTTTGTTATTTTGCTTGCTTAGGTAATACATGGGAGATGACTGATATTTCAGAACTACATTGAATTTGAAATTGTGCGTACCCTCTCGCCGATCCCACAAAAATTCAGGGGAGGTTTTTGTTCCCTTTAATTTTTTTTGTTATCATTGATCATGATGGGTTAGATGCATTGAGGACAATGCAGTCTTTTAGGTGGGGGTGAAATTTATATTTGAACTCCATTGTAGTTCTCGAGCATGTCATATTCTGATTTTGAGATGTTTAGGAATCTGAATGCATGTTGTCCGATGAGGACTTTCTGTGATTTGTTTGTAAATACTCCATAGTTGTGCATTGCGAGAAAACTATGAGAATGTATACATATTTTGAGCATATTTTAAAAAATTTCTCGATTATTCCCCTACATTCACTGAGCACGTAGACCTCTTACTTTTAGTTCTGTAGGCTTAGAATTATTTTATTTTGTCTGAAAGCTCGTTGTCACCCCGAAAGGTCCATTTAGGGAGGCTTGATGTGTTAGAATTTATAACGAATCATTTGATTTAGCAAAGCTATATGCCTATTAAAAAAGAAATTATTGAGAGTAAAAACATGTTTAAAATATATTCTGAGGTGTTCCTCCTTCTTGTGTTGCCCGTGTAACCAGGGGCGATCGTGTAACCCACGGTTGCCACTGCATGAAAGGGTAACTAACAGAAGTGAGCATTAGTCCTTAAAAACGTGAAGCGAAACAAATGTTTGACGTGTTAGGCTCTCAAGAAAAGAAAAGAAGAAAAATAGTTAGGCCTTTTGTTTTGTTATTCTTTCCGACATTGAAAAGTCGATAGACTGTTCTTATTGCCAGAAGTTGGGGCAAGATGAGTATTAGGATCGATTAAGGTGATTCCGGGTCTATGGAAGCTAGGATAGAAGGCGCTAATCACACACCCACGTTAGGGAATAGGAGTTAATATTTTGAAATATTCACAATTTATGCATATGCTTGATTGTTTTCCGTTAGCATGATTATCTTGTTTTGTAAGTATTGAGATTCGAGTCGTCAGCATGCATGCTTATTCTTATGAGATAAATCAAAGTATTCCTTGCTCGAGGACTAGCAATATTCAGGTCGAGGGTATTTTGATAGCTCTAAAATAGAGCTATAATTATAGCCTTAAATCTAGCTAAATGCCATGCTGAATTCAATTAAATCTCTTTATTTTAGGTATTTCGTGGCAAAGAGCTCGGGAAGTCAAATTATGAATTTCAGGGTTCAATCGGTCATTTTAGAGGTTTCAGGAAGTGTTCGGGTCAAGGAGATAGGCCAAAAGGAGCTCGGGAGCCAAAACGACCCAAAAATGGGCTAAGACCCGAGAGGTCAGCGCCCAACGGAGGCATCAGGCCCAGACGCGTCCGAGAGCCCGTCATCAAAGGTCCCAGACGCGCGCCACCGCCCGACATTAAAGACCCAGCCGCCCAGGCGCTCGCCTCGCCCCGCGCGCCCGTCATCAAAGGTCCGCGTCTGCGCGCGCCGCTCGCCCCGAGTCCCGCACGCTCCGCGCTCGCTCGCCCGTCATGAAAAGTCCCGCGCGCGCGCGCCGCTCGCCCATCATCTAAGGTCCGCGTCCGGGCGCGCCGCTCGCCCGCTCGCCTCGCCTCGCCCGCGCGCTCGCCCTAGCCATGACTCCGTATGCCCGTCATTAAAAGTCAAAAGAAGCCCGTCATTAAAAGTCATAAAAAATGCCCGATTTTGTAAATTTTCCAGAGAGCTAAGTGCCTAGGCCCTGAGTTATGGCGCCTAGGAACTGTCCCGATTATGTGCGCGCGCGCCCGCGGCGCCTAGGCGCTAGTCTGACGCAGAAAGGGGTATTTAAGTCCGTTTTTCTGATTTTAGGTCATTCTCTTCTCCCCCTTCTCTTCTAAAAACGATTCTTCACCCATTTTTGGCTATTGTAACTCCATTAATGGAGTTTGGAAGGCCACCCATGATTTTCTTTCTTCCCATTTGCATCCATGGCTAACTAAGAGGTAATACTTGATCTTTAGGAGATGGGTTAGATATTGTAAATGTGATGGGGTGAGACTTGGATTGTTTGTGTATGTTTAGCATGTTTAGCATTCAACTCTTCTCTAAAATAAGCTTTAATTTCCAGCACCAATTTCTTCGTGGTTTGAATCCCATTTAGTTTATTGATTGTTGGGTTGGTCAAAAACCCATTATGCGTTTGCCTCTTATTGGTTGAGTGACAGCAGTCTAAGTGTATTTAAATTGGTGCTGCTGCATTTAATTTAGCTACCCATTAGGCTCTAGTTGAAGAGTAAATCGAGCCCGTTTTTAGAGATCTCAGTAACGTACTAATCTCATGGTTACCCGTCGCTCGTAGTTAACTCTATTTGGGAGAGCGTTCGCCCTCAATTGAATTAACATCGAAGCTTAATGAAGAGCTGTCAACTCTTCATCAACTACTTGGGATAGCTTGTTTCTTCTTAGAAATTTGTAATTTGCGTGGGTGTTAGTCAAAAGCATGCTAAGTCTTGGGCGTCTATGATCTGAATCACATCGCAATTAATAACCCGGAACCTTTAGATTGAGTGTTTTCATTACAATTTCTATTTCTCTCGTTTTTCGAAATTGTCATTTAATTCTTCCCTTTATTTTCTCTTTTCTTCTCTTAATTCTCAAAACCCCCCATCAACATTTTCTCTCATTAAGCAATTAAAATTCTGAATTTAGATTAAGCTATTAAATTCCCTGTGGTACGATCTTGACTACCGCTTTCTACAAGTTTTGAAGAAGCATTAGGCAGTGTTATAAATTTTAATTTGGCGGATCTCGACAACCCGATACATACGGAATGTTCACAAAATTCCGCTACCAAAGCTAATGCCCTTTGGATTAAAGAACGTCGGCGCAACTTATCAACGTGCCATGCAAAAGATCTTCGATGATATGCTGCATAAACATGTCGAGTGCTACGTCGACGATCTCGTAGTCAAGTCCAAAAAGCGACAGGATCACTTGAAAGATCTAAAGGTGGTTTTCAATCGTTTGAGGAAGTACCAATTGAGGATGAACCCTCTAAAATGTGCATTCGGTGTAACTTCGGGGAAATTCCTTGGTTTCGCAGTAAAACATCGAGGGATCGAGATTGATCAATCCAAGATAGACGCCATTCAAAAAATGCTAGAGCCGCGAAACTTGCATGAATTAAAAAGTCTCCAAGGACGACTTGCTTATATCAGGAGGATCATCTTCAATCTAGCAGGTCCATGCCAACCATTTCAGAGATTGATGAGAAAAGACACAACCTTTGAGTGGGATGATGCATGTCAAAATGCCTTTAACAACATAAAGCAATATCTGCTTAACCCTCCTGTCTTGGTCGCCCCCGTAGCAGGAAAACCATTGATACTCGACATTACTGCGCAAGAAAGGTCGCTTGGGGAATTTCTTGCACAAGAAAGTGAGAAGGGTAAAGAATGTGCCCTCTACTACTTAAGTAGAACTCTCAATGGGGCAGAGCTGAATTATTCACCCATTCAGAAGATGTGTCTTTCGCTCTTCTTCGCCATTGACAAGTTGAGGCATTATATGCAGGCATTCACAGTGCATTTGGTGGCTAAGACTGACCTAATCAAGTATGTTCTGTCTAGACCAATTATCTCAGGTCGGTTGGCAAAGTGGGCAATCTTACTACAACAGTATGATATTGTTTATGTTATGCAAAAGGCGGTGAAGGGGCAAGCCTTGGCTGATTTCTTGGCAGATCATCCAGTGTCGTCAGACTGGAAATTATCCGACGACCTGCCTGACGAAGAAATCTTCTACGTTGAAATTGCTGACCCATGGATTATGTATTTTAACGGTGTAGCTCGAAGATATGGTGCAGGAGCGGGTATAGTATTCATTACCCCTAAAAATACATGTTGCTGTATAGCTTCACATTTGAAGAGGTATGTTCGAATAATGTTGCTGAATATCAAGCACTCATTATTGGTCTTCAAATAGCAATAGAAATTGGAGTGACCTACATTGAGATCTACGGAGATTCAAAACTGATAATTAATCAGTTGTCGCTCCAATACGAGGTGAAGCATCAAGATTTAATACCTTACTTTAATTATGCAAGACGACTCTTAGAGAGCTTTGACAGTATGACGATAGAGCATATTCCAAGATCTGAAAATGCAAAGGCAGATGCATTAGCAAACTTGGCCACAACCCTGATTGTCTCAGAAAGTGAAATATTGAACGTCCCGATTTGTCAAAAATTGGTTGTACCGCCAACTGAAATTGAAAGTCAGGAAGCAAACGTAATATCAGTCTATGTGATTGAGGAAGAGGATTGGCGACAACCGATTGTAGATTATCTACAACATGGAAAACTTCCCACAGAGTCCCGGCGTAAAGCCGATATACGAAGAAAAAGTGCTCGATTCATCTACTACAAGGAAACCCTTTATCGGCGCTCCTATGACGGACTTTTTCTTCGATGCCTAGGAAAAGAAGAATCGATAAAGGCATTAGAGGAAGCGCACTCAGGGGTCTGTGGTGCTCAGGAATCGGGACCGAAACTTCATTTTCAGTTGAAGAGAATGGGTTATCACTGGCCAACGATGATTCAAGACTCGATGGAGTATGCAAAGAAATGTGAGGCTTGTCAGTTTCATGCAAACTTCATACATCAACCGCCAGAACCCCTTCACCCAACCATAGCTTCATGGCCCTTTGAAGCTTGGGGGCTCGATCTCGTTGGTCCAATAACACCTAAGTCCTCAGCGGGACATTCTTATATCCTCACTGGGACAGATTATTTTTCAAGGTGGGCCGAGGCGATCGCGTTAAAAGAGGCAAAGAAGGAAACTGTTGTCAATTTCATCCGAACCCACATCATTTACCGTTACGGCATCCCTCACCGCATCGTGACCGATAATGGAAGACAATTTTCCAATAGTCTAATGGACAATTTATGTGAGAAATTCAAGTTCAAGCAATGCAAGTCATCCATGTACAACGCTCCGACAAATGGATTGGCAGAAGCATTCAACAAGACATTGTGCAACTTGTTGAAGAAAGTGGTTTCCAAGTCAAAAAGAGACTGGGAGGAAAAGATTGGTGAGGCATTATGGGCTTACCGAACTACACACCGCACTCCTATAGGGGTCACACCTTATTCTCTAGTCTATGGGGTTGATGTTGTGCTCCCTTTGGAAAGAGAAATCCCATTCTTAAGGATGGCGGTGCAAAAGGGGTTAACTACGGAAGAGGATGCAAGATTGTGTCTCCAAGAATTGGAAGCACTCGATGAAAGAAGATTAGATGCTCAACAAGCCTTGGAATGCTACCAAGCACGAATGACTAAGGCCTTCAACAAAAATTTAAAGCCTTGATCATTTCAAGTTGGTGATCTAGTATTTGCAGTTCGAAGACCCATTATCACAACGCGACCCACGGGGAGCAAGTTCACCCCTAAATGGGACGGACCCGATGTTGTCAAAAAATTCTACACAAATGGGGCATACAAGATCGTGGATCAGGACGGATTAAGAATTGGCCCAATCAACGGAATGTTTCTCAAGAAATTTTATGCATAAAATGTAATACTCCTTAACGTAAGAGTATAAACTACATGTTGCTCCTGGCCCGCATGAGCTTAAAAGGTGAACGACCCAAAGAAAAAATCACTCATCATGTAATCTAAACTACGTTATGACTTGATCCCTTCCATCTAAGGGTACGTAGGCAACTTAAAGAAAAAAAATATATATATACTTTAAGTTCAGTCACAATAAAAAAATTTATTATTCGTTCCATTCGAACTACGTTCAAACAAGTGATCTCTTACATTCAAGGATACGTAGCAACAAAAAAAGCTAAGTTCAATAAAGCAATAAAGGAAAATTATTATTCCAAAATGAAGGAGGCAAGTCAAATGATCATAAAAAAATAGGAAGTTCATTTACACGAGAAATATAGAAGAAGATACATGGACAAAGTAAAAAAAAAACATATATACATATATATATGCGTAAATCAAGGCGTCCACTGAAACTCTTTCAACTCCACGCGCGAACTCTCTAGAAGCTCGCGAACTGCAGCAACGACTCGAGCATCGTCCTCATCAATAATGGGGACACATTCGAGGACATTAATCTCTTTGCGTACACGCGAGACTTCTAGTGTCCGACGACTCAAGACTTGCTCCTGAGCGGAGACAAATGTGGAAAACCTCTCAAGCTCGACCTTCGCAACTTTTATCTTCGTTTTCGTCTCTGTAATCTCTAAGAGGGATCGTTCCAGATAAATCTTCTTTTCTTATAGTTGACGATCCCTACTGTCGAAGTTTAGGTGGGTGGAAATTGAAAATTGCATCTGGTTGTAGTCTTCCACCCTCTTACAGTAGTCTTCTACAAATTCTTGTAAAGGTGCCAGGTTGTTTGCCCAGATGTCCAAGATGCCTTTAAAAATCTTACGCATCTCTGGCTCAAGTTTGGGAATGTAACGCCCAACTACTACTGCACGTAGTGTTGTTTTCTTTTTGCGTTAAGTTCAAGGTTAAATTGGATTTAAAAGTAAGTTTAAGGAGTTTTTTAAAAAAAAAAAAGAAAAAGGAAATTGGGGTTTTGTTTTTTTTTTAAAAAGAGAATGAAAAAAAAAACAACAGATTTGTTTTAAAAAGAAAGAGAAAAAGAAAGTTTTTTTTTAAATATAAAAGAAAAGAAGACTTTTCAAAGTATTAATAAATAGGTTTTTTTTTTTTTTTTCTCTCTTTCATTAACCGACAAAATTTATCTTCTTTAAGTTTCCTTTTATTTTTTTTCTCTTCTTTCTCTCTCTCTCCGTTTTAACCCCTTCAAACCAAAACCCACACTCACGCTTCTGCCCTATTTCTTTTTTATCAATCTCTCTCTCTCTCTCATTTTCCAGCGCCGTCGACCTCCATTTTTGGCCATCCTCTTCCGAACAATTGCAGGTAGGCGGCGGTGCGACGAGGCGACAAGCTCTTGGGCGTGGTTTTGAGCGGTGACGAGCTCCGAGGGGGGGCGTTTTATCTGCAATGACGCTCAAACGATGGTCGTTTTGGTTCCAGGGGCATTTTAACGCCGAGCAACATCACTCATGTTTCGTTGAAGCTTAATTTCAAATACCCACTGAGTTTCGGTGTTACATTCACAAAATTGGACGTTTTAGACAATTGTCCAACAGGAATTGGAAGTCTTTGGGTAATCTTCTTTAGCATCTTTTGTTTTCTTAAGCTTTTTGTTTCGATTACGGTTTTAGATTGGGTCTAATTAAGGAGTTCTTCTTGGACAACAACGCTATGCTTTGTCGAACGGAAAACACACTTGGATCGATGGCTATTCTCCTTGAGGATTTTAGCGTGTCCAGCAGTGTTTTTTGGGCAAGGGGAGGACTTTTGACACTTACCCACAACCTGAAAGACCCTGAACTAGATTGGCCATGGCTAATAGAGGCTAGATTTGCAAAGTTTGAACGATTTCTTACACTTTCCATCAAGGGTTCGTGTCGTTTTGGTAAGGCACATTGTGAAGTGCTTGCTTTGAAATCTGAATGAATTAAAGTGTTCTAAATTAGTTTCTTACCATTGTAACTTTTCATCGTTTAGGTTCAGTTTAATCGAGCAAGTTTGAAAGATGTTGTTGGGACGACTCGAAGACTTTAGTTCAGGAGATTGGTTGTTTCAATGAGCTTCTAGCAAGGTAAGTGACTTTACTATCGGAACACCCTAGGAATATGTTGTGTATGTGTGCTGGTAGCTGAATAGGTTGTGTATGTGGTGTATGTGTGCTGGTAGCTGAATAGGTTGTGTATATGGTGTATGTGTGCTGGTAGCTGAACAAGTTATGAATGTTGTGTATGTGTGCTGGTAGCTGAACAAGTTATGGATGTTGTGTATGTTTGCTGGTAGCTGAATAGGATGTGAATGTTATTTTGAAATGTATGTCTTTATTTCACGAATGGTTTACCCGATTTTCAGGGGAAACTCCGCCGAAATTTCTAAGATTTCTCTACAAGTTTTCCTTGTTATGTTTATGAATGAGTTGTAGTTGGGAAGTAGGTTGTAGTGAATGAAAATGCTTGTGGAAGGACAAGTTGATGTATGTGAGGATGAAATTTAATGAAAGATTGTTTCATGTTGCATCACGAAACGAAAAGAAAATGTTTATGGGACCTCATGCATTTGTGTTACATATATTGCATAATGATTTTGTGGCTATTACCCTAAGAGGTTGATGTACATCTAGAGGGAAAGAATGTGGTTCGATGTACATCTAGAGGGAAAGAATGAGGATCTAGTTAGGCTGAGACTTTGCCCCGCTGATTGGGTGTCATCTAACCGTCGGTTGGGGTAAAGTCTCCATCGAGAAGCCTTCTAGATCGATATGTTGTGGGGGTAATAGTCCACTTGGCCAAAGTGGAAAATATTTTTAAAGAGGAGAGGTTTTAGGTCCCACTATAGGAAAATGCATGAAACATTCATATCGCATGCGCTTGCATCACGCTACTCCGGTAGTGGGGTCACTTACTGGGTATTTCTTTTGAAATACTCATTCTTTTCTTCAATGTTTTTTTTCAGGTAAAAGCTACATCCTAGGCGGTTGACAGAGTTTGCTGAAGAATGGTCATGGGTGTTAGAGAAAAGTCGTATTTCATTTTTTTTATCTTTGGGCTTTTGAGTAAACTTTGTATAGACTATTTTTTTTTTAAAGTAATTTTTGTTTTCCTTGGGATCCCAAACTAAAAACTATTTCCTTGAACTTCGTAAGTTTTAGCGTGGTCGTGGTTTTTCTTCCCTTTCATTTGTTTTAATTAAAAGTTTCTTCTTGTTTGTTAAGTTTTGATTTCTTGTTCGTAGTAATGACCCTAAATAGTTGTCTTAGAAAAGTAGGATCGTTACCGTTGGTATTAGAGCCCTAGGTTGTAGGTTCTGTAGACTCGCTTACATCGTAAGGTTTAAGTGTGCCCATGGCCAAGCAACAAACCCTCGTTATCGCCAGGTACGTCATTGTTATAAATGTTTGGTTTTTAAAAAAAAATATATGTTTATGATTGTATTTGATGAATGTAAATGTTTTGTTTGGTGTTGTGTCTGTTTGTGGGTAATGAGAGTGTTTGTGCATAAAGGAAATCCTACCAACATGAAGTACTTGTTCAAACATGGTATTAGAGTAGTTGTTAAATAAGAAAGAAAATGATCTTAAGAGGTTAAAGTTTTAAAGTACACTAATTATTGGAGTTGATGTTTCTTGAGTATGACTTTTAAAGGAATGACATGTTAGGATTGATCTTGTAAAGTTTTAAGGTTTGATGGGCTAAGATATCTTGACTTTTCTTTTCTCATGCCAAAAGAATGAAAAGGTAACGTGAAATCAAGGGAAGCCAAAGTAGTTTAAAAATGGACTTGATACTTTAAATCAAAAAGGAAGTTGATGGTTTGAACTAAAGGGTCATTTTCAAGGCACTTCAAACTAATTGGATCCAATCCATGCCATGGTTGTGATGAAAGGCTCAACTTCAAATGGTTGTGATGAAATGCTCAACCTCAATTAGTCCAAGAGAAGGTTTTTGGGTGGTTAAAATGCAAGGCCATGAGATTAAGAAACATTATGATGGAGATTCAGTTTGGAACTCCAAATATAAGATTTATTCGAAGGATTATAAATTTAGACATGTTTTTGGTGTGGAAGATATGTCTCACTTGGAAATTGGAATGAGCCACCTTAAGTCTAATGACCTTACTGACGAAAAGAATGTGGAAGGAAAGGTAAAATGGAAAAGTTTTTCTATTTTGAAAGACAACGGGGCTTCACATGTTGAGCCTACAAGTATGTCATTGTGTTATGACTGGACTTTCTACAATATGATTTGGGTTTACAAACTTTTGAAAGTGGTACAAGAGATATTGTTGCTTTTTGGAGTTTAAAATGTTAGAATGTATTGGTCGAAAGAATTTGCATAAGACTTTGGCTATGAAACTCAACTCTTATATGAGAACTTTGCCCTCGGAACAATAGACAAAGCAAAGACAATCAAAGTGTTGGAAGAGTGCTTTGTTGGGTTTTATCTTTATTTATTTTTTCCATAGGAGTTGGAGAAGAGGATTGTGTAAATGGGAAAAAAGAAAATTACAAGTAGTAGTTGTCAAGGAACCATTGAATGAAACTTTGAGCTTTTGTTAGTGAAAGGTAAATTGTTTGTCTTATTACTAAAGTTTGAGGGAGTTTGACATTGGGGGTCAAGTTAGTCCAAGAAGGTAATGGAAAAGTTGGGCTAGTGTTAAATAAAGTAAGTTGGACCTTTCAAGTTTACCACCAACATGACAGGTAGATGTTTGGTGACGAGCTCGAGTCGGGAACAACTTTCATACTTGTGACTCCTTGTAAAATAGTCCTAACAGGATCGAAGTACCTCAAGTAATAGGTAGATGGACCATTAGACCAAGACTTCGTGCCCCCTAGTCCTAGTGTTTCTTCTTGGAACACATCAATTTTGTTGGTTAAGAAGAGAGGTAGTTCGGTGCAGTTATGTGTTTTGATTATCGAAAGTTGATCAGTGTGACAATGAAGGACAAGTACCATCTCCTCGAGGGAAAAGACTTCTCGAAGGTTTATTTGGAATCGAAAGTTCATCAGTTATAAGGATCAAGGAGACTATTTCGCAAAGAATGCCTTTGAGGACAAGGTATTGTCAGTGTGAGTTTATTTTGATGTATTTGCATTCACCAATGCTCCTGCGACTTTCTTGGATCTCACATGAGTCTTTAATAGTTTTCTAGACTCGTTCGTGATAGTAGGTATAGATGACATATTTGTTTATTCCAACACCAAGGAGCAACATTAGCGATACCTCAGGCAAGTTTGGACGACCCTGAGTAGTGAGTTGTATGTCATATTTTCCATGTGTGAGTTATCTTCGGGCGAAGTTGTTTTACTTAGGCACATGGTTACTAAGGACAAAATGGTGTTGGATGCTTCAAAAGTGAAAGCAATTCGTAGTTGGTCTTGACCTAGTACAAGACAAAGTTGGCAGTTTCATTGGTCTGGTAGGCGACCATAGGATTTTATTTATAATATTTCTAGCTTGACAACACCTTTACCCAGCTGATGTGCAAGAACATCGTTTCTAATTAAAGCAAAGATTACGAGAAAAGCTTTCAAGAGTTAAAGGAACGATTGACTCTTGTTCTAGTGTTAAATAGTCCTGATAGTACAAGAGGTTTAGTATTTTAGTGGTGCTTCAAAGAAAGAACTAGACAATGTACTAGTGCAGCATGTGAATGTCACTGCTTACATTATGACATCCTTGGTGTCATCTCATAGTCCATTGCTAAGAGAGTCAGATCGTTTAGAAATCGAGTTGGCACCGTAAGACGTCTCAATATTGTTGCCTCAATTTTTGAAGTGTTGCTTTGCTTGGGGGAAACAAGTTCTTGGTGCCTAATAAGAAGACCTCAAATTTGTTAATTACCTGAGTGAGGTGGATAAATAAGATTCTACCCTCGCTAGGACTATCTAGTTTACCAATGAAGACTATGACTGCTACAAGATTATCATTTAAGAAAGTGTTCTTAGAAGAGACACACAAAACACCATTTTCAAGGCATTTTAGTAGTACCCTGAAGAAGTATTATTTGTGGAATATTGTAAGGAACATGGAGAAAGAGTTTTTCTCAGTTTGTTAATAAGTGTTTGACGTATCGGCGAGTAGAAGGTTAGGGGCAAAAGTTTGTTGGGTTATTGCAACCCTTAAGCGTTCCTACTTGAAGAAAATGGATGATTTTGCTATGGACTTCATTATAAGGGGAAAAAAAGTCACACGACAGTTTGGGAAATTGTAGATCGTCTAAAGTTTGTACACCTTATCTTGGGTAATGTCACTTTTCTGTATCATAGGTATACTTAAGGTGATAGTTAGACTTAAGGGTATACCTATGTTGAGAGTGCTAGACTAAGATCTTTGATATTTCGACAAAGTTACACAGGACACTTGGAACTTAGATTTTAGCACAACCTTTCACCCACAAATAGATGGTCAAACATAACTGTATTCAGACCTTGGAAGATGTGTTGCGAGTTTGCGCTCTAGATTATGCAGGTAGTTGGGATACTCACTTGCCTCTGATGGATTTTGCGTATGACAATAGTTATCAACCAATGATCGACATGACACCATTTAAGACTCTTTATGGGAAAGATTGCAGGAGCCGTGTTTATTGGGGTGAGGTAGGGGAAACATGTTATTAGGAGCAAAGTGGTCCAAGTTACAAACGAAACAGTTCAAAAGATTAGAACAATGATGGAAACTGCGCAGAGTAGACAAAAGAGTTATTCGATGTATGGCGAAGGGTTTTAGAGTTTGCAGTTGGTTGTATTCCTAAATGTAGCGCCTACGAAGGGAATTTTGAGGTTCGGTCGAAAAGGAAAGTTAAGACCACGTTTTATAGGACCGTTTGAGATTTTCTGGCGTGCTGACTTTGTAGCTTGTCGCTTGCCTTACTACCGTCTCTCTTTACCGTTCATGATGTGTTTCATGTCTCCATGCTGCAAAAAAAAAAAAATTGTGTCAGATTCAGCACATGTGGTCGACTATGCACCTTTACACTTGAACGAGAACATTAGTTTTTTAGGAAAAACCCCAATATAATTTTGCAAGGGATCATAAGACCATTTGTATTAGAGAAATAATTCTTGTTAAGATTCTCTGGCATAACCACCAATTTCATGAAGCCACTTCGGGAAGAGAGAGCGAAATGAGAATTGAGTTTTCCGAGTTGTTTCAAGGCTAGAAGACTTTCGAGGACGAAAGTTTCCAAGGAGGGGGAAATTGTAACGCCCAACTACTACTGCACGTAGTGTGGTTTTCTTTTTGCGTTAAGTTCAAGGTTAAATTGGATTTAAAAGTAAGTTTAAGGAGTTTTTTAAAAAAAAAAAAGAAAAAGGAAATTGGGGTTTTGTTTTTTTTTTAAAAAAGAGAATGAAAAAAAACCAACAGATTTGTTTTAAAAAGAAAGAGAAAAAGAAAGTTTTTTTTTAAAATATAAAAGAAAAGAAGACTTTTCAAAGTATTAATAAATAGGTTTATTTATTTTTTTATTTTTTTTATCTCTCTTTCATTAACTGACAAAATTTATCTTCTTTAAGTTTCCTTTTATTTTTTTTCTCTTTTTTCTCTCTCTCTCCGTTTTAACCCCTTCAGACCAAAACCCACACTCACGCTTCTGCCCTATTTCATTTTTATCAATCTCACTCTCTCTCTCTCTCATTTTCCAGCGCCGTCGACCTCCATTTTTGGCCATCCTCTTCCGACCAATTGCAAGTAGGCGGCGGTGCGACGAGGCGACAAGCTCTTGGGTGTGGTTTTGAGCGGTGACGAGCTCCGAGAGGGGGCGTTTTATCTGCAATGACGCTCAAACGATGGTCGTTTTGGTTCCAGGGGCATTTTAACGCCGAGCAACATCACTCATGTTTCGTTGAAGCTTAATTTCAAATACCCGCTGAGTTTCGGTGTTACATTCACAAAATTGGACGTTTTAGACAATTGTCCAACCGGAATTGGAAGTCTTTGGGTAATCTTCTTTAGCATCTTTTGTTTTCTTAAGCTTTTTGTTTCGATTACGGTTTTAGATTGGGTCTAATTAAGGAGTTCTTCTTGGACAACAACGTTATGCTTTGTCGAACGGAAAACACACTTGGATCGATGGCTCTTCTCCTTGAGGATTTTAGCGTGTCCAGCAGTGTTTTTTGGGCAAGGGGAGGACTTTTGACACTTACCCACAACCTGAAAGACCCTGAACTAGATTGGCCATGGCTAATAGAGGCTAGATTTGCAAAGTTTGAACGATTTCTCACACTTTCCATCAAGGGTTCGTGTCGTTTTGGTAAGGCACATTGAGTAGTGCTTGCTTTGAAATCTGAATGAATTAAAGTGTTCTAAATTAGTTTCTTACCATTGTAACTTTTCATCGTTTAGGTTCAGTTTAATCGAGCAAGTTTGAAAGATGTTGTTGGGACGACTCAAAGACTTTAGTTCAGGAGATTGGTTGTTTCAATGAGCTTCTAGCAAGGTAAGTGACTTTACTATCAGAACGCCCTAGGAATATGTTGTGTATGTGTGTTGGTAGCTGAATAGGTTGTGTATGTGGTGTATGTTTGCTGGTAGCTGAATAGGTTGTGTATATGGTGTATGTGTGCTGGTAGCTGAACAAGTTATGAATGTTGTGTATGTGTGCTGGTAGCTGAACAAGTTATGGATGTTGTGTATGTTTGCTGGTAGCTGAATAGGATGTGAATGTTATTTTGAAATGTATGTCTTTATTTCAGGTATGGTTTACCCGATTTTCAGGGGAAACTCTGCCGAAATTTCTAAGATTTCTCTACAAGTTTTCCTTGTTATGTTTATGAATGAGTTGTAGTTGGGAAGTAGGTTGTAGTGAATGAAAATTCTTGTGGAATGACAAGTTGATGTATGTGAGGATGAAATTTAATGAAAGATTGTTTCATGTTGCATCACGAAACGAAAAGAAAATGTTTATGGGACCTCATGCATTTGTGTTACATATATTGCATAATGATTTTGTGGCTATTACCCTAAGAGGTTGATGTACATCTAGAGGGGAAGAATGTGGTTCGATGTACATCTTGAGGGAAAGAATGAGGATCTAGTTAGGCTGAGACTTTGCCCCGCTGATTGGGTGTCATCTAACCGTCGGTTGGGGTAAAGTCTCCATCGAGCAGCCTTCTAGATCGATATGTTGTGGGGGTAATAGTCCACTTGGCCAAAGAGGAAAATATTTTTAAAGAGGAGAGGTTTTAGGTCCCACTAGAAGAAAATGCATGAAACATTCATATCGCATGCGCTTGCATCACGCTACTCCGGTAGTGGGGTCACTTACTGGGTATTTCTTTTGAAATACTCATTCTTTTCTTCAATGTTTTTTTTCAGGTAAAAGCTACATCCTAGGCGGTTGACAGAGTTTGCTGAAGAATGGTCATGGGTGTTAGAGAAAAGTCTTATTTCATTTTTTTTTTCTTTGGGCTTTTGAGTAAACTTTGTATAGACTATTTTTTTTAAAGTAATTTTTGTTTTCCTTGGGATCCCAAACTAAAAACTATTTCCTTGAACGTCGTAAGTTTTAGCGTGGTCGTGGTTTTTCTTCCCTTTCATTTGTTTTAATTAAAAGTTTCTACTTGTTTGTTAAGTTTTGATTTCTTGTTCGTAGTAATGACCCTAAATAGTTGTCTTAGAAAAGTAGGGTCGTTACAGGGAACATCCTCAAAAGAGGTACGCGCCATCTTCTCTCGCAGGCTTTGCCACATAGACACGGCCGCCTTTCGTTGAAGGCTGGATACTATATTATTAGCACAATAAACAGAAGTTTCAGGAGCTTGCGAAACTACATTTAATGGAACACGTTGAGGACGCTCCTTGATAGTAAGTAGAGGCAAATTGGTACTTCGCTCTTCCAGCAGAGCAGGAGAGCTCTCAGGTCGCCTATCAATAGAAACCGGATCCTCTGAACTCTCCGACGATTGGTCGCTATGTTGCTCGCCCTTGGCTTGAATATAATTATCCATGTGAAGTTGTAACAATAGAAGAATTTCAAACAATTTAAACGAAAGGCGGATATAAAAAAAATTAAATTAAAAAAAAAAGGGAGAAAGCTACTGAACTAAGGCTCCGACATCATTGGGAATTTCACAAGCGGTAGGAACGTCGGCGAAGAATCCGTCACCGAGATTAGGGGTCTCTTTGAGGCTCTTATCCTTCCTCCAATAGACGTCTCTATCAATGCTTGGACTATCTTCAGCTTGATCTGAGGCGCTGCATGACGGTTTATCTTTGAGCAAGTGGATTTTTTTTCCTCCAATGTTTGCTTTGACCTTCTTAGGTTTTGAACGATCTGAGAGAGGAAGAGCACTCTCAATCAATTTATCCACACCTTTTCTCAAATAATAACCATGCTTGATCGACCACCAATTTCTTTAATACGAAGTGACATGGTCTTGAGGATTCAACATACGAGCTGGAAGAAACACCTCCCACCCTACATCGGCACAAATACAAATTCGCCAATGATGTAAAATGTTACACAAATTGACTGAAGGAAAATCCTCCGCTATATCATTTTCCACATCTTGGTAGAACCCAAACTGACGACCAAATCGATATGGACTATATGATTCGATGACAAACGATTCTCCACATCGCGCAGATAGATAACACGATCGGAGACTCGAAAAGTATGAAGAATCTTCAGAGTTGTTAATGGTTTCTTTCTTTAAGATTTCATGTTTATTCCTATTTTGGAGATTCACATGCCATGCTATCGATGCGCCCTCATGGATCAGTTCATGAGCTTCGAATTTATCCAGATATCTAGCCCCATGTTACCTCGCAAAAAGTCCATTATGTAGGGCTATATTTACCTTTAAATCATGCACATTCTTGAGTTTTTTTGTTAGGAGTTAGCTTAATGTGTGCATAAATGTGAGAATTTGAGAAGTGATGCTAAAATAGGACTTATTTGGAAAAGGAAAGAAAAAGGAGGCAAAATGATGTAAAACAAGCTAAAATGTACATTGCAGGAAACTTTGCGGAAACATTGCTAAAACCACAATGAAGCATTACGGCCCTCGCAAGGAAACCGCAAGGAAACAGTCGTTGCTGCTGCAATTCTTTCCAGCCGTCAGTCGTTATTGACTGAGATTTTTCAGCCGTCAACTCTCCCTGCTGCTGCCACATGTCAAGCTTGACTACCTCACAAAGTTGAATGGTGATCCACGATTAATGAGCAGCCTTTTGCAACCACCTAGAGGCTATAAAAGGAGACGGATGATGAAGGAAAAAAACAGCTCAGAAGCGTGGAGTTCTTGGTTGCAAAGCAATCTGCAGACGAATTTCCTTCTCCCGTTTGTTGGAACGAAGAAATCAGCCCTTGGCGTCGATAATTCGAAAGGAAGAAGAGAAGATCCTTCTTCTGTTCTGATTGAATTCATCCCCAAGAATAGCTAATCTTCTTCTTCATCCGAGGCGTTTGCGACGAGGAGATCCGTGCACTTTTATCAGCTTTCTTATTGTTTTCTCTCTGTTGGTTTCCATTTACACATTGATCTGGATCGTTACTCCTACACCCCTTATTCTTTACTGCTTTCGAACCTTTCCACGTCTGTTTATGAAGTAGTTGTATTCGATTTTTAAAAAGTAATCAATTATGTTTCTTGAGTTCTTCATTTTTGTTATCTCTTATTCGATTGCTTTTATTAAGTTCTTTAAATAATGATCAATCAATCCATCTCTTTTACTTTGGAAACCATGCGTAACTAATCTAAGAAAGGTCTGCTAAAGATGAATCTGTAGGCTAGAAATACGAGAATTCAGCATGTAGGATAGTATGATTGCATTGAATGTATGTAAGGTTCATCCCACAGGCAATTTTGACCGGCCATCCATTTTGTCTAAAGAATTCCTAACTTCCGGAAGGAGTAAGAGTTCATAGTCATCCATTCATGCTAGCCTTTTATGGTAACCAGAAAACGACCTAGGAATAGGCGTTCTCCTAGCACGTTCATTAGCTTGCTTGTATAAATAGGTGTTTATGTCTTACTTGGATATGAGTGAACTAAAGATCCAATGCATGTAATCGAGAGATGCATGAGACTGAGCTATAACGATGCATGATATGTTAATCTACTGTTGAATGATCGTAGTTAAGTGCCTATAGATGAGTCTTAAGTCGAACTTGCTGCCTTACTTTACATTAAAAACATTGCTAATTTATTGCTAGAAAATTGCGAGAACCGCAATAAAACATTCCTGCTTTTTGCCTTAGTCTTTCTATTAGCTGTTTACCTTTGCGATTTTATTGCTAAAACATTGCGAGACCCGCAATTATTCTTCTTCACATTATAGCTTTATCTCTTTACTTGTTTGGTTTTTACACTTGCTTTCTTCTTGCATTCTTTATCATTTCGGTACATCAACCCCAAATCTACCCAATTTAAGTGACCTTATTTAATTTAGCACCTCAACTCGTTAGTAACTAAACTCAATCTCTGTGGGAAAACGAATTAAAAAATACTTATCACTTGCTGCAGACCATGTATGCTTGCATGATCTGAGTTCTCTTTGCATTACATCTTATTTACACACTGAGAGCGCAACACCCCACCTTCGCCGGAAAACTCAGCAATCCCTGGACCTTGGACCTCATCAAGAGTCTTATGATGGGTATTAAAATAATGAGCTAACCAACCAATAATGTAGTGCACCGGGAGACAAGTTTCCATACGACCGACCGAATTAGAAGCCATTGAGATTTTGCCTAACCCATGGTAAAGGTTAGCTAAAACAGGAATGGCAGAACTAAAAATTTCTCCCTCGGCCATCAGACAAGCAATTTTGAAAACACCTGGGCGAATGTGGTGAGCACTGGCCTGAGGAAATACGAAGGCGCAGAGCCAACAACATAAAAAGGCGGCCAAGTATGTTTTATAATTCCATCCTTCTTCAATATTGAGACTATGGAACATCTTGCGCTCATCATCTGACCATTCACGATATTTAACTTTCGTGCCGTCGAGGTTATGAGTCACACCAAAACGAGAAGTAGCCTTACAAGCAGTTCTCTTCTTTGACCTCTGTGCCGGTATTTTACCATATCGTTGGGCACCCTTAAACCATAGTGAAATCCAATCACTAATGGCAACATGAGAATGATCTGTCTTTTTAGCAGTTAGTATATAATACGCGCGAAATAAATGCACGAAGCTTTTTGTGAAATGTCTGCCATTCCGCCCCGATCCAGTCAACTCTTTAAGACACGGAATGACTTCCTCGTAAAATTTTCCCTCGATAGGAAGACCCCCAAATTTCCAAAGGTCCCACAAAGAGATAAAAAGTTCCCCAGCCTGGGTGTGAAGAGTATTGGTTGTAGGGCACCATGCTTCACAAAAGGCTCGTACCACGTCTTTATTGCGATCGTAAGTATAGAGTGAAGTCATCACAGTATCTAGCAGACAAGCATGGCGAAGTATTTTCTTACTGCGACCGACGACAAGCTCCAACCACTCCCAATATTGAGGCATAAAAAGGAATTCTCCAGGAATCTTTACTACAGAGCCCAAACGAGTTGTACCCTCGATAATTCGGCGTCCCAATGTTAGCTCGGGGGTTTGATTGGTATTTTGGCGGTGGAGCGTAGAACCTAACGTCCACACCATAGACGGAGAACCCTGACCCAAAGGTTTTTTTGAGGACCAATTTGACAAACGGCTTGGTTTTCCTAGTGACGACCACTTGTTAGAGTAAGCGCCGATCTTTGGTTTTTCTACTAGGAGGCTAACTCCGCGTTTTAAAGACTGATGTTCATCTTGTAAAAGAACGAGGTGTTTCTGTCCAGAAACGATTTGCTCTGCAAAATACACCATGTTCCTGCAAAACAAATTCGAAAGAGTTAATAAATTCAAAACAAAGAATAAATTGTGACCACGACATTAAATGAGCTAAAAAAAATGCGAGCATGAAGTGATTACAAAAAAAAAAACAACAACACATATAATCTTCCTAAAAAAAAATCTTAAAGTGCGGGCCTTAGCATTTAAAAAAAAAGAGGGAAAAAATGTTATAGTGAAAGCACACCAACAAGGACGGAGTACGTTCCCTAAGCAGACGCGCCCATTTAACATAAAGTGGAAATGCCAAACTGGCGCATCTACGAAGGAGAAGTAACGTCCTTAAGTCGGCGTATCATCCTTAAGTCGGCGCACGAACAAGGACGGAGTACGTTCCCTAAGTAGACGCGCTTATTTCACGTAAAGTGGAAATGCCCAAACTGGCGCATCTACAAAGGAGAAGTAACGCCCTTAAGTCGGCGCACCAATCTCACGCGAGCTGAACATGACGACGCAGCGCGCCAATAGGGACGGAGTACGTTCCCTAAGCAGACGCGCTCATTTCACGTGAAGTGGAAATGCCCAAACTGGCGCATCTACAAAGGAGAAGTAACGCCCTTAAGCCGGCACACCGATCTCACGCGGGCTGAACAAGACGACGCAGCGCGCCAACAAGGACGGAGTACGTTCCCTAAGCAGACGCGCTCATTTCACATAAAATGGAAATGCCCAAACTGGCGCATCTACAAAGGAGAAGTAACGTCCTTAAGTTCGCATGTCGATCTCACAGAAACGGAACACGGCGATCCGACGCACCAACAAGGACGGAGTACGTTCCCTAAGCAGACGCGCTCATTTCACGTAAAGTGGAAATGCCCAAACTGGCGCATCTACAAAGGACAAGTAACGTCCTTAAATCAGTACGCCGATCTCACGAAAACGAAACACGGTGATCTGACGCATCAACAAGGACGGAGTACGTTCCCTAAGCAGACATGCATCTACAAAGGAGAAGTAAAGCCCTTAAGTCGGCGCGCCGATCTCATAGAAACGGAACACGACTCGGCGCACCAACAAGGACGGAGTACGTTCCCTAAGCAGACATGCATCTACAAAGGAGAAGTAACGTCCTTAAATCAGTACGCCGATCTCACAGAAACTGAACACGGTGATCCGACGCACCAACAAGGACGGAGTACGTTCCCTAAGCAGACATGCATCTATAAAGGAGAAGTAGCGCCCTTAAGTCAGCGCGCCGATCTCATAGAAACAGAACACGGCAATCCGACGCACCAACAAGGACGGAGTACGTTCCCTAAGCAGACATGCATCAACAAAGGAGAAGTAACGTCCTTAAATCAGTACGCCGATCTCACAGAAACTGAACACGGTGATCCGACGCACCAACAAGGACGGAGTACGTTCCCTAACCAGACATGCATCTATAAAGGAGAAGTAGCGCCCTTAAGTCAGCGCCCCGATCTCATAGAAACAGAACACGGCAATCCGACGCACCAACAAGGACGGAGTACGTTCCCTAAGCAGACGTGCATCTACAAAGAATAAGTAATGTCCTTAAATCAGTACGCCGATCTCATAGAAACGGAACACGGCGATCCGACGCAACAACAAGGACGGAGTACATTCCCTAAGCAGACATACATCTACAAAAGAGAAGTAACGTCCTTAAGTCGGTGCTCCGATCTCACAGAAACAGAACACGACGATCCGACGCACCAACAAGGACAGAGTACGTTCCCTAAGCAAACGTCCATCTGCAAAGGAGAAGTAACGTCCTTAAATTGTTATGTCGATCTCTCAAAAACGGAACACGACGATCCGACGCACCAACAAAGACGGAGTACGTTCCCTAAGCAGACGTGCATCTGCAAAGGAGAAGTAACGTCCTTAAATTGTTACGCCGATCTCACAGAAACGGAACACGGCGATCCGACGCACCAACAAGGACGGAGTACGTTCCCTAAGCAGACGTGCATCTGTAAAGGAGAAGTAACGTCCTTAAATTGTTACGCCGATCTCACAGAAAGGGAACACGGCGATCCAACGCACCAACAAGGACGGAGTACGTTCCCTAAGCAGACATCCATCTGCAAAGGAGAAGTAACGTCCTTAAATTGTTACGTCGATCTCACCGAAACGGAACACGACGATCCGAAGCACCAACAAAGACGAAGTACGTTCCCTAAACAGACGTGCATCTGCAAAGGAGAAGTAACGTCCTTAAATTGTTACGCCGATCTCACAGAAACGGAACACGGCGATCCAACGCACCAACAAGGACGAAGTACGTTCCCTAAGTAGACGTGCATCTGCAAAGGAGAAGTAACGTCCTTAAATTGTTACGTCGAGGCCACAGGAACTGAACATGACGACTCGACGCACCAACAAGGACGGAGTACGTTCCCTAAGCAGACATGCATCTGCTAAGGAGAAGTAACGTCCTTAAATTGTTACGTCGAGGCCACAGGAGCTGAACATGATGATTCGGCGCACCAACAAGGACGAAGTACGTTCCCCAAGCAAACACACCGATATCACACAAAGTAAGAACCGAAGAATCTGCAAAGAAGAAGTAACGCCTTTAAATCAGTACGCCAATTCCTGAATTGGCGGTAAAAAAAAATGGCGCACCTACAAAAAATTAATGTCGCAACACTCACCCATTTGCTTGTTCCAAGTTAAAAATGAAAAATGAAAAAATTTCAAAGTAATATATATATAGTTAAACAAAATCCCAATTCTAAATTTTAATTAAAAATTAGGGGTAATTTCTAATTTTCAATTCCAATTCTTTTTGTAATTTCTAAATCTTGAATCCAAATTCCAAGTTCCAAATTTCATATCATAAATTCCTAATTACAAATTCCACAAATCAAATTTTTTTTTTTTTACTAATTTTAAATTCTAAAATCTAAATCTCAATTCATAAATTTCAACCCTCACCTAAATTAAACTCCCACCGAAATTACTAAATTAAAATACAATACAAATTAAGGTAACCAAATTAAAGTAACAGTAACCCAATTAAAAATTATAGTGTCCAACTAATAAAATCCCAATAATCCAAAGGGAAAATTAGAGGAATGTCTAAAAATATGGAAGGTAAGATGAAAAATGTCTAATGTCTTTTTTCTTTTGAATTATGTCTAAAACCTATATTTAGTAAGTTATTTACAACCAAATGGACAAGTCTACCCTTCCACAATTTATCCTAATTTTGAGAATCAAAAAATTAATATTTAAAAATATAAAATGTTAGGAGGAGAGAGAAAATAGTTCTAGACGTGGATTTAACAGAGAGAGGACGTTAAAAATCTTAGAACTGAAATGACACTTATCCCATGAGTATTACATAGATATACTTCCTGTCCCAAATAATTAATAATTGGGTCTAGACAGAACGAATCCATAAGTGGCGGTCGGTGTGTGAATGCCTGCAAACATAATAAAAAGAATACGAACAGTTGCTGTGTGTGCATGACTGCATACGTAGTAAGAATGAGACATACATGACACTGGGGGGACCAAATATGTTTAACCATAGGAAGTGTGATAGCCAACGAAGCAACAATCAACGTAGGTCTTTGCATGACTGCACACAGAGCAAAAATAAAGCAAGGTGTCTGTGTGTATGTCTGCAAACGGACTAAATAGAATATCAACAGTGGCGGTGTGTGCATGTCTGCACACATAGTAAGAAATGGGCATAAACGATTTCTGTAGGGGGAACCAGAAATATGTATACCCCGAAGAAGTTATACAGCCAACGAATGAACCATCACTGGGGGTGTGCATTACTGCATACAGAGTAATAAAAGAGGCCAACAACTTAAAAGACAGAATACTCTATTTTTAAATAAGGTAACGATTCCCAATATTTTGATATCATGTAGTTTATGGGGTAGAGAGAAACCTGCACCACGCCGCCTAGAATTAAATTCATCCTCAAAAGTTGTTTCCATTCGACCTAGAGGCAGAAAAGACATACGCATACCTTCTTCGACATCGTTCTTCTTCTTCGACCTAGAGGCAGAGCACACCGAAAACACAAAACGAAGTTCTTCTTTTGTTTGGCATTACCTTCTTCGGCAGAAAACACCGAAAACACACACTACCTTCTTCGACATCGTTCGACGTAAACACCACGCATTAGACAGGGAAGTTCGACCTACAGTCGTGGTAAGCATTTTCCTAATTTTCGTAAGCATTTTCCTCTCTTGCATTTTTTCTTTGTCACTGTTTTTCCAACGAACGACTAAAATGATAATGAAAGTTTAGGTATAGGGGGTTTCGGGTTAACAATCTAAGGTTTTACCTTCAGCGGGAGCTGATTTTTTTTTTTGTTAAACAGGTGATTTGTTAATCACGGATAGCTCCAAGATTTCAAAAAATCTGGATAATAGGTGGTGATCCTTTTTTTTAGGGATTTGAAGTCCCAGAATATCAAAAATAGACGATTACAGGGGTATATGGTTTTGCGGGAGCTGGATTTTTTTTTTGTTAAACAGGTGATTTGTTTGAATTAAAATCACGGATAGCTCCAAGATTTCAAAAAATCTGGATAATAAGTGGTGATCCCTCTTTTTGAGGGATTCAGTTGAAGTTCCAGAATATAAAAAATAGACGATTACGGGGGATTTACATGTTGTTAAATATAACAACTGCCTATTTTTCCTCATTTTCGTAATCAAAGATTTGTCAGTGTCGTTCTGAAAGAGGGACAACCGTGAAATTGTGTGGTGAGAATCCAGCTCTAGAGCCTTGGAGATTGAATTGGTGAATTCCACAAGTGTAGAATTCGGGGGGACCACAACTCTGCAAGTTTTGTAATTTATGTATTGGTTCATTTCGTTCCAAATCTCATCAAATGCCATCATCATAGAAAGAGACGACATGATTTGTTGTTGTGTGGTGGAACTATGCAGAAGAAATCGAAAAGGATGAGGGAAAAAACACGATGGAAAAGGGAAACGTAAAAAAAAACGTAAGGTTGAAGATTTGATTCTCCAAAATGTTAGACATTGCATAATTTCAGCGGTATTGTTGTTTAAAATTATGAGATTTTGACTGATGTCTCCTCATTTGTAGGGGTGGATTGTGTATTGTTTGATCCCTATTTTTAGGGAAAGATTTACAAAAATAATGGAACTGGTAATTACACGCAGGCTCCAGCTGTATACCCCTACCGTTTTTTTTTCTGGTGCGCAATGGCTGTATATACCCACGGGTGTGTCCTAGCGTATACCCCGGCAGAGGGTGTTAGTGTCAGATCTACTCACAGCAACATATGGAGATACAAAATGGCTGACGTTAGTTAACGGAAAAAGAAAAACGGTTTATTTTGAGTGAAATGATCCAACTCACCAAATAAACTATTAAAATTAGTTTAATTTATTGATCCAACGCACCAAATAAACTATTAAAATTAATTTAATTTAAAAATAAATTAAACTAATTTTAAACATAATATTTTTTTAAAAAAGAGTGAATCCTAAAAGGGTATAATGGAGAAATCACTTAAATAGATTTGTGCTAAAAAAATCTCTAGACATTCATTCCAAAGAAAACACGTACTTGAACATTTTTCATTAACCGTTTTTTATGTAGACATTCCTCTGATTTTTCCATAATCCAAATAATACGTAATCCAAATGATAAAGTCCAAATAATACAATCCATACAGTCCAAATAATCCAAATAATACAGTCCAAATAATCCAAATAATACAGTCCAAATAATCCAAATAATACAGTCCAAATAATACAGTCCAAATAATCCAAATAATACCGTCCAAATAATACAGTCCAAATAATCCAAATAATACAGGTCCAAATAATCAAAATAATATAGTCAAAATCACCAACTAAACTAAATCACCAAATTACAAACTAAATCACCAACTAAACTAAATCACCAAATTACAAACGAAATCACCAAATTAAAAACTAAATCAACAAATCAAAGATAATAATTTTTTTTTTTACCAAAATCACGATCTGCAGAACACGGGTTGAGATTGGTGTGGCGGCTGTAAAAAAAAGATATATATATTAGGAGTTGTAAATATATATATATAAAAAAATATATATAGAATATAAAAAAATGAAAATAAGAAAAAGAAAAAAAAGGGTTCTGTAAAAAAAAACCTTCAAGAAAAAAAGAAAACAAAAAAAAAAGGAAAAATCTTCTGTAAAAAAAAATTCACTCAAAAAAAAAAAAAAATTAAAAAACGAATGAACCTTACTCTTGATTTGTGGCGGAGCGGAGGGGCGTGCGGCGAGGAGGCAGCAAGGCGTGCAGGCGGGTGGCTGAGCTAGCGGCGGCGCCAAGCGGACTTCCTCTCGTGAAGATGGAAGAAAAGTAAAAACATAAAAAAAAAAGGGGAAGAAGGAAGTTCCTCTGTCTGCAGAAACGTGAAGGAAAGTAAAAAAAAATAAAATAAGTGGGGGCAAGAAAAGCGTATTTCTTAAGCCTAAAGGAATAAGGAATTAGGGTTTTGTTATGATTATGAAAATACAGAAATACCGAGTAAGGGTTTTGTTATGATTATGAAAATACAGAAATACCCTTCATTTAAACGGTTAAGAAAATCCATCTAAAATGTTTGCAAAACTGTTTTTTGAACTCAAGACCAAAGAAAGCAATAGTTGTCCAAGTTCCACTTTGCCAAACAAACTTCTACATTATCAATTGGCTTCAGAATTTAATATTTCGTTCAACTTGGATGAGAAATTTTAATTCATTCTTTGAATTGAGATTTGGGGCGTGTTCTAAATTTCGTTCCATGAGCACCAGTTGAGTTCAAATTTGATCTCAAAATTCAAGCTTCAGATCCGTCAAATGTCCATCAATTTTACTCCACGTTACAGCAAATTTTTGAAAGTTAACCAAATTTACTTGGACTTGAAGGAAGGACATATTCCAAATATCACTCCCGAGCAAGATTTAGAGTCAAAATTTATCCAAGTTCAAGTCTCAAATCGAAATTGGTGGTTTGAGTATACTCCAATTTTATCCCGCGTCGAAATTGGGGTAAAAAATTCAAAGTCAAACCTTATTCAAAATTAAATCGGCTAGACACAAAATTCTACTCTACATCCAAAAATAGAATTAAAGTAGAACACAAAAATCTACTAAAATTCAAGCCAAAGTTTTGCCAAATAAGAAAGATCAAAATTACGAGCAAAATTCATATTTTTTTATCGATTGGCATGGAAAGATGTGTTAATTAAAATAATTGATTTATGAACCAAATTTCATATTTCGATAAAATTGACATGTCAAGGCGGAGTCGAAATTAGGGGTGTCCTACATTTCAATTTCAAAGTTTTACTTTTCCGAGACTCACCCACACATACTTGTGCATAACTCTCGAAAAAGAGGGCATTTGTTGATCGAGAAATTTTGGTCAATCGGCGGTTGCCACGTGTCTTCATCAGAACCGTTGGATCAAATAAACTTAACCGATCAATTTGGGTCATAATCGCAATTGGGCTCAAAATCGTATCGGGCCAGAAAGACTATTTAAATAGCAATTTGGCCTAAAACCCAAAAGCTCATTAAGGCCAAGCCCATTAGGCCCATGAGAAACTCTATAAATAGAGAGTTCATCCTTTATTTGCAAGGTTCAGAAAATTTCTTCGCCTAAGAACTCAGAGAGAATTCTCAAACAACGAAATACTCTTTGAATCCTGAAGACTGAACGTCACTTGAAGATCAAACACCTTAAGACTTCACCGCTACGCGAAGCTGAAGATTCAACCTCGAGAACAAGTTGCGAAGCCCTCGAGTACAGTTACATTTAAGAGAGAGAATCAGAGGATCAAACATTAGAGATTGTAATCCACTACGCACTGATACATAGAAATACATCAATACAATTCAACTTCATTTACACGTGTCTAAATTTCCTTCGTCGAAATCTCCATGTGAACACTATGTTATTAGACTTGTTTAAGGGTAATAATAATTTTTGGTAGGAATGAAAAAAATTTCTTGTTTTGTAGAAAACTATCAAACAAACTAGGATGCGGCCTCAAAGTGTCATTTCACTACTTCGAGGATTCTGAAAGTCAAAACTACTAAACTACAAAGCAAAGTCCAATTTGTTTTATATCAAGGTATAACAAAACCTTGGAGATGCGGGGTATCGATCCCCGTACCTCTCGCATGCGAAGCGAGCGCTCTACCATCTGAGCTGCATCCCCTTGCATGTTTTAACAACAAGGTTTGATTTCAATTAACTAGCGTTTCTATTCTTTTTATTGATAAAGAATTTTTTTTTGTTTGTAATGATAAAGAAAGTTATTATATTATGTTTGGTATTCAATGAAATTAAACTTAAAAAATGGATGCATGGCATATCAAACCATGTTCCTCTCACTTGCGAAGTAGGCACTCTACCGTTTGAGCTACATCCACACATATTGTTAAACTGACCCTAATTGCATTAAAGATGTTCTTTTTATTGTCATATATGTTTATTCTTTTCTTCATGGTGAGGTAAACATTAAAAATAATGGAGATGTAGATTATTAATCTAAGAAACTATACTAGTTAAGTGAGTGCTACCACCATATTTTTTCGCTTAGATTTTTTTTTTAAACATGTTTTTGCTTGTTACCAAAAGAAATGGTACTGGTAGGGTGAGGTATCCATCCCATACCATAAAAAAATATTGGAGTGAATGCGGGGCCCAACCAGGTTCAAACTGGTGACCTCTTGATCTGCAATCAAATGCTCTACCACTGAGCTATGAACCCACATTTTATTTCTAAATATTTACTCTTTTATTTGTGCATTTTGTAATGTAAAAAGTATTCTTTATAATCTAGTTGAAAATATATCCAAATCTACTTAGTGAGAGTTACTCGTTTCTATGAGTTCATAGTGGTATTTACTCTCTCACAATTGTGAATGTTAAGAGTGCTTGGTGATAAACTTATATGACAACATATATATACTTGGTGAATTGGATGAAAATTAGAGGAGAAAAATATCATCTACGAGAAGAAAACTTAAAATTTATACAAATTGATTTGATTACTTAAGTATTTTAGATTTATTAACAACGTGTTTGTTCTGAGTATATGATTAATAATGGTATAAAACTTCTTACAATTCTCACGCCCGCATTTACATATACGTATATTTATCCGAGGAATTGAATTCTAGTGTCCAAAATATACATACATGCATATTTCTTCTTACAATTCTCACGCCTGCATTTACATATACGTATATTTATCTGGGGAATTGAATTCTAGTGTCCAAAATATACATACATGCATATTTATTCTCGTGCTTGAAATTTAGCCTCCATGTTTTAGCCCTATCACAAAGAATTGTAACTCATGCACAAGCGTATTTTACCCCTATATTCAAGTATTAAAATGGATGTACTGTAATTATTATTGTGCTTAAGCGATCATAAAGATGCAACAATACGAATATCATATGATTTTCATTTTTAGTCATGCTCTTGTTTTGTAGAAAACTATCAAACAAACTCGGATGCGGCCTCAAAGTGTCATTTCAATACTTCGAGGAATCTGCAAGTCAAAACTACTCGAGAAAAGCTTTCACCAAAGCAAACTCTAATCTGCTTTATGTCCATAAGTATAACAAACCTTTGAGATGCGGGATATCGATCCCCGTACCTCTCGCATGCTAAGCGAGCGCTCTACCATCTGAGCTACATCCCCTTGCATGTTTTAAAAACATGGTTTGATTTCAATTAACTGGCGTTTCTATTCTTTTTATTGATAAAGAATTTTTTTTCGTTTGTAATGATAAAGAAAGTTATTATATTATGTTTGGTATGCAATGAAATTCAACTTAAAAGATGGATGCATGGGATATCAAACCATGTTCCTCTCACTTGCCAAGTAGGCACTCTACCGTTTGAGCTACATCCACACATATTGTTAAATTGACTCTAATTGCATTAAAGATGTTCTTTTTATTGTCATATATGTTTATTCTTTTCTTCATGGTGAGGTAAACATTAAAAATAATGGAGATGTATATTATTAATCTAAAAAACTGTACAGTTAAGTGAGTGCTACCACCATATTTTTTCGCTTAGATTTTTTTTTTAAACATGTTTTTGCTTTTTGACAAAAGAAATGGTACTCGTAGGGTGAGGTATCCATCCGATACAATAATAAAATAATGGAGAATGTAGGGCCCAACCAGGTTCAAACTGGTGACCTCTTGATCTGTAGTCAAATGCTCTACCACTGAGCTATGGACCCACATTTCATTTCAAAATATTTACTATTTTATTTGTTCATTTTGTAATGTAAAAAGTATTCTTTATAATCTAGTTGAAAATATATCCAAATCAACTTACTGAGAGTTACTCGTTTCTATGAGTTCATAGTGGTATTTACTCTCTCACAATTGTGAATGTTAAGAGTGCTTGGTGATAAACTTATATGACAACATATATATACTTGGTGAATTAGATGAAAATTAGAGGAGAAAAATATCATCTACGAGAAGAAAACTTCAAATTTAGACAAATTGATTTGATTACTTAAGTATTTTAGATTTATTAACAACGTGTTTGTTTTGAGTATATGATTAATAATGGTATAAAACTTCTTAAAATTCTCACGCCCGCATTTACATATACGTATATTTATCCGAGGAATTGAATTCTAGTGTCCAAAATATACATACATGCATATTTCTTCTTTCAATTCTCACGCCTGCATTTACATATACGTATATTTATCTGAGGAATTGAATTCTAGTGTCCAAAATATACATACATGCATATTTATTCTCGTACTTGAAATTTAGCCTCCATGTTTTAGGCCTATCACAAAGAATTGTATTTCAACAATTCAAACAGTTCAATTGTATGAAATTATGAATTATTATAATCTCACGAAAAATCACATTATTAGTTGATGAACTCATACACAAGGGTATTTTACCCCTATATTCAACTTTATTCCTTAATTAAAATGGATGTACTGTAATTATTATTGTGCTTAAGCGATCATAAAGATGCAACAATACGAATATCATATGATTTTCATTTTTAGTCATGCTATGTTATTAGACTTGTTTAAGGGTAATAATAATTTTTGGTAGGAATGAAAAAAATTTCTTGTTTTGTAGAAAACTATCAAACAAACTCGGATGCGGCCTCAAAGTGTCATTTCACTACTTCCAGGAATCTGCAAGTCAAAACTACTCGAACAAAACATTCACTAAAGCAAACTCCAATCTGCTTTATGTCAATAAGTATAACAAACCTTGGAGATGCGGGGTATCGATCCTCGTACCTCTCGCATGCTAAGCGAGCGCTCTACCATCTGAGCTACATCCCCTTGCATGTTTTAAAACCAAGGTTTGATTTCAATTAACTGGCGTTTCTATTCTTTTTATTGATAAAGATTTTTTTTTTCGTTTGTAATGATAAAGAAAGTTATTATATTATGTTTGGTATGCAATGAAATTCAACTTAAAAAATGGATGCATGGGATATCAAACCATGTTCCTCTCACTTGCCAAGTAGGCACTCTACCGTTTGAGCTACATCCACACATATTGTTAAATTGACTCTAATTGCATTAAAGATGTTCTTTTTATTGTCATATATGTTTATTCTTTTCTTCATGGTGAGGTAAACATTAAAAATAATGGAGATGTAGATTATTAATCTAAAAAACTGTACCAGTTAAGTGAGTGCTACCACCATATTTTTTCGCTTAGATTTTTTTTTTAAACATGTTTTTGCTTTTTGACAAAAGAAATGGTACTCGTAGGGTGAGGTATCCATCCGATACAATAATAAAATAATGGAGAATGTAGGGCCCAACCAGGTTCGAACTGGTGACCTTTTGATCTGCAGTCAAATGCTCTACCACTGAGCTATGGACCCACATTTTATTTCAAATTATTTACTATTTTATTTGTTCATTTTGTAATGTAAAAAGTATTCTTTATAATCTAGTTGAAAATATATCCAAATCAACTTACTGAGAGTTACTCGTGTCTATGAGTTCATAGTGGTATTTACTCTCTCACAATTGTGAATGTTAAGAGTGCTTGGTGATAAACTTATATGACAACATATATATACTTGGTGAATTAGATGAAAATTAGAGGAGAAAAATATCATCTACGAGAAGAAAACTTCAAATTTAGACAAATTGATTTGATTACTTAAGTATTTTAGATTTATTAACAACGTGTTTGTTTTGAGTATATGATTAATAATGGTATAAAACTTCTTAAAATTCTCACGCCCGCATTTACATATACGTATATTTATCCGAGGAATTGAATTCTAGTGTCCAAAATATACATACATGCATATTTCTTCTTTCAATTCTCACGCCTGCATTTACATATACGTATATTTATCTGAGGAATTGAATTCTAGTGTCCAAAATATACATACATGCATATTTATTCTCGTACTTGAAATTTAGCCTCCATGTTTTAGGCCTATCACAAAGAATTGTATTTCAACAATTCAAACAGTTCAATTGTATGAAATTATGAATTATTATAATCTCACGAAAAATCACATTATTAGTTGATGAACTCATACACAAGGGTATTTTACCCCTATATTCAACTTTATTCCTTAATTAAAATGGATGTACTGTAATTATTATTGTGCTTAAGCGATCATAAAGATGCAACAATACGAATATCATATGATTTTCATTTTTAGTCATGCTATGTTATTAGACTTGTTTAAGGGTAATAATAATTTTTGGTAGGAATGAAAAAAATTTCTTGTTTTGTAGAAAACTATCAAACAAACTCGGATGCGGCCTCAAAGTGTCATTTCACTACTTCCAGGAATCTGCAAGTCAAAACTACTCGAACAAAACATTCACTAAAGCAAACTCCAATCTGCTTTATGTCAATAAGTATAACAAACCTTGGAGATGCGGGGTATCGATCCTCGTACCTCTCGCATGCTAAGCGAGCGCTCTACCATCTGAGCTACATCCCCTTGCATGTTTTAAAACCAAGGTTTGATTTCAATTAACTGGCGTTTCTATTCTTTTTATTGATAAAGATTTTTTTTTTCGTTTGTAATGATAAAGAAAGTTATTATATTATGTTTGGTATGCAATGAAATTCAACTTAAAAAATGGATGCATGGGATATCAAACCATGTTCCTCTCACTTGCCAAGTAGGCACTCTACCGTTTGAGCTACATCCACACATATTGTTCAATTGACTCTAATTGCATTAAAGATGTTGTTTTTATTGTCATATATGTTTATTCTTTTCTTCATGGTGAGGTAAACATTAAAAATAATGGAGATGTAGATTATTAATCTAAAAAACTGTACCAGTTAAGTGAGTGCTACCACCATATTTTTTCGCTTAGATTTTTTTTTTAAACATGTTTTTGCTTTTTGACAAAAGAAATGGTACTCGTAGGGTGAGGTATCCATCCGATACAATAATAAAATAATAGAGAATGTAGGGCCCAACCAGGTTCGAACTGGTGACCTCTTGATCTGAGGTCAAATGCTCTACCACTGAGCTATGGACCCACATTTCATTTCAAAATATTTACTCTTTTATTTGTTCATTTTGTAATGTAAACAGTATTCTTTATAATCTAGTTGAAAATATATCCAAATCAACTTAGTGAGAGTTACTCGTTTCTATGAGTTCATAGTGGTATTTACTCTCTCACAATTGTGAATGTTAAGAGTGCTTGGTGATAAACTTATATGACAACATATATATACTTGGTGAATTGGATGAAAATTAGAGGAGAAAAATATCATTTACGAGAAGAAAACTTAAAATTTATACAAATTGATTTGATTACTTAAGTATTTTAGATTTATTAACAACGTGTTTGTTTTGAGTATATGATTAATAATGGTATAAAACTTCTTAAAACTGTCACGCCCGCATTTACATATACGTATATTTATCTGAGGAATTGAATTCTAGTGTCCAAAATATACATACATGCATATTTATTCTCGTGCTTGAAATTTAGCCTCCATGTTTTAACCCTATCACAAAGAATTATTGTATTTCAACAATTCAATTGTATGAACTTATGAATTATGATAATCTCACGAAAAATCACATTATTAGTTGATGAACTCATGCACAAGGGTATTTTACCCCTATATTCAAGTATTAAAATGGATGTACTGTAATTATTATTGTGCTTAAGCGATCATAAAGATGCAACAATACGAATATCATATGATTTTCATTTTTAGTCATGCTCTTGTTTTGTAGAAAACTATCAAACAAACTCGGATGCGGCCTCAAAGTGTCATTTCAATACTTCGAGGAATCTGCAAGTCAAAACTACTCGAGAAAAACTTTCACTAAAGCAAACTCTAAAATGCTTTATGTCCATAAGTATAACAAACCTTGGAGATGCGGGATATCGATCCCCGTACCTCTCGCATGCTAAGCGAGCGCTCTACCATCTGAGCTACATCCCCTTGCATGTTTTAAAAACAAGGTTTGATTTCAATTAACTGGCGTTTCTATTCTTTTTATTGATAAAGAATTTTTTTTCGTTTGCAATGATAAAGAAAGTTATTATATTATGTTTGGTATGCAATGAAATTCAACTTAAAAAATGGATGCATGGGATATCAAACCATGTTCCTCTCACTTGCCAAGTAGGCACTCTACCGTTTGAGCTACATCCACACATATTGTTAAATTGACTCTAATTGCATTAAAGATGTTCTTTTTATTGTCATATATGTTTATTCTTTTCTTCATGGTGAGGTAAACATTAAAAATAATGGAGATGTAGATTATTAATCTAAAAAACTGTACCAGTTAAGTGAGTGCTACCACCATATTTTTTCGCTTAGATTTTTTTTTTAAACATGTTTTTGCTTTTTGACAAAAGAAATGGTACTCGTAGGGTGAGGTATCCATCCGATACAATAATAAAATAATGGAGAATGTAGGGCCCAACCAGGTTCGAACTGGTGACCTTTTGATCTGCAGTCAAATGCTCTACCACTGAGCTATGGACCCACATTTTATTTCAAATTATTTACTATTTTATTTGTTCATTTTGTAATGTAAAAAGTATTCTTTATAATCTAGTTGAAAATATATCCAAATCAACTTACTGAGAGTTACTCGTGTCTATGAGTTCATAGTGGTATTTACTCTCTCACAATTGTGAATGTTAAGAGTGCTTGGTGATAAACTTATATGACAACATATATATACTTGGTGAATTAGATGAAAATTAGAGGAGAAAAATATCATCTACGAGAAGAAAACTTCAAATTTAGACAAATTGATTTGATTACTTAAGTATTTTAGATTTATTAACAACGTGTTTGTTTTGAGTATATGATTAATAATGGTATAAAACTTCTTAAAATTCTCACGCCCGCATTTACATATACGTATATTTATCCGAGGAATTGAATTCTAGTGTCCAAAATATACATACATGCATATTTCTTCTTTCAATTCTCACGCCTGCATTTACATATACGTATATTTATCTGAGGAATTGAATTCTAGTGTCCAAAATATACATACATGCATATTTATTCTCGTACTTGAAATTTAGCCTCCATGTTTTAGGCCTATCACAAAGAATTGTATTTCAACAATTCAAACAGTTCAATTGTATGAAATTATGAATTATTATAATCTCACGAAAAATCACATTATTAGTTGATGAACTCATACACAAGGGTATTTTACCCCTATATTCAACTTTATTCCTTAATTAAAATGGATGTACTGTAATTATTATTGTGCTTAAGCGATCATAAAGATGCAACAATACGAATATCATATGATTTTCATATTTAGTCATGCTATGTTATTAGACTTGTTTAAGGGTAATAATAATTTTTGGTAGGAATGAAAAAAATTTCTTGTTTTGTAGAAAACTATCAAACAAACTCGGATGCGGCCTCAAAGTGTCATTTCACTACTTCCAGGAATCTGCAAGTCAAAACTACTCGAACAAAACATTCACTAAAGCAAACTCCAATCTGCTTTATGTCAATAAGTATAACAAACCTTGGAGATGCGGGGTATCGATCCTCGTACCTCTCGCATGCTAAGCGAGCGCTCTACCATCTGAGCTACATCCCCTTGCATGTTTTAAAAACAAGGTTTGATTTCAATTAACTGGCGTTTCTATTCTTTTTATTGATAAAGAATTTTTTTTCGTTTGTAATGATAAAGAAAGTTATTATATTATGTTTGGTATGCAATGAAATTCAACTTAAAAAATGGATGCATGGGATATCAAACCATGTTCCTCTCACTTGCCAAGTAGGCACTCTACCGTTTGAGCTACATCCACACATATTGTTAAATTGACTCTAATTGCATTAAAGATGTTCTTTTTATTGTCATATATGTTTATTCTTTTCTTCATGGTGAGGTAAACATTAAAAATAATGGAGATGTAGATTATTAATCTAAAAAACTGTACCAGTTAAGTGAGTGCTACCACCATATTTTTTCGCTTAGATTTTTTTTTTTTTTAAACATGTTTTTGCTTTTTGACAAAAGAAATGGGTACTCGTAGGGTGAGGTATCCATCCGATACAATAATAAAATAATGGAGAATGTAGGGCCCAACCAGGTTCGAACTGGTGACCTCTTGATCTGCAGTCAAATGCTCTACCACTGAGCTATGGACCCCCATTTCATTTCAAAATATTTACTCTTTTATTTGTTCATTTTGTAATGTAAAAAGTATTCTTTATAATCTAGTTGAAAATATATCCAAATCAACTTAGTGAGAGTTACTCGTTTCTATGAGTTCATAGTGGTATTTACTCTCTCACAATTGTGAATGTTAAGAGTGCTTGGTGATAAACTTATATGACAACATATATATACTTGGTGAATTGGATGAAAATTAGAGGAGAAAAATATCATCTACGAGAAGAAAACTTAAAATGTATACAAATTGATTTGATTACTTAAGTATTTTAGATTTATTAACAATGTGTTTTTTTTGAGTATATGATTAATAATGGTATAAAACTTCTTAAAACTGTCACGCCCGCATTTACATATACGTATATTTATCTGAGGAATTGAATTCTAGTGTCCAAAATATACATACATGCATATTTATTCTCGTGCTTGAAATTTAGCCTCCATGTTTTAGCCCTATCACAAAGAATTGTATTTCAACAATTCAACCAGTTCAATTGTATGAAATTATGAATTATGATAATCTCACGAAAAATCACATTATTAGTTGATGAACTCATGCACAAGGGTATTTTACCCCTATATTCAAGTATTAAAATGGATGTACTGTAATTATTATTGTGCTTAAGCGATCATAAAGATGCAACAATACGAATATCATATGATTTTCATTTTTAGTCATGCTCTTGTTTTGTAGAAAACTATCAAACAAACTCGGATGCGGCCTCAAAGTGTCATTTCAATACTTCGAGGAATCTGCAAGTCAAAACTACTCGAGAAAAACTTTCACTAAAGCAAACTCTAATCTGCTTTATGTCCATAAGTATAACAAACCTTGGAGATGCGGGATATCGATCCCCGTACCTCTCGCATGCTAAGCGAGCGCTCTACCATCTGAGCTACATCCCCTTGCATGTTTTAAAAACAAGGTTTGATTTCAATTAACTGGCGTTTCTATTCTTTTTATTGATAAAGAATTTTTTTTCGTTTGTAATGATAAAGAAATTTATTATATTATGTTTGGTATGCAATGAAATTCAACTTAAAAAATGGATGCATGGGATATCAAACCATGTTCCTCTCACTTGCCAAGTAGGCACTCTACCGTTTGAGCTACATCCACACATATTGTTAAATTGACTCTAATTGCATTAAAGATGTTCTTTTTATTGTCATATATGTTTATTCTTTTCTTCATGGTGAGGTAAACATTAAAAATAATGGAGATGTAGATTATTAATCTAAAAAACTGTACCAGTTAAGTGAGCGCTACCACCATATTTTTTCGCTTAGATTTTTTTTTTAAACATGTTTTTGCTTTTTGACAAAAGAAATGGTACTCGTAGGGTGAGGTATCCATCCGATACAATAATAAAATAATGGAGAATGTAGGGCCCAACCAGGTTCGAACTGGTGACCTCTTGATCTGCAGTCAAATGCTCTACCACTGAGCTATGGACCCACATTTTATTTCAAAATATTTACTATTTTATTTGTTCATTTTGTAATGTAAAAAGTATTCTTTATAATCTAGTTGAAAATATATCCAAATCAACTTACTGAGAGTTACTCGTTTCTATGAGTTCATAGTGGTATTTACTCTCTCACAATTGTGAATGTTAAGAGTGCTTGGTGATAAACTTATATGACAACATATATATACTTGGTGAATTAGATGAAAATTAGAGGAGAAAAATATCATCTACGAGAAGAAAACTTCAAATTTAGACAAATTGATTTGATTACTTAAGTATTTTAGATTTATTAACAACGTGTTTGTTTTGAGTATATGATTAATAATGGTATAAAACTTCTTAAAATTCTCACGCCCGCATTTACATATACGTATATTTATCCGAGGAATTGAATTCTAGTGTCCAAAATATACATACATGCATATTTCTTCTTTCAATTCTCACGCCTGCATTTACATATACGTATATTTATCTGAGGAATTGAATTCTAGTGTCCAAAATATACATACATGCATATTTATTCTCGTACTTGAAATTTAGCCTCCATGTTTTAGGCCTATCACAAAGAATTGTATTTCAACAATTCAAACAGTTCAATTGTATGAAATTATGAATTATTATAATCTCACGAAAAATCACATTATTCTCGTACTTGAAATTTAGCCTGCATGTTTTCAAAACAAGGTTTGATTTCAATTAACTAGCGTTTCTATTCTTTTTATTGATAAAGATTTTTTTTTTGTTTGTAATTGTTCACACGAGATTTCGAACGAATGATGGAAATTCGACACGTGTAAATGAAATTTGAATTGTATTTATTTGTATGTATCAGTGCGTAGTGGATTACAATCTCTAATATTTATCCTCTCATTCTTTCTCTCTCAAATGTAAATGTATCTCGATGGCTTCGCAGCTTGTTCTCGATGTTGGATTTGTTTCGAGGGCTTTGCAGCTTGTTGTCGATGTTGAATTTGGATCGAGGGCTTTGCAGCTTGTTCTCGATGTTGAATTTTGATCGAGGGATGTGTTTCGAGGGCTCTGCAGCTTGTTCTCGATGTTGGATTTGTTTCGAGGGCTTTGTAGTTTGTTGTCGATGTTGAATTTGGATCGAGGGCTTTGCAGCTTGTTCTCGATGTTGAATTTGGATCGAGAGCTTCGCAGCTTGTTCTCGATGTTGAATTTGGATCAAGGGCTTCGCAGCTTGTTCTCGATGTTGAATTTGGATCGAGGGCTTCGCAGCTTGTTCTCGATGTTTGAATTTGGATCGAGGGCTTCACAGCTTGTTCTCGATGTTGAATTTGGATCGAGGGCTTCGCAGCTTGTTCTCGATGTTGAATTTGGATCGAGGGCTCCGCAGCTTGTTCTCGATGTTGAAGGATTGTTCAGTCTTCCAAGGATTCAGGGAGTCTTCGTTGTTTGGGAATTCTCTCTGAGCTCTTAGGAGTAGAAATTTTCTGAACCCAAAAAATGAAGAATGAACTCTCTATTTATAGAATTCTCATGGGCCTGGATCCAATGGGCTTGGGCTTGGATCCAATGGACTTGAGTCCAATGACATTTTGGGTTCAATGGGCTTTTGGGCTTTGGGCCAAATTGCCATTTAAATAGCTTTCTGGCCCGATTCGATTTCGAGCCCAATTGAGCTATGACCGAATTTGCTCAGCTAAATTTATTCGATCCGCCGACCATGATGGAGACACGTGGCGACCGCTGATTGGTCGAAATTTCTCGGTCAACAAAGAAATCCAAGTTTTTATTCGCTTGGAAATTCAAGTGTATGTTCCTAGGTGTTGTGCGTTGGGTAAAAATTGGAAGTGGGGCGAAACATAGAAATTCAAGTTTTTATTCACTTGAAAATCCAAGTACGCGTACAAAAGCAAAAGAAATCGAGGAGCAAAGCTTTGTTTTAAACTTGAAGCTGGGCGTTTTGAATTTGTGATAAAGTGAAAGCAAGATCGATTTGCGATGAAAGACCAAATTTGCAATAAATTGAAAGCAAGTACAAATTTGCGATAAAATGAACGACGATCCAAATTTGCAACTAAAGAAAGCAGTCCAAGTTGGCGATAAAAAAAAGTCCAAAAAAAATAATAATAGGCGGAGCAAAGAATAGAGCGCGGAGCAAAGAATAGAGCGCGGAGCAAAGAATAGAGCGCGGAGCAAAGAATAGAGCGCGGAACAAAGGCTAGAGCGCGGAACAAAGGCTAGAGCGCCAAACAAAGGCTAGAGCGCCAAAAAAATAGTGCGCCAGTCCAAAAAAACAGTGCGCCCGTCCAAAGAAAATAGTGCGCCCGTCCAAAGAAAAAATACAGTCCAAAGTTGCGACAAAAGCGATAAAAGAAAACAGAGTAAAGGTGTGGCAAAAAAAAAATATACATATGATGGGTCTCAAGTCAATCAATGGCGGCGTGAAACTTGTCTTCGAACCAAGACCAAAATCCGCAATGATCTTCACCGGTGAGAATTAAAGCTGAAAAAAAAAATTGTGAT
The DNA here is from genome assembly GCA_028017165.1 of Herpetospermum pedunculosum. Classification (NCBI taxonomy): domain Eukaryota; kingdom Viridiplantae; phylum Streptophyta; class Magnoliopsida; order Cucurbitales; family Cucurbitaceae; genus Herpetospermum; species Herpetospermum pedunculosum. The sequence continues at coordinate 29,326,507 of CM051522.1, forward strand.
CCACCACAAGGAAATTGAGACTAAAGTTACTATTCAATCACAAACATTTCACAAAAAAAAATTGTGATCCACCACAAGGAAATTGAGACTAAAGTTACTATTCAATCACAAACATTTCACAAATATTGTACTTTATCAGAAACATCTCAAGTCAAATCCAACATTCACATGACTTGAGCAGGAGGCATGTAAAGTGAGATTACATGTAGTATGAACAGAGCATATGCAAGACTCAATGCAATTTGCATGTAACACGAACAAATTATCATATGAAACTACAATTCAAAATTCATGTAATATAAAAAAGAAAGTAATTCAAAGTATAGGAATCACCAAAGAAACCCAAATTTTAGATTGCCATAAATTATTTTATCAAAATGTTATAAAAAAAAAATTATAAAAAAATAAAAATAAAAATAAAATAAAAGAAATTTGATACAGTATCAAAATTTAAAAAAAAACCAAAAAAACTTTCTATGGTTTTTTAAAAGAAAAAAAATAAGTAAAAAAAAAAGAAAAAAAAAACAAAGCAAACAAAATATCTGTAAAGAGGAAGAAAAAAAAAAACAAATTTTGAAGTTGAAAAAAAACACAACAAAAAAATCAGCAAAATTAGAAAAGGGAAAAGAAAAGCCTCTGGTTGCTGTGATTTTGAAAATAAAATCAACAACAAACAAATCTAACCATAGGAAAGGCAAACCCTGTGATTTTAAAACTGAAGAAACAAAATACAACCAAAATCAGGAAAAGGAAAATACCTCTAGTTTGCTTTGATTTAAAAAAAAAAAATCAACAACAAACAAATCTCAACATAAGTTTAAGAGATTAAAAAAAAAAAAGTAAAGAAAAAAAAAACCTTTGATGTGATTTTAAAAAAAAGAAAGGGAAAAACCTCTTCATGTGATTCTGTGATTTTGAAAAAAAAAATCAACAACTTGAAAATCTCACGGTAGATTTGAGAGATTTAAAAAAAAAAAAGCAAAAAAATCAAAGTAGGTTTGCTATGATTTGGAAGAAAAAAAGAGCAAATGAAAAACATATGCACCATAGGTTAGAGATTTTTTTTAAAACAAATGAAAAATCATAACAAAAAAATCTACAAACATCTAAAAATTCTATGTGTTCTAAAAAAACAGTACAAAAACAAAATAGAACGATTGTGTAAAAAAAAAAAGGGAAAAAAAAGGTACTGTGGATCTTCAACGACGGCGAACTCCTCCCTCGTATGTGAACGACGACCAATGTTCTTTAAAAAAAAAAAATCAGTACAAAAAAAAAAACAACGACGGCGAACTCCTCCCTCGTATGTGAACAACGACCAATGTTCTTTAAAAAAAATAAATAAATCAGTACAAAAAAAGAAAGTTGTGTAAAAAAAAATACCTGGATCTCCAAACAAAGCTTTCCTTTTTTTCCAAACAAAATGAGGCTTCTCATTCTATTTATAGAATGGATGAAACCTAACGACAAAAGGATTAGGGTTATTGTGAAGTTACTAAAATATCCTTGACTTAAGAGTTAAATTTATTTTGTGCAAAATATGTATACAATTGAACTCAAGATCAAAGGAAGCAAAGGTCATTCAAGTTCCACCTTGCCAAACAAGCTTCTACATTATCAATTGGCTTCAGAATTTAATATTTCGTTCAACTTGGATGAGAAATTTTAATCCATTCGTTGAATTGAGATTTGAGGCGTGTTCTAAATTTCGTTCCATGAGCACCAGTTGAGTTCAAATTTCAACTCAAAATTCAAGCTTCATATCCGTCGTTCCATGAGCACCAGTTGAGTTCCATGAGCACCAGGCGTGTTCTAAATTTCGTTCCATGAGCACCAGTTGAGATTTGAAGGTACTGTGGATCTTCAACGACGGCGAACTCCTCCCTCGTATGTGAACGACGACCAATGTTCTTTAAAAAAAAAAAATCAGTACAAAAAAAAAAACAACGACGGCGAACTCCTCCCTCGTATGTGAACAACGACCAATGTTCTTTAAAAAAAATAAATAAATCAGTACAAAAAAAGAAAGTTGTGTAAAAAAAAATACCTGGATCTCCAAACAAAGCTTTCCTTTTTTTCCAAACAAAATGAGGCTTCTCATTCTATTTATAGAATGGATGAAACCTAACGACAAAAGGATTAGGGTTATTGTGAAGTTACTAAAATATCCTTGACTTAAGAGTTAAATTTATTTTGTGCAAAATATGTATACAATTGAACTCAAGATCAAAGGAAGCAAAGGTCATTCAAGTTCCACCTTGCCAAACAAGCTTCTACATTATCAATTGGCTTCAGAATTTAATATTTCGTTCAACTTGGATGAGAAATTTTAATCCATTCGTTGAATTGAGATTTGAGGCGTGTTCTAAATTTCGTTCCATGAGCACCAGTTGAGTTCAAATTTCAACTCAAAATTCAAGCTTCATATCCGTCAAGAGTCCATCAATTTTACTTCATGTTCCAGCAAATTTTTTAACGTAAACCAAATTTATTTGGACTTGAAGGAAGGACATATTCCTAATTTTATTCCCGAGCAGGATTTAGAGTCAAAATTTATCTAAATCCAAGTCTCAAATCGAAATTGGCGGTTTGGGCAACTCCAAAACTCTACTCTACATCCAAAATGGAATTAAAGTAGAACACAAGAATCTACTAAAATTCAAGTCAAGCTTCTGCCAAATAAGAAAGATCAAAATTGTTTGGTCAATTGGAATAGAAAGATGTATCAATCAAAATAATTGATTTATGAACCAAATTTCATATTTCGATAAAATTGATATGTCGAGGCGGATTCCAAATTAGGGGTGTCCTACATTTCGATTTCAAAATTTAACTTTTCCGAGACTCACCCACACGTACATGTGCATAACTCTCGAAAAAGGGGGCATTTGTTGACCGAGAAATTTCGGCCAATCAGCGGTCGCCACGTGTCTCCATCATGGTCGGCGGATCGAATAAATTTAGCCGAGAAAATTCGGTCATAGCTCAATTGGGCTCGAAATCAAATCGGGCCAGAAAGCTATTTAAATGGTAATTTGGCCCAAAGCCCAAAAGCCCATTGAGCCCAAAATGTCATTGGACTCAAGTCCATTGGATCCAAGCCCAAGCCCAAGGCCATTGGGTCCAGGCCCATGAGAACTCTATAAATAGAGAGTTCATTCTTCATTTTTTGGGTTCAGATAATTTCTACTCCTAAGAGCTCAGAGAGAATTCCCAAACAACGAAGACTCCCTGAATTCTTAGAAGACTGAACAATCCTTCAACATCGAGAACAAGCTGCGAAGCCCTCGATCCAAATTCAACATCGAGAACAAGCTGCGAAGCCCTCGATCCAAATTCAACATCGAGAACAAGCTGCGAAGCCCATCCAAATTCAACATCGAGAACAAGCTGCGAAGCCCTCGATCCAAATTCAACATCGAGAACAAGCTGCGAAGCCCTCGATCCAAATTTAACATCGAGAACAAGCTACAAAGCCCTCGATCCAAATTCAACATCGAGAACAAGCTACAAAGCCCTCGATCCAAATTCAACATCGAGAACAAGCTGCAATGCCCTCGAAACAAATCCAACATTGAGAATAAGCTGCAAAGCCCTCGATACAAATCCAACATCGAGAACAAGCTGCGAAGCCCTCGAAACAAATCCAACATCGAGAACAAGCTGCGAAGCCCTCGAGATACATTTACATTTGAGAGAGAAAGAATCAGAGAATAAACATTAGAGATTGTAATCCACTACACACTGATATATACAATACAAATTCAAATTCATTTACACGTGTTTGAATCTCCATCCTCCGTCGAATTCTCGTGTGAACAGATTGTTGACCGATAAATTTTGGCCAATCAGCGGTCGCCACGTGTCTCCATCATGGTCGGCGGATCGAATAATATTAGCCGAGCAAATTCGGTCATAGCTCAATTGGGCTCGAAATCGAATCGGGCCAGAAAGCTATTTAAATGGCAATTTGGCCCAAAGCCCAAAAGCCCATTGAACCCAAAATGTCATTGGACTCAAGTCCATTGGATCCAAGTCCAAGCCCATTGGATCCAGGCCCATGAGAACTCTATAAATAGAGAGTTCATTCTTCATTTTTTGGGTTCAGAAAATTTCTTCTCCTAAGAGCTCAGAGAGAATTCCCAAACAACGAAGACTCCCTAAATCCTTGGAAGACTGAACAATCGTTCAACATCGAGAACAAGTTGCGAAGCCCTCGATCAAAATTCAACATCGAGAACAAGCTGCGAAGCCCTCGATCAAAATTCAACATCGAGCACAAGCTGCGAAGCCCTCGATCAAAATTCAACATCGAGAACAAGCTGCGAAGCCCTCGATCAAAATTCAACATCGAGAAGAAGCTGCGAAGCCCTCGATCAAAATTCAACATCGAGAACAAGCTGCGAAGCCCTCGATCAAAATTCAACATCGAGAACAAGCTGCGAAGCCCTCGATCAAAATTCAACATCGAGAACAAGCTGCGAAGCCCTCGATCAAAATTCAACATCGAAAATAAGCTGCGAAGCCCTCGATCAAAATTCAACATCGAGAACAAGCTGCGAAGCCCTCAATCCAAATTCAACATCGAGACCAAGCTGCGAAGCCCTCGATCCAAATTCAACATCGAGAACAAGCTGCGAAGCCCTCGATCCAAATTCAACATCGAGAACAAGCTGCGAAGCCCTCGATCCAAATTCAACATCGAGAATAAGCTGCGAAGCCCTCGATCCAAATTCAACATCGAGAACAAGTTGTGAAGCCCTCAATCCAAATTCAACATCGAGAACAAGCTGTGAAGCCCTCAAGCCCTCGAGATACATTTACATTTGAGAGAGAAAGATTCAGAGGATCAAACATTAGAGATTGTAATCCACTACGCACTGATACATACAAATACAAACACAAATTCAAATTTCATTTACACGTGTTCGAATCTCTATCCGTCGTTCGAAATCTCGTGTGAACAGATTGGCTCGCCCAGTGGGACCTCTCTACCTCTCATCTCTTTCCCTCATCTCAAAGGCAAGTGAAGTTATGTCGTTCAGAACTCCTTCAACAACCGTTGTTATGAACAACCCCTACACGAGTTCTACTCCCCACGATTATCCACATGATTTTGTCACAATTGTGAGCAAAGTAATGACATCGTCAGGGGCATCTACGAGTGACAAATTTCTTGTTAGGTGTAACCCTCTATTCGAGCTCGATTCTGACGTAGCATCCGTCATAACGACTGAAACAAATACTATGGAAGAAAGAATGACATTGTCTGAGGCACCTACAAGTGACAAATTTTTTGTTAGGTGTAACCCTTTATTTGAACTCGATTCTGACGTAGCGTCCGCCATGATGACTGAAATAAATGTAATGGAGGAAAGAATGACAAAGTCTGCGCGTGAGGGGATAATCATTCAGGAAAATTTCTTGTATGATGAATTTATTCCCTCATCTGATCAACCAAACAAGGGGTATGATCCAAATGTGATGTCTGTAATGATGGCAGACGCACGCACTAACGATGAAGCAATGGCTGAAATGGAAGTATGTATATTTTGGACACTAGAATTCAATTCCTCGGATAAATATACGTATATGTAAATGCGGGCGTGAGAATTGTAAGAAGTTTTATAACATTATTAATCATATACTCAAAACAAACACGTTGTTAATAAATCTAAAATACTTAAGTAATCAAATCAATTTGTATAAATTTTAAGTTTTCTTCTCCTAGATGATATTTTTCTCCTCTAATTTTCATCGAATTCACCAAGTATATATATGTTGTCATATAAGTTTATCACCAAGCACTCTTAACATTCACAATTGTGAGAGAGTAAATACCACTATGAACTCATAGAAACGAGTAACTCTCACTAAAGAATATTTTTTACATTACAAAATGCACAAATAAAAGAGTAAATATTTTGAAATGAAATGTGGGTCCATAGCTCAATGGTAGAGCATTTGACTGCAGATCAAGAGGTCACCAGTTTGAACTTGGTTGGACCCTCCATTCCCTCCATTAGTTTTTTATTGTATAGGATGGATACCTCACCCTACTAGTACCATTTCTTTTGTCAACAAGCAAAAACATGTTTAAAAAAAAAATCTAAGCGAAAAAATATGGTGGTAGCACTCACTTAACTGGTGTAGTTTTTTAGATTAATAATCTACATCTCCATTATTTTTAATGTTTACCTCACCATGAAGAAAAGAATAAACATATATGACAATAAAAAGAACATCTTTAATGCAATTAGAGTCAATTTAACAATATGTGTGGATGTAGCTCAAACGGTAGAGTGCCTACTTGGCCAGTGAGAGGAACATGGTTTGATATCCCATGCATCCATTTTTTAAGTTGAATTTCATTGAATACCAAACATAATATAATAACTTTCTTTATCATTACTGTTGACCGAAAATTTTGGCCAATCAGCGGTCGCCACGTGTCTTCATCATTGTCGGCGGATCGAATAAACTTAGCCGAGCAAATTCGATCATAGCTCAATTGGGCTCAAAATCGAATCGGGCCAGAAAGCTATTTAAATGGCAATTTGGCCTAAAGCCCAAAAGCCCATTGGATCCAAGCCCAAGCCCATTGGATCCAGGCCCAAGCCCACCAAGTCCATGAGAACTCTATAAATAGAGAACTCATTCTTCATTTTCAAGGTTCAGAAAATTTCTTCTCCTAAGAGCTCAGAGAGAATTCACAAGACTCTCTGAATCCTGAAGACTGAAAAACACTCCAAGTTCAAACATCTGAAGACTTCACCGCTACGCGAAGCTGCAGATTCAACATAGTTCAAACATCTGAAGACTTCACCGCTACGCGAAGCTGCAGATTCAACATCGAGAACAAGCTTTGAAGCCCTCGATACAAATTCAACATCGAGAACAAGCTGCGAAGCCCTCGATACAAATCAAACATCGAGAACAAGCTGTGAAGCCCTCGATACAAATCCAACATCGAGAACAAGCTGCGAAGCCCTCGATACAAATTCAACATCGAGAACAAGCTGCAAAGCCCTCGAAACAAATCCAACATCGTGAACAACCTGCGAAGCCCTCGATACAAATCCAACATCGAGAACAAGCTGTGAAGCCCTCGATTCAAATCCAACATCGAGAACAAGCTGCGAAGCCCTCGATACAAATTCAACATCGAGAACAAGCTGCGAAGCCCTCGATACAAATCCAACATCGAGAACAAGCTGCGAAGCCCTCGATACAAATTCAAGATCGAGAACAAGCTGCGAAGCCCTCGATACAAATCCAACATCGAGAACAAGCTGCGAAGCCCTCGATACAAATCCAACATCGAGAACAAGCTGCGAAGCCCTCGATACAAATCCAACATCAAGAACAAGCTGCGAAGCCCTCGATACAAATCCAACATCGAGAACAAACTAAGAAGCTCTCAATCCAAATTCAACATCGAGAACAAGCTGCAAAGCCCTCGATCCAAATTCAACATCGAGAACAAGCTGCAAAGCCCTCGATCCAAATTCAACATCGAGAACAAGCTGTGAAGCCCTCGATCCAAATTCAACATCGAGAACAAGCTGCGAAGCCCTCGAAACACATTTACATTTGAGAGAGAAAGAATCAGAGGATCAAACATTAGAGATTGTAATCCACTACGCACTGATACATACAAATACAATACATCAATACAAATTCAAATTCATTTACACGTGTCGAATTTTCCATTCGTCGTTCGAATTCTCGTGTGAACAGATTGGCACACCCAGTGGGACCTCTCTACCTCTCATCTCTTTCCCTCATCTCAAAGACAAGTGAAGTTATGTCGTTCAGAACTCCTTCAGCAACCGTTGTCATGAACAACCCCTACACGAGTTCTACTCCCCACGATTATCCACATGATTTTGTCACAATTGTGAGCAAAGTAATGACATCGTCAGGGGCATCTACGAGTGACAAATTTCTTGTTAGGTGTAACCCTCTGTTCGAGCTCGATTCTGACGTAGCATCCGTCATAACGACTGAAACAAATACTATGGAAGAAAGAATGACATTGTCTGAGGCACCTACAAGTGACGAATTTTTTGTTAGGTGTAACCCTTTATTTGAGCTCGATTCTGACGTAGCGTCCGCCATGATGACTGAAATAAATGTAATGGAGGAAAGAATGACAAAGTCTGCGCGTGAGGGGATAATCATTCAGGAAAATTTCTTGTATGATGAATATATTCCCTCATCTGATCAACCAAACAAGGGGTATTATCCAAATGTGATGTCTGTAATGATGGCAGACGCACGCACTAACGATGAAGCAATGGCTGAAATGGAAAAGAAATTAAATTTTCTGATGAAAGCAGTTGAAGAACGAGACCTCGAGATTGCCCACTTGAGAAATCAGATGCAAAGTCGAGAGGCTGCAGAGTCAAGTCTAACTCCTGCAGCAAGGAGGAATGACAAATAAAAAAATGTCATCCAAGAAGACCAACCACATCACTCAACGTCGGTCACTTCGCTGTCTGTCCAACAACTGCAGGACATGATCACAAACACTATCAGAGCTCAATACGGTGGACCCACCCAAAGCTCCCTCTTGTATACCAAACCGTATACAAAGAGGATCGACAACTTGAGAATGCCCATCGGGTATCAGCCGCCAAAGTTTCAACAATTTGACGGCAAGGGCAATCCTAAACAACACATTGCCCACTTTGTTGAGACGTGTTAGAACGCTGGAACTCGGGGAGACCTGCTGGTTAGGCAGTTTGTCCGGACTCTAAAAGGAAATGCCTTCGATTGGTACACGGACTTGGAGCCCGAGACAATTGATAGTTGGGAACAGTTTGAAAGAGACTTCCTGAATCGCTTCTACAGCACGAGGCGAATAGACAGCATGACCGAACTCTCGCACGCTAACCAAAGGATGGGAGAGCCAGTCATCGATTTCATCAACCGTTAGAGATCGTTGAGTCTCGACTGCAAGGATCGACTCACCGAGGTGTCCGCCGTCAAAATGTGCATCGGCGGCATGCATCGGAGACTTCATTACATCCTGCAAGGGATAAAGCCCCACACATTTGAAGAGTTAGCGACTCGCGCCCACGATATGGAGTTGAGTATCGCCAACAGAGGGAGCAAGGACCTCCTAATCCCGGATATCAACAAGGTGAAAAAAGAAATGAAGGACAGTGAGAATATCACGAAAAATATCGTGGAAGAATCCATGGTCGTCAGCACGACCCCTGTAAGGTTTTCCTCAAAAGGAAAGGAAAACAGAACAGAAAGAAGAAATGACGGAGGCGAGAGACGTCACCTTACGTTAAAAGAAAGACAAGAAAAAGTCTACCCATTTCCAGACTCTGACATTCCTGTCATGTTAGAGCAACTATTGAAAACACGACTGGTTGAGTTTCCCGACTGTAGGCGCCCGGAAGAGATGAACAAAGTCGATGATCCCAACTATTGTAAGTATCATCGAGTTATCAGTCATCCGGTGAAAAAATGTTTCGTCCTAAAGGAGCTAATTCTAAGGTTAGCTAAAGAAGGAAAAATTGAGCTAGACTTAGATGAAATAGCTCAATCAAACCACGCTGCAGTAACAATGAACTCCGACGCTCAATTATTCCCAGCCTCATTTAATAAGCAAAAGGAAAGCCTCATCCAGTTTGGGACCTTCGAACCAATAATTGTTCGGTTCGGACATGAAACCCCAAAGCAAATTTCTCAAGTAAAACCTGAGGCCGTCGGAAATGAGGATAAAGGTTGGACCGTTGTGGCTCGTCAGAAAATACGACGACAAAGACCTGTCCAGAAAGAAGATTGCATACTTCGAGATGATAAACGAAACAATAAACTTTCAAAGAAGAAAATAAGAATCAATTCAAGGACGGGTGACTTTAAAAGAATTTTTCTCAAGAAGTTTTCTTCCCATCAAGAAAGAGGAAGAAATTTGTGCAAGTTCATGCTACATCAATGCAGAAGAAGTCAGCGACTCAAAAGAAGTCGACCAAAGAACCTCTGTCTTCAATCGCATCAAGCCTTCAACTACTCGAACTTCGGTCTTCCAAAGGATGAGTATGGCCGCGACAAAAGAAGAAAATCCATGTCTAACTTCTACCTCCACTTGAACTTCAACTTTCCAAAGGTTAAGTGTCTCCACATCAAAGAAAGACCGACCTTCAACATCTGTTTTTGATTGCCGCAAAGGGACAATCGATCAACATGAAGGAAAGATGAAGCATGTAGGGGCAAGACTCTTCGATGAAGAAAGTAGCGACAAGAAGATTCACAGTCGTGTTCCATCACGCATGAAGAGGAAATTTTAAGATGAGGGCTTTGTAACTTCTTTTTTTAAGATGAAGATTCACAGTCGTGTTCACACGAGATTTCGACGAAGGATGGAGATTCGAACACGTGTAAATGAATTTGAATTTGTATTTGTATTGTATGTATCAGTGCGTAGTGGATTACAATCTCTAATGTTTGATCCTCTGATTCTTTCTCTCTCAAATGTAAATGTGTTTCGAGGGCTTCGCAGCTTGTTCTCGATGTTGGATTTATTTCGAGGGCTTTGCAGCTTGTTCTCGATGTTCAATTTGGATCGAGGGCTTTGCAGCTTGTTCTCGATGTTGAATTTGGATCGAGGGCTTTGCAGCTTGTTCTCGATGTTCAATTTGGATCGAGGGCTTTGCAGCTTGTTCTCGATGTTGAATTTGGATCGAGGGCTTTGCAGCTTGTTCTCGATGTTGAATTTGGATCGAGGGCTTTGCAGCTTGTTCTCGATATTGGATTTGTATCGAGGGCTTCGCAGCTTGTTCTCAATGTTGGATTTGTATCGAGGGCTTCGCAGCTTGTTCTCGATGTTGGATTTGTATCGAGGGCTTCGCAGCTTGTTCTCGATGTTGGATTTGTATCGAGGGCTTCGCAGCTTGTTCTCGATGTTGGATTTGTATCGAGGGCTTCACAGCTTGTTCTCGATGTTGGATTTGTATCGAGGGCTTCACAGCTTGTTCTCGATGTTGGATTTGTATCGAGGGCTTCGCAGCTTGTTCTCGATGTTGGATTTGTATCGAGGGCTTCACAGCTTGTTCTCAATGTTTGAATTTGGATCGAGGGCTTCACAGCTTGTTCTCGATGTTGAATTTGGATCGAGGGCTTTGCAGCTTGTTCTCGATGTTGAATTTGGATCGAGGGCTCCGCAGCTTGTTCTCGATGTTGAAGGATTGTTCAGTCTTCCAAGGATTCAGGGAGTCTTCGTTGTTTGGGAATTAACTCTGAGCTCTTAGGAGTAGAAATTTTATGAACCCAAAAAATGAAGAATGAACTCTCTATTTATAGAATTCTCATGGGCCTGGATCCAATGGGCTTGGGCTTGGATCCAATGGACTTGAGTCCAATGACATTTTGGGTTCAATGGGCTTTTGGGCTTTGGGCCAAATTGCCATTTAAATAGCTTTCTGGCCCGATTCGATTTCGAGCCCAATTGAGCTATGACCGAATTTGCTCGGCTAAATTTATTCGATCTGTCGACCATGATGGAGACACGTGGCGACCTCTGATTGGCCGAAATTTCTCGGTCAACAAATGCCCCCTTTTTCGAGAGTTATGCACATGTACGTGTGGGTGAGTCTCGGAAAAGTTAAATTTTGAAATCGAAATGTAGGACACCCCTAATTTTGAATCCGCCTCGACATATCAATTTTATTGAAATATGAAATTTGGTTCATAAATCAATTCTTTTGATTGATACATCTTTCTATGCCAATTGACCAAACAATTTGGATCTTTCTTATTTGGCAGAAGCTTGACTTGAATTTTAGTAGATTCTTGTGTTCTACTTTAATTCCATTTTGGATGTAGAGTAGAGTTTTGGAGTTGCCCAAACCGCCAATTTCGATTTGAGACTTGGATTTAGATAAATTTTGACTCTAAATCCTGCTCGGGAATAAAATTAGGAATATGTCCTTCCTTCAAGTCCAAGTAAATTTGGTTTACGTTAAAAAATTTGCTGGAACATGAAGTAAAATTGATGGACTCTTGACGGATATGAAGCTTGAATTTTGAGTTGAAATTTGAACTCAACTGGTGCTCATGGAACGAAATTTAGAACACGCCTCAAATCTCAATTCAACGAATGGATTAAAATTTCTCATCCAAGTTGAACGAAATATTAAATTTCTGAAGCCAATTGATAATGTAGAAGCTCGTTTGGTAATGTGGAACTTGAATGACCTTTGCTTCCTTTGATCTTGAGTTCAATTGTATACATATTTTGCACAAAATAAATTTAACTCTTAAGTCAAGGATATTTTAGTAACTTCACAATAACCCTAATCCTTTTGTCGTCAGGTTTCATCCATTCTATAAATAGAATGAGAAGCCTCATTTTGTTTGGAAAAAAAGGAAAGCTTTGTTTGGAGATCCAGGTATTTTTTTTTACACAGCTTTCTTTTTTTGTACTGATTTATTTACTTTTTTAAAGAACATTGGTCGTTGTTCACATACGAGGGAGGAGTTCGCCGTCGTTGTTTTTTTTTGTACTGATTTTTTTTTTTTTAAAGAACATTGGTCGTCGTTCACATACAAGGGAGGAGTTCGCCGTCGTTGAAGATCCACAGTACCTTTTTTTTCCCTTTTTTTTTTTACACAATCGTTCTATTTTCTTTTTGTACTGTTTTTTTAGAACACATAGAATTTTTAGATGTTTGTAGATTTTTTTGTTATGATTTTTCTTTTGTTTTAAAAAAAATCTCTAACCTATGGTGCATATGTTTTTCATTTGCTCTTTTTTTCTTCCAAATCATAGCAAACCTACTTTGATTTTTTTGCTTTTTTTTTTTTAAATCTCTCAAATCTACCGTGAGATTTTCAAGTTGTTGATTTTTTTTTTCAAAATCACAGAATCACATGAAGAGGTTTTTCCCTTTCTTTTTTTTAAAATCACATCAAAGGTTTTTTTTTTTCTTTACTTTTTTTTTTTTAATCTCTTAAACCTATGTAGAGATTTGTTTGTTGTTGATTTTTTTTTGTTTAAATCAAAGCAAACTAGAGGTTTTTTCCTTTTCCTGATTTTGGTTGTATTTTGTTTCTTCAGTTTTAAAATCACAGGGTTTGCCTTTCCTATGGTGAGATTTGTTTGTTGTTGATTTTATTTTCAAAATCACAGCAACCAGAGGCTTTTCTTTTCCCTTTTCTAATTTTGCTGATTTTTTTGTTGTGTTTTTTTTTATCTTCAAAATTTGTTTTTTTTTTCTTCCTCTTTACAGATATTTTGTTTGCTTTGTTTTTTTTTTCTTTTTTTTTTTACTTATTGTTTTTCTTTTAAAAAACCATAGAAAGTTTTTTTGGTTTTTTTTTAAAATTTTGATACTGTATCAAATTTCTTTTCTTTTATTTTTATTTTTATTTTTTTATAATTTTTTTTTTATAACATTTTGATAAAAAAATTTATGGCAATCTAAAATTTGGGTTTCTTTGGTGATTCCTATACTTTGAATTATTTTCTTTTTTATATTACATGAATTTTGAATTGTACTTTCATATGATAATCTGTTCGTGTTACATGCAAATTGCATTGAGTCTTGCATATGCTCTATTCATACTACATGTAATCTCACTTTACATGCCTCCTGCTCAAGTCATGTGAATGTTGTATTTGACTTGAGATGTTTCTGATAAAGTACAATATTTGTGAAATGCTTGTGATTGAATAGTAACTTTAGTCTCAATTTCCTTGTGGTGGATCACAATTTTTTTTTTTACAGCTTTAATTCTCACCAGTGAAGATCATTGCCGATTTTGGTCTTGGTTCGAAGACAAGTTTCACGCCGCCATTGATTGACTTGAGACCCATCATATGTATATTTTTTTTTTTTGCCACACCTTTACTCTGTTTTCTTTTATCGCTTTTGTCGCAACTTTGGACTGTATTTTTTCTTTGGACGGGCGCACTATTTTCTTTGGACGGGCGCACTCTTTTTTTGGACTGACGCACTATTTTTTTGGCGCTCTAGCCTTTGTTTGGCGCCCTAGCCTTTGTTCCGCGCTCTATTCTTTGCTCCGCGCTCTATTCTTTGCTCAGCGTATTATTATTTTTTTTGGACTTCTTTTTTATCGCCAACTTGGACTGCTTTCTTTAGTTGCAAATTTGGATCGTCGTTCATTTTATCGCAAATTTGTACTTGCTTTCAATTTATTGCAAATTTGGTCTTTCATCGCAATTCAATCTTGCTTTCACTTTATCACGAATTCAAAACGCCCAGCTTCAAGTTTAAAACAAAGCTTTGCTCCTCGGTTTCTTTTGCTTTTGTACGCGTACTTGGATTTTCAAGTGAATAAAAACTTGAATTTCTATGTTTCGCCCCACTTCAAATTTTTACCCAACGCACAACACCTGGGAACATACACTTGAATTTCCAATCGAATGAATACTTGGAATTCTGCATTTTAATTCAGTTCGAACGTCTACCAAACAACAACATTTGCATATAACATTGGACTTCCAAGCGAATAAAAACTTGGATTTTCGTGTTTTCCTCCAATTCAAATTTTTTTTATCTGAAATATAGTCATGGATTTCCAAATAAAAACTTGGATTGTCGTGCCCTTCAAAAAAATTCATCTTGAATACAAACATGGATTTCCAAGCGAATAAAAACTTGGATTTCCTTGTTTTCCTTCCCTTCAATTTTTTTTATTTGGAATATAGACATGGATTTCCAAATAAAAACTTGAATTTTCGTGTTTTCCTCCCCTTCAATTTTTTTCATCTGGAATATAGACATGAATTTACAAGCGAAAAAAAAAAACTTGGATTTCTTTGTTTTGCTTCGCTTCAATTTTTTTCATTTGAAATATAGACATGGATTTCCAAATAAAAATTTGGATTTCCGTGTTTTTCTCCCCTTCAAATTTTTTACATGGATTTCCAAGTGAATAAAAAAAAAACTTGGATTTCTTTGTTTTGCTCCGCTTCAATTTTTTTTCATCTGGAATATAGACATGGATTTCCAAATAAAAAACTTGGATTTCCGTGTTTTCCTCCCCTTCAAATTTTTTCATCTGGAATATAGACATGGATTTCGAAGTGAATAAAAAAAAACTTGGATTTCTTTGTTTTGCTCCGCTTCAATTTTTTTTCCTGGAATATGGACATGGATTTCCAAATAAAAACTTGGATTTCTTTGTTTTGTTCCGCTTCAATTTTTTTCTGGAATATGGACATGGATTTCCAAATAAAAACTTGGATTTTTTTTTGTTCCGCTTCAAATCCAAAAATTTCATCTGGAATATAGACATGGATTTCCAAATAAAAAACTTGGATTTCTGTGTCTTTCACCCCTTCAATTTTTTTCATCTGGAATATAGACATGAATTTCCAAGCGAATAAAAGCTTGGATTTCCACGTTTTGTTCTGCTTTAAAAAAAAAGAATTTATCTGGAATGTAGACATGGATTTCCAAGTGAATAAAAAAAAACTTGGATTTCTATGTTTTGCCCCACTTCAAACTTTTCTTTATTTTTTTTTTATGCAACACTGGTATTGGGATGTCGCTTGTGGGGGCCTACACCATAAATTTGAAATGATGAGGTGACGTCGCTTGTGGGGGACGTCGCTTCATTTATGCTAATTTCTTTCCTTTTTACTTGATGAGGTGAAGTTGAAACTTTGAACTTTAAGATGAGGTGACAGAGCATTGAATTCAGAGATGAAGCGACGAGACCTCCAAAATCTAACTTAAACTCAATACTTGGGGCAAGTAAAGCCAAAGATCAAGCTTGAAGCAAGTGATGCCTCAAACTTGGACTTTAAAGCGATCGACGCTCGAACTTGAACCTGTAGCGAGCAACACACATTTTTTTTTAACTTGAAGCAAGTGATGCTCAAACTTGAACTTGAAGTGAGCAGCGGTTGGTCTTGAACTTGAAACAACCAACGCTTGAATTTTAAGTTCAACTTGAAGCGACCAACACTCGAACTTGAAGTTGAACTTGAAGCGAGCGGCACTCGATCTTGAACTTGAAGTGAACAGCGCTTGGTCTTAAACTTGAAACGACCAACGCTTGAATTTTAAGTTCAACTTGAAGCGACCAACACTCGAATTTGAAGTTGAAGCGAGTAACACCCAGTCTTAAACTTAAAGCGAGCACTGCTTGGTCTTGAACTTGAAACAACCAACGCTTGAATTTGAAGTTCAACTTGAGGCGACCAACAATAAAGCTTGAACTTGAAGCGAGAAACACCCGATCTTGAACTTAAAGTGATCGACAGTTGGTCTTGAACTTGAAGCGACCAACACTCGAACTTGAAGTTGGAGTTAAAGCGGGCAACACCCGGTCTTGAACTTAAAGTGATCGACACTTGGTCTTGAACTTGATGCGACCAACACTCGAACTTGAAGTTGGAGTTAAAGCGGGCAACACCCGGTCTTGAACTTAAAGCGAGCAACGCTTGATCTCTAACTTGAAGTTGACACGAGACGACATCGACTTTAAAGATCACCTAAACTTTGAAGATGAAACAATCACCTAAACTTTGAAGATGAAACAATCACCTAAACTTTGAGGATGGAGTAACAACCTCGATTTTGAAGATGAAGCGACGACATCATCTTTGAAGATCATCTCAACTTTGAAGACGAAATGACAACCTCGACTTTGAGACGAAACGAAGCTGCCATAGAAATTGGAGATGAAGCGGAGCCGTCTTCAAACTTGAACTTAAAGCGAGGAAGCCTTCGAACTTGAACTTGAAGCGAGTAAAGCCTCTTGTGCGTACGAAACTTGTACCTTCACCCTATTGGTAGTGTGAACGTTCAGCTTGTAGCGTCACCCTAAGAGAAGTGCATGCGCTCAACTTGCAATGTTGCAGTACAAAGGAAAAGAACATCTTTGTTGTGTCCCCTTTATTGATGATGCTGATGCTCGAGTCGTGGCCGCAATTCGTGAGCTTCTAGAGAGTTCACGTGAGGAGCTGAAAGAGTTTCAGTGGATGCCTTGATTTATGTATTTTTTTGTTATACTCCCTGTATCTTATTCTAGAATTCTCTTATGTAAAGATTTTTTTTTTTGTTTGATTGTTTCTTGACTACTGATTCTGTTCAGCACAATCATTTGACTCACCTCATTCATTTTGAAATAAATTATATATATATATATATATATATAGTCGTGACTGAACTTAAAGATTATATATATTTTTTCTTTAAGTTGCCTACGTACCCTTAGATGGAAGGGATCAAGTCATAACGTAGTTCAAATTACATGATGAGTAATTTTTTTTTTTTTACTTGGGTCGTTCACCTGTTAAGCTCGTGTGGGCCAGGAGCAACATGTAGTTTATACTCTTACGTTAAGGAGTATTACATTTCAAAAGCTTTTATCTTCATCAAGGTCTTGATCAAATCCTTCTCTTGTAGGATTGTTTAGAATGATGAGATTTTTCTTCACCTTCAAGGAACCCTCTGTATTTATGTGGACATAAAATTTCCTCTTCATGCGTGAAGGAACACGACTGTGAATCTTCTTGTCGCTACTTTCTTCATCGAAGAGTCTTGCCCCTACAGTCTTCATCTTTCCTTCATGTTGATCGATTGTCCCTTTGCGGCAATCAAAAACAGATGTTGAAGGTCGGTCTTTCTTTGATGTGGAGACACTTAACCTTTGGAAAGTTGAAGTTCAAGTGGAGGTAGAAGTTAGACATGGATTTTCTTCTTTTGTCGCGGCCATACTCATCCTTTGGAAGACCGAAGTTCGAGTAGTTGAAGGCTTGATGCGATTGAAGACAGAGGTTCTTTGGTCGACTACTTTTGAGTCGCTGACTTCTTCTGCATTGATGTAGCATGAACTTGCACAAATTTCTTCCTCTTTCTTGATGGGAAGAAAACTTCTTGAGAAAAATTCTTTTAAAGTCACCCGTCGTCGAGGTTGAGAAAAATATTTGTTTTCTCTTCTCTCGTGTTTAGGCTTCATTGAATTGATTCTTATTTTCTTCTTTGAAAGTTTATTGTTTCGTTTATCATCTCGAAGTATGCAATCTTCTTTCTCGACAGGTCTTTGTCGTCGTATTTTCAGACGAGCCACAACAGTGCAACCTTTATCCTAATTTCCGACGGCCTCAGGTTTTACTTGAGAAATTTGCTTTGGGGTTTCATGTCCGAACCGAACAATTATTGGTTCGAAGGTCCCACACTGGATGAGGCTTTCCTTTTGCTTATTAAATGAGGCTGGGAATAATTGAGCGTCGGAGTTCATTGTTACTGCAGCGTGGTTTGATTGAGTTATTTCATCTAAGTCTAGCTCAATTTTTCCTTCTTTAGCTAACCTTAGAATTAGCTCCTTTAGGACGAAACATTTTTTCACCGGATGACTGATAACTCGATGATACTTACAATAGTTGGGATCATCGACTTTGTTCATCTCTTCTGGGCGCCTACAGTCGGGAAACTCAACCAGTCGTGTTTTCAATAGTTGCTCTAACATGACAGGAATGTCAGAGTCTGGAAATGGGTAGACTTTTTCTTGTCTTTCTTTTAACGTAAGGTGACGTCTCTCGCCTCCGTCATTTCTTCTTTCTGTTCTGTTTTCCTTTCCTTTTGAGGAAAACCTTACAGGGGTCGTGCTGACGACCATGGATTCTTCCACGACATTTTTCGTGATATTCTCACTGTCCTTCATTTCTTTTTTCACCTTGTTGATATCCGGGATTAGGAGGTCCTTGCTCCCTCTGTTGGCGATACTCAACTCCATATCGTGGGCGCGAGTCGCTAACTCTTCAAATGTGTGGGGCTTTATCCCTTGCAGGATGTAATGAAGTCTCCAATGCATGCCGCCGATGCACATTTCGACGGCGGACACCTCGGTGAGTCGATCTTTACAGTCGAGACTCAACGATCTCCAACGGTTGATGAAATCGATGACTGGCTCTCCCATCCTTTGGTTAGCGTGCGAGAGTTCGGTCATGCTGACTGTTCGCCTCGTGCTGTAGAAGCGATTCAGGAAATCTCTTTCAAACTGTTCCCAACTATCAATTGTCTCGGGCTCCAAGTCCGTGTACCAATCGAAGGCATTTCCTTTTAGAGTCCGGACAAATTGCCTAACCAGCAGGTCTCCCCGAGTTCCAGCGTTCTCACACGTCTCAACAAAGTGGGCAATGTGTTGTTTAGGATTGCCCTTGCCGTCAAATTTTTCAAACTTTGGCGGCTGATACCCGATGGGCGTCAAGTTGTCGATCCTCTTTGTATACGGTTTGGTATACAAGAGGGAGCTTTGGGTGGGACCACCGTATTGAGCTCTGATAGTGTTTGTGATCATGTCCTGCAGTTGTTGGACAGACAGCGAAGTGACCGACGTTGAGTGATGCGGTTGGTCTTCTTGGATGACATTTTTTTCTTTGTCATTCCTCCTTGCTGCAGGAGTTAGACTTGACTCTGCAGCCTCTCGACTTTGCATCTGATTTCTCAAGTGGGCAATCTCGAGGTCTCGTTCTTCAACTGCTTTCATCAGAAAATTTAATTTCTTTTCCATTTCAGCCATTGCTTCATCGTTAGTGCGTGCGTCTGCCATCATTACAGACATCACATTTGGATCATACCCCTTGTTTGGTTGATCAGATGAGGGAATAAATTCATCATACAAGAAATTTTCCTGAATGATTATCCCCTCACGCGCAGACTTTGTCATTCTTTCCTCCATTACATTTATTTCAGTCATCATGGCGGACGCTACGTCAGAATCGAGCTCAAATAAAGGGTTACACCTAACAAAAAATTCGTCACTTGTAGGTGCCTCAGACAATGTCATTCTTTCTTCCATAGTATTTGTTTCAGTCGTTATGACGGATGCTACGTCAGAATCGAGCTCGAACAGAGGGTTACACCTAACAAGAAATTTGTCACTCGTAGATGCCCCTGACGATGTCATTACTTTGCTCACAATTGTGACAAAATCATGTGGATAATCGTGGGGAGTAGAACTCGTGTAGGGGTTGTTCATGACAACGGTTGCTGAAGGAGTTCTGAACGACATAACTTCACTTGTCTTTGAGATGAGGGAAAGAGATGAGAGGTAGAGAGGTCCCACTGGGTGTGCCAATCTGTTCACACGAGAATTCGAACGACGAATGGAAAATTCGACACGTGTAAATGAATTTGAATTTGTATCGATGTATTGTATTTGTATGTATCAGTGCGTAGTGGATTACAATCTCTAATGTTTGATCCTCTGATTCTTTCTCTCTCAAATGTAAATGTGTTTCGAGGGCTTCGCAGCTTCTTCTCGATGTTGAATTTGGATCGAGGGCTTCGCAGCTTGTTCTCGATGTTGAATTTGGATCGAGGGCTTTGCAGCTTGTTCTCGATGTTGAATTTGGATCGAGGGCTTTGCAGCTTGTTCTCGATGTTGAATTTGGATTGAGAGCTTCTTAGTTTGTTCTCGATGTTGGATTTGTATCGAGAGCTTCGCAGCTTGTTCTTGATGTTGGATTTGTATCGAGGGCTTCGCAGCTTGTTCTCGATGTTGGATTTGTATCGAGGGCTTCGCAGCTTGTTCTCGATGTTGGATTTGTATCGAGGGCTTCGCAGCTTGTTCTCGATGTGGAATTTGTATCGAGGGCTTCGCAGCTTGTTCTCGATGTTGGATTTGAATCGAGGGCTTCACAGCTTGTTCTCGATGTTGGATTTGTATCGAGGGCTTCGCAGGTTGTTCACGATGTTGGATTTGTTTCGAGGGCTTTGCAGCTTGTTCTCGATGTTGAATTTGTATCGAGGGCTTCGCAGCTTGTTCTCGATGTTGGATTTGTATCGAGGGCTTCACAGCTTGTTCTCGATGTTGGATTTGTATCGAGGGCTTCGCAGCTTGTTCTCGATGTTGAATTTGTATCAAGGGCTTCGCAGCTTGTTCTCGATGTTGAATCTGCAGCTTCGTGTTAAGTCTCTGAAAGTGACTTATTTAGGACCCATTTAGCTTAAGAAGATGTACACATTTAGGTGTTTTTGTTAGCATTTAGCCTAAACCTATGCTTTAATATGAGAATTAGAAGAAGGTAGCTAATATAGGACTTATGTACAATAGGTAGAAAAAGGGTTGAAAACCGAAGGAAAAGAATGAAAAAATGAGCATTGCGAATGAATTGCGAAAACATTGCTGAGGCCGCAATTATTCAAGTGAAAACCGTAAGTTGACTGATCTTTTTCTGTTAATTTCCGTAATTTCAGGGATTCATTCTTTCTCCTCCATCCATTCTGATATACGACGTTGAAGATTGATGGTTCTCCTTGGCCCAAACGCACCTGCAAACTACTATAAAAGGGGGTCAAAGTCGGAGGTTTGATCATCACTCGAAGCGCAGAAGTCTTCTCGCAGTCCACCATTTCCAGCTGTTTTCCTTTGCCGTGTGTTGGAGTGAGAGTCTCAGCTTTTGGAGTCGATAATCTGATAGGAAGGAGAGAAGATTCTTCTTCTCTCTCGATTGGATTCATCCAAGCACGGCTGACTTTTCATCACCATCATTCGAGGCGACTGCCACGGAGTTTTCTAGCAAACCTTTACTGTTTTTCTGCTCTGTTCTTCTTATTTCCATCTCTGATCACTGTTGTTCTTAGTTTAGCATTTCAATTACTGCATTTCGTTGTTGTCTGTCTTGGATTCAGTTCTTTTAAAGCTTTCCTTTGTCATTCAAACACTTAAAGTAATCGAAGTACAATTCTGCAATTTACAGTTTCCATCTTGTTCTGCTACGGTTTTGGCTTACTGTTTTACACACATTTTTCTTCTAAGCATGTCTATCTTATCTACCATTTCTGTTCTCTACATATCCATGAGTAACTAAAATCACTTAGGGGCATGCTAATGACAGAACTATAGGCTAAAAAAACGTGAATCAAGTAGTCAGTTCAACACTCGAACATTGATTGTATGTAAGCTTCATTCCACGGGCAATTTCGATTGGCCATCCATTTTGTCCAAAGAACTCCTAACCTCTGGAAGGAGTAAGAGTTCAGAGTCATATAATCATGCTAGCCTTTCATGGTAATCAGGAAACGGCCTAGGAATAGGCGTTTCCCTAGTACAAACTGAACACTCCTGTTCTAACAAGATGCTTAAGACCTTACTTTGAAGTCGAGTAAACTTGAGTCTCTAATGCATGGAATCGGACGATACTTGAGATAGAGTGAGTTTGATGTATAGAGAGTTGATCCAAAGCTTGATAATCGTAATAAACTGCCTATAGGATAGTCATTAGTAGCCCTTAATTCACCCTTTTAATCAGTTTCGCTGTCAGTTAATTGCGGATTAATTGCGGTTCTCGCAATTCTGCTTAGTTTGCATTCTGTTTAGCTGTTTTCTTCATCGTTTATTAATTCCATCTCTGGTCCTTTGAGTCTGATTTTAACTTTAATTTGTTTATGGTATATTCCTTTACACATTCAGCAAAACTTAGGTAATTAAAAACCAATTTTATCCCCTCAAATTCATCCCATCTTCCTTAACAAACACACTTCGCGAATAGCTAAAAATGAGTCTCTGTGGAAAAAACGAATGAAATATACTTACTACTTGCTGTGAGACCATGTATGCTTGCATGTTCTAAGTGCTCTCTCTACCCTTTTGCATATTTATCTTTACACATTGAGCACGCAACAAGTTTTTGGCGCCGCTGCCGGGGACTTATTTTAAGTGAAAACGAAGTTGTTAAGTTTGAAAAATCAAGTTTATCATTGAGTGAAACTAATCTGTTTCATTTCTTTTGCAGGTGCTATTACGGTAGTTTATGAGTGAGCGTTCACATAGTAATTTAGAGTTCGATCCTGAACCTGAAAGATCACTTCGAGCTAGGAATAAGGCAAAGAAACGTCTCTTTAAACAACCTCCTGTACCTCAAACCACACCTGAAACTAAAGAAATGGGCGATATAGTTCCAAATCCGGCACAAGCCATTCGCAACCCCATCGAAATAGCGAATGACAAGAATAGTGCCATTCTTTCATATCTAGTACCTATGCCTGGGGAGCTGAACCCCAGCATAATCCGTCCTGAAATCACTGCCCACTCATTCGAGTTAAAACCAGTGATGTTCCAAATGTTGTCCACTGTGGGACAATTCTTTGGAATAGAAAATGAGGACCCCCATAACCACCTTAGGAACTTCCTAGGAGTTAGTGACACATTCCTAATCCCTGGAGTTTCCCAAGAAGCCCTGAGGCTATATCTTTTCCCTTACTCTTTGAGGGACAAAGCCAAAACATGGTTAAATTCATTGCCCTCAGGATCTGTCCGCAATTGGACAGATTTAGCAGAAAAATTCCTAGTCAAATACTTCCCACCTGATAGGAATTCAACCTTTCGTGATGATATCATAAAGTTTAAACAAGCTGATAATGAGTCTCTTCACGAAGCTTGGACTAGATTCAAAGACCTTCTCATTAAATGTCCACACCATGGCATTCCATGGTGTATCCAAATAGAAGTTTTCTTTAAAGGATGCAACCCCAGCACCAGACAAGTCTTAAATTCATCTGCTGGAGGTTCCATGTTGTCCAAGAGTTACAACGAAGCTTATGAGATCTTGGAGAAGATCTCAGCATCTCACTGTAGGTGGTCGGATGATCCAGTAGAGCCAACTAGGGCTCAAGACAAGGATGCTCTAAGCGCCATGAGCACCCAAATAAATGCCCTGACCAACTTAGTCAAGCAAATGGCCCAGGCCAATCTCCAAACCAGTGCCAATACCGCCACAGCCATGTCAATGGGCACTCAACCAAATCAAGGCGAGGCACCTATCTGTGGATTCTGTGGGGAAGGGCACCCTTATGAATACTGCCCTGGGAATCCATCCTCAGTCTGCTATGTAGGAAGCCAGCAGCAGCCTAGGAATAACCCCTACTCCAACACCTATAACCCTGGTTGGAGAAACCACCCTAACCTGTCATGGGGTGGCCAGCAAAACACTAATCAAAATTCTAACCAACCTAGACCGAGTGGAACACCTGGTTTCACTCCTCAACATAACCAGTCAATGTACCAAAAACCTTATAATCAACCTGTAGGATCTTCTGTAGAAAACCTACTCAAGGAGTATATCGCTAAGAATGATGCTACTCTTCAGAGCCAGCAAGCTACTCTTAGGAGCCTGGAAAACCAAATAGGCCAATTAGCCAATGAACTTAAAAGTAGGCCCCAAGGTAGACTCCCTGCTGATACCGAGGTACCAAGGAGAGATGGCAAAGAACAAGTTCAAGCCATTGAACTTAGGAGTGGAAGACCATTGGTGAGCAACACAAAGGACACACCAAAGAGAGTAGAGAACACTGAGTCTAGTGCTCCACTGGAGTCTCTGCCGAGCCAAGGTCCACCACCAACTAGCACATCAGGAGCCAGGCTAGAGCCAATTGTAGAGGACGTAGAAGAAATTCCAAGGCCTCCACCTATCCTAAGGCGTCCTGACGTGCCTGCATATGTGCCACCACCTCCATATCCTCGAAGGCTGAAGAAGAAGCAGGAACAGGAAGTTCATTTTAATAAATTCTTAGAAATACTTAAGCAAGTGCATGTTAACATTCCTTTTGTAGAGGTTTTACAGTCTATGCCTTCATATGTAAAGTTTTTGAAGGACATTATTACTAACAAAAAAATAATTGGTGAGTTTGAAACAGTAAACCTCACCGAGGAGTGCAGTGCCATCCTCCAAAACAAGCTGCCCAAGAAGGAGAAGGATCCTGGTTCCTTCACCCTACCTGTAGAACTTGGAGGCAAGCCTGTGGGCAGAGCGCTTTGTGACCTGGGCGCCAGCATAAATCTCATGCCCCTGTCCCTATTTCGCCAGTTGGGAATGGGAGAAGCACGTCCAACCACAGTCACTTTACAACTAGCAGACAGATCCATCGCATATCCAGAAGGTAAGATTGAGGATATTCTAGTTAAAGTTGACAAATTTATTTTCCTTGCAGATTTCATTGTCCTGGACTATGAGGCAGACAAGGAGGTTCCCATCCTGCTAGGTAGACCATTTCTAGCCACAGGTAGGGCACTAATAGACGTGCAAAAAGGTGAGTTAACTATGAGGGTTCATGATGAAGAGGTAAAATTTAGTGTTTACAAAGCTTTAAGGTATCCCTCTGATTCTGAGTCTTGTGCTAGCATTGATGTTGTTGACTCACTAATGGAAGAACAATTAGAGCATGTATTATTAACCAAGCATGCTAACGAATATGTAGGATTAGATGTAGATGATCTAAATGTATCTGACATAATGAATATGCCTGTAGATAGACCTCAGCATGTATGTATGACTATAGACTTAACTGATAGAACTGTAAATCCGTTAAAGCCCTCCATTGAGCATCCACCTGTTTTAGAACTGAAACCACTACCAACTCACCTCAAATACGCATATCTAGGAGATAATGATACGCTGCCTGTAATTATTTCTTCTAAGCTAAGTGAACAGCATGAGGTTGATTTAATTTTACTGCTTAAGCAACATAGGAAGGCTATAGCATGGACTATTGCTGATATTCGAGGCATTAGCCCTTCTTATTGCATGCATAAAATCATACTAGAGGAAGAGCACACACCTAGGGTAGATCACCAGCGTAGGTTAAACCCCTCTATGAAAGAGGTAGTAAAGAAAGAAATAATAAAGTGGTTAGATGCAGGAGTAATTTTCCCCATAGCTAGTAGCCAGTGGGTGAGCCCCATCCAATGTGTACCTAAAAAGGGGGGAATAACTGTGGTAGTCAATGAGAACAACGAACTGATTCCAACAAGGACTGTCACAGGGTGGAGAGTGTGTATGGATTACAGGAAGTTAAATAAAGAAACTAAAAAAGACCATTTCCCTCTACCATTCATTGACCAGATGTTAGACAGAATAGCTGGTAGAGCCTACTATTGTTTTTTAGATGGGTACTCTGGCTATAATCAAATCACTATAGACCCTAAGGATCAAGAGAAGACTACCTTCACTTGCCCTTTTGGAACGTTTGCCTTCCGCAGAATGCCTTTTGGCTTATGCAATGCACCGGCAACTTTCCAAAGGTGCATGATGGCAATCTTCTCTGAGTTGGATGAGTCCATAATAGAAATATTCATGGATGACTTCTCAGTCTTTGGGGACTCATTTAAAACCTGTCTAGAGAACCTAGGACAAGTCCTGGCTAGGTGTGAAGAGACCAACCTAGTCCTAAATTGGGAAAAGTGCCATTTTATGGTAGATGAAGGGATTGTCTTAGGACATAGAGTGTCAAGGGCAGGTGTGGAAGTGGATAGGGCAAAAATAGAGGTCATAGAGAAGTTGGTAGAGCCCCAGAATGTCAAGGCCATTAGGAGTTTCTTAGGGCATGCTGGCTTCTATAGAAGGTTCATCAAAGACTTTTCTAAGATAGCCAAGCCTCTATGTGAGCTACTGGAGCTAGGTAGGCCATTCATCTTCTCTAAAGAATGTGTAGTAGCTTGGAAAACCCTTAAGGAAGCACTGGTCACAGCACCAATCATAGTAGGACCAAATTGGGATCTCCCATTTGAGATGCTATGTGATGCCAGTGACTATGCTGTAGGAGTCATGTTAGGACAGAAGATTGACAAGCTCACACATCCTGTCTATTATGCTAGTAAAACCTTGAATGAGGCTCAATGTAACTATACAACTACAGAGAAGGAGATGCTTGCTGTAGTATTTGCTTGTGAAAAATTTAGGAACTATATTGTAGGAACTAGGACCATTGTATATACTGACCATTCTGCTTTAAAATATCTTATGAGGAAGGCTGATGCTAAGCCTAGATTGATTAGATGGGTGTTATTGCTGCAGGAATTCGATTTGGACATTCGGGACAAGAAAGGATGTGAAAACGTGGTTGCAGATCACCTGTCTCGATTACAGCACAATTGCGAAAAAATTGCGGACCCCGCAATTACTGATGCTTTTATAGATGAACATATCTTTGCTTTGACTCATCGTGATAACGATGAGGAACCTTGGTTTGCTGACATTGCTAACTTCCGTGCATCACAGGTATTACCAGTGTTCAAGGGAGGACAAGAAAAGAAGAGGTTCCTCCATGAAGCAAGGAAATTCATCTGGGATGACCCCATACTTTATAGAACCTGTGCTGATGGGTTGTTGAGGAAGTGTGTTTCAGCTGCTGAAGCAAAGTCTGTGCTGCAGCACTGTCACTCATCTCCTTACGGTGGGCACTTTGGTGGTCAAAGAACAGCTGCTAAAGTATTTCAGAGTGGCTACTACTGGCCAATAATCTTCAAGGACGCCCACAACTATGCCCACAACTGTGACGAATGCCAAAGGACAGGTAACCTCAGTCGCAAGGATGAGATGCCCCTCACCTACATCTTAGAGTTGGAGCTCTTCGATGTGTGGGGCATTGATTTCATGGGACCCTTCCCTCCGTCATCAGGTAACCTGTACATCTTAGTAGCAGTAGACTACGTGTCAAAGTGGGTAGAAGCTAAGGCATGTTCTAAGAATGATGCTAAAACAGTCACTAACTTCTTGCATAGGCACATTTTCACAAGATTTGGGACTCCTCGTGCTATCATTAGTGATGAGGGGTCACATTTCATTAATAAGGCTATGGAGAAAATATTGGCTAAGTATAACATCAGACATAGGGTAGCTACTCCCTACCACCCACACTCAAATGGTCAAGCGGAAATTTCCAATAGGGAGATAAAGAACATCCTAGAAAAGGTAGTTAAACCTAATAGAAAATACTGGTCATTTAAGCTTGAGGATGCACTTTGGGCTTATAGAACAGCATATAAGACACCTCTAGGAATGTCTCCCTATAGGTTGGTGTATGGCAAGGCTTGCCACTTGCCACTTGAGTTGGAAAACAAGGCATTTTGGGCCATGAAAGAATTAAATTTTTGTGTGAAGGATGCGGGGACATTAAGATCTTTACAGCTACATGAACTTGACGAGCTTAGGCATATGGCCTATGAGAATGCCAAAATGTATAAAGAAAAGACAAAAATATGGCACGACAGTAGACTCAGGATCAAAGACTTTAGGAAGGGCCAACTTGTACTATTATTTAACTCACGATTAAAACTATTTCCAGGCAAACTAAAGTCTAGATGGTCAGGTCCATTTATTATTACTAATGTCTTTATTCATGGTGCCATAGAGATTAAAAATTTGCAGCAAGGCCAGCCATTTATGGTCAATGGTGCTAGGTTGAAGCACTACTACGAGGAGGGGGATGTGAAGACTCTCTCGGCCTTCCTCCTACGTGAAGCATGAAGTTAGAAACGAGAGAGAACGAGTGGTTACTGTGCTCGTTTAGTCAAGGCCAATGCCTTAGTTTATTTTTTCTGTTTTTTCGAGTATCGTTTGGATGTTTTGTGGTGTGATTTTAATTGCGTATTTGATGTTTGTTTTATTTGTTGTTGTAGGGAATCGAAAGAGGGTATCAAGGGGAGTAAATCAAGCTTTAAAAATCAAGAAATGGTTGAGCCAAATAAAAGATACGGACGAGCGAAGTTGAAGATTTTGATGAAAAGATATCCCTAGAATTGCGCAAAAATTGCTGGATCCGCAAAAAAGAGCCGTTGGGATTTTCCCGTTGCTTTTATAGCCGTTAGAAGGCGCTCGATCGATACGATTCTCTCATTCTTTGCTCTCCAAGATTTCTGCGATTCTCTCCATCTTTGATTCTTCTCTCCAAACCTTCAAGATTCGACAATGGTTTCCACTAGGGCTGAAAGATCCGCAGCCAAGAAGAAGGCCGATGACGCAGCTGAAGCGGCTGCGAGGGAAGCGCTTCTCACCCTTGCTGATGAGGGTGCTGTACGCACTGGCCGTCTGTCCAAGCTTCCTATTCGTAGGAAGAAGTGGAGGGTGGTCACTGAGATCCCTGCTGGCCCATCTGAGCCAGTGGGCACGCCCAAGAAACGACGGTGGAGTGTCAAGACTGCCGCCGAACCAAGCACCGCCAGGACTCCCTCTGTGGAGAGTCAAGAAACTGATCGTGCAGCCCACGAGTCAGCCAAAGAAGGTTCGTCGCTGTCTGTGTCACCTGCGCGCAGTCCCCTCTCGTCTGAACCAGTGCCAAGCGCAGAGTCGTCACCGCCTGCACAGAGCTCCGAGTTGTCTCCAGCACCTCAGAGTTCTGATCCGCCACCTGCAGCAGCGCAGAGCCCTGAACCACCATCTTCGCCACTGAGTTCTGCGCATACACCATCAGCAGAGCACAATTCTCCACGGCCCGATCCTGAATTCCCTTATGGGGATTATCAGGAGTCTACGCAGGGCAGTGGAGATGCTGGGGAAGAAGAATTCTTTTCTCCCATGAGAGAAGACAGCCCTGATGTTCCTGCCCAGCAGGATGATTCCATGGAAGAGACGTTGGGGGCTTGCCTCCAACAGATCAACATTAAGAAAAAGAAGAAGAAGGCCAAGATGGGCAAGGCCAAGAAGTCCAAGAAGCTGAAGAAGAAGAAGGCCAAACGAGTGCCTTCAGCAGACGAAGAAAGCACGGAGCCATCACTCAAACGCCTCAAGGTGGAGGCTGCTGAATCATCCAAACCAGCCGATAAGGGGAAGGCTAAACTCTACCCTGAAGATGAACCTCCATCAGTGAGGTATGTCTCATCTGATGCTGAATCCAGGGGTGTTGAGCTGAGGAAGAGGGACCTACTGCACGAGAAAGGTTTCCTTGATCGACTTGCTGACCTGCCACAGTTCCTGCGCGCAGGGGTGCTCAACCATGGCTGGGAGGAATTCTGCAGACCTCCCAATCCAGCCTACACGAGCATGGTGTACGATTTCTACGCCAATGTGCTCAGCCCTGAGGATGGCCTATCTGTGGTCAGAGGGGTGGAAGTTGATTTCTCAGCCAAGGCCATCAATGAAGCCTTTGGTCTCAAGGGCCAAGCGCACACAGATTATGCACGGATAGTTGATGAGCCGACCGAGGCTGTGCTGGAAGAGGCCATTCGCACAATTGGCCAGCCTGAGGCCTCCTGGACAGTGTCACGCAATGGGCGGCACACTCTCATGAGTGCCAACCTCACGGCTAAGGCAGCTGTGTGGTTTTCATTCGTCAGACGACGACTCTCCCCAGTAACTCATGAGACTACAATTAACCAGAGCCGTTCGCTGCTGGTTTATGCTATAATGAGAGGTCTCACGATCAACGTGGGAGAAGTCATCACTGCTGCCATAGCTGAGTGTGCTAAAAAGGGTAAGGGACCATTATTTTTCCCCAACACTATAACAAAGTTGTGTTTGCTTGCAGGAGTTCCCACCGAGCGCTTGGAGCAGCAGCTGCCTTACACAGGCCATTTGGAGTTGCCTGCACACCTAAGGCTGAGAAGAAAGGGCAACATGGAATTTGAGTTGGATAGGCTGGCTGCTGAACAGTCCCTATCCATGGCCTGCTTGATGGACATGCAGAGGAGAATGGCTCAATGGGCCAACTATGCGCAGGCGAGGGACAGAGAAGTTGCAGACCAGTTGGGGTGCATCTTCCCAGACTTCCCCACCAACCTCCTAACTCCATGGGTGCCCCCACGACCAAGGCAACCAGATGAGGATGATGAGAATTGAGTGCTGGTTTGAAGAGCACTAGAGGGAGTATTACTGATCCCTTAAGAAACAAAAGACAATTTTCCTGCTTTTTGATAGAATCATGTATAGTATGCTGTTTTGTATTCAATTTTTGATCTGTTTTTAATGTTTAGTTTTATGTTTTTTTCTTTTGCTTAGTCTAGTCTGATGTTAGCTGTTTAGGTAGGATAGTTTAGTTTTATTTTTAGGATGCATGAGTAACAGGAAAAAACATGCTAGGGGCCTGAATCAATGTTAAATCTGCCCAGATTGAATTGCGAAATAATTGCGGTTCCCGCAATTTTTGTGACTGATTGCATGTTTTGGACTGTCTGTTTAGTTAGGCTGTGACCTGTTAAATTCTATCTTTTGCTGCTAGCATGACTACCTTATATAGCTGATCTTGAAGCATGCTGGATGAGTGTCATAGGACACCCTTTGATAGTTTAAATTTGCCTCTAAATAGTGCTCAGTATGCAGAAACCATAAGTCCTTAAAACTTTCTGTTATGTTCAAATTTTCTGCTGCTGGGATAATTGCTTTTAGAATGTTTTGCCTATGCCTAGGATTTTTAGATTCTCTTTGTTTTGCTTTAGACTAGATGCTTCTAGGACAAGTTTGGGGGTGTGCCACCTCAAACACTCATTGGGGACAATGAGTAGTTGAAGTTTGGGGGAGGCCACCCTAGGCCTAGGAACATTCCTCTCTTCCTTAAGACATAAGCATTCTTCTTCTCCTAAAAAAAAAAAATTTTTGTGATAAATAGAAAAAGTGAAAAAATAGAATAAAGAGGGGAGTCTTTCTCAAGTGGCTGAGTAATCAGCGCCAAGTGTGTAAACCACAAGTGGCATTGCATCAAAAGGCAAACCAAGGGGAGACTCCACCTAAGTAAAGAAAAAAGGAGAAATAAGGGAAGAAGAATGTATGCTTGGGAGTTATAATCTTGTGGCTTAGATGTCCTATGTAAAAAGAACTCTGATCCTTAATGAGCTAAGCACAAGGTTGTAGCTTTTAGGTTTGTCTAGGGAGATGAATGTATATCCAATGTAGTGATGCCAGGGCTTAGGTTGTTCTCTAAAAGTACCACTGTCACTGTTAATACTAAGACTGGCATGACTTTAAGGAATCCTAGACACATTAAAAATAAGCTAGAAGCATGTACTGAGTCTGGAGTAAAGCTTGGTAGAATTTGAAACCTTAGGGATAGTGGCATGATATCACAAAAGTAGTTAGATCAGTAGTAGGGGGTTAACAAAGACAGTAGGTATGGTAGGCAGGTGAAGTCAGAAGAAGCTTGATAAGAGGTTAGTTCTAAACTTAGAAGTGTGTCACAGGACGGCACTGCTAGAGATAGGGATATAGGGGAGTCGGTAAGTAGTTAAAGAAGATAAAATAACAGCCTAGGCAAGTCCTTAGTATGCTTGAGGACAAGCAAAGCCTTAAGTTTGGGGGTGTGTTAAGTCTCTGAAAGTGACTTATTTAGGACCCATTTAGCTTAAGAAGATGTACACATTTAGGTGTTTTTGTTAGCATTTAGCCTAAACCTATGCTTTAATATGAGAATTAGAAGAAGGTAGCTAATATAGGACTTATGTACAATAGGTAGAAAAAGGGTTGAAAACCGAAGGAAAAGAATGAAAAAATGAGCATTGCGAATGAATTGCGAAAACATTGCTGAGGCCGCAATTATTCAAGTGAAAACCGTAAGTTGACTGATCTTTTTCTGTTAATTTCCGTAATTTCAGGGATTCATTCTTTCTCCTCCATCCATTCTGATATACGACGTTGAAGATTGATGGTTCTCCTTGGCCCAAACGCACCTGCAAACTACTATAAAAGGGGGTCAAAGTCGGAGGTTTGATCATCACTCGAAGCGCAGAAGTCTTCTCGCAGTCCACCATTTCCAGCTGTTTTCCTTTGCCGTGTGTTGGAGTGAGAGTCTCAGCTTTTGGAGTCGATAATCTGATAGGAAGGAGAGAAGATTCTTCTTCTCTCTCGATTGGATTCATCCAAGCACGGCTGACTTTTCATCACCATCATTCGAGGCGACTGCCACGGAGTTTTCTAGCAAACCTTTACTGTTTTTCTGCTCTGTTCTTCTTATTTCCATCTCTGATCACTGTTGTTCTTAGTTTAGCATTTCAATTACTGCATTTCGTTGTTGTCTGTCTTGGATTCAGTTCTTTTAAAGCTTTCCTTTGTCATTCAAACACTTAAAGTAATCGAAGTACAATTCTGCAATTTACAGTTTCCATCTTGTTCTGCTACGGTTTTGGCTTACTGTTTTACACACATTTTTCTTCTAAGCATGTCTATCTTATCTACCATTTCTGTTCTCTACATATCCATGAGTAACTAAAATCACTTAGGGGCATGCTAATGACAGAACTATAGGCTAAAAAAACGTGAATCAAGTAGTCAGTTCAACACTCGAACATTGATTGTATGTAAGCTTCATTCCACGGGCAATTTCGATTGGCCATCCATTTTGTCCAAAGAACTCCTAACCTCTGGAAGGAGTAAGAGTTCAGAGTCATATAATCATGCTAGCCTTTCATGGTAATCAGGAAACGGCCTAGGAATAGGCGTTTCCCTAGTACAAACTGAACACTCCTGTTCTAACAAGATGCTTAAGACCTTACTTTGAAGTCGAGTAAACTTGAGTCTCTAATGCATGGAATCGGACGATACTTGAGATAGAGTGAGTTTGATGTATAGAGAGTTGATCCAAAGCTTGATAATCGTAATAAACTGCCTATAGGATAGTCATTAGTAGCCCTTAATTCACCCTTTTAATCAGTTTCGCTGTCAGTTAATTGCGGATTAATTGCGGTTCTCGCAATTCTGCTTAGTTTGCATTCTGTTTAGCTGTTTTCTTCATCGTTTATTAATTCCATCTCTGGTCCTTTGAGTCTGATTTTAACTTTAATTTGTTTATGGTATATTCCTTTACACATTCAGCAAAACTTAGGTAATTAAAAACCAATTTTATCCCCTCAAATTCATCCCATCTTCCTTAACAAACACACTTCGCGAATAGCTAAAAATGAGTCTCTGTGGAAAAAACGAATGAAATATACTTACTACTTGCTGTGAGACCATGTATGCTTGCATGTTCTAAGTGCTCTCTCTACCCTTTTGCATATTTATCTTTACACATTGAGCACGCAACACTTCGCGTAGCGGTGAAGTCTTCAGATGTTTGAACTATGTTGAATCTGCAGCTTCGCGTAGCGGTGAAGTCTTCAGATGTTTGAACTTGGAGATGTGTTCAGTTTTCAGGATTCAGAGAGTCTTGTGAATTCTCTCTGAGCTCTTAGGAGAAGAAATTTTCTGA
The DNA here is from genome assembly GCA_028017165.1 of Herpetospermum pedunculosum. Classification (NCBI taxonomy): domain Eukaryota; kingdom Viridiplantae; phylum Streptophyta; class Magnoliopsida; order Cucurbitales; family Cucurbitaceae; genus Herpetospermum; species Herpetospermum pedunculosum. The sequence goes on from CM051522.1 coordinate 29,360,391, forward strand.
ACCTTGAAAATGAAGAATGAGTTCTCTATTTATAGAGTTCTCATGGACTTGGTGGGCTTGGGCCTGGATCCAATGGGCTTGGGCTTGGATCCAATGGGCTTTTGGGCTTTAGGCCAAATTGCCATTTAAATAGATTTCTGGCCCGATTCGATTTTGAGCCCAATTGAGCTATGATCGAATTTGCTCGGCTAAGTTTATTTGATCCGCCGACAATGATGAAGACACGTGGCGACCGCTGATTGGCCGAAATTTCTCGGTCAACAGTAATGATAAAGAAAGTTATTATATTATGTTTGGTATTCAATGAAATTCAACTTAAAAAATGGATGCATGGGATATCAAACCATGTTCCTCTCACTGGCCAAGTAGGCACTCTACCGTTTGAGCTACATCCACACATATTGTTAAATTGACTATTAATCTAAAAAACTGTACCAGTTAAGTGAGTGCTACCACCATATTTTTTCGCTTAGATTTTTTTTTTAAACATGTTTTTGCTTTTTGACAAAAGAAATGGTACTCGTAGGGTGAGGTATCCATCCGATACAATAATAAAATAAGGGAGAATGTAGGGCCCAACCAGGTTCGAACTGGTGACCTCTTGATCTGCAGTCAAATGCTCTACCACTGAGCTATGGACCCACATTTCATTTCAAAATATTTACTATTTTATTTGTTCATTTTGTAATGTAAAAAGTATTCTTTATAATCTAGTTGAAAATATATCCAAATCAACTTAGTGAGAGTTACTCGTTTCTATGAGTTCATAGTGGTATTTACTCTCTCACAATTGTGAATGTTAAGAGTGCTTGGTGATAAACTTATATGACAACATATATATACTTGGTGAATTAGATGAAAATTAGAGGAGAAAAATATCATCTACGAGAAGAAAACTTAAAATTTATACAAATTGATTTGATTACTTAAGTATTTTAGATTTATTAACAACGTGTTTGTTTTGAGTATATGATTAATAATGGTATAAAACTTCTTAAAACTGTCACGCCCGCATTTACATGTACGTATATTTATCTGAGGAATTGAATTCTAGTGTCCAAAATATACATACATGCATATTTATTCTCGTGCTTGAAATTTAGCCTCCATGTTTTAGCCCTATCACAAAGAATTGTATTTCAACAATTCAATCAGTTCACTTGTATGAAATTATGAATTATGATAATCTCACGAAAAATCACATTATTAGTTGATGAACTCAAACACAAGGGTATTTTACCCCTATATTCAAGTATTAAAATGGATGTACTGTAATTATTATTGTGCTTAAGCGATCATAAAGATGCAACAATACGAATATCATATGATTATCATTTTTAGTCATGCTCTTGTTTTGTAGAAAACTATCAAACAAACTCGGATGCGGCCTCAAAGTGTCATTTCAATACTTCGAGGAATCTGCAAGTCAAAACTACTCGAGAAAAACTTTCACCAAAGCAAACTCTAATCTGCTTTATGTCCATAAGTATAACAAACCTTGGAGATGCGGGATATCGATCCCCGTACCTCTCGCATGCTAAGCGAGCGCTCTACCATCTGAGCTACATCCCCTTGCATGTTTTAAAAACAAGGTTTGATTTCAATTAACTGGCGTTTCTATTCTTTTTATTGATAAAGAATTTTTTTTCGTTTGTAATGATAAAGAAAGTTATTATATTATGTTTGGTATGCAATGAAATTCAACTTAAAAGATGGATGCATGGGATATCAAACCATGTTCCTCTCACTTTCCAAGTAGGCACTCTACCGTTTGAGCTACATCCACACATATTGTTAAATTGACTCTAATTGCATTAAAGATGTTCTTTTTATTGTCATATATGTTTATTCTTTTCTTCATGGTGAGGTAAACATTAAAAATAATGGAGATGTAGATTATTAATCTAAAAAACTGTACCAGTTAAGTGAGTGCTACCACCATATTTTTTCGCTTAGATTTTTTTTTTAAACATGTTTTTGCTTTTTGACAAAAGAAATGGTACTCGTAGGGTGAGGTATCCATCCGATACAATAATAAAATAATGGAAAATGTAGGGCCCAACCAGGTTCGAACTGGTGACCTCTTGATCTACAGTCAAATGCTCTACCACTGAGCTATGGACCCACATTTTATTTCAAAATATTTACTATTTTATTTGTTCATTTTGTAATGTAAAAAGTATTCTTTATAATCTAGTTGAAAATATATCCAAATCAACTTACTGAGAGTTACTCGTTTCTATGAGTTCATAGTGGTATTTACTCTCTCACAATTGTGAATGTTAAGAGTGCTTGGTGATAAACTTATATGACAACATATATATACTTGGTGAATTAGATGAAAATTAGAGGAGAAAAATATCATCTACGAGAAGAAAACTTCAAATTTAGACAAATTGATTTGATTACTTAAGTATTTTAGATTTATTAACAACGTGTTTGTTTTGAGTATATGATTAATAATGGTATAAAACTTCTTAAAATTCTCACGCCCGCATTTACATATACGTATATTTATCCGAGGAATTGAATTCTAGTGTCCAAAATATACATACACGCATATTTCTTCTTTCAATTCTCACGCCTGCATTTACATATACGTATATTTATCTGAGGAATTGAATTCTAGTGTCCAAAATATACATACATGCATATTTATTCTCGTACTTGAAATTTAGCCTCCATGTTTTAGGCCTATCACAAAGAATTGTATTTCAACAATTCAAACAGTTCAATTGTATGAAATTATGAATTATTATAATCTCACGAAAAATCACATTATTAGTTGATGAACTCATACACAAGGGTATTTTACACCTATATTCAAGTTTATTCCTTAATTAAAATGGATGTACTGTAATTATTATTGTGCTTAAGCGATCATAAAGATGCAACAATACGAATATCATATGATTTTCATTTTTAGTCATGCTATGTTATTAGACTTGTTTAAGGGTAATAATAATTTTTGGTAGGAATGAAAAAAATTTCTTGTTTTGTAGAAAACTATCAAACAAACTCGGATGCGGCCTCAAAGTGTCATTTCACTACCTCCAGGAATCTGCAAGTCAAAACTACTCGAACAAAACATTCACTAAAGCAAACTCCAATCTGCTTTATGTCAATAAGTATAACAAACCTTGGAGATGCGGGGTATCGATCCTCGTACCTCTCGCATGCTAAGCGAGCGCTCTACCATCTGAGCTACATCCCCTTGCATGTTTTAAAAACAAGGTTTGATTTCAATTAACTGGCGTTTCTATTCTTTTTATTGATAAAGAATTTTTTTTCGTTTGTAATGATAAAGAAAGTTATTATATTATGTTTGGTATGCAATGAAATTCAACTTAAAAAATGGATGCATGGGATATCAAACCATGTTCCTCTCACTTGCCAAGTAGGCACTCTACCGTTTGAGCTCCTTCCACACATATTGTTAAATTGACTCTAATTGCATTAAAGATGTTCTTTTTATTGTCATATATGTTTATTCTTTTCTTCATAGTGAGGTAAACATTAAAAATAATGGAGATGTAGATTATTAATCTAAAAAACTGTACCAGTTAAGTGAGTGCTACCACCATATTTTTTCGCTTAGATTTTTTTTTTAAACATGTTTTTGCTTTTTGACAAAAGAAATGGTTCTCGTAGGGTGAGGTATCCATCCGATACAATAGTATAATAATGAAGGGAATGTAGGGCCCAACCAGGTTCGAACTGGTGACCTCTTGCAGTCAAATGCTCTACCACTGAGCTATGGACCCACATTTCATTTCAAAATATTTACTCTTTTATTTGTTCATTTTGTAATGTAAAAAGTATTCTTTATAATCTAGTTGAAAATATATCCAAATCAACTTAGTGAGAGTTACTCGTTTCTATGAGTTCATAGTGGTATTTACTCTCTCACAATTGTGAATGTTAAGAGTGCTTGGTGATAAACTTATATGACAACATATATATACTTGGTGAATTGGATGAAAATTAGAGGAGAAAAATATCATCTACGAGAAGAAAACTTAAAATTTATACAAATTGATTTGATACTTACGTATTTTAGATTTATTAACAACGTGTTTGTTTTGAGTATATGATTAATAATGGTATAAAACTTCTTACAATTCTCACGCCCGCATTTACATATACGTATATTTATCCGAGGAATTGAATTCTAGTGTCCAAAATATACATACATGCATATTTCTTCTTACAATTCTCACGCCTCCATTTACATATAAGTATATTTATCTGAGGAATTGAATTCTAGTGTCCAAAATATTCATACATGCATATTTATTCTTGTGCTTGAAATTTAGACTCCATGTTTTAGCCCTATCACAAAGCATTATATTTCAACAATTCAAACAGTTCAATTGTATGAAATTATGAATTATGATAATCTCACGAAAAATCACATTATTAGTTGATGAACTCATACACAAGGGCCCTATATTCAAGTATTAAAATGGATGTACTGTAATTATTATTGTGCTTAAGCGATCATAAAGATGCAACAATACGAATATCATATGATTTTCATTTTTAGTCATGCTATGTTATTAGACTTGTTTAAGGGTAATAATAATTTTTGGTAGGAATGAAAAAAATTTCTTGTTTTGTAGAAAACTATCAAACAAACTCGGATGCGGCCTCAAAGTGTCATTTCACTACTTCGAGGAATCTGCAAGTCAAAACTACTCGAACAAAACTTTCACTAAAGCAAACTCCAATCTGCTTTATGTCAATAAGTATAACACACCTTGGAGATGCGAGGTATCGATCCTCGTACCTCTCGCATGCTAAGCGAGCGCTCTACCATCTGAGCTACATCCCCTTGCATATTTTAACAACAAGGTTTGATTTCAATTGAATAGCGTTTCTATTATTTTTATTGATAAAGAATTTTTTTTGTTTGTAATAATAAAGAAAGTTATTATATTATGTTTGGTATTCAATGAAATTCAACTTTAAAAATAGATGCATGGGATATCAAACCATGTTCCTCTTATTTGCCAAGTAGGCACTCTAGCGTTTGAGCTACATCCACACATATTGTTTTTTTTTTTTTTTTTTTGAGTACATTGGGGGTGGGGGGATTCGAACCACAGACCTCTTGGTCATCAAGTCATACATATGCCAGCTAAGCTATGCTCGCTTTGGCATCCACACATATTGTTAAATTGACTCTAATTGCATTAAAGATGTTCTTTTTTATTGTCATATATGTTTATTTTTTTCTTCATGGTGAGGTAAACATTAAAAGTAATGGAGATGTAGATTATTAATCTCAAAAACTATACCAGTTAAGTGAGTGCTACCACCATATTTTTTCGCTTAGATTTTTTTTTAAACATGTTTTTGCTTTTTGACAAAAGAAATGGTACTGGTAGGGTGAGGTATCCATCCTATACAATAAAAAAATAATGGAGGGAATGGAGGGCCCAACCAGGTTTGAACTGTCCTATACAATAAAAAAATAATGGAGGGAATGGAGGGCCCAACCAGGTTTGAACTAGTGATCTCTTGATCTGCAGTCAAATGCTCTACCACTGAGCTATGGACCCACATTTCATTTCAAAATATTTATCCTTTTATTTGTGCATTTTGTAATGTAAAAAGTATTCTTTATAATCTAGTTGAAAATATATCTAAATCAACTTAGTGAGAGTTACTCGTTTCTATGAGTTCATAGTGGTATTTACTCTCTCACAATTGTGAATATTAAGAGTGCTTGGTGATAAACTTATATGACAACATATATATACTTGGTGAATTGGATGAAAATTAGAGGAGAAAAATATCATCTACGAGAAGAAAACTTAAAATTTATACAAATTGATTTGATACTTAAGTATTTTAGATTTATTAACAACGTGTTTGTTTTGAGTATATGATTAATAATGGTATAAAACTTCTTACAATTCTCACGCCCGCATTTACATATACGTATATTTATCCGAGGAATTGAATTCTAGTGTCCAAAATATACATACATGCATATTTCTTCTTACAATTCTCACGCCTGCATTTACATATACGTATATTTATCTGAGGAATTGAATTCTAGGGTCCAAAATATACATACATGCATATTTATTCTCGTGCTTGAAATTTAGCCTCCATGTTTTAGCCCTATCACAAAGAATTGTATTTCAACAATTCAAACAGTTCAATTGTATGAAATGATGAATTATTATAATCTCACGAAAAATCACATTATTAGTTGATGAACTCATACACAAGGGTATTTTACCCCTATATTCAAGTATTAAAATGGATGTACTGTAATTATTATTGTGCTTAAGCGATCATAAAGATGCAACAATACGAATATCATATGATTTTCATTTTTAGTCATGCTATGTTATTAGACTTGTTTAAGGGTAATAATAATTTTTGGTAGGAATGAAAAAAATTTCTTGTTTTGTAGAAAACTATCAAACAAACTCGGATGCGGTCTCAAAGTGTCATTTCACTACTTCGAGGAATCTGCAAGTCAAAACTACTCGAACAAAACTTTCACTAAAGTAAACTTCAATCTGCTTTATGTCAATAAGTATAACAAACCTTGAATGCGGGGTATCGATCCCCGTACCTCTCGCATGCTAAGCGAACACTCTACCATCTAACTACATCCCCTTGCATGTTTTAACAACAAGGTTTGATTTCAATTAACTAGCGTTTCTATTATTTTTATTGATAAAGAATTTTTTTTTGTTTGTAATAATAAAGAAAATTATTATATTATGTTTGGTAATCAATGAAATTCAACTTAAAAAATGGATGCATGGGATATCAAACCATGTTCCTCTCATTTGCCAAGTAGGCACTCTACCGTTTGAGCTACATCCACAAATATTGTTAAATTTACTCTAATTGCATTAAAGATGTTCTTTTTATTGTCATATATGTTTATTTTTTTCTTCATGGTGAAGTAAACATTAAAAGTAATGGAGATGTAGATTATTAATCTCAAAAACTATACTAGTTAAGTGATGTCTACCACCATATTTTTTCGCTTAGATTTTTTTTTAAACATGTTTTTGCTCGTTGGCAAAAGAAATGGTACTAGTAGGGTGAGGTATCCATCCTATACAATAAAAAAAATAATGGAGGGAATGGAGGGCCCAACCAGGTTCGAACTGGTGACCTCTTGATGTGCAGTCAAATGCTCTACCCCATAGCTATGGACCCACATTTCATTTCAATATATTTACCCTTTTATTTGTACATTGTGTAAAGTAAAAAGTATTCTTTATAATCTAGTTGAAAATATATCCAAATCAACTTAGTGAGAGTTACTCGTTTCTATGAGTTCATAGTGGTATTTACTCTCTCACAATTGTTAATGTTGAGAGTGCTTGGTGATAAACTTATATGACAACATATATATACTTGGTGAATTGGATGAAAATTAGAGGAGAAAAATATCATCTACGAGAAGAAAACTTAAAATTTATACAAATTGATTTGATTACTTAAGTATTTTAAATTTATTAACAACGTGTTTGTTTTGAGTATATGATTAATAATGGTATAAAGCTTCTTACAATTCACACGCCCGCATTTACATATACGTATATTTATCCGAGGAATTGAATTCTAGTGTCCAAAATATACATACATGCATATTTCTTCTTACAATTCTCACGCCTGCATTTACATATACGTATATTTATCTGAGGAATTGAATTCTAGTGTCCAAAATATACATACATGCATATTTATTCTTGTGCTTGAAATTTAGCCTCCATGTTTTAGCCCTATCACAAAGAATTGTATTTCAACAATTCAACCAGTTCAATTGTATGAAATTATGAATTATGATAATCTCACGAAAAATCACATTATTAGTTGATGAACTCATGCACAAGGGTATTTTACCCCTATATTCAAGTATTAAAATGGATGTACTGGAATTATTATTGTGCTTAAGCGATCATAAAGATGCAAAACTATCAAACAAACTTGGATGCGGCCTCAAAGTGTCATTTCAATACTTCGAGGAATCTGCAAGTCAAAACTACACGAGAAAAACTTTCACTAAAGCAAACTCTAATCTGCTTTATGTCCATAAGTATAACAACCCTTGGAGATGCGGGATATCGATCCCCGTACCTCTCGCATGCTAAGCGAGCGCTCTACCATCTGAGCTACATCCCCTTGCATGTTTTAAAAACAAGGTTTGATTTCAATTAACTAGCGTTTCTATTCTTTTTATTGATAAAGAATTTTTTTTCGTTTGTAATGATAAAGAAAGTTATTATATTATGTTTGGTATGCAATGAAATTCAACTTAAAAAATGGATGCATGAGATATCAAACCAAGTTCCTCTCACTTGCCAAGTAGGCACTCTACCCTTTGAGCTACATCCACACATATTGTTAAATTGACTCTAATTGCATTAAAGATGTTCTTTTTATTGTCATATATGTTTATTCTTTTCTTCATGGTGAGGTAAACATTAAAAATAATGGAGTTGTAGATTATTAATCTAAAAAACTGTACCAGTTAAGTGAGTGCTACCACCATATTTTTTCGCTTAGATTTTTTTTTTAAACATGTTTTTGCTTTTTGACAAAAGAAATGGTACTCGTAGGGTGAGGTATCCATCCGATACAATAGTAAAATAATGGAGGGAATGTAGGGCCCAACCAGGTTCGAACTGGTGACCTCTTGATCTGCAGTCAAATGCTCTACCACTGAGCTATGGACCCACATTTCATTTCAATATATTTACCCTTTTATTTGTACATTGTGTAAAGTAAAAAGTATTCTTTATAATCTAGTTGAAAATATATCCAAATCAACTTAGTGAGAGTTACTCGTTTCTATGAGTTCATAGTGGTATTTACTCTCTCACAATTGTGAATGTTAAGAGTGCTTGGTGATAAACTTATATGACAACATATATATACTTGGTGAATTGGATGAAAATTAGAGGAGAAAAATATCTGTTGACCGAGAAATTTCGGCCAATCAGTGGTCGCCACGTGTCTCCATCACGACCGGGGATCAGATAGACTTGACCGAGCAAAGTCGGTCAAACTGCAATTGGGCTCGAAATCGAATCGGACCAGAAAGATTAAATGACAATTTGGCCCAAAACCCAAAAGCCCATTGGGTCCAAACCCAAACCCATTGGGCCCAAAGCCCAAGCCCATTGGATCCAGGCCCATGAAAACTCTATAAATAGAGAGTTCATTCTTCATTTTCAAGGTTCAAAAAATTTCTTCTCCTAAGAACTCAGAGAGAATTCCAAAACAGCGAAGACTCTTTGAATCCTGAAGACTGAACGTCACTTCAAAATCAAACACCTGAAGACTTCACCGCTACGCGAAGCTGAAGATTCAACCTCGAGAACAAGCTACGAAGCCCTCGAGTACGTTACATTTAAGAGAGAGAATCAGAGGATCAAATATTAGAGATTGTAATCCACTACGCACTGATAAATACAATACATCAATACAAATTCAAATTCATTTACACGTGTCGGATTTCCATTCGTCGTTCGAATTCTCGTGTGAACAGATTGGCACGTCCAGTGGGACCACTCTACCTCTCATCTCTTTCTCTCATCTCAAAGACAAGTGAAGTTATGTCGTTCAGAACTCCTTCAACAACCGTAGTCATGAACAACCGTTGCACGAGTTCTACTCCCCACGATTGTCCACATGATTTTGTCACAATTGTGAGCAGATTAATGACATCGTCAGGGGCATCTACGAGTGACAAATTTCTTGTTAGGTGTAACCCTTTGTTCGAGCTCGATTCTGACGTAGCATCCGTCATAACGACTGAAACAAATACTATGGAAGAAAGAATGACATTGGCGGGGGCATCTACAAGTGACGAATTTTGCTGTCAGGTGTAACCCTCTATTTGAGTTCGATTCTGACGTAGCATCCTCCATGATGACTGAAATAAATGTTATGGAGGAACGAATGACAGAGTCTACGCGTGAGGGGATAATCACTCAGGAAAATTTCTTGTACGATGAATTTGCTCCCTCATCTGATCAACCAAATAAGGGGTATGATCCAAATGTGATGTTTGTAATGATGGCAGACGCACGCACTAACGATGAAGCAATGGCTGAAATGGAAAAGAAATTAAATTTTCTGATGAAAGCAGTTGAAGAACGAGACCTCTAGATTGCCCACTTAAGAAATCAGATGCAAAGTCGAGAGGCTGCAGAGTCAAGTCTAACTCCTGCAGCAAGGAGGAATGACAAAGAAAAAAATGTCATCCAAGAAGACCAACCGTATCACTCAACGTCGGTCGCTTCGTTGTCTGTCCAACAACTGCAAGACATGATCACGAACACCATCCGAGCCCAATACGGTGGACCAGCCCAGAGCACCCTCTTGTATACCAAACCGTATTCCAGGAGGATCGACAACTTGAGAATGCCCATTGGGTACCAGCCGCCGAAATTTCAACAGTTCGATGGGAAGGGCAATCCTAAACAACACATTGCCCACTTCGTCGAAACGTGCGAGAACGCTGGAACTCGCGGAGACTTGTTGGTTAGGCAATTCGTCCGGACTCTGAAAGGAAATGCATTTGATTGGTACACCGACTTGGAACCCGAGACGATTGACAGTTGGCAACAGTTTGAGAGAGACTTCCTGAATCGCTTCTACAGCACGAGGCGAACAGTTAGTATGTCCGAACTCTCGCACGCTAACCAAAGAATGGGCGAGTCAGTCATCGATTTCATCAACCGTTGGAGATCGTTGAGTCTCGACTGCAAGGATCGACTCACCGAGGTGTCCGCTGTCGAAATGTGCATCGGCGGCATGCATTGGGGACTTCACTACATCCTACAAGGGATAAAGCCCCAAACATTCGAGGAATTAGCAACTCGCGCCCATGATATGGAGCTGAGTATTGCCAACAGAGGAAACAAAGACCTTTTAGTCCCCGACGTAAAGAAAATAAAGACGGAAACGAAGGGAGTTGGGAAAATCACTAAAAATGTCGTGGAAGAATCCATGGTCGTCAACACGACCCCTTTCAGATTTCCCTCAAAAGGAAATGAAAACAAGACAGAGAGAAGAAATGACGGAGGAGAGAAACGTCGCCTTACTTTAAAAGAGAAACAAGAAAAAGTCTACCCGTTTCCAAACTCTGACATTCCTGACATGTTAGAGCAACTACTGGAAACAAGATTGATTGAGTTTCCCGAGTGTAGGCGCCCGGAAGAAATGGACAAAGTCGATGATCCCAACTATTGTAAGTATCATCGAGTTATCAGTCATCCAGTGGATAAATGTTTCGTCCTAAAGGAGCTAATTCTAAGGTTAGCTAAAGAAGGAAAAATCGAGCTAGACTTAGATGAAATAGCTCAATCAAACCACGCTGCAGTAACAATGAACTCCGGCACTCAATTATGTCAAGCCTCATTTGATAAGCAAAAGGAAAGCCTGATCCAGTTTGGGACCTTTGAACCAATAATTGTTCGGTTCGGACATGAAACCCCAAAACAAATTTCTCAGGTAAAACATGAGGTCATCGGAAATGAGGATAAATGTTGGACCGTCGTGGCTCGTCAGAACATACGACGACAAAGACCCGTCCAGAAAGAAGATTGCATGTTTCGAGATGATAAACGAAACAATAAGCTTTCAAAGAAGAAAGGAAGAATCAATTCGAGGAAGCCTAAACACGAGAGAAGGGAAAACAAATATTTTTCTCAACCTCGACGACGGGTGACCTTAAAAGAATTCTTCTCAAGAAGTTTCCTTCCTATCAAGAAAGAGGAAGAAATCTTTGCAACTTCATGCTACATCAACGCAGAAGAAGTCGACGACTCAAAAGAAGTCGACCAAAGAACTTCTGTCTTCAATCGCATCAAGCCTTCAACTACTCGAACTTCGGTCTTCCAAAGGATGAGTATGGCCGCGACAAAAGAAGAAAATCCATGTCTAACTTCTACCTCCACGCGAACTTCAGCTTTCCAAAGGTTAAGTGTTTCTACATCAAAGAAAGACGGACCTTCAAAATCTGTTTTTGATCGCCTCAAAGTTACAAGTGATCAACAACAAGGAAAGGTGAAGACTGTAGAGGCAAGACTCTTCGATGAAGAAAGTAGCGACAAGAAAATTCACAGTCGTGTTCCTTCGCGCATGAAGAGGAAATTATCTATTCTCATAAATACAGAAGGCTCCTTGAAGGTGAAGAAAAATATCATTATTCTAACGAATCCTACAAACGAAGGATCTGATCAAGACCGTGATGCAGATAAGATCTGTTGAAATGTAATACTCCTTAACGTAAGAGTATAAACTACATGTTGCTCCTGGCCCGCACGAGCTTAAAAGGTGAACGGCCCACAAAAAAAAATCATTCATTCGAACTACGTTATGACTTGATCCCTTCCATTCAATGGTACGTAGGCAACTTAAAGAAAAAAAAAACTTTAAGTTCAGTCACAATAATAAAAAAAAAATCATCATGTATTGAACTACATCTCGACTTGATTTCTATTGTTCAAAGAGTACGTAGACAGATTTAAACAAGTTTTAAGTCCAATCTCTTCAAATAAAAATAAGCGTCATGACTACAGAACATGGTCGTTGCAAATCAAAGGTTTTTCATCCTTATTTAGAGTGATGCCACAAATTGAAGATGTTCAACCCTACTGGCGATGACAACGATACGTCAAATCCTATTGAACATCCCGACGCAAATTGAGGGCTTTCAACATTATCAAATGTAACACAATAATTGAAGTTACAATATGATATTAAACTTGCAGATGAATGCTACGACAAAAGCGACGAGACCTCCAAACTCGCCTCAAGTTTAAGTTCAAATTCAAGCGTTGGTCATTTCAAGTTCAAGACCAAGCGTTGCTCGCTTTAAGTTTAAGACTGGGTGTTAATCGCTTAAAATTCAACATTGAGTGTCGCCTGCTTCAAGTACAAGTTAAAAATCAAGCGTCACTCGCTTCAAGTCGAAGTTCGAATGTTCGTCGCTTCATCTCTGAATTTAAGGCTTTGTCGCCTCATCTTCAAGTTCAAAAGTCTTAGCTTCACCCAACCATAGCTTCATGGCCCTTTGAAGCTTGGGGGCTTGATCTCGTTGGTCCAATAACACCTAAGTCCTCAGCAGGACATTCTTATATCCTCGCTGGGACAGATTATTTTTCAAGGTGGGCCGAGGCAATTGCGTTAAAGGAGGCAAAGAAGGAAACTGTTGTGAATTTCATCCGAACCCACATCATTTACCGTTACGACATCCCTCACCGCATCGTGACCGATAACGGAAGACAATTCTTCAATAGTCTAATGGACAATTTATGTGAGAAATTCAAATTCAAGCAATGCAAATCATCCATGTACAACGCTCCGGCAAATGGATTGGCAGAAGCGTTCAACAAGACATTATGCAACTTGTTGAAAAAGGTGGTCTCCAAGTCAAAAAGAGACTGGCAGGAAAAGATTGGTGAGGCATTATGGGCTTACCGAACTACCCACCGCACTCCTACAGGGGTCACACCTTATTCCCTAGTCTATGGGGTTGAAGCCGTACTCCCTTTGGAAAGAGAAATCCCATCCTTAAGGATGGCGGTGCAAGAGGGGTTAACTACGGAAGAAAATGCAAGATTGCGTCTTCAAGAATTGGAAGCACTTGATGAAAGAAGATTAGATGCTTAACAGGCCTTGGAATGCTACAAAGCACGAATGACTAAGGCCTTCAACAAAAATTTGAAGTCTCGATCATTTCAAGTTGGTGATCTAGTACTTGCAGTTCGAAGACCCATTATCACAACGCGACACACGGGGAGCAAGTTCACTCCTAAATGGGACGGACCCTATGTTGTCAAAGAAGTCTACACAAATGGGGCATACAAAATTGTGGATCAAGATGGATTAAGAATTGGCCCAATCAACGGCAAATTTCTTAAGAAATTTTATGCATAAAAAAAAATGTAATACTCCGTAACGTAAGAGTATAAACTACATGTTGCTCCTGGCTCGCACGAGCTTAAAAGGTGAACGGCCCAAGTAAAAAAAAAATTTACTCTTCATGTAATTTGAACTACGTTATGACTTGATCCCTTCCATCTAAGGGTACGTAGGCAACTTAAAGAAAAAAATACATATATACTTTAAGTCCAGTCGCGCGCAATAAAAAATTATATACATTCATTCCATTCGAGCTACGTTCAAACAAGTGATCTCTTGATTTCGAAAATACGTAAGCAACAAAAAAAATAAGTTCAACAAAGCAACAAAGGAAAATTATTATTCCAAAATGAGGGAGACAAGCCAAATGGTCATAAAGAAAACATAAAGTTCTTTTACACGAGAGAAATCTAGAAGAAGATAGATAAAAAATATATATGCACATATATGCGTAAATCAAGGCGCCCACTGAAACTCTTTCAACTTCGCGCGCGAGCTCTCTAGAAGCTCGCGAACTGCAGCTACGGCTCGAGCATCGTCCTCGTCAATAATGGGGGCACATTCGAGGGCACGAATCTCTTCGCGTACACGCGAGACTTCAAGTGTCCCGCGACTCAAGACTTGCTCCCGGGCGGAGACAAAATTGGAAAGCCTCTCAAGCTTGATCTTCGCAGCTTCTATCTTCGCTTTCGCCTCTTCTATCTCCGTTTTCGTCTCTGTAACATCTAGGAGGGATCGGTCCAAATAAATCTTCTTTTCTTCCAGTTGACGATCCTTACTGTTGGAGCTTAGATTGGTTTTCCGAGTCGCGGCCACTTATTGGAGTAATCACCGATCTTGGGCTCTTCTACTAGGAGGTTAACTCCGCGTTTTAAGGGCTGATGTTCATCTTTTAAAAGAACGAGATGTTTCTCTTCAGAGACGATCTGCTCTGCAAAATACACCATGTTCCTGCAAAACAAATTCGAAAGAGTTAATAAATTCAAAACAAAGCGATAAGTATGGCGAAGGATTTAATTGAGCTATACAAACATGCGAGCATGAAGCGACTACCAAGAAAACGCAACAACAAAAAAAAGGGGAGCTATATACACCCTTAAAACAAAACAAACCGAACGACAAAAAGAAAATGACAACACATATAGCCTTCCAAAAGTGGGGAGAAATCTTAAAGCAAAAAAAAAGGGTGAGAGTGTTATGGGGGAAGCACACCAACAAAGACGGAGCACGTTCTCTAAGTAGATGCGCTCATTTCACGTAGAGTGGAAATGCCCAAACTAACGCATCTACAAAAGAGAAGTAACGCCTTCAAGTCGGCACGTTAATCTCATAGGAACGGAACGCGGCGATTCGACGCACCAACAAGGACGGAGTACGTTCTCTAAGTAGATGCGCTCATTTCACGTAGAGTGGAAATGCCCAAACTGACGCATCTACAAAAGAGAAGTAACGCCTTCAAGTCGGCACGCTAATCTCATAGGAACGGAACACGGCGATTCGACGCACCAACAAGGACAGAGTACGTTCTCTAAGTAGATGCGCTCATTTCACGTAGAGTGGAAATGCCCAAACTGACGCATCTACAAAAGAGAAGTAACGCCTTCAAGTCGGCACGCTAATCTCATAGGAACGGAACGCGGCGATTCGGCGTACCAACAAACACGGAGTACGTTCTCTAAGTAGATGCGCTCATTTCACGTAGAGTGGAAATGCCCAAACTGACGCATCTACAAAAGATAAGTAACGCCTTCAAGTCGGCACGTTAATCTCATAGGAACGGAATGCGGCGATTCGACGCACCAACAAGGACGAAGTACGTTCTCTAAGTAGATGCGCTCATTTCACGAGAGTGGAAATGCCCAAACTGACGCATTTACAAAAGAGAAGTAACGCCTTCAAGTCGGCACGTTAATCTCATAGGAAAGGAACGCGGCGATTCGACGCACCAACAAGGACGGAGTACGTTCTCTAAGTAGATGCGCTCATTTCACGTAGAGTGGAAATGCCCAAACTGACGCATCTACAAAAGAGAAGTAACGCCTTCAAGTCGGTACGTTAATCTCATAGGAACGGAACGCGGCAATTCGACGCACCAACAAGGACAGAGTACGTTCTCTAAGTAGATGCGCTCATTTCACGTAGAGTGGAAATGCTCAAACTGACGCATCTACAAAAGAGAAGTAACGCCTTCAAGTCGGCACGCTAATCTCATAGGAACGGAACGCGGCGATTCGACGCACCAACAAGGACGGAGTACGTTCTCTAAGTAGATGCACTCATTTCACGTAGAGCGGAAATGCCCAAACTGACGCGTCTACAAAAGAGAAGTAACGCCTTCAAGTCGGCACGCCAATCTCATAGGAACGGAACGCGGCGATCCGACGCACCAACAAGGACGGAGTACGTTCTCTAAGTAGATGCGCTCATTTCACGTAGAGTGGAAATGCCCAAACTGACGCATCTACAAAAGAGAAGTAACGTCTTTAAATCAGTACGTCGATCCCACCAGAACAGAACAGAACACCTCGACGCACAACCTAGGACGGAATACGTTCCCTAAGCAGACGTGCATCTGCATAAGAGAAGTAACGCCCGTAAATTGTTACGCCGAGGCCACGAGAACAGAAAAGAACAACTCGACGCACAACCTAGGACGGAATACGTTCCCTAAACAGACGTGCATCTGCATAAGAGAAGTAACGCCCGTAAATTGTTACGCCGAGGCCACGAGAACCGAACAGAACAACTCGACGCACAACCTAGGACGGAATACGTTCCCTAAACAGACGTGCATCTGCATAAGAGAAGTAACGCCCGTAAATTGTTACGCCGAGGCCACGAGAACCGAACAGAACAACTCGACTCACAACCTAGGACGGAATACGTTCCCGAAACAGACGTGCATCTGCATAAGAGAAGTAACGCCCGTAAATTGTTACGCCGAGGCCACGAGAACCGAACAAAACAACTCGACGCACAACCTAGGACGGAATACGTTCCCTAAGCAGACGTGCATCTGCATAAGAGAAGTAACGCCCGTAAATTGTTACGCCGAGGCCACGAGAACAGAACAGAACGACTCGACGCACAACCTAGGACGGAATACGTTCCCCAAACAGACGTACATCTGCATAGGAGAAGTAACGCCCGTAGATTGTTACGTCGAGGCCACGGGAACCGAACAGAACGACGCGACGCACAACCTAGGACGGAGTACGTTCCCTAAACAGACGTGCATCTGCATAGGAGAAGTAACGCCCTTAGATTGTTACGTCGAGGCCACGGGAGCTGAACACGACGATTTGGTGTACCAACAAGGATGAAGTACGTTCCCCAAGCAAACACTCCGATCTCACACAAAGTAAGAACCGAAGCCTCTACAAAGAAGAAGTAACGCCCAAATCAGTACGCCAAATCCTGAATCGGCGGTAAAAGAAGTGACACACCTACAAAAAAAAAAGTCGCAACGTTCCCCCATTTGGAATAAACAAATTAAAATCGGAAAGTGAGTAAATTTCAAATCAAGGTGTGTATATATATAATAAAATAATATATTCATAAAATGCCAAATTCAAAATCATTTAACTAATTTTAAATTTCCTAACCCCCAATTCCCAAATTACTTTAATGTATTTATAAAATCTCAATTTCAAAATTAAAATAACTAATTCTAATTCTTAATTTCATTAAAAAAAAAAAAGGGTAAAAATTAAAATTTTAAATTCTCAAATCACTTAACTAATTTTAAAAGCCTTAATTTAAAATTAAAAAAAAAAAATTGCTTTTTAATCACAAAATCCCAAATCACGTAACTAATTTTAAAAGCCTTAATTTCAAATTAAAATTTATTTTTATTGGGTTTTTAATCACAAAATCTCAAATCACTTAACTAGTTTTAAAAAAAAGCCTTAATTTCAAATTAAAATTTATTTTTTATTGGGTTTTTTAATCACAAAATCTCAAATCACTTAACTAATTTTAAAAGTCTTAATTTCAAATTTAAAATTTATTTTTTATTGGCTTTTTAATCACAAAATCCCAAATCACTTAACTAATTTTAAAAGCCTTAATTTCAAATTAAAATTTATTTTTATCAATCATAGCCAACAAAATAACAAAGCCCAATCTTGCATAAAATAAATCTGATTTATCAATCAGAGCCAACAAAATAACAAAATGCAAAATATTACAGGTCATCATAAATACATAAATATACAACAATAAATTACAGCCCATAAAAAAATTACATAAATAAATTACAGCCCATAAATAAATTACATTAAATTACACAAATTACATTTACATACATTAAACTACAACCCATAAATTGCATATAAATCAGATTTATTTTATGATGACCTGTAATATTTTGCATTTTGTTATTTTGTTGGCTCTACCGTTTGAGCTACATCCACACATATTGTTAAATTGACTCTAATTGCATTAAAGATGTTCTTTTTTATTGTCATATATGTTTATTCTTTTCTTCATGGTGAGGTAAACATTAAAAGTAATGGAGATGTAGATTATTAATCTCAAAAACTATACCAGTTAAGTGAGTGCTACCACCATATTTTTTCGCTTAGATTTTTTATTAAACATGTTTTTGCTTTTTTACAAAAGAAATGGTACTAGGGCCCAACCAGGTTTGAACTGGTGACCTCTTGATCTGCAGTCAAATGCTCTACCACTGAGCTATGGACCCACATATCATTTCAAAATATTTACCCTTTTATTTGTGCATTTTGTAATGTAAAACGTATTCTTTATAATCTAGTTGAAAATATATCTAAATCAACTTAGTGAGAGTTACTCGTTTCTATGAGTTCATAGTGGTATTTACTCTCTCACAGTTGTGAATGTTAAGAGTGCTTGGTGATAAACTTATATGACAACATATATATACTTGGTGAATTGGATGAAAATTAGAGGAGAAAAATATCATCTACGAGAAGAAAACTTAAAATTTATACAAATTGATTTGATTACTTAAGTATTTTAGATTTATTAACAACGTGTTTGTTTTGAGTATATGATTAATAATGGTATAAAACTTCTTAAAATTCTCACTCCCGCATTTACATATATTTATCCGAGGTATTGAATTCTAGTGTCCAAAATATACATACATGCATATTTCTTCTTACAATTCTCACGCCTGCATTTACATATACGTATATTTATCTGAGAAATTGAATTCTAGTGTCCAAAATATACATACATGCATATTTATTCTTGTGCTTGAAATTTAGACTCCATGTTTTAGCCCTATCACAAAGCATTATATTTCAACAATTCAAGCAGTTCAATTGTATGAAATTATGAATTATGATAATCTCACGAAAAATAACATTATTAGTTGATGAACTCATACACATGAGTATTTTACCCCTATATTCAAGTTTATTCCTTGATTAAAATGGATGTACTGTAATTATTATTGTGCTTAAGGGATCATAAAGATGCAACAATACGAATATCATATGATTTTCATTTTTAGTCATGCTATGTTATTAGACCTGTTTAAGGGTAATAATAATTTTTGGTAGGAATGAAAAATATTTCTTGTTTTGTAGAAAACTATCAAACAAACTTGTATGCGGCCTCAAAGTGTCATTTCACTACTTCGAGGAATCTGCAAGCAAACTCCAATCTGCTTTATGTCAATAAGTATAACAAACCTTTGAGATGCGGGGTATCGATCCCTGTACCTCTCGCATGTTAAGCGAGCGCTCTGCCATCTGAGCTACTTCCCCTTGCATGTTTTAACAACAAGGTTTGATTTCATTAAACTAGCGTTTCTATTATTTTTATTGATAAATAATATTTTTTTGTTTGTAATAATAAAGAAAGTTATTATATTATGTTTGGTATTCAATGAAATTCAACTTAAAAAAATGGATGCATGGGATATCAAACTATGTTCCTCTCATTTGCAAAGTAGGCACTCTACCGTTTGAGCTACATCCACACATATTGTTAAATTGACTCTAATTGCATTAAATATGTTCTTTTTATTGTCATATATGTTTATTCTTTTCTTCATGGTGAGGTAAACATTAAAAATAATGGAGATGTAGATTATTAATCTAAAAAACTATACCAGTTAAGTGAGTGCTACCACCATATTTTTTCGCTTAGATTTTTTTTTTAAACATGTTTTTGCTTGTTGACAAAAGAAATGGTACTCGTAGGGTGAGTTATCCATCATATACAATAAAAATTAATGGAGGGAATGCAGGGCCCAACCAGGTTCAAACTGATGACCTCTTGATCTGCAGTCAAATGCTCTACCACTGAGCTATGGACCCACATTTCATTTCAAAATATTTACTCTTTTATTTGTTCATTTTGTAATGTAAAAAGTATTCTTTATAATCTAGTTGAAAATATATCCAAATCAACTTAGTGAGAGTTACTCGTTTCTATGAGTTCATGGTGGTATTTACTCTCTCACAATTGTGAATGTTAAGAGTGCTTGGTGATAAACTTATATGACAACATATATATACTTGGTGAATTAGATGAAAATTAGAGGCGAAAAATATCATCTAGGAGAAGAAAACTTAAAATTTATACAAATTGATTTGATTACTTAAGTATTTTAGATTTATTAACAACGTGTTTGTTTTGAGTATATGATTAATAATGGTATAAAACTTCTTAAAATTCTCACGCCCGCATTTACATATACGTACATTTATCCGAGGAATTGAATTCTAGTGTCCAAAATATACATACATGCATATTTCTTCTTACAATTCTCACGCCCGCATTTACATATACGTATATTTATCTGAGGAATTGAATTCTAGTGTCCAAAATATACATACATGCATATTTATTCTCGTGCTTGAAATTTGACTCCATGTTTTAGCCCTATCACAAAGCATTATATTTCAACAATTCAAACAGTTCAATTGTATGAAATTATGAATTATGATAATCTCACGAAAAATCACATTATTAGTTGATGAACTCAAACACATGAGTATTTTACCCCTATATTCAAGTTTATTCCTTGATTAAAATGGATGTACTGTAATTATTATTGTGCTTAAACGATCATAAAGATGCAACAATACGAATATCATATGATTTTCATTTTTAGTCATGCTATGTTATTAGACCTGTTGAAGGGTAATAATAATTTTTTGTAGGAATGAAAAATATTTCTTGTTTTGTAGAAAACTATCAAACAAACTCGGATGCGGCCTCAAAGTGTCATTTCACTACTTCGAGAAATCTGCAAGTCAAAACTACTCGAACAAAACTTTCACTAAAGCAAACTCCAATCTGCTTTATGTCAATAAGTATAACAAACCTTTGAGATGTGGGGTATTGATCCTTGTACCTCTCGCATGCTAAGCGAGCGCTCCACCATCTGAGCTACATCCCCTTGCATGTTTTAACAACAATGTTTGATTTCAATTAACTAGCGTTTCTATTATTTTTATTGATAAAGATTTTTTTTTGTTTGTAATAATAAAGAAAGTTATTATATTATGTTTGGTATTCAATGAAATTCAACTTAAAAAATGGATGCATGGGATATCAAACTATGTTCCTCTCATTTGCAAAGTAGGCATTCTACCGTTTGAGCTACATCCACACATATTGTTAAATTGACTCTAATTGCATTAAATATGTTCTTTTTATTGTCATATATGTTTATTCTTTTCTTCATGGTGAGGTAAACATTAAAAATAATGGAGATGTAGATTATTAATCTAAAAAACTATACCAGTTAAGTGAGTTCTACCACCATATTTTTTCGCTTAGATTTTTTTTTTAAACATGTTTTTGCTTGTTGACAAAAGAAATGGTACTCGTAGGGTGAGGTATCCATCCTATACAATAAAAAAATAATGGAGGGAATGGAGGGCCCAACCAGGTTCGAACTGGTGACCTCTTGATCTGCAGTCAAATGCTCTACCACTAAGCTATGGACCCACATTTCATTTCAAAATATTTACTCTTTTATTATTGCATTTTGTAATGTAAAAAGTAATCTTTATAATCTAGTTGAAAATATATTCAAATCAACTTAGTGAGAGTTACTCGTTTCTATGAGTTCATAGTGGTATTTACTTTCTCACAATTGTGAATGTTAAGAGTGCTTGGTGATAAACTTATATGACAAAATATATATACTTGGTGAATTGGATGAAAATTAGAGGAGAAAAATATCATCTACGAGAAGAAAACTTAAAATTTATACAAATTGATTTGATTACTTCAGTATTTTAGATTTTTAACAACGTGTTTGTTTTGAGTATATGATTAATAATGGTATAAAACTTCTTAAAATTCTCACGCCGCATTTACATATACTTATATTAATCCGAGGAATTGAATTCTAGTGTCCAAAATATACATACCTGCATATTTCTTCTTTCAATTCCCACGCCCGCATTTACATATACGTATATTTATCTGAGGAATTGAATTCTAGTGTCCAAAATATACATACATGCATATTTATTCTCGTGCTTGAAATTTAGCCTCCATGTTCATATGATTTTCATTTTTAGTCATGCTATGTTATTAGACTTGTTTAAGGGTAATAATAATTTTTTGTAGGAATGAAACAAATTTCTTGTTTTGTAGAAAACTATCAAACAAACTCGGATGCGGCCTCAGAGTGTCATTTCATTACTTCGAGGAATCTGCAAGTCAAAACTACTCGAGCAACACTTTCACTAAAGCAAACTCCAATCTGCTTTATGTCAATAAGAATAACAAACCTTGGAGATGCGGGGTATCGATCCCCGTACCTCTTGCATGCTAAGCGAGCGCTCTACCATCTGAGCTACATCCCCTTGCATGTTTTAAAAACAAGGTTTGTTTTCAATTAACTAGCGTTTCTATTCTTTTTATTGATAAAGAATTTTTTTTTTGTTTGTAATGATAAAGAAAGTTATTATATTATGTTTGGTATTCAATGAAATTCAACTTAAAAAATGGATGCATGGGATATCAAACCATGTTCCTCTCACTGGCCAAGTAGGCACTCTACCGTTTGAGCTACATCCACACATATTGTTAAATTGACTCTAATTGCATTAAAGATGTTCTTTTTATTGTTATATATGTTTATTCTTTTCTTCATTGTGAGGTAAACATTAAAAATAATGGAGATGTAGATTATTAATCTAAAAAACTATACCAGTTAAGTGAGTGCTACCACCATATTTTTTTCGCTTAGATTTTTTTTTTTAAACATGTTTTTGCTTGTTGACAAAAGAAATTGTACTCGTTGGGTGAGGTATCCATTAAAATTTATACAAATTGATTTGATTACTTAAGTATTTTATATTTATTAACAACGTGTTTGTTTTGAGTATATGATTAATAATGGTATAAAACTTCTTACAATTCTCACGCCCGCATTTACATATATTTATCCAAGGAATTGAATTCTAGTGTCCAAAATATACATACATGCATATTTATTCTCGTGCTTGAAATTTAGCCTCCATGTTTTAGCCCTATCACAAAGAATTGTATTTCAACAATTCAAACAGTTCAATAATGGAGTGAATGCAGGGCCCAACCAGGTTCGAACGGGTGACCTCTTGATCTGCAGTCAAATGCTCTACCACTGAGCTATGGACCCACATTTCATTTCAAAATATTTACTCTTTGATTTGGGCATTTTGTAATGTAAAAAGTATTCTTTATAATCTAGTTAAAAATATATCCAAATCAACTTAGTGAGATTTACTCGTTTCTATGAGTTCATAGTGGTATTTACTCTCTCACAATTGTGAATGTTAAGAGTGTTTGGTGATAAACTTATATGACAACATATATATACTTGGTGAATTGGATGAAAATTAGAGGAGAAAAATATCATCTACGAGAAGAAAACTTAAAATTTATACAAATTGATTTGATTACTTAAGTATTTTAGATTTAAACTTGTTTAAGGGTTATTAGACTTGTTTAAGGGTAATAAAAGGCTCCCTTGGCGTCAGAAATTCAAGAGGAAGAAGAGAAGATCCCTCTTCTCTTCCGATTGAGTTCTTGTCCAAGACAAGTCATTCTTCTCCTTCAACCGAGGCGAAACGTGGACAAGAGAACCTTCACTTACTCTATTGTTTTATTGTATTTACTGTTTTTGGATTGATTTTTGTTTTGCTATTCGAACTATTGATGTATTTGCTTATCATGAGTAATCAATTAGTTTTGTTGAGTTCTTCTAAATTCATGAGTAGCTAGTATTATAAAGGTTTGCTAGGACGAATCCATAGGGA
Source organism: Herpetospermum pedunculosum (assembly GCA_028017165.1). Taxonomy (NCBI): domain Eukaryota; kingdom Viridiplantae; phylum Streptophyta; class Magnoliopsida; order Cucurbitales; family Cucurbitaceae; genus Herpetospermum; species Herpetospermum pedunculosum. The sequence continues at coordinate 29,384,567 of CM051522.1, forward strand.
ATAAAGATGTGATTTCAGCATATAAATAATCATGCATGCATTGAATAAGTGTGAACTTCATCCCATGGACATTTTCGATCGACCATCCATTTTGTTCTAAAGAGTTCCTAACCTCCGGAAGGAGTAAGATCTCAGAGTCACTCATGCATGTTAGCCTTTTACGGTAAATAGAGAGTGGTCTAGGAATAGGCACTTTCCTAACACGTTTGATAGCATGGACATAAAAATAGGTTTTTAACCTTACGTGGATATGAGTAATTTAAGAATCTAAAGCATACAATCGGAAGATGTATGAGATCTAGCTAAAACAATGCACATAATGTTAATTTGTTGTTGAATGATCATGGTTTCTGCCTATGGAGGACTCTTAGCCAACCTTGCTGTCTTTATCTTAGCTTTTACTTGTTGTTAATCTGTTGCTAGTTTATTGCGAAAGTTTTGCGAGATCCGCAATACTATTTTTCTATTCTGTGAGTTAGTTAGCCTATTTTCTTGGATTGTAGTTTCCTTAGTTTATTTTGCATTACTGTAACTTTGCGTTTTCTTTGCGTCCTTTACAATCTTGTGTCTCGAATTAATCCCCATATCATCCCTGGTTACCTTGTCTAATTTAACACGCATAAAATCGGCATTCACTCAACCTAGTCTCTGTGGGAAACAATATAAAATATACTTATCACTTGCTGCAGACCGTGTATACTTGCATGGTTATTTGCTTAATTTAATCAATATATAACCCCATTGAGCAAATCAACATGTATACTTGCATGGTTTTGTGCTCATTTTAATCAACTTTATAACCCTACTGAGCAAGCAACTAGTTTTTGATGGAGCGCATGTAGCGCAGCGGAAGCGAGACGGATCAATGACACTCTAATTTCATCAATTTAGCTAAATAAGAAACATGCACAAAGCTTTGAAATAAAAAGAATTAGAACACATACCTCTTGTAGTTCTAAAGAGTTCTCTTCCAATGCTCGAATCTCCTCACGAACCCTTCGAAGCTTCCCTCGAACTCCTCGAGAACCACCTCTGGTAGTCCCGCTATCCTCGGGCCGAGCAACGGAGTGGTGGGACTCCTTTATGAAATAAAAAATTTGGAAGAAAAGATGGGAAGATGAAAGTGATGAGGATTTTGTGAGAAATAATCTAACACTTAGCTTTCTAATTTCTCAAGTAACATGAACTCTTCATGCTCATCCAAATATTCAAACTCTTTGAAAATTCATCAACTTCAAACCATTTGAACTTCATCGAAATTTATAGGCAATTCACATGCAACAAAGTCTTTGCTTAGCATGACACCTCAAATTGGATGGATTAGTCTTCAACCAAGTGTTCCAAAATTGATGAGTTTATGCATGTTGTTGGTGATTCACAATCCACTTCACAACTTGGATAAATCCACTCAACTTTGACAACTCAACTTTGACTTGGATAATCCCACTTGTAATATTTTTGTCATTTTAAAATTAATTCATAATTAATTTTAATAAGCAAAATAAATTATAATTAATTAAACTTTTTAATTAATTAATATTAATATTTAATTCAATATCAAATATTAATTAAATATCAAGACTAATCCCGATTTCTTAAACTGAATCATCACACATGAATCTCTATTCATGTTTTAGACCGATCTCATATTTAAATCATATTTAAATATGTCCATCATTCTTCCAAAACCGAATTTGAATAAATTCAAATTCTTTTTCTCGCATATTGTTACACGACTTAATGCGAGCTAGCCAGGAGAACCTAAAGAACCTACAGATCATGAGCTCCGACGATACGAGATTAACCGACCAAACTCTTTAGCCAAGCTAACCAACATTCGTTAACCCCCGGAGACTCCACTAAAGTCCAAGGGTTGCACTCTCCTCACCGTAGATATATTTTTGTCCTCTTGATATAACCATCATCAGTAAGTCGATCCTTCACAGGTCGTTCGTAATTACAGTTGGGTCAAAATAACCGTTTTACCCTCGTAATTACATCTTGTTCCTTAAGTCCCACTGATCCTCTAATGAACTATTGGTTTGTGGTCCAACCACCAAACCGATTGGTATGTGATCTGATCACTATACCAAGTCCCTCTCGGGCCAATGAGAGGGTGGGATCCCTAGTTCAAGACCCGGAGTCAGCACTTAAGGGAAGTACCTCTCTACTAATCCCTAAAGGCGGGTAGGAGTGAATTCCATCTCGCAGGACTATGTTCCCAGCTACCTACCCGGTCTTATCCCGAAGATGGTAGGCTTATTTAGTCGGCGATCTCGGGCCACTCTCACCCATACAAGTCAAAGGATAAGCCCGAATAAACAGGAGTTCATAGCGTGCTCAGGATTCAGATCGAGTTACCTAGGTCATCATATGAAAAAAGTCGGTCTTTAAAGTAAACGGAGTTGTAAAGAAAGAGTGACTTTATTTCGGGGTTCAGTCTTATGCAAACTCATTGCATAGGACGCCCCCACTCACATGTCTCCACATGAATGATTTCGGATCACATCGTTTGTACTATGCAAAGCGGGTCGCGTCCAATAGTGTCCCCAGGATAAGGTACCCAGCCTTATCCCTATACTATAGACCGTTCTGGCTATTACTTGAACTTGATCCACAATCATGTCACACATGAAGTTCAAGTATACAACCTATAGCCATGAGTTCTTTGTTTATCGGAGTTAGGTTAAAAGTAAAAATAATTCACTTTATTCAATAACAACTTTACTGAATAAATCTCAATAACAACTTTATTGCAAAATAGAATATACATTTAGTTTACAAACCACGAGTTTTAGGACATAAAACCCAACAAACTCCCACTTGGACTAAAACGTCAGTGGAGTATTATATGTTGGATGAGAAAAACTGGAATATCAAATACATCCATGGTTTTTCTCCCACTATCCTACTGTACAGCTCGCAGTCCTAGACTCACTAGGTGCCCCTCGAACACTTTAGTCGTGAGGGACTTTGTAAACAAATCAACATTAATGTGCTCTGAGGCATACTACGTGACAATCACGTCTCCTCATAGCACTATCTCTCTAATGAGATGATATGTCCGCTCAATGTGCTTTCCACGCTTATGACTTCTTGGTTCTCTGGAATTTTCCACAGCACCAGTATTATCACAATAAAGTGTGATAGGCAAATTCATATTTGGAACAACTTCCAAATCCGTCAAGAACTTCCTAAGCCATACAACCTCTTTCGCAGCTTCGCAAGCCGCGACATACTCAGCTTCCATGGTGGAGTCAGCAATTCAACCTTGCTTTATACTCCTCCATACTATTGCCCCTCCGTTAAGAGTGAACACTGATCCCGATGTGGATTTCCTCGGATCCTTATCGGTTTGAAAATCAGAGTCAGTGTATCCTGTAAGGATCAAATCCTTCGCGCCATACACGAGCACATAGTCCCTCGTTCTCCGAAGATACTTGAGGATGTGTTTAACGGCAGTCCAATGATTGTATCCTGGATTGGACTGATACCTACTGACAATTTCCACTACATAGCATATGTCGGGTCGTGTACATAACATGGCGTACATCGGACTACCGACTACTGATGCATAGGGAATTCGTCTCACATCCTCAACTTCTTGAGGTGTCTTAGTGTTGGGTTTTATGTCCTAAAACTGGTAGTTTGTAAACTGTTTGAATGTATATATTCTATTTCAATAAAGTTGTTATTGAATTTTAGTGAATTGTGTTTGTATTAACCTATACCAATAACTAACACCCTTGGCCATAGTGTGAGTACTTGAACTTCATGTGTGACATGAATGTGGATCAAGTTCAAGTAGATAGCCAAAATGGTCTATAGTATAGGGATAAGGCTGGGTACCTTATCTTGGGGACATTATTGGACGCGACTCACTTTGTATAGTACAAAACGATGTGATTCGAATCGTTTCATGTAGAGACATGTGAGTGAGGGCGTCCAATGCAATGAGTTTGCACAAGACCGAACCAAAAAAATAAAATCGCTCTTTCTTTATAACACCGTTTACTGTAAAGACCGTTTTTATTTCATTTGATGACTTAGGTAACTCGATCTCAATCCTGAGCTCACTATGAACTCCTTTTTATTCAATATCAATTAAATAATATGATTAAGCCTGGTTTTCCGAAAACCGACTTTTCACATATGAATCCAATTCATATTGTAGACCAATCTCATATTTAAATCATATTTAAATATGTCTATATTCTTCCACAAACCCGAATTTGAACGATTCAAATTCTTTTCTTTTCTTTTATATTGTTTCACGGCTTTATCCACGCTAGCCAGGAGAACCGTAAGGACCTACAGATCATGAGCTCCAACGATACGAGATTATCCGGTCAAAACTCTTTCAACCGAACTAACCAACATTCGTTAACCCTCGGAGACTCCACTAAAGTCCAAGGGCTGCTCTCTCCTCACTGTAGATATATTGTGTCGTCTTGATATAACTATCATCAGTAAGTCGATCCTTCACAGGTCGTTCGTAATCACAACGGGTCATTTATACCGTTTAACCCTTGTATTATATCTTGTTCAAAGTACCACTGACACCTCTAATGAACAATTGATTTGTGGTCCAACCATCAAATCAGATTCCTCCCTGATCAGGAGAGGATGGGCCCATTGTTCAAGACCTGGAGTCAGCACTTAAGGGAACAACCTCTCTACTAACCTTAAAACGGGTAGGAGTGAATTCCATCTCGCACAACTATGTCCCCAACCACTTATTCGATCTTATCCCCAAGATGGTAGGCTTATTGAGTCGGCGATCTGGCCACTCTCACCCGTACAAGTCAAAGGATAAGGTTGAATAAACAGGAGTTCATAGTGAGCTCAGGATTGAGATCGAGTTACCTAAGTCATCATATGAAAAAACCGGTCTTTATAGTAAACGGTGTTATAAAGAAAGAGCGATTTTATTTTTTGGTTCGGTCTTGTGCAAACTCATTGCACAGGACGCCCTCACTCACATGTCTCTACATGAAACGATTCGAATCACATCGTTTTGTACTATACAAAGTGAGCCGCGTCCAATAGTGTCCCCAGGATAAGGTACCCAGCCTTATCCCTATACTATAGACCATTTTGGCTGTCTATTTGAACTTGATCCACATTCATGTCACACATGAAGTTCAAGTACTCACACTATCGCCATGGGTGTTAGTTATTGGTATAGGTTAATACAAACACAATTCACTAAAATACAATAACAACTTTATTGAAATAGAATATATACATTCAAACAGTTTACAAACTACGAGTTTTAGGACATAAAACCCAACAAACTCCCACTTGGACTAAAACGTCAGTGAAGTACATGCTGGTCGAGAGAACTAGAATATCAAATATCTAAAGTTTCTCCCACTGTCCTACTGAGCAGCTCGCAGCCCTAGACTTTTTACGTGTCTCTCAAACACTTTAGCCGTGAGAGACTTAGTAAACGGATCAGCAATGTTGTGCTCCGAGGCTACCTGTGTGACGATCACATCTCCTCGTTGCACTATCTCCCTGATGAGATGATACTTCCGCTCAATATGCTTTCCACGCTTATGGCTTCTAGGTTCTTTAGAATTTGCCAATGCACCGCTGTTATCACAATAAAGGGTGATTGGCAAGTTCATATTTGGAACAATTTCCAAATCTGTCAAGAACTTCCTAAGCCATACAGCTTCCTTCGCTGCTTCGCAAGCTGCGACATACTCAGCTTCCATGGTGGAGTCAGCAATACAACCTTGCTTTATACTCCTCCATACTATTGCTCCTCCGTTAAGAGTGAACATTGATCCTGATGTAGATTTCCTGGAATCTATATCAGTCTGAAAATCAGAATCAGTGTATCCTGCAAGAATCAAATCCTTCGCGCCATACACAAGTACATAGTCTCTCGTTCTCCTAAGTTACTTGAGGACGTGTTTAATGGCTGTCCAGTCATCATATCCTGGATTGGACTGGAACCTACTGACAATTCCTACTGCATAGCAGATGTCGGGTCTTGTACACAACATAGCGTACATGAGACTACCAACTGCAGATGCATAGGGAATTCGTCTCATATCCTCAACCTCTTGAGGTGTCTTAAGAGACTGTTCCTTAGACAAGTGAATTCCATGCCTAAAAGGCAGCGAACCTTTCTTGGAATTCTGCATCGAATATCTTGACAACACCTTGTCAATATAAGATGCTTGAGACAGCGCTAGCACTTTGTTCTTACGATTCCTTATGATCTGAATCCCTAGAACAAACTGAGCCTCTCCCAAATCTTTCATTTGGAATTGGGTCGCTAGCCAATTCTTAACGCCAGTTAGGAACCCTACATCATTCCCAATGAGTAGTATATCGTCTACGTACAAGACTAAGAAAGCTACAACAGTATTGACTACTTTCTTGTAAACACAAGGTTCGTCAATATTTTGTTCAAAGCCATAAGATTTGATCGCCGTATCAAACCTTATATTCCAGGATCTAGATGCTTGCTTCAACCCATAAATGGATCGATTAAGCTTGCAAACCTTTTGCTCTTGACCCTGAAGTATGAATCCCTCTAGTTGAGCCATATAGATACTCTCCTCAAGATTACCATTCAGAAAGGCAGTCTTGACATCCATTTTCCAGATTTCATAGTCATAAAATGTAGCAATGGATAAGAGTATTCTAATCGACTTTAACATGGCAACAGGAGAAAAGGTTTCTTCATAGTCCACCCCTTCTCTTTGGGAATAACCTTTTGCCACAAGTCGAGCCTTAAAGGTTTGCACCTTACCGGCTTGGTCTCGTTTTCTCTTGTAGATCCACTTGCAACCGATAGGTCTTTCACTATCTGGTTGGTCTACAAGATCCCAGACCGAATTGAAGTACATAGACTCCATTTCGAGATCCATGGCTTTAAGCCATTGGTCCTTGTCTATGTCATTCATTGCCTGTTTAAAGGTCAATGGATCCTTAACGCCATCATCAGGTATGACGACTTGAGTTTCAGACAAGCTGATGTAGCGGTCAGGCTGTCTTACATCCCTCCCACTGCGTCGAGGCTTTCTCAACTCTTGAGAAGGACCAGCCTGATCAACAACCTTTGTTGATCCGTCTGTAGCTTTCCTGGAAAATTCGGACAAAACAATTTTGCTCGACGGTTGATGATCTCTCATGTGGTCTTCCTCTAAGAACGTGGCATTAGTCGATACTAGTACCTTGTTCTCATGAGGATCATAAAATAGACCACCTTTCGTTTCCTTGGGGTAACCTACAAATAGGCAGAATTTTGAACGATGTTCCAACTTCTTTGGATTGGGTACTAGCACATGTGCCGGACACCCCCAAATCTTGAAGTGACGTAAACTACCTTTACGCCCTCTCCATAACTCATAAGGTGTTTCAGAAACACTCTTAGAGGGAACCATGTTCAAAATATATACTGCAGTCTCCACTGCATATCCCCAAAACGAACTAGGCAAATGAGCATAACTCATCATAGATCGAACCATGTCTAACAGGGTTCTTTTTCTCCTCTCGGACACACCATTCTGCTGTGGTGTTCCTGGCGCTGAGAGTTGAGATACTATTCCATGTTCTATCACATAGTCCTGAAATCTTAAATCCATATACTCTCCAACTCGATCTGATCGGAGTGTTTTTATCGATTTACCTAATGTGTTCTCAACCTCTGCCTTATACTCTTTGAACTTTTCAAGAGCTTCGGACTTATGATGCATTAGATAAAGATAACCGTACCTAGAATAATCATCAATGAAACTGATGAAATATTCATACCCTCCTCGTGCTTTGACATTCAAAGGACCGCAGAGATCCGAATGCACGATTTCTAGAGGTTCTTTGGACCTATGACCTTTTTCAGAAAAAGATCGTTTGGTCATTTTGCCCTCAAGACAAGACTCACATGGCGGTAAAGAGTTGTCCTCTAAACGATTTAGCAGACCACTCTTAACCAATCTCCCAATCCTATTGAGATTAATGTGACCTAGTCTTAAGTGCCAAAGATAAGTACTTGGAGAAATTTTTTGCCTTTTAGTTTGAGTCTCAGCTGTTTTAAACATTTCAGTGTTCAAAATAGCTTTGGCTTCGGTTGGTCTTAACACATACAAGTTGTTTTCAAGTTTCGCAGAAAAAATACGTACACCTCTTTTGCCAATGAACGCTTCATTATGAACAAAAGATACTTTATACAACTGTTCTAACAAACAAGATATAGATACAAGATTCCTCTTGAAGGTAGGAACCAGGAGTACATTTTCTAGTAAAATGAAACTATCTCTATACAACAACTTTACATCTCCCACTGCTTTAGCTGAGACAACCTCTCCAGTTCCAACTCTGAGAGTTATCTCACCTCTAGAAAGTGGCTGCCAAGAACTAGTTTCCTGAAAAGAAGAACAAACATGGTTAGTAGCTCCTGAATCAAGTATCCAGGTATGACAATCATGTTCTACTAAACATGTTTCGACAACAAATAAATCATATTTACCTTGTCTTTCCTTCTCAGCCTTTTTCTCTGCAAGATACTTTGGGCAATTCCGTTTCCAGTGCCCATCTACACCACAATGGAAACATTTTCCTTTGTCTGTAGATCTAGTCTTGCTCTTACCAGCAGCAGGTGTTTTTCCCTTCCTTTTATCTTTCTTCTTCTTTTGAATACTCTTATTCTTAATAGAAGAAAGTTCAGACCTACTCCCTGAAGACGACCCCTTTTGGAATTTCCTAGAAGTGACAACGTTTGCCTCCTTCTCTTTTCCTTTAGAAGTGTGAAAGGACTGATAAGTCTGTAGCTCGCTGAGAAGAGAAGTCAAATTATACTTTAACTTGTTCATTGCCATATTGGTTATGAACTGAAGGAAACTCTTCGGAAGAGATTCCATGATAAAGGTAACTTGACTTGACTCATCAATAGAAGCTCCGTTTACTTCCGCCACACTGAAGTGGACCATCATGTTAAGGACATGCTCCCTAATAGAGGTACCCTCCTTCATGCGAGAGTTGTAAACGTATTTGAGGGCTTCATGACAGACCGATGAGGACGGTAGTCCAAACATTATCGTCTGTAATGAAGACATGATTTCTTTAGCAGAAACCATATCCTCGTGCTTCTTAGCTAACACATCAGATATGCTGGCTAAGATATAGACTCGGGCTTTATCATTAGCCCTTGTCCATCTATCATATGCTTCTCGAACAGTTCGAGTCGCATCCGAGCTAGGAGGAGGAGGACAATCCTTAGATAAGACGAACCTTAGATCATCTAGAACGAGAATCGTATTCAAGTTTGATTTCCAGGTCGCGTAGTTATCGCCGGTTAACTTATCGGAAGCTAGTAAGTGAATAAAAGAGCTAGACATGCTGAAAAGAGAATGAAAAAAAAAATAGTGAAAAGGTTTTAACCTAATTTACACACCAATCAAGAATTTAGCAAAGAATAATAATGTACCCAAAACTCATTATTAAACTGCAACGATACTTCAGTGGGTCAGAATGGTCGCTACCGAGGGGCAGTCAAGCATTCCTTCACTGAATCAAGACATTCTTGACTAAATGCTAATACCAGAATATCTCATATTCCTATAGCATCTTAGTTATCGCTGTTTGGTCAAGATTTACTAACTCCTTAGCAAATCTCGTAAGTGTGACCCTCCATTTTTAGAATTCATAGGGCGGCCCCAACGATGCAACCGAATGGAAATGTCAAAGTTGGGAATGACTCTATGTTTCTTTATCCATAAATGGTGATTGATATGTTCCGATTCCTATGAAACAGCCCTCTGAATGGATCGGTGCCTCTTGTGGGCACCTAGCAGGCGGAACATAGGAATCTCACGGTTCAATCCAATGGAGGAGACCGCAGGATGTATTGACATACTTCCTTCTCCCACTTACTATAAATTCTTTCTCCATTCACCTTGCTCTTGAATTATGCAAATACCATCCGAATGGGGATGCCATATTGACATCACGAGGCCGAGCATAATTCTCACGGTGTGAACTTGACAGAGAACGTAGGAGGAGAGGGATATATCATATATATCTTCTCAACACCTCTACTAAGTATTTTAAGACGGAATGGGTAAATTACTCAGGCATTATCCGGCTAAGACAATAAGACCTAAGTCTAGGTAAAACAAACTTTTACCTATGATGTCTAGGTGATAAACACTTTATTACCTCACACCACTCACGCATGCTCATAAAGCCGGGTTAACTTTACTCAAGTACCGGATGGTCCCCAGGTAGGAGGTGTTCCGTAAACCGTCAGCTTAAATACCTCCAACCTCGAACAGGATGTCCCCGGGTGAGTTTCTTGTAACCTTAGCATTTACAAGATATCGACCTATTCATCTAATGAAACGGAACGATACATACAACCCTAAGTGAGCATGCCTTTGTCTTTGTTATAGATTTTAAAAGTCTATGCCAATTTTACAACGCTTTGCAAAACTAAGACTAACTACAACAAACTTCTACATGCTTCTCAAACATGCAACACTAAGGCATGACAAGTTGAATATTTAATTTCATAATCAATAGAACACTTATATCGATTATGCTCTTAAACATTCAACTCTTAATTCATAATCAATATAACACTTATATCAATACTCTGAATTAAGCATGCATCCTATACATTATAACACTTATAACAAACAAAATGCATCTAATGTTGGATGTTTAATTTCATAATTAATATAACACTTATATCAATTATTCAATTAAGCAAACAACATCTAATTCATGAATTAATATAACTCTTATATTAATACTCATGAATAAACATGCATCCTATACATTATAAAACTTATAACATACCATGTGCATAAAACTAGGGCAACCTATGTTGTTCATTCAATTTCATAATTAATATAACACTTATATCAATTATTTTATTAAGCAAACAACAACTAATTCATGAATTAATATAACTTTTATATCAAAACTCATGAATTGCCAAATATGCATACGATATATTATAACACTTATAACATATTTTCAATGCATGAAGCATGCTTCCTACGGTGGGATTTTAAATCTATATGGCATACGTTATGCACATACAAACATGGAATTTAATTAAAACATACATTCGCAATGCATAATTAATTAAACATACTACAGTGGATCGATTTTGGCATTTAACAAGCAATAACTAATTTATTACAAACTTGAACAACAAGCTACGTCTTGAGCGGACTTCGAACTCTTCGCACCGCCTTTGACCAACTTGCTTCCTCCGAACGCTTCGGCCAAAATCTCTTCGAATTTCTCCTCGTATTGCCTAGAACGAGTTTGAACTTACACCGAACATTTCGGCGAGTTCCAAACTCAAACTTCTTTCACAAAGAAACCTATATGGACTCTAATGACTCTAAAATACAGACTCTTTAGCATGCATTAAAGCCCATACATTCTCGGGCAATTACAAATAATGAAATTAAAAAAGAAACTATGCCAAAATCGATATTCACTTTAGACGCCAATCAGAAACAATTTCTAAAATAAAACCCACCATAACTTAAATTGATAGAAACTGAGTGGCCAAAAACGCTTTGATACCAATTGATGGAGCGCATGGCACGCAGCGGAAGCGATTTGGATCATAGACACTCTAATTTCATCAATTTAAACAAACGGAAACATGCAAACGCAATGAAAAAGAGAAATTAGAACACATACCCTTGTCGTTCGAATTTCTTCAAATTTCACCGCCAGAAGCTCCTCACGAGCTCACCGATCCTTCTCACGAAAACTTCGTGGACCACCCCCGGTAGTCCCGCTATCCTCGGGCCGAGAAACGGAGTAGTGGGACTCCTTTTACAAGAGAAAAAAAGGAAGAAGCTCACTGAAGAAAAAACTATTTTTTCTTTACAGAGAGTAGCGGCCGAGAGAGAAGAAGAAGAATTGAAATTGAGAATTCAATTTCATTTTGAATACCCCTAAAGGCACTCACATTTCTATTTCTTTTTCTTTTTTTTTTTTTTTTTTTATCTGATCTTATATATATATACCTTGTATATATAACATACATGTGTCTTACATCTTGCATGTAAGACACATGTATATATATATATATATATATACATGTATATACATGTACATCAACCTATCATGCATCAAGCCTTCCCTAGGGGTGCCTTTCGGGGTGACAACAAGATTTCATGCAACATAAGACAATTCTAAGCCTACAGAACCAATAATAGGATGCTACGTGCATCGATAGATGCAAGGGAGAAACAGAAAAATTTTAAATTTCTTTGAAAAATGCTCAACATGCACGTACAATCTCATGCTTTTCTAGATATGTAAATACGAAGAATTTAAAAGCATTTCATAGATTGTCCTCATCGAACAACATGCAACAGCAGACCAAAGCACTACTAATTTAGAATTTCCACAGCTCAACAACTTCAAAAATCCAACAAACTTCTCCACCCCCAACCTAAAAGGGTACATAGTCCTCTATGTATCACACATCAGACTAAGAAATTTAAAATTACAAAATTTAAGGAAACAGAAAACCTCCCCTGAATTTTGTTAGGTTGGTGGTTGGAGCAGCGCAGTCCTTGCCCAAATATCTCGTTCCTTAGGCCACAAACCCCTACAAAAAGAAAAGCAAATAAACTAAGCTAAGAAAAATAAAAACAGAAAGTAAAGACAAGAATTTAAGAACACATGGGTTGCCTCCCAAGAAGCGCAATTTTTTTAACGTCGTTATGCTCGACGTGTCCTCCACTCTGTCAGGGTACATAAAAATTCTCGTAATTCTTCGGCCCCTTCTTCCTTGAATCAACAAAACCTGCTAAGAGAAGCAAGCTCTTCGAATTTTGGAGGCAGCCGGACAGAGTTGTTATCTTTTTGGTATTTTCAATATATGGAAAAAATAAAGACTCAACAGACTCAAACAAAATAAAAGAAGACTCAACTGACTCAACAAAAATAAAAGACTCAACAGAAAATAAAGACTCGACCAAATGAGGGATCACATCAAAATTCCCAAGGCAACCAACATCAACAGAAGCACAGATGGAAGGGGGCATGCAAGATAAATCTCCTAGAATACATGAATTATCACAAGACATAACAAGAGGAGATAAATAATCTAAAGGCACAATTGCCACTTCCTCATCCATCACCCCAAAATTTTCAGCATAGGTTGGTTCTACATCATCCATGAAAAGATTGCCACAAATATTATCATTAATAGAGAGATGCTCGAACTCATCAGTGCATGACTCCTCAAATAAATTTTCAATACAAAATTCATGCTCTAAGTCAAAATCAATCGGTGGAGATATACTTACCTTGTAAAATTCTATGAGCTCTTCTTCATCACTGGGAGATGCGAGAAATTCTTCTAGAGGAACCCACCTTGAAGAAGTCTCAGCTCCACTTCTTAGCTCGTTCGCATCACTAATCTCTTCGGGATGCTCCTCGAGGTCAAGCTCATCCTCCTCGGTCTCACCGTTCTCGCCTCCGCATGTCAGAAATTCCTCGATTCCTTCCTCAAAATTGGGGTACAACTCGATAACGACCTCCTCCTCAGAGGTTCGGAGAAGGTCTTCGGCGTTGCTCCTTTTAAATTGTCCCCAAAATTGTTGTCGAAAATCTGCCATGCTAAAACAAGAAGACACAAGAAAAGGAAAATATTTTTTGTGGTTTTTAAACAAATAAAATTTAACTAAAAGAAATTAAATGGTTCCCCGGCAACGGCGCCAATTTTGGTACTAGGATTTTTTAATATCCTATAAATTTCGGGGTGTCGAATCCCGCCAAAATAACATTTATAATTCCGCTACAACTGAGCTTTGCAGGTAGTGGTAGTCGGGTCGATCCACTGGGAACCTAAATTATTTTCTCCTAATTAATTTCTATTTGCTTTTTAATTAACTAAAACAATAAAATAAAACGACAAATAAAAGGGGGATTGTTAACGGAAAATTAAAGTAAGCATGTAAACTAGCTAACGGAAAATTAAATAACGGAAAAATTAAACGTAACGCGTGCTCCTAATTTGAGTGCTCGGGATTTACTTGATGCGCTTAGTTCATAGGGATTTTAATTAGCAAAGTAATTTTATTTCATGCACGCAAAATGCCTTGTCCCAACCGGGTCCAAAGCACCCCAAAGAATTAATTAGAGGTGTCAATTCTAATTAAACATACTTCTTAATTAATCTAAGGTGATAAGCCATCAATTAATCAGAAAACAGTAACAGGTATAATTGCGACGAATTATTTCTTAAGACTAATTCGATTTCTCTCCTAACCTTGAGCCCACCGTGAAAACGTTAATCAACTCATACCCCCACTGTCACTTGGGCTCGAATTGATTAGCCACGAGCTAGACCCTCGCTACAATGCATTAAAACTTATCAAGAATTAACGCTTAGCCTACTAACATGCGTAACAATTATGGGTGTCAATCCTAATTAGAAAGGCATGGCATTCGTTCTTTATACAGATTGGAAATGCAAGAAATCAACAACACAATTGCTAGAAATTCATACAAAAACCCTCACTAAGCATCAAAGTAAATCCCTAACTCAAATTAGAGCACTTACCTTAGCCAAACGTGTTGAAAATCGTTCCAAAATTGTCCAAAAACCTTGAAAATTGATGAAAATATCACCAAACCCGAGACCAAAACTCTCAAAATTGATTTTTCTCTCTACTAAGTGAAAGGTGATTGAAAAACTAGGTCAAAAGTGCTTAAAAAACTAAAAAAATGAGTTTTGGGCCGAAATTGGCCGCGCAGGGGCGCTGGGCGAGGCGTCTGATGGAGCGGGCCGCGCGATGGGCTGGAGGGCGTGCTGGGCCGCGCGCGCGCATGGGCTGCGCACAGGCGTGGGCGGATCAGGGGCGCGCGGGCTCGGGTCTGGGTCGTGGGCGTGTGGGTTGTTGACCATTGACTTTTATAAAAATGATGGAAAATCCTACATCCACCCAGATTTGAACCAAGGCACCCCCAACTTCTTAACAAGCCCTACACCATCAAGCCACAAATCAATTTTGAGTTAAGATTAGATTATTTAATTTAAGTAGCTTAATCACTCAAAACGACTAACTAATAAAATATTATAAAATATTCATTTAAGCTCTTAATTATCGCAAATGCCCGATTTAGCCCTTAGCAATTAAATTATACCAAATAAATCAATTAAGCCCAAATAATTACTCTAATTTACAAGACTTAGGAGCTAAATATTAGCACTTTTGGAGTGCTATCAGACCACAAAGATCTGAATGTACAAGCTTTAGAGTTTCTTTGGACCTATGACCTTTTTCAGAAAAGGATCGTTTGGTCATCTTGCCCTCAAGACAAGACTCACATGGTGGTAAAGAGTTGTCCTCTAACTGATTTAGGAGACCACTCTTAACCAATCTCCCAATCCTATTGAGATTAATGTGGCCTAGTCTCAAGTGCCAAAGATAGGTACTTGGAGAAAGTTTCTGCCTTTTAGTTTGAGTTTGAGCTGTTTTAAACATCTCGGTGTTCAAAATAGCTTTTGCCTCTGTTGGTCTTAACACATACAAGTTGTTTTCAAGTTTCGTAAAACATATATGTACACCTCTTTTGCTAATGAACGCTTCATTAAAATCAAAAGATACTTTATACAAATGTTCAAGTAAACAAGAGATAGATACAAGGTTCCTTTTAAAGTTAGGAACCAACAATACATTTTCAAGTAAAATGAAACTATCTCTATATAACAACTTGACAGCTCCCACTGCCTTGGCTAAGATAACCTCTCCTGTTCCAACCCTGAGAGTTATCTCACCTTCATCAAGCAGCTGCTAGGAACTAGTTTCCTGGAAAGAAGAACAAACATGGTTAGTGGCTCCTGAATCCAGTATCCGGGCAGAACTATCATGTTCCACTAATTATGTTTCAAAAACGAGTAAATCATATTTACTTAGTTGTTTCTTCTCAGCTTTGCTCGCCATGAGGGTATCATGATAGACCGATGAGGACGGTTGTCCAAACATCATCTGTAATGAATCCATGATCTCCTTAGCAGAGACCATTACACTACAAGAATTTACACTTTACCCGACGCCATCAAGCGTCGGAATAGATACCTTTTGCGTCGGGTAAACTCTGTCCCGACGCATCAATGCGTCGGGATAGAGAGTCGCAATAGACCAGTCGGAAGATTAACATCCGACGCAAAGCGTCGGTTTGTTTGGTCTAACCCGACGCTCAGTCAAAGCGTCGGGTTAGATATCTTTATCCGACGCTTAGTGCAAGCGTCGGAAAAAGATATCTAACCCGACGCTTGGACCAAGCGTCGGGTTAGACTAACCCGACGCGTTAAGTATGCGTCGGGTAGTCTATCTAATCCGACGCGTCATTAACGCGTCGGGTTAGCTTTTTTTTTTTTTTTTTTTTTTTTTTTTTTTTTTTTTAATTTACATAAAATAATTACAGAATTTAAACAATGATTTTAAACTGAACAACCGTGATGGCTCAGAAGTATTCCAAAATCAAAATATTTATTTCCACTAAATCCTACCAGACTAAACTTTTAGCTGTCAAGTGTTTAAACCGCAATGCTATTTCTTTTAAATCATAGTCTATTACAATGCTCATTAAAATTTAACATTTTACAATGTTGCTGAAACCAAAGATAAAAGAGCTACTAGCTGACTTATAATGAAGCCGAGGAGGAAAATGAAATTTTAAATAAACAAACAACAAAGAATAAATCACCATTTGATACCTTTTGCCTAAGCAATAAGTATATGTACAAGATACCAGCCACCATGAAATGTGAACAGAAAATAGACCCACTCTAACCATTTGATACCTTTTGCCTTATTTTCTGGGCTGCAGTAGGATCCTTTTTGTTGATTATTTCATATGAGACCATAATAACATCCTTCAACGGGCGAGGGGTTTCTTCAACCTTTCCTGCGAGAAACATACACACTGTCGCAATTGTCTGCAAGAAAATTAAACTAAACTGAGGCACTAAAATAACATCATCTACTCAATACATATATGAGCTCATCCCTATGTGATAGGTTCTTATACTTCAGATTTCATTTCAATACCTTTTATGAAGCACAACAAAAGAGGCTTGTAAAGACAACAAAATTCTCATAACAAACAAAAATGAAAATGAATATTATTCATTGCAAATTACTAGGACCTCTACCTCTTGCATTTTACTTGTAAACGTGAGAAGAGGGCTGACAAGTGATCATTGTAAAAGCAGTACTGGAAAAATGTGAAACCCATTTGGAATGAATGTAGGAGGTAGTTAAGACATGATTGGATAATAATTGTGTTGAAGTATTGATATAAGATTAAATTTACCATAACCCATAAGCTCAAGCTTTTGGGTTGATTGGTGGTTAACATGGTATCAGAGCTCCTGAGTTCGAACCCCTGTAAAGTCATTTCCTCCCCAATTAATATTGAATTTTACTTGTTGAACATTCAACAAATTTTCAAACCCACAAGTGAAGGGGAGTGTTGAAGTATTGATATAAGATTAAATTTACCATGACCCATAAGCTTAAGTTTTTGGGTTGATTGGTGGTTAACAGATTGTGTGGAACCAGAAGCTGAAGTTACAAGAGAAGAAAAAAAAAAAGTAGATCCTTAACACACTGCCAACAAAGGCTGAATGTGTGTGGTTGAGGGTATTTTTTGGCTGCAATGGATGGGGGAAATGAAAAGGTTGAATGGAGATGAGAACAAAATTTAGAGCTAGAGGCCTGGAACCACAATTCATTGGTCTGAATCAATAAAATAAGTCAGAGATTTATAAGACAAGTTCTTTTTTCTCCTTGAATAAATAAATAAACTGTAAGAAGCTAGAGGAATATAAGTTGTGAGATACAAAGGTGACGCCTTAATATGGTTCAATTGGTAAGATGGTCGCCACCATAATAAGTGGAGGTATGGAAGCTCAAGCCTAATGAGCTAGGCCCAAATGGATGGAGAAGTATTAAGAACAACAAAAAAACTTAGCTCTTAAACATACCATGCATAAGTGTAAGAACAAGGCCATGCATGTATAGTCGTATACTATGGTTCTATCTATAACTAAAAAGTGGCAACAACAAATTTAGCAAAGCGCAAATACATCAACGATTCAAAATTGGCCTGAGAGATAAACAAATACTGAATTTCAATCAAAGAGGGAGAAGGATTTGTGTTGTCACTATGATGAATTGAAAAACACCTCCCAAACATAAGTGTAAGAAGTAGGCCATGAAAGTCTCACTTCTCTCTCTCTTCCATTTTTCCTCACATCATAGCTTTTTTTTCTTTTTCTTTTTTTTTTTAAAAATGACAATATTGAAAAAATCCTAATTATATATAATAAAATGTGTACTTCTACTATGAAGTTAAAAGATTGGAAGATTCAAATCGTTAACCTCTTAATTAGAGTTTATACAAGTTGAGTTATGTTGTCATGTTAGTGTATTTATATATATAACAAATTTGAAAGACTATTAAAATTAGGAAAGACTTTCATGGCCTACTTCTTACACTTATGGTCTTAATTGAAATTCTCTCTCAATTAACCAATACAATAACCAAATGATACTTTTAATTTATGGAGATAAAGAGCACAAAATAGAAACCTAACCTTGAATTTGCTTGAAATGGCTTAGATTCTGGATATAGAAGAAAACTATTTGTATGAAAAGATAAATGAAGTGCAATGCAACATATGATTAATCGATGATATACGATTTATGACAATGATATACGATTTTCTCATCCTTTTCTTTTTAATGAACAAACTAGTTATCAAATACTACATAGGATCTAACCAAGAACGAACACGAAGAAAAAGAAAAAACGAACAAAAAACAGAGCGGTAGTAGACATTACCCACGGCGAAAGGCGAGCGGCGGAGGGCGAAAGGCGAAAGGCGAATGGCGGAGGGCGGCGGAGGACGAACGGCGGAGGGCGGCGGCGGTGGAGGACGAACGACGGAGGGCGGCGGGGGACGAACGGCGAACGACAAAGGGCGAAGGGCGAAGGGCGAACGGCAAAGGTCTGATGGATTTGAGAAAAATGCGAAAGTCTTTAGGGTTTAATATGTCTAACCCGACGCATGAACTATGCGTCGGGTTAGATATATCTAACCCGACGCCCGGTCCAAGCGTCGGGTAAGATATATCTAACCCGACGCCTGGACCGGGCGTCGGGTTAGATATATCTAACTCGACGCATGGTTCATGCGTCGGGTTAGACATATCTAACCCGACGCCCGGTCCAGGCGTCGGGTTAGAGTTCGTCTGGAAAACAATAAATTCTTGTAGTGTTACCTCATGCTTCTTAGCTAACACATCGGATGTGCTGGCCAAGATGTAGACTCGGGCTCTATCATTAGCCCTAGTCCACCTGTCAAATGCATCTCGAACAGTTCGAGTTGCAGATGAGCTAGGAGGGGGAGGACATTCCTCTGTTAAGACAAACCTAAGATCATCGATAACAAGAATCGTATTCAAGTTCGATTTCCAGGTCGTGTAGTTATTGCCATTTAGTTTATCATAAGCTAGTAATTGGATAAACGAGCTAGACATGCTGAAAAAGAATAAATTCTATTAGTGAATTGATTTAAACCCATTTCATACATCCAAACAAGATTTTAGCAAAAGTAATAATGTACCCAAAAAATCATTATTAATTTGCAACGATACTTCAGTGAGTCAGAGCAACCGCTACTGAGGGGCAGTCAATCACTCCTTCTGTAACGACCCGACTAATTACACCTAGACAAACTCTAAGGGCTGTACTCCATGCATGCTATAACGTCTAGAAATCCTTGTGAAATTTATAAAGCATAAAATATCTTTCTAAAAGAATTTAAAAGAATGTATTTGGCATCCCATTGAAATCGTCGCAAAACACAAATGAAAACAAAATGTTAAACTTGTTGAAACCAACTCAGACATATCTTTTGCATAAAACATTTTAAACATGAAACATCCTAAATGTTGACGCCATATTGACATTATCACCATGGCACGACTAGCAAACGACCTCGCTCACTCGCCTTGTACGTCCTTGTCGTTACCTGTGGAAAAACGTTTTAAGAAAAGAATGAGTATTTCAAAAGAAATACCCAGTAAGTGACCCCGCTACTGGAGTCACGTTATGCAAGCGCATGCGATATGAATGTTCAATGCATTTTCCTCTGGTGGGACCTAAAACCTCTCCTCTTTAAAAATATTTTCCTCTTTGGCCAAGTGGACTATTACCCCACAACATATCGATCTAGAAGGCTTCTCGATGGATACTTTACCCCAACTGATGGTTAGTTGACACCCAATCAGCGGGGCCAAGTCTCAGCCTAACTAGATCCTCATTCTTTCCCTCTAGATGTACATCAACCTCTTAAGGGTAATAGCCACAAAATCATTATGCAATATATGTAACACAAATGCATGAGGTCCCTTAAAAAAAAATTCTTTTCATTTCGTGATACAACATGAAACAATCTTTCTTTTATATTTCATCCTCTAATACATCAACTTATCATTCAACATGCATTTTAATTCATAAACATCCTACTAAAACATTAAAACATATTTCCCAACCACAACTCATTCATAAACATAACATTGAAAACGTTTTAGAAAAATCTTATAAATTTCGGCAGAGTTTCCCATGAAAATCGAATAAACCATACCTGAAATAAAGACATACGTTTCAAAATAACATTCACAACCAACTCAAATACCAGCACACATACACATCCTATTCAATCAATTCAGCTATCAGCACACATACACAACCTATTCAGCTATCAGCACACATACACAACCTGCACAACCTATTCCTAGGGCGTTCCGATAGTAAAGTCACTTACCTTTATTAACAACTCAAAGAGAGCATCTGCAAACTTTGCTCAATCCAAGTACTTGGGATCAATCTGAAAACAAACACCCAACACTAAAACTTACATCCTATTTAAAAAACTCAGTTAAGAATGTTAAACGACACAAATGCTAACTTACGAGTTTACTAACTCGTCCTTACCCAAATTCTTCGTTTGAAATCCAATATGAATAGTCCAAATCTAACCATAAAGAAAATTCCAATGGTTATGAGCTAAACTTAACTACTTTAATTGAATGCGCTAAGAGTTCAGAGTGAGCGTTACCCAGAAAATCTTATCAAAGTGGTTCGAGTTCAAACTCGCATATCTGAACTCTCTGAACTATGGGAAATCTGACTCGGGGACGTTCGAGTTGTGGGTAAGCGTCGAAAATCGTCGAATCGTGTCGTTCAAGCTTCAACCCATGAAGAACTCCACAATTAAACTCCATCTAAAACCGAGCCCATGAAGAACTCCACAATTAAACTCCATCTAAACCCGTAATCGAAACTGAAAGCTTAAGAGAACAAAAGATGCTAAAGAAGCTTACCCAAAAGCTTTCGATTCTTGATGGATAAAGGTCTAAAAAGCCAAATTTTGTGAATCCAACATCGAAACTCAGTGGGTATTTGAAATTAAGCTTCAACGAAACATGCATGATGTTGCACAGCGTTAAAACACCCCTTGAATTCGAGCTACCACCGTCAGAGCACCGCCGTCTAAAAGCATCCCGTGGAGCTCGTCGGTGCCGAAAATCTCCACTGTTGTCGCGACTCCTTCTCTAGCTAAGCTTGCGATTGAGGCCGGAAGGAGATTGCCGGAGAAGTTTGGTCGTTGGCGTGAAGAATCGAGAGAGAGAGAATAAAAAACGAAGAAGAAAAAGAAGAAGTCGCTAGGTCAGCTGGTCCTGAACAAATATGAAAGTAAAGAAAGAGAAAAAAAAAATAAAGAATTAATCGTGAGGATGAAGCTGAGTTGTTTTTAATAAAAACCACTTTTTTTTTTTTTTAAACTAATCTCGTTCTTTTCTTTTTTTTCATTTTTGTAAAACAAAAAACCAATTTTCCTTTTTTTTTCTTTTGTTTTTCTTTTAAATATATAACATTAAAAAAAAACTTGTTTTAATTTAGCCAACAAAACTCCCTTTTTTTTTCTTTCTTTTTGTTTTTACAAAACAAAACCCAGTTTTTAAATCTTGCTTTTAAACCAAAAATAAACCTCAAAATACCATAAAAATAAATGTCAAAAGAGAATAACACTACATGCAAACGTTGGGCGTTACACCTTCACTGAACCAAGACATTCTTGACTAAATGCTAATACCAGAATAACTCATATTCCTATAGCACCTTAGTTATCGCTACTTCGGTCAAGAATCTACTAACAACTTAGTAATCCTTTGTAACTGTGACCCGCCATTTTCAGAACTCAGAGGTCGGCCCCAACAATGCAACCGAATGGAAATGTCAGAGTTGGGAATGGACCTAAGAGACCCTATCCATTTCTTGAGATTGAGTTGTTCCGACTCCCATGAAACGGCCCTCCGAATGGACGGTGCTACTATGGGCAACCAGCAGGAGGAACATGGGAATCTCACGGTTCAACCTAATGGAGGAGACCGCAGGATGTATTGACATACTTACTTCTCCCACTTACTATAAATACTTTCTCCATTCACCTTGCTCTGGATTTATGCAAACACCATCCGAATGGGGATGCCCTATTGACATCACGAGGCCGAGCATAAATCTCACGGTGTGAACTTTGCGGAGAACGTAGGAGGAGATTGATATATCATTTATACCTTTTCAACCCACTACTAAGTATTTTAGAATGGTTTGGGTATAGTTTTACTTAGGCATTATCCAGCTAAGACAATAAAACCTAAGTCTAGGTAGAACATACTTTTACCTAAGATGTCTAGGTGATACACGTTTTATAACCTTACACCTCTCACGTGCATGCTCATAAAACCGGGTTAACTTAACTCAAGTATCGGATCGATCCCCAGGTAGGAGGTGTTCCGTAAACCGTCATCTTAAATACCTCCAACCTTAGTACAGGATCTCACCGGGTGAGTTCTCTCGTAACCTTAGCTTTACAAGATATCGACCTATTTTAACTATTAAAACGAATCGATACTAAATTCCTAATCGCATTGGAATTCTTTAACCCTTAGTGAGCATGCATTTATCTTTGTTAAAGATTTTAAATGTCTATCTCATTTTACAACGCTTTATAAAACAAAGACATTCTATAACATGCTTCCTAAGCTAGAATATAACCATTACATTCAATTTATAACATGCTTCCCAAGCAAGAATATAACAATTATATTCAACTAAGGCAACTATGTTGTATGTTTAATTTCACAATTAATATAACACTTATATTATCTTTACTTTTAAACAAGCAACATCCAATTCATAAATTAATATAACACTTATATCAATTCTCATGAATTAAGCATGCATACTATACAACATAACACTTATATTATACTTTCAATGCATGCAACATGCTTCCTATGGTGGGATTTGAAATCTATATGGCATACTTTATGCACATACAAAAGACTTTAATTAAAACATACATTCACAATACATAATTAATTAAACACACTAAAGTGGACCGGTTTTGGCATCACGGACAATCAAGCAACTAAATTATTACAATAATAATTCATCAACTAAGTTGAGACGCTTCCGAACCCTTCGAACCGCCAGGAACCAGCTTGAATTTGCTTGAACCGGCCAAAAAAACCAGCAACTACAAGCTCCAAATAAGCTGAACCAGTCCAAAACAGTTGTCCCGACTTCAACAGCCCGAAACCGGACCAATAACGACCCGAACCGGACCAAACGAACGCTGAACCAGACCTCCAGAGGGTGAAGAACAAGGAACTGGTCTGACTTTCAGTGAACCGGACCGCCCGAGGACCAACCTGGACCGTTTCTTCCACCTAGCGCTGAACCGATTTTGTGCTAGAATTCTGCAGAAAAAAAAAACAGCAAAAAACAGCATGCTGTTTTTTCCGACACCTGAGCTTCTGTCTTCGAATTGAAAGCCTATATGGACTCTAATGACCCCAAATTTTTTACAGACTCTTCTGCACACATTAAAACCCATACACGCCCGGGAAATTACAAAACGAAGTACAAATAAAAGCTCAAAAAAATATGCCAAAACCGGGAAACACTTTAGACGCCCATAAAAATAAATTTCTAAAACAAATACCCACCGAGCTCAATTTAATGCAAATTGAGTGACGAAAAAACGCTTTGATACCAATTGATGGAGCGCATGTAGCGCAGCGGAAGCGAGACGGATCAATGGCACTCTAATTTCACCAATTTAGCTAAATAAGAAACATGCACAAAGCTTTGAAATAAAAAGAATTAGAACACATACCTCTTGTAGTTCTAAAGACTTCTCTTCCAATGCTCGAATCTCCTCACGAACCCTTCGAAGCTTCCCTCGAACTCCTCGAGAACCACCTCTGGTAGTCCCGCTATCCTCGGGCCGAGCAACGGAGTGGTGGGACTTCTTTATGAAAGAAAAAATTTGGAAGAAGAAGATGGGAAGATGAAAGTGATGAGGATTTTGTGAGAAATAATCTAACACTTAGCTTTCTAATTTCTCAAGTAACATGAACTCTTCATGCTCATCCAAATATTCAAACTCTTTGAAAATTCATCAACTTCAAACCATTTGAACTTCATCCAAATTTTTAGGCAATTCACATGCAACAAAGTCTTTGCTTAGCATGACACCTCAAATTGGATGGATTAGTCTTCAACCAAGTGTTCAAAAATTGATGAGTTTATGCATGTTGTCGGTGATTCACAATCCACTTCACAACTTGGATAAATCCACTCAACTTTGACAAATCAACTTTGACTTGGATAATCCCACTTGTAATATTGTTGTCATTGTAAAATTAATTCATAATTAATTTTAATAAGCAAAATAAATTATAATTAATTAAACTTTTTAATTAATTAATATTAATATTTAATTCAATATCAAATATTAATTAAATATCAAGACTAATCCCGATTTCTTAAACTGAATCATCACACATGAATCCCTATTCATGTTTTAGACCGATCTCATATTTAAATATGTCCATCATTCTTCCAAAACCGAATTTGAATAAATTCAAATTCTTTTTCTCTCATATTGTTACACGGCTTAATCCGAGCTACCCAGGAGAACCTAAAGGACCTACAGATCATGAGCTCCAACGATACGAGATTAACCGACCAAACTCTTTAGCCAAGCTAACCAACATTCGTTAACCCCCGGAGACTCCACTAAAGTCCAAGAGTTGCACTTTCCTCACCGTAGATATATTTCTGTCCTCTTGATATAACCATCATCAGTAAGTCGATCCTTCACAGGTCGTTCGTAATTACAGCTGGGTCAAAATAACCGTTTTACCCCCGTAATTACATCTTGTTCCTTAAGTCCCACTGATCCTCTAATGAACTATTGGTTTGTGGTCCAACCACCAAACCGATTGGTATGTGATCTCATCACTATACCAAGTCCCTCTCGGGCCAATGAGAGGGTGGGATCCCTAGTTAAAGACCCGGAGTCAGCACTTAAAGGAACAACCTCTCTACTAATCCATAAAGGCGGGTAGGAGTGAATTCCATCTCGCAGGACTATGTTCCCAGCTACCTACCCGGTCTTATCACCAAGATGGTAGGCTTATTGAGTCGGCGATCTCGGGCCACTCTCACCCATACAAGTCAAAGGATAAGCCCGAATAAACAGGAGTTCATAGCGTGCTCAGGATTCAGATCGAGTTACCTAGGTCATCATATGAAAAAGTCGGTCTTTACAGTAAACGGAGTTATAAAGAAAGAGTGACTTTATTTCGCGGTTCAGTCTTATGCAAACTCATTGCATAGGACGCCCCCACTCACATGTCTCCACATGAACGATTTCGGATCACATCGTTTGTACTATACAAAGTGGGTCGCGTCCAATAGTGTCCCCAGGATAAGGTACCCAGCCTTATCCCTATACTATAGACCGTTCTGGCTATTACTTGAACTTGATCCACAATCATGTCACACATGAAGTTCAAGTATAGAACCTATAGCCATGGGTTCTTTGTTTATCGGAGTTAGGTTAAAAGTAAAAACAATTCACTTTATTCAATAACAACTTTACTGAATAAATCTCAATAACAACTGTATTGCAAAATAGAATATACATTCAGTTTACAAACCACGAGTTTTAGGACATAAAACCCAACAGTTTTTGGTGCCGTTGCCGTGGACATTGTTGTTTAAAAAACGATTTGTGTTAATTTTAGAGCTAAACTAGTGTTTTCTTTCGCAGAAACTAAAGAAGCTGGTTTATGAATGAGCTTCCAAATTTCGACTTTGAGTTTGATCCCGAACTAGAAAGGACTTTAAGGAACAAAGTTAGAGTTCGAAGGGAAGTTGCAATACGTTTGAACCAACAAGTTTTTGACCAGCATGATACGCAACCACCGGCAATGGAACCACCAGAAGAGCAGCCAAATAGGGCACCTATCATTCGGAATCCAATTGAGATTGCCAATGATAAGAACAGTGCCATTCTCAGTTATCTTGTGCCTATGCCGGAAGAGCTTAACCCCAGCTAATCAGACAAGAGATTACATCACATTCTTTTGAGCTAAAGCCTGTTATGTTTCAAATGCTGTCGACTGTGGGGCAGTTCTATGGAATTGAGAACGAAGACCCACATAACCATCTGAGGAACTTCTTGGGAGTCAGTGACACTTTTATCATCCCAGGGATAACTCAGGAAGCCTTGCGTCTGTATTTATTCCCATACTCATTAAGAGACAAGGCTAAGACGTGGTTGAACTCACTGCCATCAGGGTCGATAGCCAATTGGACAGATTTGGCTGAATTTTTTGTGGTAAAGTATTTTCCACCGGATAGGAACTCTAATTTCAGAGACGACATTATGAAGTTAAAGCAGTCAGAGAACGAGTCAGTGCACGAGGCCTGGACTCGGTATAAAGACCTTCTTCTAAAGTGCCCGTACCATGGCATCCCATGGTGCATTCAAATAGAAGTGTTTTTCAAAGGGTGCAATCCGAGCACAAGACAGGTGCTCAATTCCTCAGCTGGAGGATCAATGCTTTCAAAGTGCTACAATGAAGCCTTCGAAATCTTAGAGAAGATCTCTGCCACAAATTGCAGATGGTCTGATGACCTTGTCGAACCAAGTCGAAGGAAGGCGTATGATGTGGATGCACTGAGCGCTATGAGTAATCAGATCACAGCTCTGACTAATATGATGAAGCAGCTTGCACAAGCCAATATTCAGCAAAGTGCCAATGCGGTGGCTTCTTCTTCAACAACATCAGCTGTTGCAAATCAAATAGATGCGCTTGTATGTGGATTTTGTGGGGAAGGTCATGTCTATGACTATTGTCCTGCAAATCCAGCATTTGTATGCTACATAGGAAACCAGCAGCAGCCAAGGAACAATCCTTATTCCAACACCTACAACCCTGGATGGAGAAACCATCCAAACTTCTCTTGGAATGGTCAACAAAGCACCAATCAACTGCAAGCTCAGCCTAGACCGAGTGGACCACCTGGTTTCACTCAGAACCATCAAGCCAGTCAACCTCAGTATCAAAAGCCACCTGTAAACAGCCAGCCAATGGGAGCTTCTGTGGAGAGCTTATTGAAGGAATACTTATCTAAAACTGATGCCACTCTATAGAGTCAACAAGCATCACTGAGAAGCTTAGAGAACCAGATTGGTCAGTTGGCAAGCGAATTGAAGAACAGACCTCAAGGCAGACTGCCTGCAGATACAGAAAATCCAAGAAGGGATGGAAAAGAGCAAGTCCAAGCGATTGAATTGCGGAGTGGAAGGCCATTGGTTAGTAACAGCCGAGCAGACCCACAGCGAGTAGAGAACTCAGAGTCTAGTGCTCCACTAGACCCTCAGCTTGATACTAACCATGTGCAACCAAGAGCCAAGCCAAGGGTGAGGCTTGAACCGATCATTGAAGAGCCAGAAGAAATCATCAGGCCTACTCCAGTCATTAGGCAACTTGACCTGCCGCCATATGTGCCACCACCTTCTTTCCCAAGGAGGTTAAAGAAAAAGCAAGAGCAGGAAGCCGACTTCCATAAATTTCTGGACATTAAGAAGCAAGTTCACGTAAATATTCCCTTTATAGAGGTGCTTCAATCAATGCCATCCTATGTAAAAATTCTTGAAGGACATCATCACAAATAAAATAATCATAGGAGAATTTGAGACTGTCAATCTTACAGAAGAGTGTAGTGCCATCTTGCAAAACAAACAGCCACCGAAGGAGAAGGATCCTGGCTCATTCACTTTTCCAGTGGTCATTGGAGGCAGACATGTAGGGAGGGCCCTATGCGACTTGGGAGCCAGCATCAACCTTATGCCATTATCACTGTTACAGCAGCTGGGAATAGGCGAAGCACGCCCCACAACTGTCACACTGCAGCTAGCTGATCGGTCCATCTCTTATCCCGAAGGTAAGATTGAGGACATCTTGGTGAAAGTTGATAAATTTATCTTCCTTGCATATTTCATCATTCTGGATTATGAGGCTGATAAAGATGTGCCGATCATCCTGGGAAGACCCTTCCTAGCCACAGGTAGAGCCTTAATAGACGTGCAAAAATGTGAGCTCACTATGAGAGTGAATGAGGAAGAGGTGAAATTTAGTGTTTTTAAAGCACTCAAGTACCCTTCTGATCTTGAAAATTGTTCTGCTTTGGATATCATAGACGTTTTGATTGAGGATGAGCATGAGATGGAACTGTTAGAGAAGCATGCAACTGACTTTGGCCAAATAGACTTAAAAGACTTAAACATTCATGACATGTCTGATGCATCATTACATAGTCACAATCCACCGAAGCATGTTTGCATGACCCCTGTAATTAATGAAAGAACCACAGCCCCCATGATCCCTTCCATTGATCAACCCCCCTCCCTGGAACTAAAACCATTGCCTGATCACCTAAAGTATGCATATCTAGGTGAGAAAGAAACTTTGCCCGTCATTATTTCATCTAAGTTGCATACACAGCATGAAATTGAACTGATAATGCTACTTAAGCAGCATAGAAAGGAAATTGCCTGGACAATAGCAGACATTAGAGGGATAAGTCTGTCGTACTACATGCACAAAATATTGCTAGAAGAAGGACATACCCCTAGGATAGAACACCAACGAAGACTGGACCTCTCTATGAAAGAGGTGGTTAAGAAAGAAACCATCAAGTGGCTTGATGCTGGTGTGATCTTTCCTATCTCTAATAGTCAATGGGTGAGTCCTATACAGTGTGTACCGAGGAAGAGAGGGATGACCGTGGCTGTGAATGAGAGTAATGAATTAATACCCACACGAACAGTCACTGGATGGCGTGTGTGCATGGATTATAGAAAACTCAACAAGGAGACTAAAAAGGACCATTTTCCTTTGCCTTTCATAGACCAAATGTTAGACAGATTAGCTGGTCAGATCTGGTTACGGGTAACTTTCCCTCGGGTTTCTCTTCTGCTAAGAAAGCTAAGCTGAAAAGCGACGCTAAGTCTTATGTATGGGAGGATCCCTTTTTATGGAAGTTCTGTTCTGATAGAATTGTTAGGAGATGTGTTCCTGAGCATGAGCATGCATCCATACTTACCTTCTGTCACGATTATTCATGTGGGGGACATTTTGGGCCTAGGAGAACAGCTAGGAAAATTTTAGATAGCGGGTTTTACTGGACTTCTTTGTTTAAAGATGCATACGAATTTTGTAAAACCTGTGATAAATGTCAAAGAGTTGGGTCAATTTCTGGTAGGAACGAGATGCCTCAAACGTCTGTTTTAGTTTGTGAAATTTTTGACGTTTGGGGAATGGACTTTATAGGACCTTTTCTTCCTTCCTGTGGTTTCTGATTGATAGCTCTAAAATAGAGCTATAATTATAGCCTTAAATCTAGTTAAATGCCATGCTTAATTCAATTAAATCTCCTTATTTTAGGTATTTAGTGACAAAGAGCTCGAGAAGTCAAATTATGAATTTCAGGGCTAAATCGGTCATTTTAGGGGTTTCGGGAAGTGTTCGGGTGAAGGAGATAGACCAAAATGAGCTCGGGAGCCAAAATTATTCAAAATTGGACTTAGACCCGAGAGGGCAGCGCCCAGGCGCCCAACCAAAGGCATCAGGCAGAAGGCCCAACGCCCAGTCGCTGTCGCAAACCTACCAGACCCAGACGCAGCGCCTAGGCGCCCGACATTGTTCCAGACCCGAGAGGTCAGCGCCTCTGCGCGAAAACCCGAGAGGTCAGCGCCGCAGCGCTGCCCCGCGGCGCCTAGGCGCCCATCATCCCAGAAACCGCAGCGCTGCCCCGCAGCGCCTAGGCGCCCGTCATCAAATCTGTCCAGAGAGGTTAGCGCCGAGGCGCTGTCCCGATTCCGCGCGCGTGCGCCTCTAGCGCCGCGGCGCCTACTTATGGCGCCTAGGCGCTGGCCTGTCGCAAAAATGGGTATTTAAATCCGTTTTTCTGATTTTAGGTCATTCTTCTCCGCCCCTGTTACGTCTCCAAAAGTGACCTTTTTAGGACTTAATTTGATGGAGCGCCCATGGCACGCAGCGGAAGCGAATTTGGATCATGGACACTCTAATTTCATCAATTTAAACAAAATGGAAACATGCAAAAGCGATGAAAAAGAGAAGTTAGAACACATACCCTTGTCGTTCGTAATTCTCCAAAATCACCGCCTGAAGCTCCTCACGAGCTCACCGAGCCTTCTCACGAAACGTTCGTGGACCACCCACGGTAGTCCCGCTATCCTCAGGCCGAGAAACGGAGTGGTGGGACTCCTTTAATTCAAGAAAAGAGGAACGAAGCTTCAACTGTTGAAAACTATTTTCAGAAGCTGAAGAAGAAGAAGAAAACAGAAGCGGGTTCTTCAAATTGAATTCACAATTCAATTGTGAATTCGTGTACCCCAATCCACTAACCCATTTTCTTTTTCCTTTTTTTTTTTTTTTTTTTTTTTTTTTTTTTTTTTTTTTGATTGATCTGTCAAAACAATATATACCTGTGTATATAATTTACATACATGTGTCTTACATCTTGCATGTAAGACACATGTATATATATATATATATATATATATATATATATATTTATATATTATTATTATTAAAAATAATAATAATTATTTTTATTAATTAAACTTTTTAATTAATAAAAATATATATATATATATATTAATTAATATTATTTAATTCAATATCAAATATTAATTAAATAATATAATTAATCCCGGTTTTCCGAAAACCGACTTTTTGCACATGAATCCTATTCATGTTTTCAGACCAATCTCATATTTAAATCATATTTAAATATGTCCATATTTAAATCATATTTAAATATGTCTATTCTTCTTCCACAAACCCGAATTTGAACGATTCAAATTCTTTTCTTTTCTTTTATATTGTTTCACGGCTTTATCCGAGCTAGCCAGGAGAACCGTAAGGACCTACAGATCATGAGCTCCAACGATACGAGATTATCCGGTCAAAACTCTTTTAACCGAACTAACCAACATTCGTTAACCCCCGGAGACTCCACTAAAGTCCAAGGGCTGCACTCTCCTCACTGTAGATATATTGTGTCCTTTTGATATAACTATCATCAGTAAGTCGATCCTTCACAGGTCGTTCATAATCACAACGGGTCATTTATACCGTTTAACCCTTGTATTATATCTTGTTCCTTAAGTACCACTGACACCTCTAATGAACAATTGATTTGTGGTCCAACCATCAAATCAGATTCCTCCCTGATCAGGAGAGGATGGGCCCATGTTCAAGACCTGGAGTCAGCACTTAAGGGAACAACCTCTCTACTAACCCTGAAAGCGGGTAGGAGTGAACTCCAATCTTGCTACAACTATGTCCCCAGCCACTTATTCAATCTTATCCCCAAGATGGTAGGCATATTGAGTCGGCAATCTGGCCACTCTCACCCGTACAAATCAAAGGATAAGGTTGAATAAACAGGAGTTCATAGTAAGCTCAGGATTGAGATCGAGTTACCTAAGTCATCACATGAAAAAATCGGTCTTTACAGTAAACGGTGTTATAAAGAAAGAGCGATTTTATTTCTGGTTCGGTCTTGTGCAAACTCATTGCACAGGACGCCCTCACTCACATGTCTCTACATGAAACGATTCGAATCACATCGTTTTGTACTATACAAAGTGAGCCGCGTCCAATAGTGTCCCCAGGATAAGGTACCCAGCCTTATCCCTATACTATAGACCATTTTGGCTGTCTACTTGAACTTGATTCACATTCATGTCACACATGAAGTTCAAGTACTCACACTACAGCCATGGGTGTTAGTTATTGGTATAGGTTAATACAAACACAATTCACTAAAATTCAATAACAACTTTATTGAAATACAATATTTACATACATTCATTCAGTTTACAAACTACGAGTTTTAGGACATAAAACCCAACAAACTCCCACTTGGACTAAAACGTCAGTGGAGTACATGCTGGTCGAGAGAACTAGAATATCAAATATCTAAAGTTTCTCCCACTATCCTACTGAACAGCTCGCAGCCCTAGACTTTCTAGGTGTCTCTCAAACACTTTAGCCGTGAGAGACTTAGTAAAAGGATCAGCAATGTTGTGCTCCGAGGCTACCTGTGTGACGATCACATCTCCTCGTTGCACTATCTCCCTGATGAGATGATACTTCCGCTCAATATGCTTTCCACGCTTATGGCTTCTAGGTTCTTTAGAATTTGCCACTGCACCGCTGTTATCACAATAAAGGGTGATTGGCAAGTTCATATTTGGAACAACTTCCAAATCTGTCAAGAACTTTCTAAGCCATACAGCTTCCTTCGCTGCTTCGCAAGCTGCGACATACTCAGCTTCCATGGTGGAGTCAGCAATACAACCTTGCTTTATACTCCTCCATACTATTGCTCCTCCGTTAAGAGTGAACACTGATCCTGATGTAGATTTCCTAGAATCTATATCAGTCTGAAAATCAGAGTCAGTGTATCCTGCAAGGATCAAATCCTTCGCGCCATACACAAGCACATAGTCTCTCGTTCTCCTAAGATACTTGAGGACGTGTTTAACGGCTGTCCAGTGATCATATCCTGGATTGGATTGGAACCTACTGACAATTCCTACTGCATAGCAGATGTCGGGTCGTGTACACAACATAGCGTACATGAGACTACCAACTGCAGATGCATAGGGAATTCGTCTCATATCCTCAACCTCTTGAGGTGTCTTAGGAGACTGTTCCTTAGACAAGTGAATTCCATGCCTAAAAGGCAGCGAACCTTTCTTGGAATTCTGCATCGAATATCTTGACAACACCTTGTCAATATAAGATGCTTGAGACAGCGCTAGCACTTTGTTCTTACGATCCCTTATGATCTGAATCCCTAGAACAAACTGAGCCTCTCCCAAATCTTTCATTTGGAATTGGGTCGCTAGCCAATTCTTAACGTCAGTTAGGAACCCTACATCATTCCCAATGAGTAGTATATCGTCTACGTACAAGACTAAGAAAGCTACAACAGTATTGACTACTTTCTTGTAAACACAACGTTCGTCAATATTTTGTTCAAAGCCATAAGATTTGATCGCCGTATCAAACCTTATATTCCAGGATCTAGATGCTTGCTTCAACCCATAAATGGATCGATTAAGCTTGCAAACCTTTTGCTCTTGACCCTGAAGTATGAATCCCTCTGGTTGAGCCATATAGATACTCTCCTCAAGATTACCATTCAGAAAGGCAGTCTTGACATCCATTTGCCAGATTTCATAATCATAAAATGTAGCAATGGATAAGAGTATTCTAATCGACTTTAACATGGCAACAGGAGAAAAAGTTTCTTCATAGTCCACCCCTTCTCTTTGGGAATAACCTTTTGCCACAAGTCGAGCCTTAAAGGTTTGCACCTTACCGGCTTGGTCTCGTTTTCTCTTGTAGATCCACTTGCAACCGATAGGTCTTTCACTATCTGGTTGGTCTACAAGATCCCAGACCGAATTGAAGTACATAGACTCCATTTCGAGATCCATGGCTTTAAGCCACTGGTCCTTGTCTGTGTCATTCATTGCCTGTTTAAAGGTCAATGGATCCTCAACGCCATCATCAGGTATGACGACTTGAGTTTCAGACAAGCCAATGTAGCGGTCGGGCTGTCTTACATCCCTCTCACTGCGTCGAGGCTTTCTCAACTCTTGAGAAGGACCAGCCTGATCAACAACCTTTGTTGATCCGTTTGTAGCTTTCCTGGAAAATTCGGACAAAACAATTTTGCTCGACGGTTGATGATCTCTCATGTGGTCTTCCTCTAAGAACGTGGCATTAGTCGATACTAGTACCTTGTTCTCATGAGGATCGTAAAACAGACCACCTTTCGTTTCCTTGGGGTAACCTACAAATAGGCACAATTTTGAACGATGTTCCAACTTCTTTGGATTGGGTACTAGCACATGTGCCGGACACCCCCAAATCCTGAAGTGACGTAAACTACCTTTACGCCCTCTCCATAACTCATAAGGTGTTTCAGAAACACTCTTAGAAGGAACCATGTTCAAAATATATACTGCAGTCTCTACTGCATATCCCCAAAACGAACTAGGCAAATGAGCATAACTCATCATAGATCGAACCATGTCTAACAGGGTTCTATTTCTCCTCTCGGACACACCATTCTGCTGTGGTGTTCCTGGCGCTGAGAGTTGAGATACTATTCCATGTTCTATCATATAGTCCTGGAATCTTAAATCCATATACTCTCCACCTCGATCTGATCGGAGTGTTTTTATCGATTTACCTAATGTGTTCTCAACCTCTGCCTTATACTCTTTGAACTTTTCAAGAGCTTCGGACTTATGATGCATTAGATAAAGATAACCGTACCTAGAATAATCATCAATGAAACTGATGAAATATTCATACCCTCCTCGTGCTTTGACATTCAAAGGACCGCAGAGATCCGAATGCACGATTTCTAGAGGTTCTTTGGACCTATGACCTTTTTCAGAAAAAGATCGTTTGGTCATCTTGCCCTCAAGACAAGACTCACATGGCGGTAAAGAGTTGTCCTCTAAACGATTTAGCAGACCACTCTTAACCAATCTCCCAATCCTATTGAGATTAATGTGACCTAGTCTTAAGTGCCAAAGATAAGTACTTGGAGAAAGTTTCTGCCTTTTAGTTTGAGTCTCAGCTGTTTTAAACATTTCAGTGTTCAAAATAGCTTTGGCTTCGGTTGGTCTTAACACATACAAGTTGTTTTCAAGTTTCGCAGAACAAATACGTACACCTCTTTTGCTAATGAACGCTTCATTATGAACAAAAGATACTTTATACAACTGTTCTAACAAACAAGATATAGATACAAGATTCCTCTGGAAGGTAGGAACCAGGAGTACATTTTCTAGTAAAATGAAACTATCTCTATACAACAACTTTACAGCTCCCACTGCTTCAGCTGAGACAACCTCTCCAGTTCCAACTCTGAGAGTTATCTCACCGCGAGAAAGTGGCTGCCAAGAACTAGTTTCCTGAAAAGAAGAACAAACATGGTTAGTAGCTCCTGAATCAAGTATCCAGGTATGACAATCATGTTCTACTAAACATGTTTCAACAACAAGTAAATCATATTTACCTTGTCTTTCTTTCTCAGCCTTTTTCTCTGCAAGATACTTTGGGCAATTGCGTTTCCAGTGCCCATCTACACCACAATGGAAACATTTTCCTTTGTCTGTAGATTTATTCTTGCTCTTAGCAGTAGCAGGTGCTTTTCCCTTCCTTTTATCTTTCTTCTTCTTCTGAATACTCTTATTCTTAATAGAAGAAAGTTCAGACCTACTCCCTGAAGACGACCCCTTTTGGAATTTCCTAGAAGTGACAACATTTGCCTCCTTCTCTTTTCCTTTAGAAGTCTGTAGGGACTGATAGGTCTGTAGCTCGCTGAGGAGAGAAGTCAAATTATACTTTATCTTATTCATTACCAAATTGGTTCTGAACTGAAGGAAACTCTTCGGAAGAGATTCCAAGATAAAGCTTACTTGACTTGACTCATTTATAATAGCTCCGTTTACTTCCGCCACATTGAAGTGGACCATCATGTTAAGGACATGCTCCCTAACAGAGGTTCCCTCCTTCATGCGAGAGTTGTAAACGAATTTGAGGGCTTCATGACAGACCGATGAGGACGGAAGTCCAAACATCTCCTGTAATGAAGACATGATTTCTTTAGCAGAAACCATATCCTCGTGCTTCTTAGCTAACACATCAGATATGCTGGCTAAGATATAGACTCGGGCTTTATCATTAGCCCTTGTCCATCTATCATATGCTTCTCGAACAGTTCGAGTCGCATCCGAGCTAGGAGGGGGAGGACAATCCTCTGATAAGACGAACCTGAGATCATCTAGAACGAGAATCGTATTCAAGTTCGATTTCCAGGTCGCGTAGTTATCGCCGGTTAACTTATCGGAAGCTAGTAAGTGAATAAAAGAGCTAGTCATGCTGAAAAGAGAATGAATAAATATTAGTGAAAAGGTTTTAACCTAATTTACACACCAATCAAGAATTTAGCAAAGAATAATAATGTACCCAAAACTCATTATTAAACTGCAACGATACTTCAGTGGGTCAGAATGGTTGCTACCGAGGGGCAGTCAAGCATTCCTTCACTGAATCAAGACATTCTTGACTAAATGCTAATACCAGAATATCTCATATTCCTATAGCATCTTAGTTATCGCTGTTTGGTCAAGATTTACTAACTCCTTAGCAAATCTCGTAAGTGTGACCCTCCATTTTTAGAATTCATAGGGCGGCCCCAACGATGCAACCGAATGGAAATGTCAAAGTTGGGAATGGCTCTATGTTTCTTTATCCATAAATGGTGATTGAGATGTTCCGATTCCTATGAAACGGCCCTCCGAATGGATCGGTACCACTTGTGGGCACCTAGCAGGCAGAACATAGGAATCTCACGGTTCAATCCAATGGAGGAGACCGCAGGATGTATTGACATACTTCCTTCTCCCACTTACTATAAATACTTTCTCCATTCACCTTGCTCTTGAATTATGCAAATACCATCCGAATGGGGATGCCCTATTGACATCACGAGGCCGAGCATAATTCTCACGGTGTGAACTTGACAGAGAACGTAGGAGGAGAGGGACATATCATATATACCTTCTCAACACCTCTACTAAGTATTTTAAGACGGAATGGGTAAATTACTCAGGCATTATCCGGCTAAGACAATAAGGCCTAAGTCTAGGTAAAACAAACTTTTACCTATGATGTCTAGGTGATAAACACTTTATTACCTCACACCACTCACGCATGCTCATAAAGCCGGGTTAACTTTACTCAAGAACCGGATGGTCCCCAGGTAGGAGGTGTTCCGTAAACCGTCAGCTTAAATACCTCCAACCTCGAACAGGATGTCCCCGGGTGAGTTTCTTGTAACCTTAGCATTTACAAGATATCGACCTATTCATCTAATGAAACGGAACGATACATTCAACCCTAAGTGAGCATGCCTTTGTCTTTGTTATAGATTTTAAAAGTCTATGCCAATTTTACAACGCTTTGCAAAACTAAGACTTACTACAACAAACTTCTACATGCTTCTCAAACATGCATCACTAAGGCATGACAAATTGAATATTTAATTTCATAATTAATATAACAATTATATCAATTATGTTTTTAAATATACAACTCCTAATTCATAAATTAATATAACACTTATATCAATTCTCATGAATTAAGCATGCATCCTATACATTATAACACTTATAACAAACAAAATGCATCTAATGTTGGATGTTTAATTTCATAATTAATATAACACTTATATCAATTATTCTATTAAGCAAACAACATCTAATTCATGAATTAATATAACTCTTATATTAATACTCATGAATTAAACATGCATCCAATATATTATAACACTTATAACCTATAATATGCATAAAACCATGGCAACCTATGTTGTATATTTAATTTCATAATTAATATAACACTTATATCAATTATTCTATTAAATTAACAACAACTAATTCATGAATTAATATAACATTTATATCAAAAATCATGAATTGCCAAATATGCATACGATATATTATAACACTTATAACATATTTTTAATGCATGAAGCATGCTTCCTACGGTGGGATTTTAAATCTATATGGCATACGTTATGCACATACAAACATGGAATTTAATTAAAACATACATTCGCAATGCATAATTAATTAAACACACTAAAGTGGATCGATTTTGGCATTTAGCAAGCAATAACTAATTTATTACAAGCTTGATCAACAAGCCACGTCTTGAGCGGGCTTCGAACTCTTCGCACCGCCTTTGACCAACTTGCTTCCTCCGAACGCTTCGGCCAAATTTTCTTCGAATTTCTTCTCGTAATGCCTTGAATGAGTTTGAACTTACACCGAACATTTCGGCGAGTTTCAAACTCAAACTTCTTTCACAAAGAACCCTATATGGACTCTAATGACTCTAAAAATACAGACTCTTTAGCATGCATTAAAGCCCATACATTCTCGGGCAATTACAAATAATGAAATTCAAAAGAAACTATGCCAAAAACGATATTCACTTTAGAATTCCATTCAGAAACAATTTCTAAAATAAAACCCACCATAACTTAAATTGATAGAAATTGAGTGGCCAAAAACGCTCTGATACCAATTGATGGAGCGCCCATGGCACGCAGCGGAAGCGAATTTGGATCATGGACACTCTAATTTCATCAATTTAAACAAAATGGAAACATGCAAAAGCGATGAAAAAGAGAAGTTAGAACACATACCCTTGTCGTTCGTAATTCTCCAAAATCACCGCCTGAAGCTCCTCACGAGCTCACCGAGCCTTCTCACGAAACGTTCGTGGACCACCCACGGTAGTCCCGCTATCCTCAGGCCGAGAAACGGAGTGGTGGGACTCCTTTAATTCAAGAAAAGAGGAACGAAGCTTCAACTGTTGAAAACTATTTTCAGAAGCTGAAGAAGAAGAAGAAAACAGAAGCGGGTTCTTCAAATTGAATTCACAATTCAATTGTGAATTCGTGTACCCCAATCCACTAACCCATTTTCTTTTTCCTTTTTTTTTTTTTTTTTTTTTTTTTTTTTTTTTTTTTTTTTGATTGATCTGTCAAAACAATATATACCTGTGTATATAATTTACATACATGTGTCTTACATCTTGCATGTAAGACACATGTATATATATATATATATATATATATATATATATTTATATATTATTATTATTAAAAATAATAATAATTATTTTTATTAATTAAACTTTTTAATTAATAAAAATATATATATATATATATTAATTAATATTATTTAATTCAATATCAAATATTAATTAAATAATATAATTAATCCCGGTTTTCCGAAAACCGACTTTTTGCACATGAATCCTATTCATGTTTTCAGACCAATCTCATATTTAAATCATATTTAAATATGTCCATATTTAAATCATATTTAAATATGTCTATTCTTCTTCCACAAACCCGAATTTGAACGATTCAAATTCTTTTCTTTTCTTTTATATTGTTTCACGGCTTTATCCGAGCTAGCCAGGAGAACCGTAAGGACCTACAGATCATGAGCTCCAACGATACGAGATTATCCGGTCAAAACTCTTTTAACCGAACTAACCAACATTCGTTAACCCCCGGAGACTCCACTAAAGTCCAAGGGCTGCACTCTCCTCACTGTAGATATATTGTGTCCTTTTGATATAACTATCATCAGTAAGTCGATCCTTCACAGGTCGTTCATAATCACAACGGGTCATTTATACCGTTTAACCCTTGTATTATATCTTGTTCCTTAAGTACCACTGACACCTCTAATGAACAATTGATTTGTGGTCCAACCATCAAATCAGATTCCTCCCTGATCAGGAGAGGATGGGCCCATGTTCAAGACCTGGAGTCAGCACTTAAGGGAACAACCTCTCTACTAACCCTGAAAGCGGGTAGGAGTGAACTCCAATCTTGCTACA
Source organism: Herpetospermum pedunculosum (assembly GCA_028017165.1). NCBI lineage: Eukaryota > Viridiplantae > Streptophyta > Magnoliopsida > Cucurbitales > Cucurbitaceae > Herpetospermum > Herpetospermum pedunculosum. The sequence goes on from CM051522.1 coordinate 29,424,562, forward strand.
ACTATGTCCCCAGCCACTTATTCAATCTTATCCCCAAGATGGTAGGCATATTGAGTCGGCAATCTGGCCACTCTCACCCGTACAAATCAAAGGATAAGGTTGAATAAACAGGAGTTCATAGTAAGCTCAGGATTGAGATCGAGTTACCTAAGTCATCACATGAAAAAATCGGTCTTTACAGTAAACGGTGTTATAAAGAAAGAGCGATTTTATTTCTGGTTCGGTCTTGTGCAAACTCATTGCACAGGACGCCCTCACTCACATGTCTCTACATGAAACGATTCGAATCACATCGTTTTGTACTATACAAAGTGAGCCGCGTCCAATAGTGTCCCCAGGATAAGGTACCCAGCCTTATCCCTATACTATAGACCATTTTGGCTGTCTACTTGAACTTGATTCACATTCATGTCACACATGAAGTTCAAGTACTCACACTACAGCCATGGGTGTTAGTTATTGGTATAGGTTAATACAAACACAATTCACTAAAATTCAATAACAACTTTATTGAAATACAATATTTACATACATTCATTCAGTTTACAAACTACGAGTTTTAGGACATAAAACCCAACATAATTATCTTAGAAAGATGTTCACTCTTAGGTGTTTTTGATAGCATTGAGCCTAAACCTATGCTTAAATATGAGAATTAGAAGAAGGTAGCTAAATTAGGACTTAAGTACAATAGGAAAGAAAAGGGTTGAAAACCGAAGGAAAAGAATGAAAAACAAGCATTGCGACAGAATTGCGGAAACATTGCTGAAACCGCAATGTTTCAAGTGAAAACCGTAAGTTGACTGATCTTTTTCTGTTAATTTCCGTTATTTCAGGGATTCGTTCTTTCTCCTCCAGCCATTTTGAAGTACGACGTTGAAGATTGATGGTTCTCCTTGGCCCAAACGCACCTGCAGATTGCTATAAAAGGGGGTCAAAGTCGAGGGTTCAATCATCATCCGAAAGCGTAGAAGTCTTCTCGCAGCTCCATCCTTTCTCCTGTCGTTCTTTTCTGTCTGTTGGTGTGAGAGTCTCAGCTGTTGGAATCGACAATCTGATAGGAAGGAGAGAAGATTCATCTTCTCTCCCGATTGGATTCATCCAAGCAAAGCTATTCTTTCATCCCCTTCAGCCGAGGCATCTGCAACTAGGCGTTCACGCTCGTTTTTATGCTTCCTGTCTTTATTTCCATTTTCCAGCTTTAGTTTGTTGTTGTTTCCTTTCTTGTAACTAGATTAGTCCATTTCGTTGTGTTCTGTCTTTCTGTTATGCACTTTAAGTTCCTCTTCTTGTCCATTCAAACAATCAAGTAATCAAAGCATAGTTATTATTTCACAAGTTTTCCATCTTTTGCTGCTACGGTTTTTCCTTACTGTTTTAAGTATATTTCTCTTCTAAGCATGTTTCCTTCATCTCTTATTTCTGTTTACCCCATATCCATGAGTAACTAAGTCACATAGGGGCATGCTAATGACAATACTATAGGCTAAAAAACGTGAACCAAGCATGTAGGATAGCTCTCGAAGCATTGTTTGTATGTAAGCTTCATCCCACGGGCAATTTCGATTGGCCATCCATTTTGTCCAAAGAACTCCTAACCTCTGGAAGGAGTAAGAGTTCAGAGTCATACACTCATGCTAGCCTTTCAAGGTAGCCAGAAAACGACCTAGGAATAGGCGTTTTCCTAGTACAAACCATAACTTCCTGCTTTAACAAGATGCTTAAGACCTTACTTGGACATGAGTAAACTAAAGAATCTAATGCATGGAATCGGACGATACATGAGATTGAGTGAGTTTGATGCATAGAGAGTTGATCCAGTGCTTGAGAATCGTGAGAAAATGCCTGTAGAGGAGTCGTTAGTAGCCCTTGTTTCTCCATTTTACACACTTTCGCTGTTGTTAAAATTGCGGTAGAATTGCTGTTTCCGCAATTCTGCTTAAGTTACAATTCTGTCTAGCTGTTTTTGTCTTCGTTTATTACTCTCATCTCTTTTCATTTGAGTTTAACTTTGACTTGCATTTGTTTATGTTGCTACCCTCTACGTATTCAGTAGGAAATAGACAATTTAAAACCAATTCTACCCCATCAAATCCACCCCTTCTTTCTTAACTTTACACTTCATGAATAGCTTATAATAAATCTCTGTGGGAAAACGAATGAAATATACTTACTACTTGCTATAAGACCATGTATGCTTTCATGTTCTGAGTGCTCTCTCTATCTTATTGCTTATTTATTTTAACACATTGAGCACGCAACAGCCCCCTTCTCGATTTCTTCAGCATTTTTACCTCTTTTGAACTTTGTGGTGTTCGGATTTTTGAATGTCCGATTAATTCTCAGGCTGTCGAAGCCTGACCAAAATGAATTTATAAAGCCTATAAACTTTAGCTTTAAAGCTAGCGGCAACAGGGTCGAACCACAGAGAGGGACTAACAATTGAAATTGATATTTCAGATGCAAATAAATTGATTGGATGGTTTTTGTCACAAAACGGGGTTTTAATCATGCAAAGTAAGAAAAAAGTGCTAACGGAAAATAAGAAGAATGGGATTAAAAAGTGTTGGATTTGGGGGATTTCGGGATTTTGCTAAGCATTTTAACATTCATCATTTAATTCTAAAGTATTGGCTAACAAATTGACATGTACGCGAACGGTTACCCGGGAACCCTAAAGTAACCGGCTTCATATTAATCAATTAGAATTAACAATCCTAACTAAACATTATTCGCAATCGCATTAGAGTGATCAGCCCCAATTTAACCCCGAACAGTTATTAGCTAACCACGACGAACATTCGATTACACACCCCAATTGTTAACTGACTACCCGGCAACCCTAAAGTAATCAACAATCAGCATGTATAAAACGATACTTCAATTTGCTCTATTGTCCTGTGTTATTATGTCGACAAGGAGAGGCATGACATCGCTAGTCTATAACGTTAACACATGCTAGAAAACAAGATTGTCCGTCTATGAAATCTAACACATGCATAGATTAAGCAAGAACAATAAATACATTCAAGAATTGAAGCCAAATCAGAACCAACATGCTCGATTATCAAAACATTAAAAGCTTAACAAAAATCCCTAATCATCCCAAATCCTACACGATTACCTTAGCCGGCCATGGAGAAGTTGCTAGCAAAATCGTCCATGGGAGCCTTGGCCATAATTCCAAGCTAAATACAAATAACAATCTCCAAAAAACGGCCAACAATGGCGGAGCAAAAGAGAAAAACAGCGGAGGAAGAAGAAGATGGTTGCTGAAAATCGTCTTTACAGCCCTTATATCCGTCGTAGTGTCGAGACGCTAGGCCAGCGTCGCGACGCTGCGACCTAAAATTCTCAGCGCGCGCCTCTTCGAAGCGTCTCGACGCCACGGCAGGGTCTCGACGCCAGGCAGTGTTGAGCAACCGTCTCGACACTTGCTCTCAGGTTTGGGGCTGGAAAATTGCCTCTTCTTGGCAATTTTTCCCGGTTATTCTTGGACGAGCTTCCCCTTTTCCCGATGCACTCCCTGGGCGCTAAAACACCTTCCTTAGCCACGAAACGCGTCCAATGGACACCACGAGCTTTATGCCGCGAAACTTCTATAAACAAGACAATTTAACCAATTAATCACGACTTTTAGGTAGAATTAGGGAGTGATAATTAGCTCCAAAATGGAGTTATCAAACACCCCCAACTTAAATCTTGTCAGTCCTCGAGCAAGGCAAATAGAGAATTCCACTCTAAAGGACCATGCATACGTCCCTCTAATTCAAACCTCAATGTTTTTTACAAAATCTAAACAATACATAATCACGAAAGCAATCAGCGCATGCATTTAATCAAGAACACATCAAAAATTAACTATCGCTCCCTAACGTGCGTGTGTGCTAGCCAACCTATCCGAAACGTACGTAAGCCCGGAAAAACCACATGCAACATATCATCCCATTTTTCCCCTACTTCTAGCATTTAAGAACAGTCTAAACTTGATCACACAAGAGAGAGTAAGGAATTAAGAGACCAAAAATGATTTTCTCATACATTTTTTTCTCTTTTTGAGCACTTTGTACTCTTTGTTAAGGTTCTTTGAACCCAACCTTTATTTCCTTTTTCTTTCCAATCCCGAGTTTCCTAACATGTCAAACTTAGGTCTAAGCTTCACATTTTTAAGGACTAACGCTCACTTCTTAGGTACCAATAAGAAGGAGGAGCGCCTCGAGAGAATTTTCTAGCTAACATGCTTTTCTATTTTTTTTTCTTTTCTTTTAGGCTTAGCTTATGCTAACTCGATTAATTGACCACTAACTCTCATGTAACAAGCTACCCTAGGGGTGCCTTTCGGGGTGACAACAAGAATCAACGTGACATGCAATAAAAATAAGCCTACGGAGTCTAAGATGAGGTTGCTAAGTGCTCGATAGATGCAAGAGAGCAACAGAAAAAAAAATTTAAAATTTTTGACATGAACCTAATAAATGCAAAGCTACATCATGCAAAAACTAGATTATGAAAATGCTCAGATTCCAAAAAGACACTTCCTAGATCATCATAACTAGAAAGCAGTAAACAGAGTCCCAAGCACTTCAAATTCTAAATTAGCACTGCTCAACAAACTGCACATGGATATCCACAACATCCACCCCCAACTTCAGAAGATAGCATTGTCCTCAATGCTTCTTAATCGGATACACAAAAGTAAAGGGAAAGGAAAATAGACACTTCCCTGATCTTTGTGAAGTTGGCGAGGGACAAGAGGCGACGCTTTCCTTATCTGAGCCCAATTTTCTCAACTTCTCCTCATTCTCCTAAAAAAAAAACAGCAAGCTAATTAAGCTAAATTAAACTACGAAACTAAAACTAAAACAACAATAAACTAAATACAGAAAAATAGTTCAACACTCGGGTGCCTCCGAGAAGCGCAAAATTTTTAAAGTCGTTTGCTCGACTGAATTCTCCCCATGAACTCATCCATATTCTCACAACGCGGGAGACGTTCCAAACATGTCCTCGTCCACGCCATTCCTGCAAGCAACATTCAAAAGTGTCTTCTCTCTTCGTGCCTCAAGCACGTGAATATCAACATGATTAGTGTCAGAAAAAACAGCACCCCCATCCATCAAATTTAAATCCTTCTTCTTAGCGGAGACATGAGAGCTATCCCTCAAGCTCGAGGTCATACTCTCATTCTGAACAACTCCAGACAAACAACATTTTCTACAGACTTCTCATCAAATAAGGAAAACTCATGCACAGTTTCATCAAACTCCAAAGAAATTACGCCCTTAAATACATCAATTTTGATCCTCGCGGTCTTTAAAAAAGGACGCCCTAACAACATGGAGGACGATACATTCAGATATTTTCTACTCATGTCTAACACCAGAAAGTCTGCAGGAAACATCATATCTCCTATTCTGACCAGAACATCCTCGACCTTCCCCCTAGGACATATGCAAGACCCATTTGCTAATTGTACGACCACGCCAGTCTCATGCATTTCATTAAGTTTAAGATCTAAAAATAATGCATACGACATAACATTAACAGATGCACCCAGGTCAACCATGGCATTTTAAACAGTTTTACTACCTATCATGCATGAGATAGTAAACGTACCTGGGTCGTTGCACTTGGTAGGCAACATACCCGGAAGAATTGTCGAGACATTCTCCTTCTTCTTTTCTTCAGTCACTCTGGACTTTCGCTTCTTCGTACACCAGCTCTTGAGGAATTTGGCGTATTTGGGGATTTGATTCACCGCCTCCAAGAGTGGGATGTTCACCATCACCTTTTGGAAGGTTTTCTTGACCTCCTCGTCATCGTTCACCACGGTAGGCTTCGCAATCCTACACGGGAAAGGTGTTGCGGGAACACTCTCCTACACATTCTTCTTCTCTTTCTCCACATTCTCTTTCTCAAGATCGCTCGGGAAGGACACATTCAGACCATCCTTCTTTGTTTCCTTCACAGCTCTCGAGGGAACTGATTTCCCACTCCTCATCTGGATCGAACTCAAGTTCTCACATGAATTCACGGTGGTTTGGGAAGGAAGCTGATAGCTCCAAAATAGAGCTATTATTATGTCCCTAATTCTGGCTAGAACCATGTCATTTATTGATTAAAATGCCTCTTGTAGGTGATTCCATGGTTGAGAGCTCGAGAAGTCGAAAGACACGTTTCGGGGCTTAAAGCGGCGTTTTAGAGCTTAATGGACGCCTCGGGGGTGAAAGCGCTTGAAGAATTGAAGAGATGGCAAAAATTGCCTTGGAAAGACAATTTTTGGCCATCAAACCCGAGAGCATGCATGCATGGGTGGCAGCGTCGCGACGCTAGCTCGACGTTGCCAGCGTCGAGACGCTGGCCGAGCATCTCGACGCCGCCCCGATTGCCTACCGAAGATGAGCGCGCCCCAGCGTCGAGACGCCGCCCGAGGGTCTCGACGTCAGCCTGACGATTTTCCAGACGGATGCGCGACAGCGTCGAGACGCTGTCCGAGCGTCTCGACGCCCGCGCGCGCGTGCGCGGCCATCTTAGGGCACCAGCGTCGAGACGCTTGCCTAGAGTCTCGACGCTCCGACGATTAAAGGCGTGAAAATGCCTAATTTTCGCCCAATCTTCATTTTATCTTCTTCTCCAATTTTCCTCTCGGATTTTCACCATTTTTGCACCAATTTGAGCTTCCTCTTCTCCTCTTTGTATGGTACTAAGCTCTTCCATGGGGGATTTGATTTATTCATCCTCCATGGAAGGCTAAACTAAGGTTAGTGCTTAATTTCGAGTATGGGTTTGTAAATTATGGATGTTTGGGGAGATTTGCCCCTTTGTAAATGTGTAGCCAATTAGCATGTTCTTGCATCTCTCGCTTGTTCCTACTCAAATTCTAGCATGTGTAGCTTAATTAGGTTGACGCCCTAGTTCCTATGCATGATAGAGGGCTAAAGGTTGGGACGTATAATTGCCCAAATCGCTAGGTAGCGCGGGCTTAAGCATGGCTAATTAATTCATCCCAAAGTGACAGTTGGTAATCTGAATTAATTAACGTTTTCATGTTAGGCTTAAGGCGAGAGAGAAACCGGGTTAGTCTTAGGATTAAGCCGTCACTATGTTCCCGTTACTGGCTTATAGTCGATTTAGGGGTCGCTACCTTGAATGGATTATTGGCCAAGTACAATTAGAATTACACATATCTAATTATATTTTTGGGTCATTTGAGCTAGCACTTAGCCAAATGAATTGTGTGCATAAGCATGATTAGTTAAGAAATTGTATCGATGAACCGAACATCCATAACGATCGATTTCATTTCTCGAAGTTAAGCGCAACCATTTAAATTTCGCACTTGTCATTTAATTTTCCGTTAGCTTGCATGTTAGGAGCTCCCTTCCCCCAGACCAAATTTGCACATAGTTGAGATGGACCCCTCTCATTAAGTTCATTTCCTAATCCCACACCTCCTTGCCAGTCCTTTGGTTTGTTAAAAAAATTCTGGAATTTCCCAGTCCTTTTGCTATTTGTTCTTTGTTCTCAGAAATCGTTAAAAGATAAAGGTTTGATTCTTTGAATAAGCATTTTATTTAAAGATCAAATGATACTAAGGCAGTAGAAATATTGCATCTTGATGCCAAATGAAAAATACTTATTCTGCACAAGTCTCATTTATTCTATTGGGTACAGCATCTGACATCAGTCCGGTCACAACTCTTTCTGTAATGAACTGAGTAGGATGGTTAATTATAAAATCTCGTGTTGGTGCAACATGAATAAAAATCATTGTTGATTTCTCTCATTGTCACTGCCTGCATTTGGTGATTGAATTATTATTTGTCCTTTTTGTAACCTCTTTGTGTTCACATGCACATATATGCCAGCCTGCAATTGTAAAATGAATGTCAGCCAAAATATAGTATAGCCTTTTTGGAAGAAACAAAACTGATTCAGTTGGGTTATTCTATCACGTTTGTTTTATGGTCAATATCAAAATATAGTACAACCAAAATATAGTCCTTCTCAGCATGTAGAGAAGGAGAGTTGAAACTGTGATTCAATTGGGTTATTCTCGTGTGTCATTTATTTAGTTGTGAATTAGGACAAGACTAGACTTTATGAATTTAATCATTAGGTAAATAGCATTTCACTGCCCTAAATAGATGGATCATTTAGAGTGCAGCCATAAAGGGATCTCATCAGTCATCCTTTCAGAAAATAACTCAGGTTATGTAGCACAGCATGACTTTAACCACATTGTAAAAAGCATTCCACTGCCCTAAATAGCTAAATTATTTAGGGTGCAGCCACTACAGACTGGTAAAAGGTTCCTCTAGAACCTAGTAGCAGTATTTAGACTTTAGACTAGTTTTCTCAATATACTGAAAGCCCTTTTACATGATGTTTGGCCATGCTTAAAAGTACTTCCAAAAAGTCGTTCTCATCCATGCTATAATGCTAAATCATGGATTCACATGCACATATATGCCAGCCTAAAATGTTTCCCTTGTCCTTTTATCATGTAATCATATTTGGTCATCGAGTAAATATAGTACAGCCTTTTTGACTCCTTTCGTTAATGAGTGTCAGCCAAAATCACAAAATGCTATCAGATTATCTGTGATGTTGAATTGATTTTAGGATACCAAAGCCAAATTTGTTAACCAATGCACACTACAGTGTCGTGTATCATTTCATGTTAAATGATTTCGTTGTAGCGTTACTCATTTTCAATTTTGTGTGTTCTAATGTGCAGAATGCATGAGAAGAGAAGTTTAAGCTATGTTGATGGACCCATTCCCGTGCCACTCGATAACGCTTTTCTCGCATAAAACGTGCAAGGAATCCAAACAGCTTGAAGTGGATGACCGGTCACACTGCAAGCAACAAAAGGAAGCTAAATTAGTCACAAAACATTATTTTATATCGTTATTTTAGATTTCTACACAATATCTTTTAGTTTTGCTGAAAGCCTGGTTGCCAATTTGTTTAGTTTTTCTTTTTTTGGATGAAAAACATGAGAAATGTGATTCCTTCTCTAGTTGCACTAAGATCTTTGGTGGTAATCCACAAAGATTAAGAGTAGAATTTAAATACTTTTTTATGCTATTGATTTTTCAAGCTTTGTTGATGATAAATGTGAGAATGTATTGATCTTTGCTGAATGGGAATTTTTTGTCATCATCATTGGTCATGTTATAAGAGTTATTCCATCAATTTTAAAAAGTGTTGTTATTTATTTTAAAAATGTTGCAATAGATGTGCAATTGTAACAATTGTGATAAGGTATTCAATTTTAAAAAATGTTGTTATTTAATCTAAAAAAATGTTGCAATAGGGGTGTTATTGCAGCGGTTAAGAGGAGAGATATTTAGATTTAAGAAAGTGTTGCTATTTATTTCAAAATTGTTGCAATAGGATGGGTGCTATTGCAACGGTTGTGAGAAGTCATTCCAGCACTTTAAAAAGTGTTGCTAGATCCCTTACAACACTGGTTTAGCCAGGAGTTTCTCAAGCGTTGCAAAAAGTGTTGCAGCAGTTTAAAACCTATAGCTAAAAAAAAACCTCTGCAATAGCCTTGTTTTCTTGTAGTGTACGGATTAGTTGTCAATTTTTTCAACGTCCTTGTTAACTTCCCATCCCTTATTTCTCTCCCCTCCCAACATTTTTTTAATTTTGGAGCATCATTTTATTCAATTTTTAAATTGTAGAAAATTGTAAGAGTAGTTTTGTCTATTGTTGTGTAAATTGAATTACTAAATATAGAGTTTAGACATTATTCCAAAAAAAAAAGTGTGTTGGACATTTTTATGTTGCTTATCAAGTTTTACACATTCTTTTGGTTACCCCATTCAACCAGTTTTGGTAAGTTAGATTTTTTTTTTTTTTTTTTAATTTGATAATCTGTAGAGTGAGAAATCTAACTTTTGACATGTAATTATTTGGTATACTGTTAATCAATTGAACTAAGTTCAAGTTGGCGAGTTAAATTATGGATTTGGTTCATATGGTTTGACTTTAAAATAATTAGGAGAAAATAAAGTGAATTTTTAAAATAAATTAATGGATTAAAAAATGTAATAAATGAAATAATTAAATTATTTCAATTTACATAATTGAATTATTTCATTTGTAAGGCCACAATTTTTTGTTGTTATTTATGAAAAAAAAAGAACCATTAAAGTATATTCTATTTGTAAAATAAATCGGATAAATGGTTCTCAACTTTTTTTTTTTTTTGCTTTTAAGAAGAAAATGGTTCTCAACTTGCAAAACAATAATCAAATTAAAATAATCTAAAATTAAACCATGAGTACTAAAATGGAGGGACCAAAAAATAGTATTTCAACTTAATTTTTTTTGTTGTTTTATATCTTTCTAATAATTCGATCATAGATTTTTATTATTTTTATTATTAAAATTGATTGCTGTAACTTTTTTATAACAATTTTTTTTTTTTTTTTTTTTTTTTTTGTAAGTTTTAATATTTTTTATTTAAAAAAACACATGTTAAAATATGTAATACGTAGGATGCGCTTGAAAATTTTGATTGAACTTGTGTATTGTGAGCTCCGGATTGAATGAGTATTTTATTTTGCACAAAATACATAGCCTATAGAAACCTTCCCATGCATTAAATGCTTACCAGTTTGGCCTTTTCATTTGACTTTTCTTCGATCCAAAATTGAACGCAGCCTTTTCAATAAAGAATCAGAGGCTTTATTTGTCATATTATAATAAAATAATGCCTAACCTTATATTCTTTGAAATTGTCATTTAGTTGAAGACCACACTGAATTAGAAGATTTCGCGGCTGAAATTCGAACACTAGCTGAGGAAAGAAATATCGAATCTTTTGTTCATGTTAGGAGAAATCACAACACAATTGCTCACTTGCTGGCCTCGAAGGCGAGTTTGAACCGAGTTTCGAACGTCTGGAGGGAAAATTTTCCTGTTTGGCTCTATTCTTGTAATGAGGTGGATACAAATGATACCGCTGAACCTAGTGGGGGTCCTGTCCCACAGGTACCTTTTGATAGGAACTTTGTTTCTTTTTAGTTGGAATTAAGATATGTGTTTTCAAAAAAAAAAAAAAAAAAAAAATATTCTTTGAAATTGTTGTTTCTTTGTTTTATTATTATTTTTATAGTGTTTAGAACTAGTTTTATAACAGTGTTTATTATCTAATTATTCATATCTACTCTATGAATTTAGATCTAATATTATACGACTCTTTAATTATGTTTAATTGTTAAAGGATTAATCAACAAACTAGTAGCAATCACATAGATGACAATTAACACAAAATAATAATAAATCTAGCACGAGATAATTGACCTGCATATATAAGGAGTAGTCTAGATTAATAACAAATCATAGTAGATGGACCAAGCCTTAAAAATAATAAAACATGAGCAAAACTTAGTTGCAGGCTGGGTACAAGTATCTTTTGCAGCCCACCTATATCACAATCTAATTCATCTAAATTTAAACTTTTTTTTTTAAATGAAACATTCAGTTAGCTTTTAACGCCGTTACAATTGTTAAGCATTTTTTTTTTATTTATGTTTTTTTTTTCTTCTTTCTTCTCTTTTTTGGAAGATTCAACCTCACCCAGTTTGAATTTAAAGCGTTTTTTTGTTTCCTCTTTCTTCTTTCTTTTCTTTTTCAAAATTCTCCCTGAACAAGTTTAAATTTGAAGTACTTCTATTTAGTTTTTTTTTTTTTGTTTTCAAAGCTAATCTCCCAGGTCGTTCGACGCGGGCAGAGGACAACGAATGTAAGAATAAGAAAAAAAACCAGCAGCAGAAGACGTTGAAACACTAGTGAGAAGAAGAAAACCAAATAGAATATTAAAGCTTGAAGGAAAAGCTTACAGTGTTAAGTGTTTAAGCCTATAAAAGAAAAAGAAAAAAAAATGCTTCAAAAAACAAAAATTGAAAAGAAAGACGCTTCAAATTCAACACGTGGTGAATCTTCGAAAAAAAAAAGAAAAAAAAAACGCTTAACAATTGAAACGGGTTAAAAGCTAACTGAATGTTTTATTTAATTTTTTTTTTTTTAATTTAGATGAATTAAATTGTGACACATGGGTGGACTGAAAAATACTTATAGCCGAGCATGGAATTAAGTTTTTCTCGTAAAAAATTTAGGAAAAATGAATTCAATCCATACTCATCACCTACCTAAAATTTAATATCGTAGAATGTAGTTATCCCTCGAGTTAAAGACCTAGATTAGTAAAGCAGAGAAGGCGAACTAGAACTTTGTTATGAAGCTTCCCCATGCATTAAAGGCTGCCCTTTTTGGCCTTTTGATTTGACATTTTCTTTCATCCAAAATTTGAACAAAAAGCTTTTGATTAAAGCAGAGACTGAGGCTTACAGCCTACATGCACAAACGCGTTTAATCGCAGAAAACAGTGACTTATTCATCCCAACTTTTGTTGTATAAATAGTCTTTCAACCATTCTTTTTCTTCCATCTCCTTTTTTTCTTACACAATCACTTTTAGTATCACCAAATGAAAATGGCAATGCCACAAGTAGTAGTAGTTGTTGCTTTGACGTTTTTGCTTTTGGGTATTGCATCTGATGCCCAACTTTCCTCTACATTTTACGATCAAACATGTCCCACTGCACTCACTACCATTAGAACTGTGATTAGGCAAGCAGTTTCTCAAGAGCGTCGAATGGCTGCATCTCTTATTCGTCTCCATTTCCACGACTGCTTCGTTCAAGGCTGTGATGCATCTATATTGCTGGACGATACTCCTTCTATGATTGGCGAACAAAATGCAGCGCCCAATCGAAACTCTGCTAGAGGCTATGGTGTGATACACAAGGCTAAAATTGAAGTTGAGAAGATATGTCCAGGCGTCGTATCGTGTGCAGATATTCTTTCTGTGGCTGCAAGAGATGCTTCTTTTTCTGTGAGTAGTGCTTCTCTTCATATTCGTGCATGATATATGTTAAAATTATTAAACACTAGGAGGAGTAGCCCATGTATGTTATATTTTGAGTGTGAGGTCCCTTCATATTTTCGATGTGGGATCCTCAACATGCCCGTGCCTTTTTGGGTTCACCATCTTGGGTCGGGATCCCAGATAGTGTCTCTTTGGGCTCACCATCTTGGGTCGAAATCCGTGCCTCTTTGGGTTCACCATCTTGGGTCGAGATCCCAGATAGTGTCTCTTTGGGCTCACAATCTTGGGTCGGGATCCCATTTTTGGACCGAATACCCGTTTGGGCTTCGTGAGCTCTGATACCATATTCGACACCATGGGGTTCCCAGATAGTGTCTCTTTGGGCTCACCATCTTGGGTCGGGATCCCATTATTTGACCGAATACCCGTTTGGGCTTCGTGTACTCTGATACCATATTAGACACCATGGGGTTCCTTCCTAAAACCAATTGGTGTTAGGAGGAGTAGCCCATGTATATTATATTGTGAGTGAGGTCCCTTCATTCCGTGGGATCCTCAACAAAAATATTACGAAAAATAATTTTTCTAATACCTACATATATACTCTTAAAAAAAAAATAGGTTGGTGGTCCATCTTGGACGGTAAGACTTGGACGAAGAGACTCTATCACTGCAAGTAAAACTCTAGCAGAGAGTGAGCTTCCACATTTCCAAGAAGGTCTTGATAGACTTATTTCCATTTTTGAAAATAAAGGTCTTAATACAAGAGATATGGTCGCCCTATCAGGTAAATATTAAATCATATATTTTTTAAATAAAACATTATTATATACACATGCCAGTTTATTTAACATACAAATGTTAACTCTATTGCAGGTTCTCATACTATAGGACAAGCCCAATGTTTTCTTTTCCGCAATAGAATATACAACCAAAGTAATATTGATGCAGGATTTGGTAGCACTCGTCGTAGAAATTGTCCAACATCTGGTGGGAATAACAATTTGGCTCCACTTGATTTGGTCACACCTAATTCCTTTGACAATAATTACTTCAAAAATCTTATTCAAAAGAAGGGTTTGCTAGAAACAGACCAAGTCCTCTTTAATGGAGGATCGACAGACAATATTGTCACAGAGTACAGTAGAAATCCGACCATATTCAAATCTGACTTTGCAGCTGCAATGATTAAAATGGGAGACATCCAACCTCTCACTGGTTTGGAAGGCCAAATAAGAAATATATGTGGTGTTGTCAACTAAACTACTTTTCATCTCGTAAGATCATACTTTGAGCAAGATAATTGTGTTAAGTTAATTTATTCATTTGTTATGTAATTTAAATTTTCAATATAATTCTTTTGTAATGTATTCTTTTAATATGATGTGTTCTTCTTCAATTAAGTGTAATTATGTTTTTTTTTTCCTTTGATTTCAATTGTATGAAGCTCTGTGAAATTTGAATGATATTGTCTTTCTTTTTGAATTTGGGGATGCCAATTTTTAAAGCTTTCTGAATTTGAATAATACTTTTATATTTGTGCAAATGAACACTCTTGTCTATTATGATGGTATAATTAAGGGGCTAAATTGTATTTCAAATTCACCTCTCTATATATATATATATTTTGTTATTAAATTGTATTTCAAATTCACCTCTCTATATATATATATATTTTGTTATGGGCAGAATTCCAAAGCCCTAGCACAAAGATTCATTCAAGAGTAAATCTTGGCTCACGAAGAGGGACCAAGAGTTAAAAAGCGAGAAATGGCGCCAACCCATAGGGTCGGTGCAAAAGAAGGAAGAGTTGACCCCTCGGGTCGACTCAACCACGCTTGAAAAAGAACTTGGTGTCGTTAAAGGGTCGACCCCCTCGAAGAGGTCGGCCCGACCAACAACAAAGGTCGACCCCCCTCGATCAGGGGTCAGCTCGCTCGAAGGGAAGAGAGCGCTGACCGCCTCCTTCGAGGTCGTCGACTCGACCTAATTAATTGAATGTGACTGTTATGATAACTTTATTATTAATAAGTGAACTTAGTAATTGAGTTTTGGATTGAATTTGAAGGAGAAGGAATATAATATGCATGAGCAAAAATGTTTATTGGAATTGCTTTTGCTGGGTTAAGTTTAGGGCCTGTTGCACAAATAGCAATCAGGCCCAAACTAATTGCAAATTTAGCAAACTTTAAAATGTTCTGCAAATATGGTAAAAAAATCCGTTTCTATCACTGATAGACTTTATCATATCACTGATAGACTTCTATCAGTGATAGACTATTATGACTGATAGACTATTATAACTGACAAAAATCTATAAGAAGTTGAAGTGGGAAGTGATCAGTGATAGACTTCTATCAGCCATAAGATTATCAGCGATAGAAATTGCCATATCCGCAAAATTTTTAAAAACATGCTATATTTTTAATTATCTTACTAAATTGACATCTATTACAATTTTCCTTAAGTTTAAGTAATTATTATGAAGAATTTTACTGGATTCTTTATTAATTTATATAAAATCCATTTATAAATTTACTTTTATTTGAAAAAAACCATCCATAATCGTTTTTTTGAATAAATTTTTCTAAAATTCTGTCATCTCCTCAAACAAAATTTTAAAAATTTTACTATCCTAAAAGAGTAAAACTTAGTTGCAGCCTAGGCTACAACTATCTTTTACAGTCCAGCAACATGGGAGAATTTGATTAGTCAGATTTTATGTTATTTTTTTTAATTAAAAAATCATATTTAATGTCTCATGTCACTTCAACGCTTTTTTTCCTTTCATTTTTTTCACTTCCCCATAACTTTCAATTTCCAGTTTTGCCTTTCTCTCCTCAATTCTCTCCAGTATCTCTTTTTATGGATGATTTGCTACTGGCAAATCTTAGTAAACATTTCTTAATCTCTCCCTATACCTAATAGCATAACGAAAATTGACAGAATTTTAGAAAGGTAATAGTTAATTATTTATTCTATGATAAATGAAGTGAAATTGAGTTGAAAACTCGAAATGAACAAAGAAATCAGATAGAAGAGAAAAGAGAAATTTTATTGCAGAATTTTAGAAAGGTAATAGTTAATTATTTATTTTATGATAAATGAAGTGAAATCGAGTTGAAAACTTCAAATGAACAAATAAATTAGATAAAAGAAGAAAGAGGAATTTTATTAAAAAATGTCATAGAATGTTGGACAATGGTGAGGTTTTAGATATTATTATTATTATTAAAAATTGTCGCATGATTTTTTATTGATGATTTTCTATTTTCAAATATTAGTAAAAAATTTCAAATCATTGATAAAAAAGAAATATTGGAGAGGATTGAATAAGGAAGGGCAAAATCGGAAATTAAAAGCCATGGAGAAGAAGAAAAAAAGCAGGGAAAAAAAAAGTTGAAGTCAGGTGCCCCATTAAATATGATTTTTTAATTAAAGATAAAAACATAATACTTGGTCAATCAAAATCTGTCACGTGGATGAGCTGCAAAAGATAGTTGTAGCCCAGGCTGCAACTAAGTTTTACTCATCCTAAAATCATAAAAACTCGGCCCAAGACACAATGATTGTTGTCTGGTGTAGCTGTCATTGTTAACCAATTAGTAAAGCCCTTAACTTTATTGAAAATGTCTGCCCTGAGTTTTGAATAAAAGAAATGTCAAACCAAAAGGCTAATCCGGTAAGCATTTGACTCGATACATGCAATATCCCAATACCAAATTCCTACCAATTCAACCTAAAAAACTTGGTACAAAGTTCATTTATTAGGCTGCATTTAATAATTATTTAACTTTAAAAAAAAAAGAAAATCAGGCTTGTTTACATACAATTTCGATTAAACATTTGATTCGAAGGGCTGACGTACTGGTCAACCCATGACGTACTTGTAATTACACGAGGGTCAATCTTCCATTGGGCCATGGGCTGACCAGTACATCAGCCCTTCGTTGGCAGTCGTTGAGCAATGGACTGATTTGCTAGTTAACCCTTTATTGAAAGTTATTGAGTCATGGGTTGACCCGCGGGTTGTCCCTCTTTTCGCAAGGGCTAAAGCGCGGGTCTGTCCTCTCTTTTAAGCAAGGGTTGACCTGCGGGTCATCCTTATTTTGGGTATAGGCTGACGTGCTGGTAAACCTTTTACGCCAGTGGGCCGACTCGCGTGTCGGCTCGACATCGTTTCTCACTTGGACCGTTTGGGGACGAGCCTCCAAGATATGCAACACATACCGAAACATACGTTGAGATTTCCAGAGCGTCACAATAAAAATAGCATTATAAGTCTTTTAAAAAATGAAAACCTTCAATAAAAATAATTTGACAATCATCGAAGATGAAAAATAATAAATTTTTTAAAGGTTAATTTACCCTTTGAAAAAAATAGTTATTGAAAGACTTGTGACTTGTAATATCTATTTCAACACACTTTTTTTTTTTTTTTTTTTTAATTGAATTTTTTTTTATCGAAAGTTTGTTTAATATTTTTTAAAGGTTGTTACATTCGAAAATAGTCATATTTCCGAGAGTGGATTCGAAAATAGTCATATTTCCGAGAGTGGACAGTGCTAACCACACCACCTCCATTGTGTATATCATAAGGTAATCTTTCCTTCAACTCTCAATCTGAGTGGATATTAATTTGATATTGACTCTCTTGAGATTTGTGTACTAGAAAGTTTATATTGAACTTTGCCTCAGATGCTAATGTCAATTCCATTGAGTTCTTCTCATTTGGTATTCTGTAGTTGATGCCATTATTGTTAAACCAAGTAACCCTCTCATTGCGCTATTTCACAACTTTATTGAAAAGGTCTTTGTTTACGTTCAATTTTGGATAAAGCAAAAGTCAAAATGGAAAAGGACAGCATCTAATTCATTCCAAGGTTTTCATACACAAAAGCTCTTGACCCCTATCTAGCCTTTCTTAGCCCCATGTTTGATTATTTTTGAAATTTGATAATGATTTTTAGTTTACACCAATGGACAAACAGAATGGTGGTTATTGGATTTAGATTATCCAATTTTAAATCTAGAGTATTTGAAAAAATATTAGTCGAGAATAAATTTAAAAAAATAATAATAAAGGAGAAAAAAATATAGAGGAAAACTCGTTCTCCTACTCGCGGGGTCCTGTTATTCGAAATTTTGCGGAGATGGATAATTGAATGAGACATTATTACGCTCTGTCCGTGAACATCCTTAATAATGGCCAACATAAACTTAGTCAAACTAACATAATATACGAACTAGTAACTAAGAGATGAAAAAGTTTAATCATTTCTGCTGAAAGAAAAAATAAAAAAAATAAAAAATTTTGGTAATCCCTATGAATGGTGGAATTACTCGTAAATTATTTTGTAGTTGACTTTTGAGTTGAAGTTTCCAATAAATTTGATATTAAATAATAGACATTCCCCGAAGCTTCTCATATTGGAAAAAGTTGACCGTCGCAGTTTTGGTTTGACTATTTCTTATTATCCAACTCATCAAACTTGACCTTTTCAATAAATTTAAAACACAGTTTACTTGGTTACCCATTGGCGGCTTCTCATATTTGTCTAAGATATATATTGTTGTTGGTATAAATAAGAGCATCCCCATCTTCATTTGAATATATCACAAAATCAAAGGTATTCTCGTGTGACCAAAAATATAGAAATGACAATGTCTCGAGTAGTTGTTGTTGCGTTGATGATCTTGCTTTTGGGTATGGCTTGCAATGCCCAACTTTCCTCTACATTTTACGATAAAACTTGTCCCACCGCCCTCAATACTATCCGAACTGTTATTAGGCAAGCCGTTTCTCAAGAGCGTCGAATGGCTGCATCTCTCATTCGCCTCCATTTCCATGATTGTTTCGTTCAAGGTTGT
Source organism: Herpetospermum pedunculosum (assembly GCA_028017165.1). NCBI lineage: Eukaryota > Viridiplantae > Streptophyta > Magnoliopsida > Cucurbitales > Cucurbitaceae > Herpetospermum > Herpetospermum pedunculosum. Next base: position 29,443,342 of record CM051522.1, read on the forward strand.
GATGCGTCGATATTGCTTGATGATACTCCCTCTATTATCGGCGAACAAAATGCAGCACCGAATCGAAACTCCGCAAGAGGTTATGGAGTGATACACAAGGCTAAGACTGAAGTTGAGAAGATATGTCCTGGTGTCGTATCTTGTGCAGACATTCTCGCTACGGCCGCAAGAGATGCGTCTTTTTCGGTGAGTACATTTTACTATGCATGCATGCATGGCGAGCTATGATACGATGCATTAAAATGGTTTTTCTAATACTAATTATTACAAAATAGGTTGGTGGTCCATCTTGGACAGTAAAGCTTGGAAGAAGAGACTCTACCACTGCAAGCAAAACCCTAGCAGAGAGCGAGCTTCCCCACTTCCAAGAAAGTCTTGATAGACTTATCTCCATTTTTTCAAATAAAGGTCTTAATGCAAGAGATATGGTTGCACTATCAGGTAATTAAATCATGTAATTTTGTAATTGTTTAGGCCGTTTGATAACTATTTCGTTTTTAATTTTATGTTTTTAAAATTTATGCTTGTTTTCTCCTAATTTCCTTATTATGAGTTTCATTTTTCTTAGAGAAATTGAAAGCTACTTTTTTTAATTTTTAAAATTTATTGATTTTTTAAAACATTGACAGAAAGTAAATAACAAAACAAAGAAAGTTATACATAGAAGTTGAATTTATAAGCTTAATTTTTAAAAACCAAAAACTAAAACCCAAGGCCCGATTGGATAACCATTTCGTTGTTAGTTTTCTATTTTTGAAATTTTTTGTTTTCTCTTAATTTCTTTACTATGACTTTCACTTTTATTAGAGAAACATTTGGATTAGTTAAATTTCAAAAACAAAAATTATTTTTTTGAAAACTAGTCTTTTTAGTTTTCATAATTGATAAAATTGGTAGAAAGTAGATAACAAAACAAAGAAAGTTAGAGGTGGAAGTAATGTTTATAGGCTTAATTTTCAAAAAACAAAAACTAAAAACGAAATGATTATTAAACAGAGCGTTATTATATTATAGATATTGTTGAACTCATTAGGCATACATATGTCCACTTTATTTGCAGGTTCTCACACCATAGGACAAGCTCAATGCTTTCTTTTCCGCAATAGAATATACAACCAAAGTAATATTGAGGCAGGATTTGGTAGCACTCGTCGTAGAAATTGTCCGACATCTGGTGGGAATGGAAATTTGGCAGCACTTGATTTAGTCACACCCAATTCCTTTGACAATAACTATTTCAAAAATCTTATTCAAAGAAAAGGATTGCTTGAAACAGATCAAGTCCTCTTTAATGGAGGATCCACGGATAGTATTGTCACAAAGTATAGTAATAATCCATCCACATTCAAATCCGACTTTGCAACTGCAATGATTAAAATGGGAGACATTCAACCGCTCACGGGTTTAGAAGGCCAAATAAGAAATATATGTGGATTTGTCAACTAAACTTCAGTATTTCTCTGCAATTTATTCATTTGTGTTATGTTATTTAAATTTTCAATATAGTTTTTATGATTTGTTTCCCTTTGTGTCATTCATCAAAGTGTAATTATTTTTACTTATGATTTCAATTTTAATAACATATTCTTCTGTCTTTTGAACTTGAAGCTACAAAATTTAAAAGTTTTATGAATTTGAGCAATACTTTCATTTTTATGCAAATGTGTACATTCTTAATTACCCATTAGTTATACATTATAGTATAATTAATGGACTAAATGTCAAAGTAGACATAGTTTGGTAATTGACATGTACTACCTCCCATGAGTTGGAGGTTCAATCCCCATCCTCATTTTGTTGTACTAAAAAAAGAAAATAAAAACTAATAGCCTAAGTTGTATTTCAAATATGTCGTAGGAATACACAGATATTTAGAAGTAAACTATTATAAAATTATAGGCCTTTACCCTTATATTAGCGAACTTTATTACTAAAACATAGTTGATATTGAGCGTTTTAGAGAAAAATAAAGGGTTGGACAAAACACTACAAACATAGTCAATGTGATGCAGGGAAAAAACAACTACTCCACTTACAAAGGTTGAAGAACATAGTCAATGTGATACAGGGAAAAAACTCAGCACATACACCAAGGGCTTAGAACGCAATATTACCTAGGAGTGCAAGGAACCGAACCGAACCGAACCGACGAATCGGTTCGGTTCGTTTTTAGAGATTTGATATACATTTCTGCCCGAACCGGTTAATTTCGGTTCGGTTCTTCGATTAACCGAAATTGAGATAAAAAGTAAAAACTAGGTTATTTGCGTCTTCTTTATGCGGCTCTTCGTCCTCTCTCTTCGAATTCTTCTAAACCGCCGCAGTTCATCTCTTCAATCTTTTTCAGGCTTCCGAAGCTCTCCACGCGATCTGGGTAAGTTCCTATTTCTCTCTACTAATTCTTCTCCACGTAATCTGGGTTGTTGTCCAGAGGCGTTTTGATGAAAATGGCGATGGGTTTTGATGGGTTTTGGAAGGGATTGTGAAAACAGAGGATGGGTTTTGATGGGTTTTGGAAGGGATTGTCAATGTCGACGAGGTAACTAGAGAATCATCAAACCTGTTTCTTTCTTCTACCATATTTTTCTTCAGTTCTTGAACTTCTGCTTTGTTATGTTGTGTTCAAGGTGAGAATGGTGGTTGATGAAGATCTTGAAGGGTTTGGCTTCAGTGGAAAGAATGAAGTGATAAATGGAAAAGCAGCAGTGATTGGCTTCTTGTTGTTGTTGGATTTTGATCTCCTAACTGGTAAGGGTCTTCTCAAGGGAACTGGCTTCTTGGACTTCATTTATTCTGCTTCAGATGCTTTCAAATAGATGTAAGTTCAATCTTCTCCTGGCTTGGGAAATATTCAATTTGTTCTTGTATACTATACATATACATAGCAAAAAACTAGATGCTTTTGTTGAAGCAAAAAAATGTGCCAATCTTTTATTGAAGTTTACAAATGAACCCAAAACGTATTGTTTATTGAACTCGTAATCAGATCAAATCAAAAGAGCAAAACATTCATGTACAAGATTTTTTTGTTCTTTTTTTATTGGGGTTTTGTCGACTATGTCTGAAGTTACAACAACACTCCCATGTTTGTTGCCCCAGAAGAGCTTCCTGTACTCCTGACTGAGGCTCCTCTTAACCTCAAGGCTAATCGTTACGAAGGTCAACAAAGGTAATAAACATAATTCAACCCCATTTTGGTGATAGTTGGTGGAAATGAAATGCTGAAAGATAGAGCAGAAAGCTATGCAAAAACACTTTCACAATTGGGAAAGAAAATAGAGTTTGAAGGGAAGCAACATGGCTTCTTCACCAATTCTCAATATTCTGATGATCTTCAACTCACTCTTCATGTCCTTGCTATTATCAAACAATTTATGCTTCAAAACTCTCTTTGAACAATTCTTAATTAGGATTATTTCTAGGCTAATTATAAATATATTGTAGTGAGATTATGCATATGGTGTGAAGATTAGCTGTGAGAATAATAATATATATGTAGTGTTGAATAACTCTTGAACCATGAGTTATAGAGGGAACTTTTGAGCTGCATAATTTAGCTAATATTTTGCAAGGGAATAATATCTTTTATTTTCTTTTTTCTCTTTTTAATTTCCTCTCTTATAATAGCATATAAAAGAATGAAGGTTTAAAACTCATTTTGGTTTATGAACTTTGAAGTTTGTTCTATTTTGGTGGTTGAATTAATATTTTTTTGTTCTATTTTGGTCCCTATAAATTTTGAAAATGTTTTATATATAAAAAGACATGGCTAAATTAGAAAAGTACGTCCATGAATTTTGCCATTTGTTTAAAAATACCTTTATTATTTGAGAAGTTTCAATGCTACCTTTGTTGACCTTCGTAAAGATTTTCAAAACTACCATTTTGGAGTACGAATTCCATAGAAAGTTGTGTGTTGGTGGAATGTCAATGTGTGAGGTTACTGGAGATGAAGATGGCTGGAACTCTGGCATCAATTTTGCTACCTGGTCTCTAAATCACAATTTCACCAAAGGAGATTTTCTTGGTATATATTCACCAATTCTTTCTTTTTCATTCACTAAACTCATATCTCTTTTCTTATCCAATTTGTTGGTCTTTCCTTTCTGATGTTGTTTTGACTTTAGACTTCATTTCAAAACACACAAGTTCATTATGGAATGAAGAAGTTTTGATTTTTACAGGGAGATTGTGACATCACAGGTTATAGAGATGATGGAATAGACATAGAGGTAAAAATCTTTACTTTCTTTGAAATGATTCGAGCGTCTGGCTTCTTGGTCGATAACATATGTCTTAAAGATTCGAGTTATTCCTACTCACTGATGTTTTACTTTCATTATGGAATGGAGTGTTGAATGAATATTATAGTGGAGTTGATAAGATTGAACTCAAAGAAGCAAGAAAGTATTGGTTCATTTGTAATGTGGCTGGTCATTGCTTGGGTGGAATGAGGTTTGGAATTGAGGTCAAAGAAGCTAATCTAGCATTCATCTCCCACTTAATCCTGTTCAATCTCCTCCCCATCCCCAACCATGCTTCTAATGGAAACTTGTTTCTAATGTGGAGCTCTTTGGTTTGCATTCTAGTAGCATTTCAAATTCTATTTAGTTGAGACGAACACATTCATTTTCTCATTTATGAAGAGTATAGCATTACAATAGTGATGCTTGGAGATTCGAACTTTTGACTTATAAATAATGTTACTGATGTTTTAATAGTTGAGCTTTGTTCAATCATTTTTTCGTTTATGAAGAGGTAGTATTACAATAGTGATGTTTGTAGAATCGAAACTTTTGACTTATAAAAAATGCTACTGATGTTTTAATAGTTGATCTTGGTTTGTTATTTTTTATCATTGTCGTATGTGTTTTAAGATTATTTACTTTGCTAGTGGTTCATTTTCTTATCTAGAACTCACAAGCATACGAAAGGAGATGGAAGTTGCATTTGAAAATTTCTACACTCATATATATTTTATTTGTTTATTTGTTTTATGCTAAAGTTTGACAAGTAATTATTCTTGTTTTTATTTTTTAGATACTTGAAGTCTAGTTGGAAGTTAGAAGTTGGAGATTATGAATACTAAGGCAACTCGTTGAATAAAAAGTCAAACTTGAATTAGAAGTCCAACTCATTTATTCTTTTAATTTTTTAGAATCGTGATTGTAAATTGTATTAAGATTGTTTTATTTGCCGTGAGTTGTGAGTGTTTTATCGGGAAAACTTTTTGTAATGGTTTGTTCTGAATTTTTTTTAGGGTGTTTAAGTTGAAAATATAAATGTGACTATTTAGAAAATATAAAATGTATAACTTATACACCCCTATATATAAGTGTTATCAAGATTTAGTTTGAAAAAAGAAGTTCAGGCCCAAGTAAAAAAAAAAAAAAAAAACGTCAATGGACCGAACCGAACCGTTTTAGGTAAAGTAAAAACCGGTTCGGGTCGGGTCGAGTTTTTTCCCTACAAAATCGACCCGGTTCGGTTCGGTTTTAATAAAAACCGAACCAACGTGGCCCATTTACACCCCTAATATTACCTACTTCATTGCCTGAAAAATGTCCCGAATGCATTGTGGTTAGAGGATGGGTCAATTACGCTTGGGTCATTGCTGAACATTGTCGGAAGAGGGAAAGCCGATGTTGGTCGCCGAAATAGCGCAAGTGAGGTCGCACCTACAACAAAGAAATGCCTCACGGAACTATCAGGATGAAAAGGGAAAATAACTAAGAAGAGAAAAAAAGCTTACAATCGAAGATCGTTCGAAAGTGCCGCCCGTGGATGAGGAATCTTCCGCCTGCTCGTGGTTTGCTGAACGTCGATGAAAGGAGGGAGAGGTCGCTGTTGCACCATCGCCTGCTCGCAGGAGCTCGCGAATGTCGAAGATTAGAGGGAGGACTGTTGTGGCATTGAAGATCTCTTCGCGTGGCTCACTGAATGCTGAAGATGGGAGGTCGTCGGTTTTGCTGTCGATGGGGGAGATCCAACGAAAGAGATAGGAGAAGATGAATCTTTTATTTTTTATTTTCCCTTTTACTTACTTCTTTTCCTTTTAATTCTTCAAATAACCCCGTAATGACATAAAAAGAAAAATCATTTCCTCTGGATTCTCTTTTTATAACTTCCCAACTTAAAAACCACACACAACCCAAATGTAACATCGTTAATTGTCCCAACAGTTTTGTGTAACATATTTTCTGTTATTTTCTAATATTGAGAATACATATTTTCTGTTATTTTCTGATATTGAGAATGGCCAAAGCCATGAGTATATATACAGTGTCTATCTTGTGAAGACTAACCACAACTTTAATTTAGGAAACAGAAACTTAAATATAGAAAATAAAGTGCTGACTTGAAGATATAGTCATAGTATATACAACCATATACAACGAGATTTACAGGTACACGGGTAGATCCCGATATATACGCACGGGTAGTGTAATGGTCAGGTATATAAGGCGACCTACAAGCCTCCGATACTTCTCTGGATCATCAATGTTGGCACCATTGATTGTGGCAAGATCATGATTCTACTCCATGGGTGTAGATAAAGGGCGTGCTCCAAGCAAGCCTGCTTCACTGATAATGTCAAGAACATATTTACGTTGGGAAAGAAACAAATCGTCTTTCCCACGTGTTACTTCTATCCCAAGGAAATACTTGAGTATGCCCAAGTCTTTCATATGAAATCTCTCGCTGAGTTGTTGCTTGAATTTTGTAATTGCCAAAGAAGAACCTGTAATGATAAGGTCATCGACATATACAAGAACATGTAAAGCAACACCATCTTTGAAATAATTAAACAATGAGTAATCAACATAAGATTGCGTAAACCCAATTTCCTTTAGAGTCGTCGAGAGCTTAGCAAACCAATTCTGAGGCACCTGTCGAAGTCCATACAAGGACTTACGCAATCGACATACTTTGTCAGGGGCACCGGAGTTAAAACCAGGAGGGATTTGCATATATATCTCCTCAGCAAGATCTCCGTGTAGAAAAGCATTATGCACATCCATCTGGTGAAGCTCCAATTTTCGTGCTACTGCAATAGCCAAACATGTGCGAATCGTGACCATTTTTGCTACATGAGCAAATGTTTCATTAAAGTCGAGTCCAGCAATCTGACGATTCCCATATACAACTAGATGCCCCTTTAATCGTTCAATCGCACCATCAGATCGATATTTTATTTTATAAACCCATTTACAACTGATTGCATTCTTTCCAGGTGGAAGATCCCCAAGAGTTCAAGTCTTATTCCTTTCAAGTGCATCTATTTCATCTTGCATATCCTTTCGCCAACCTGGATCCTTAACAACCTATTTAAAGAAGGTAGGTTCAGCTCCTGTAGTAATTGCTGCCAAAAAATGAGTGTGTTTTGCAGAAAACTTATCACAATTTACATAATAAGCAATGGGAAAAGGAGTACCTGAGGACTTTGATGAATCGTGAATAGTTGATGTGACGGGTTTGGTAACGCGGACGGTGTTGGTGATGAAACCCTAGAGTCTACAAGAAGGTTTCTTTAGTCGATGGCCTCGACCAGTTTGAGGCACAACAGGTTCAACCGTAGGTACTACATGTCCAGTATCAAGTCACTAACTGCAAGTGGTGTACATACCGATATAGTCAGTGGTATATCTTCTGAAATACTTGAAGACTCAGCATTCCCCCGAGGTATATCGGCTGCCATACCCGAGGACTCAACATTTTCCATCTCTACATCTTCGGTGATGCCCGAGGCATCCTTACTACCAAACGGATACCCCACAAACACACATCGTCGAGAACGAGAGCCAAACTTGTCCTTCATACGAGGCTGATTTTTAGCAAAACAAACACAGCCAAAGACACGAAGGGCATCATACTTAGGAGATGAAGCAAAAACAATTGCATGGGGTGCTTTATTATTGAGTAATGGAGAAAGGGTACGGTTAATGACATAGGCGGCCGTCTGAACACTTTCCCCCCAAAAAGAAATAGGTATATTAGCTTGAAAAAGCAATGCCCGAGCCACATTAAGAATATGCCTATGTTTACGTTCTACTCGTCCATTTTGTTGTGGTGTATCAACATAAGAGGTTTGATGAAGAATACCATAGTCAGCATAAAATCTATGAAGGCATGTGAATTTTTTTCCATTATCACTTCGAAGAACCTTAACACACTTATCAAACTGAGTTTTAATCGTGCGACAAAAATCCTTAAGGAGTTGGGATACCTCAGATTTGACAATCATCAAGTAAATCCATACGGCTCGAGAACAATCATCTACGATAGTAAAGAAATAATGAGCACCACTACTAGCAGACAAAGTATATGGGCCCCATATATCACAGTGGATTAAATAAAAAACATTTGTTGCTTTACTATTACTCAGAGAAAACACGCTCCTAGTTTGCTTGGCTCTTAAACAAATATCACAAGGTTCATGAATAACATTACCATCCTTATGTCCATGAGTTCCAATATTATCTGGCAAAAAAGAGTCTACTTTTCGAGAAGGATGACCCAACTGTCGATGCCACAATTCTCTTTTATCTCCCACTGTTGCTCGATACGCTGGAAATTGTCTCAAAGGCCGAAACCAATAAACCCCGTCACATTACTCACCTGTTCCAATCAAAGTTCTCAAAGCACGATCCTGTTGATGCAAAACTTATCAGTAAAAGTGACAAAATAGGATAGATCGACAAGCAAGTGAGACACGAACAACAAATTACAAGTAAGATCTGGAACATATAGTACATTATGTAGGACCATAGATTTATTCAGAGAAATTGTGCCTTCCTTGGTGGCAATGATTTGTTTACCATTCGGTAGTCCAACATAAGTAGGAGCAACGTCAAATAATTGAGTAACGAATCCAGCATTACAAGTCATGTGATATGAGCATCCGGTGTCAATAATCCAATCAGCGGAAGAATCACTCTTACCACTCAATTTTCCGGTTGAAGAACAGTTCTCTTTTGAAGTGTGGAGCATGTGCACAAGTGTAGCCCACTGATCATCTGAGAGACCAGGAATACCACATCGATCTGAATCCTGAACGAGTGCCCTGAGCAATAGGTCGTAAGGTGGTTGCTGCGGTGTACGTCCTTACCAACCTTCGGTCATACCCGGCGACATTGGTTACTTGGCTGCAACACTCCTTCCTCCTCCCTCGTCCATAATTCCATCCGTCGGGAGGTCTGGTTGTTCGGTCGTCCGCCATAATAAGAGGACGATAGTCGAACTTCATAGGTTCGTCGTCAACCATAATAGGATAACGATAGTCGGATGTCGTGATTTCGTCGTCATTCATAACGGGACGATGATAATCAAATTTCGTGGTTTTGTCGTTAGTCATAACGAGAAAATTGAAGTAGTCGTAGTCGAATTTCGTAGCGGAAAAATCACAGATTTCAATCGCTGAGGAGCGATTAAAAAATTGGTCGTCGTCTCCTCTCTTAGAGTCGCCGCCACTCTAGAGTCTAGTAGGGTTTTTTTTTTTTTTTCTCTTAGGATCTTTGCTCTGAACCACGAGCTCTGATACCATAAAGAGTTTGTGGAACATATTTTCTTTTATTTTCTGTTATTGAGAATGGCCAAAGTCATGAGTATATATACAGTCCTATAGTTCTTATCTTGTAGGGAAGACTAATCACAACTTAAATCTAGGAAACAAAAACCTAAATATAGAAAATAAAGTCATGACTTGAACATATAGCCATAGTATATACAACCATATACAACGATATTTACGGGTAGATCCCGATACTATACGCACGGGTAGATTCCGATATATACGACACCTCTAATATGTCAAATTTTGAAACGTGGGGCGTTACAAAACGTCATGGTGCTCCCGCCTACACGAGTTTAAAAGATGAATGGTGCTCCCGCCTGCACGAGTTTAAAAGATGAATGAACCCCTTAATAATATAAATAAATTGAACTACCTTATGACTTGATCTCTTTCGTAAAAAAAAGGTACGTTCTTAGCAAAAAAAAAATAAGTTCAGTCTCAAAAACAAAAAAAACAAAGTATCACAACTATTAAAGCTTGGTTTTGCAAACCAAAGTTGTTCATCCCTATTTAGGATGATGTCTCCAATTGAAGGAGCCAGCACTATTAAGGATGACGACACAAGGTTAAATGCTCTTAAGCGTCATGGTGAAAATTGAAGATATTCAACCTTGTCCTAGTGTAACAATACAACTAGAGATACACTGTCTTATCAAGGGTGACAAGAAAAACAATTGAAGTTTCACACCGCAACAAAGGTGGCGCCACCAATCGAACGCGCACACTACTGTGACGGTGACACTACAAACTGAATGTGTAAACCGTCATAAAAGTACGAAAACGAGTTGGATGTGTTTGCCAAGGTTTTGCTCAGGTTCAAGCTTAAAGCTTCTCATCAAAGCTTAAAGGCGAGCTTTGCTTCAAGGATGCGCTTATTAATTGAAGAAATTGTAACGGCCGGGAGTTACAAATGTCATGCAGACCCGCCTTAAATCATCCTAAAATTGTCTCAAAGGGCCTTTATATAAGGAAGAGGACCACAAACACAAATGGTAAGCAAAAAAATCATATCAAAATATATTATACTCTAGCATTTATATATTCTCTCTCCTTCAAAATCTAACTTAAGCATCGAAGTCGGTGTGGATAGTTCCACTAATCTTAGCTTACTGTCCTTTACTGATAGTTTTTTGTTAAATTTTGGACGAAAGAAAATTCAAATGAAGAGGCCGAAAAGGAGAAGCATTTATGCATGACGAAGTCACTACAAGAAGCTTGACCTTTTTCGAAGGTCATAACCTTCGAAAAAACACTAAATAAACCTTCGATAAATCTTTTTTCGAAGGTTAATATAACCTTCGAAAAGTATCGAAATAAATTCCGTCGGGAAAAGCTTTTCAAAGGTTCATTAACTTTCGAAAATTAATCTTTTTTCAAGAGTTCATAAACCTTCGAAAATTAGTCTTTTTCGAGGTTTCATTAACCTTCAGAAATGAGTCTTTTTCGAGGGTTCATTAACCTTCGAAATTAATTTTTTTCAAAGGTTTATAATGTTATTTTCATTGATTTTAAAGCCTTCGAAAATAAGTTTTTTATCGTTTGAAAATTCTTTGAAAAAAACAAATCATTTATTATTAGCAAATTTAGCAAATCTCAAAATGTTCTCGGCTAATATCTACTTGTAGGGCCCTAATTATCAAACACAAGAATAGAGAACAATAGACAAGGATATATGATAACTATTATTTTTTTTTTATATATAAGAAACTTTCGACAAGTATATTTCTAAAAAAAAAAGGGAACCAACAAACTAAAGGTCGAGACCCCCAACAACTATACAAATAGAGAACAAACGAACCTGAAACAAAGTGTAAGTCACAAAAAAAGTCAAAACCCTGAAGAGAAAATCATTCAAGTAAACCTGATACACGAGAAAAAATTCATAAGGTTCTGATGAATTAAAGCTCACAATCACAGTAAGTTGTACTCCCAATCCTAAGTTCTGGGAATCTCAAACATAATCAAATCAATAATTTGAACCAGGGATGATGTTTTGGAAGTCTTATGTGAATGAATATTTGTACCTGCAAATTAAAGTTACAGTTAAGAGAGAAAATGTAATTTTTTGCAGATTCGAGAAGTGAACAACACAAAAAGAAGATAATTAAGCACATATTTTAATGATCAATGATGATGCCAACGGATACATTCACAACTAGCATTCTTGTCCTAAATCACAATGAAAATATAGTTTACAATAGAAGAATGTGATAGGATTGGTTGCTGAACAACAGATGAAGAGTGGGAGCTAAAGCCATCATTTTTTCCAAGCTATCAATTTAATAAGCCTTATATCTTCAATTCGTTGACAAAGAGAAGAAAAATAAACTTCAAAGCAATGAGTCAATGGAATTAAGTAATTAGTCATAGCCTCATATCATTTTCTGATCACCTATTATTTTAAATTGATGGCAATTAAGCAGGTTTGATACCTTATCAGCAAAATATGGAAGATTGTCGTGAGGATTCTCCATGAAGTACTTCGTAAAAAAGCTTTTTGTCAAGCTTCATGGGTCAAAACAGAACAATAGGATAAACAGCTTTTGCACTTGATAGAAAATAACAAAAATGTAAACAATGCAAAAAGTCAGTAGTTAATTAGTTATGTTCCTGTGACTATAAAAAAGGAAAGGTAGTTTAGTACCTTGGACTCATCCACAAAGATACTGTTGGGTTTAATGTCCTTAAACTCGTGATTTGTATACTATGTTTGTAAATATACTATTTAGAATAATCGGCTATTAGTTTTATTCGGTAAATGTGTTTACCGGAATAAAGTGAAACGTGTTTTGCATTAATCTATACCAATACACAAAACCCTTGACATATGCCAAATACTGGAGCTTCATGTATGACATGATTGTGGATCAAGCTCTAGCATTTATAGTCAAAACGGTCTATAGTATATGGATTAGGCTGGGTACCTATTCCTGATAACACTATTGGATGCGGCCTGCTCTGTGTTACACAGAACGATGTGATCTGAATCGTTTTACATCGAGATGTGCGGGCGGGGGCGTTCTACGAGATGAGTTTGCGTAAGACTGAACCACGAAAGAGACCGACTTTTTCACTTTATGATGGCCTAGGTAACTCGATCTGAATCCTGAGCTTGCTATGAACTCCTGCTTATTCGAGAGTATCCTTAGACTTGTATGGGTGAGAGTGGCGGAACGCCCGCTCAATAAGCCTACCAACTTGGGGATAAACTCGAATAGGTAGCTGGGGACATAGTGTGGCAAGAAGGAGTTTACTCCTAACCCGCTCTTCAGGGTTAGTAGATATGTTGTTCCCTTAATAGCTGACATCTAGTCTTGAACAATCTGTGCACACTCTCTTCAAGCTTGAGAGAGGATCTGATCTGTCGGTTGGACCGCTGATCAATTGTTCATTAGAGGTGTCAGTGGAACTTAAGGAACGAAGATGTAACACAGGGGTTAAACGGTTATTATGACCGAGCTGTGATTACGGACAACCTGTAAAGGGTCGACTTGCCCATGACGGTTATATCAAGAGAACATAATATATCTACAGTGAGGAGAGTGCAACTCTCGGACTATAGTGGAGTCTCCGGGAGTTAACGAATGTTGATCGTTTCGGGTTAAAAGAGTTTTGACCGAATGATCTCGTATCGTTGGAGCTCATGATCTGTAGGTCCTTTAGGTTCTCCTGGCTAGCTCGGATAAAGCGGTATAGCAGGGCTATAGGGTAAAACTCGGAGTAATTCGAATTCGGGTTTGTTGTTCGAGGGTTTGTGTATTTAAATATGATTTAAATATATAATCGGAAGAAGTCATATTTAAATATGATTTAAATATCGACTGGTGGAAAATATGAATTTAGATTCATATATTGGAATAGTCGGTCTTCGGAAACCGGGATGAGTGGATAGTTTATTATAATATTAATAATAAATATTATAATTAAAATTGTTTTAATTATAATTAATAATTAATAATTTATAATATTTATAATATTAATAATTATTTATTATTATTATTATTATTATTATTATTATTTAGAATCCACTTCCATACTCCATCTTTGGAGAATTGGAAAATTTCCAAGTGCAAGTGTGGTTTTGACTTCACTCTCAAGTTTTTTTTTTTTTTTCTCTCTTTTTCTCTCAACCGAACATCCATCTTCAAGTGTTGAAGAAGAAGTTCTTGGTTGTGGCTTGAGTTTGATGAAGTTTTGAAGCTTTGGACATTTGAATATTAGAGGTTTGTTCTTTGGAAGAACTCCAAGTAAGTGTAAAGTTGTTTATACTTATTCCTCTAATTTCGAATTTCAATTGTTGAAATTTATTAGTTTGTTGTTTGAGTTCTTCATGTTCTTGATGAATTGTTCATCAAGTTCTTGGTAAACTCATAACAAAACTCATCCAAGCTTCATCACCTTCTTCCTCCCTCTCAACAAACCCCCTTAGCTCAAGGAGTCCCACTACTCCGCTATTAAGCCCGAGAATAGTTGGGACTACTCTAAGGGTGGTCCTCGTTGGTGCCCGTGCTGAGTTCGTGACCGGAGGAGAAGTAGAGATCGAGGGGGCAGTAGAGGTGCTGAGGTAGACGAGAAGGCGAACGTCAAAATAAGGTATTTTTGTCATTATATATCAGTGTATATATGATATATACCGGTACTTTTTCAAAGAGTTCTCTTCGCTGGAATATATACCGGTGGTATATATATTATTTACCCGTGATATATATATACCGGTGGTATATACCGGTCAGTATTTCCTCGGTATAATATATACCGGTGTATATATGATATATACCGGTGATATATTTACCGGTGGTTTATACCAGTCAACTTTTTCAGTTGTCTTTTACCGGTCGGTTTACCGGTGGAGAGGGTTTTTTTTTTACCGGTGGACTCGAATTCAAGAATTTTTCTAAGTGTTAGAAACCTATCTTCAATTCTTAGTTCGTTCCTTATTGATTGCTTAAGGTCCTCAACCAGTTTTTGGCTTTTGTTTTAAGTCTTTCTTCCGCTGCGCCTCTGGTCGAGGGCCGGGATCCTCGCAGTTGGTTGAGTGGGGGTTCCAGCAGATACAAACATAGATAGGCAATTTCATACTATGACAAGCTCTAGATATGTTGTCAAACCTTGATACAGCAGAATACTAGACTAGAGTTAAGGTGCGTTGTAACATAAACGAGTTTACAGTTTCTTATAGTTAATAGAAACTGAAAGAAAAAATCAAAGTAGAAAACAAGGTCGGCCCATAAAACCTTTTTAAGGACTTAAAATGTACTATATTCTTGATATCCTGCCCCATATATGTTGCACTTGTGTCTATATTGATAAGGACGAACTCCACATATCTCTACATTAGTATGATATTGTCCATTTGGGCCTAAACCCGCATGGCTTTGCTTTTGGTTTCAAACCAAAAGGCCTCGGATCAATCTCTTCCCTAACCAATGTGGGACTTTGTTAGCACTCCTAACAATCCTCCCCCCGAACAAAGTACCACCACACCTCCCTCGAACAAAGATCTACTCCTCCTATCAATCTAGCCCACTTGATAGAGTTATACTTCTTGCTTGTTACTCAAACACTTTTTGTTCGATCTGGGGAGTTCTCTTCGTTCGAAATCTGAGAAACTTTCCACACAGCTAGGGTACCATGACTCTGATACCAATTGATAAGGACAACAAAACTCCACATATCTCCACATTAGTATGATATTGTCCATTTGGCCCTAAACCCGCATGACTTTGCTTTTGATTTCACCCCAAAAGGCCTCATACCAATGCAAATAATTATCCTCACTTATATACCATGGATCAATCTCTTCCCTAACCAATGTGGGACTTTGTTAGCACTCCTAACACATATAAGACCCCAATTACAAAAATTAAAAGCAAGTAAATATGGAAATTTGACCATCGTGAATTGAAAGCACAACCAATCACCAATATATCTACATGACATGTCATACCTTTTAGAATAAACTCCGTTAGCAGATGTTCCTGATGGTTTACCAAGCTCATTGTTCGTCCTAGTTATCATGCTTAAACTTCCCAGACTTCCTTTCGATCTTCTAATTGACAATTTTTCTTTCCGCTCAGATGACTTACAATCCCCTTCCATGTTGCTTGGTGTATTCCCCTATGTAAAGTTTTACCAGTCATTCACCCACAGTCCTACTCAAATTTAGAAAAATATGTTATTAAAGAAAAATAATAAGTCAGTGGAACTGGAAACTTACAGAAGCCTCAGCAATGCCATTTGGAGAAGCCATAGAAAAAGGACTAAGGATATAATCCCTGTGACAATCATGTGATTTTAGGGATAATATAATCCAAAATATCTCAAATATATATGCATAAAACTGAGAACAACGTGAAAAATAAATCTACAAAAGTACCGGAGGAATGGACAGATGAGCATATAGGCCACCATGGGGATACATTGCAACATACGGATGTGGAGGGGTTCCATAAGGTGGCATCATAGGCTGCATCAAACATTTAGATTATGATCTGATAAAGAATAAAAAATGTTTAGATGTTTCAGCTAAGTGAAGTTTAAAAGGAAGATAGTAGTTCTTTATTTTATAGATGATTTCTTCTCCATAAAATATTGAATTTTGCTTCTTGAGACTTGAGTTTCTTTGTAAACAAAGGTGCAGAGATTGGGCATTTAGGTGAGGATGGATGAGTAATTTCTGAACTTTTTGTTTTTACTGCAGAATTAAGAGTATTGTTGGTTGCAACATTAGGTACAAATCCATTGCAGTTAGTTCTCAAGGTTTCCGCAATCACTTTAGTTTCATTAAGCATCATTTCCTGCTTAATATAGATAAAGTGTTATCTAGATATAAGATGTAGAATTCCAAGAAAGGTTCGCTGTTGTTTAGGCATGAAATTCATTTGTCTAAGGAACAGTCTCCTAAGACATCTCAAGAGGTTGAGGACATGAGACGTATTCCGTATGCATCTGCAGTTGGCAGTATGATGTATGTTATGTTATGCACTAGACCTGACATCTGTTTTGCAGTCGGAATTGTCAGTAGGTACCAGTCTAATCCAGGATATGATCACTAGACCTCCGTTAAACATATACTCAAGTATCTTAGGAGAACAAGGGACTATATGCTCATGTATGGCGCTAAGGATATGATCCTAGTAGGATACTGTTACGTCTCCAAAAGTGACTATTTTAGGACTTATTTACCTTAGAAAGAGGTACACTCTTAGGTGTTTTTGGTAGGATTTAGCTTGAACTAGTGCTTATATATGAGAATTAGAAGAATGAAGCTAAATTAGGACTTATATGCAAAAGGAAAGAAAAAGAACCAACAACGAAGTTTAAGGATTGAAAATTGCACATTGCGGAAGCATTGCGAAAACATTGCTAAAACCGCAATGTTTTAAGTGAAATCCGTAAGTTGTCTAACCATTTTCTGTTTTGTTCCGATCTTTCAGGGATCCATTCTTTCTCCTGCAGCCACGTAGAAGTACGACGTTGAGAATGGATGGTTCTCCTAGGCCCAATCGTACCTGCAGAACACTATAAAAGGAGGTCAAGATGGAAGGTTGAAACACACTCGAACGGCGTAGACTTCCAGTTCAACGCAGTTTCTTCCACTCTCTTTCTCTCTTCCGTCTGTTGGTTTGAAAGGATCAGCTGTTGGAGTCGACAATCTGATAGGAAGGAGAGAAGATTCATCTTCTCTTCTGATTAGATTCATCCAAGCAAGGCTTCCTTTCACCCTTCAGCCAAGGCGTTCGCAACGAGAAGATCACGCACGACTTTACTGCTTTCTGCTTTAGCTTTTCATTTCCATTACTGTTTGTTGTTATTTCCCTTTTATTTGCTACTCTATTCCATTTCGTTGCTTTCTGTTTTACTTTAGTTATTCAAAGTCGTCATTTGTTTAGTTCAAACGATTGGTTAATCAAAGCACAATTTCATCACTTCGCAAGTTCTTTACCTTCTCTGCTTACCGTTTCTGCCTTCTGTTTTGTCTTCACTATTCTACTGAGCATGTCGTCTTCATCTCTTCTTCCCATTCTATCTTCATCCATGAGTAACTAAATCACATAAGGGCATGCTAATGACAAATCTATAGGTAGAAACACGTGACTAAAGCATGTAGGATAGCTCTCGAATGCATTGAATGTATGTAAGCTTCATCCCACGGACAATTTCGATTGGCCATCCATTTTGTCCATAGAACTCCTAACCTCTGGAAGGAGTAAGAGTTCAGAGTTGTACATTCATGCTAGCCTCTCAAGGTAGCCAGAAAACGACCTAGGAATAGGCGTTTTCCTAGTACAAACCAATACTTACTGTTATAAAAAGATGCTTCAGACCTTACTTGGACATGAGTAAACTAAAGGATCTAATGCATGAAATCGGAAGATACATGAGAATGAGTTAGTTTGATGCATGATAAGTTGATCTACTGCTTGAGAATCGTGTGAAAAAGCCTATAGAGGAGTCGTTAGTAGCCCTTGTTTCTCCACTTTGCACTCATTTCGTTGTTAGTAACATTGCTAAATAATTGCTGTTTCCGCAATTCCCTTAGTAAAAATTTTGCCTTAGTCAGTTTTCTCTTCATTTGCTATTCCCTTCTCTTACATTCAAGTTTACTATTTACTTGCACTTATTTATGCTTCCATCCTCTACACATTCATTAGTAATTAGGAATCTTAAAACCAAATCTACCTCATTTACTCCACCCATTCTCACTTAACAAAACACTTCGCTAGTAACTAAGAATAAATCTCTGTGGGAAATCGAATGAAAAAATACTTATTACTTGCTACAAGATCATGTATGCTTGCATGTTCTGAGTGCTCTATCATTGCATATTTCTTTTAAACATTGAGCACGCAACAAGTTTTTGGCGCCACTGCCGGGGATTTAGTTTAGTGAAAACGAAGTTTGTTAAGTTAGATACACAAATCTTAATATCTATTGGAGCTGATCTATTTTCATTTCTTTTGCAGGTACCATTGGGTTAGTTTATGAATAAGCATTCAAGTAGCGATCTAGAGTTCAATCCTGAGCCTGAGAGATTACTTAGGGCCAGAAACAGAGCTAAGAAACGTCTCTTCAACCAACCCCTTATACCTCCAAACCTTGCTGACTCTACTGAGTCATCACAATCCCATCAAATAGAAATGGATAGAACAAACCGAAATCCAGCACCTACCATTCGCAACCCCATCGAAATAGCGAATGACAAGGATAGTGCCATTCTCTCCTACCTAGTTCCCATGCCTAGGGAGCTAAACCTAAGCATCATACGCCCTGAAATTACTGCCAACTCATTCGAGTGAAAGCCAGTAATGTTCCAAATGTTGTCCACTGTGGGACAATTCTTTGGAGTGGAAAATGAGGACCCCCACAACCATCTAAGAAACTTCCTAGGAGTTAGTGATACCTTCGTTATCCCTGGAGTTTACCAAGAAGCTTTGAGGCTTTACCTTTTCCCTTACTCATTAAGAGATAAAGCCAAAACGTGGTTAAACTCATTACCTTCAGGATCAGTTGTCAATTGGACAGATCTGACTGAGAAATTCCTAGTCAAATATTTCCCACCTGATATGAATTCAAATTTTTGTGATGACATTATTAAATTCAAACAAGCTGAAAATGAGTCTCTTCACGAAGCTTGGACAAGGTTCAAGGACCTTCTGCTTAAATGTCCACACCATGGCATCCCATGGTGTATTAAAATAGAAGTCTTTTTCAAAGGATGTAACCCCAGCACAAGGCAAGTGCTGAATTCGTCAGCTGGTGGTTCCATGCTTTCTAAAAGCTATAATGAAGCCTATGAGATCTTGGAGAAGATCTCAGCCTCTCACTGTAGGTGGTCAGGTGATCCAGTTGAGCCTAGGAGAGCTCAAGACAAGGATGCTCTTAGTGCAATGAGCAACCAAATAAACGCCCTGACCAACCTAGTCAAACAAATGGCTCAAACCAATCTCCAATCCAGTGTCAACACCGCAGCAGCCATCTCAATGGGGGCACAAACAAGTCAATGTGAGACACTGATCTGTGGATTCTGTGGGGAAGGGCACTTGTATGAATACTGCCATGGGAATCCAGCCTCAGTCTGTTATGTTGGAAGCCAACAGCATCCCAGGAATAACCCCTACTCTAACACCTACAATCCTGGTTGGAGAAACCACCCAAATCTTTCTTGGGGTGGCCAACAAAACACTAACCAAAGTCAAAACCAACCAAGGCCGAGTGGAACACTTGGTTTCACTCCCCAAAATAACCAATCCATGTATCAAAAACCATATAACCAGCCAATAGGGTCATCTGTAGAAAATCTACTTAAGGAATATATTGCAAAAAATGATGCCACTCTACAAAGTCAGCAAGCTACCCTTAGGAGCCTAGAGAACCAAATAGGGAAACTAGCCAACGAACTCAAAAATAGCCCCCAAGGTAGACTGCCTGCTGACACTGAGGTGCCTAGAAGGGATGGTAAAGAGCAGGTTCAAGCAATTGAACTTCGCAGTGGAAGACCATTGGTGAGCAACACTAGAGAAACACCAAAGAGAGTAGAGAATGAAGAGTCTAGTGCTCCACTGGATTCTCTGCCTAACCAAGGTCAACCACCAACAAGCACATCAAGGGCGAGGCTGGAACCTATTATAGAGGAACTAGAAGAAATTCCAAGGCATCCACCTGTCCTGAGGCGACCTGAAGTGCCTACATATGTGCCACCACCTCCATTCCCTAAAAGGCTGAAGAAAAAACAAGAACAGGAAGTGGACTTTAATAAATTTTTAGAAATTCTAAAGCAAGTGCATGTTAATATTCCTTTTGTAGAGGTTTTGCAATCTATGCCTTCTTATGTTAAGTTTTTGAAGGATATAATCACTAACAAGAAAATTATTGGTGAATTTGAAACAGTGAATCTCACTGAGGAGTGCAGTGCTATACTCCAAAACAAGCTACCAAAGAAGGAGAAGGATCCTGGTTCCTTCACCTTACCAGTGGAGTTGGGAGGCAAGCACGTGGGCAGAGCTCTTTGTGACCTGGGAGCCAGCATAAATCTCATGCCCCTATCACTATTCCGTCAGCTTGGAATAGGGGAAGCACGTCCTACCACTGTCACCTTGCAGTTGGCAGACAGATCCATAGCCTACCCTGAGGGTAAGATAGAGGATATTCTTGTCAAGGTTGACAAGTTCATTTTTCTTGCAGACTTCATCATTCTGGATTATGAAGCAGACAAGAAGGTCCCCATCCTAATAGGCAGACCATTTCTAGCCACAGGTAGGGCCTTGATTGATGTTCAGAAAGGTGAGCTCACCATGAGGGTTCATGATGAGGAGGTTAAGTTTAGTGTCTTTAAAGCCCTAAGGTATCCTTCTGACTCTGAATCGTGTGCAAGTATGGACATAGTAGATTCACTAATGGAAGAACAGCTTGAGCATGAACTACTGATTAAGCATGCCAATGATTATGTACAATTAGATGTAACTGACTTAAATATTTCTGAAATAATGGATATACATGTGGATAAACCTCAGCATGTTTGTATGACTAGTGACTTGACTGAAAGATCCATGAATCCATTGAAACCATCCATTGAGCATCCACCTATCTTAGAATTAAAACCACTGCCTGAACATCTTAAGTATGAATATCTAGGAAGTGATGATACTTTGCCTGTTATTATTTCGTCCAAATTGAGTGAAAAGCATTAAATTGAGTTGATATTATTGCTTAAGCAACATAAAAAGGCTATTGCATGGATGATTGCTGACATTAGAGGTATTAGTCCTTCCTACTGCATGCATAAGATAATATTGGAAGAAGAGCATACACCCCGAGTAGATCACCAACGTAGGTTGAACCCCTCTATGAAGGAGGTAGTTAAAAAAGAGATAATAAAATGGTTAGATGCAGGTGTAATCTTCCCTATAGCTAGTAGTCAGTGGGTGAGTCCAATACAATGTGTACCTAAGAAGGGGGGGATGACTGTAGTAGTGAATGAGAGCAATGAACTGATTCCAACTAGAACTATTACAGGATGGAGAGTCTGTATGGACTATAGAAAATTGAATAAAGAAACAAAAAAAGATCACTTTCCCTTACCGTTTATAGACCAGATGTTAGATAGGATAGCTGGCCGAGCCTACTACTGCTTCCTAGATGGTTATTCTGGATATAACCAAATCACCATAGACCCTGTGGACCAGGAGAAAACAACCTTTACATGTCCCTTTGGAACATTTGCTTTTCGCAGAATGCCTTTTGGCTTATGCAATGCACTAGCAACTTTCCAAAGGTGCATGTTGGCCATTTTCTCTGACTTAGATGAATCCATGATAGAAATATTTATGGATGACTTCTCAGTCTTTGGTGATTCTTTTTCAAACTGTTTAGAGAACTTAGGACAAGTCCTAGCTAGGTGTGAGGAGACCAACCTAGTCCTTAATTGGGAGAAATGCCACTTCATGGTGGAAGAAGGAATAGTCCTAGGTCATAGAGTGTCTAGAGCAGGAGTAGAGGTCGATAGGGCCAAGATTGAAATAATAGAGAAGTTAGTGGAACCTCAGAATGTGAAAGCTATTAGAAGTTTCTTAGGACACGCAGGTTTCTATAGAAGGTTCATTAAGAACTTTTCAAAGATCTCTAAACCTCTGTGTGAGCTTCTAGAGCTGAATAAGCCATTCATCTTCTCAAAAGAGTGTTTCTTAGCTTGGACAACCCTTAAGGAAGCATTAGTCAAAGCACCTATTATAGTAGGACCAAATTGGGACCTTCCATTTGAGATGTTATGTGATGCGAGTGACTATGCAGTAGGGGTTATGCTAGGACAAAAGATTGACAAACTATCACATCCGGTATACTATGCCAGTAAGACACTGAATGAGGCACAATGTAATTACACAACCACGGAAAAGGAAATGCTAGTTGTAGTGTTTGCCTGCGAGAAGTTTAGGAATTACATTGTAGGCACTAGGACCATTGTGTACACCGATCATTCTGCACTAAAATACCTTATGAGGAAGGCTGATGCTAAGCCTAGGTTAATTAGATGGGTATTGTTGCTGCAAGAGTTTGATCTAGACATTAGAGATAAGAAAGGATGCGAGAATGTAGTTGCGGATCATCTTTCTCGATTGCAGCATAATTGCGATAAAATTGCGGAAACCGCAATTTCTGATGCCTTTATCGATGAGCATGTCTTTGTATTAGCACATCGTGATAACGATGAGGAACCTTGGTTTGCTGATATTGCTAACTTCCTTGCCTCGCAGGTACTACCAACTTTCAAGGGGGGACAAGAAAAGAAGAGGTTCCTACATCAAGCTAGGAAGTTCATCTGGGACGATCCTACACTCTACAAGACATGTGCAGATGGGTTGCTGAGGAAGTGTGTGTCAGCTGCTGAAGCGAAGTTTGTGCTGCAGCACTGCCATACATCTCCCTATGGTGGACACTTTGGTGGCCAAAGAACAGCTGCAAAGGTGTTCCAGAGTGGCTACTATTGGCCTACGATCTTCAAAGATGCCCACGACCATGCACACAGCTGCAATGAATGCCAGAGAACAGGTAACCTCAGTCGGAAGGATGAGATGCCTCTCACTTACATCTTAGAGTTGGAGCTCTTTGATGTGTGGGGCATTGACTTCATGAGACCATTTCCCCCATCAGCAGGTAACCTCTACATACTTGTAGCTGTAGACTATGTATCTAAATGGGTAGAAGCCATAGCATGTCCAACAAATGATGCCAAAACAGTCATTAAGTTCCTTAATAGACATATCTTTACTAGGTTTGGCACACCTCGTGCTATAATTAGTGATGAAGGGACTCACTTTATTAATAAAGCTATGGAAAAAGTGTTGGCTAAGTACAATATTAGACATAGAGTAGTCACCCCTTATCACCCCCATTCGAATGGACAAGCTGAAATATCAAATAGGGAGATTAAAAACATACTCGAAAAAGTGGTCAAACCCAATAGAAAAGATTGGTCGTTTAAGTTAGAGGATGCACTTTGGGCATATAGGACTGCATATAAGACACCCCTAGGTATGTCTCCTTATAGACTTGTGTATGGCAAAGCATGTCACCTACCATTCGAATTGGAAATCAAAGCATTTTGGGCCCTAAAAGAGCTAAATTATTGCGTGACCGATGCGGGAACATTGCGGTCTCTGCAATTACATGAGCTTGATGAGCTGAGACATATGTCCTATGAAAATGATAAAAGGAAAAAACTAAAATTTGGCATGACAGTAGACTTAGGATTAAGGACTTTAAGAAAGGCCAGCATGTCTTGTTATTTAACTCAAGGTTGAGATTATTTCCAGGCAAACTTAAGTCCAGATGGTCAGGTCCTTTTGTTATAACTAATGTGTTTGCTCATGGTGCAATTGAGATTAGGAACCTGCAGCACGGGCAACCGTTCATGGTCAATGGTGCACGTTTGAAGCACTACTACGAGGAAGGAGATGTGAAGGGTCTCTCGGCCTTCCTCTTATCTGAAACTTGAGAGCCAAAGCGAGAGAGGACGAGTGATTACTGTGCTCGTTCATATAAAGGCTATGCCTTAGTTTTTTTTTCGCGTGTTTTTCGGTTTTTAATTGTGTGTGTTTAGTTGTGATTCTTATTACGAATTTGATGTTAATTTTGTATGTTTTAATAGGGGATCAAAAGAGGAAATCAAGGAGATGAATCAAGGGTAAAGAATCGGGAAAGAAATCGGGCCGAATCAAAGATTGAGTTGTGAGAATCTTGGGATTTAAATCAAGAAAATCTCCAACGGCCATTTAATTGAGGTGGATTTGCTGAAACCGCAACAGAAATAGCCGTTGGGATTCACTTGATTACAAATAGCCGTTAGAACAGCTGTGGCCCGTACGCTTCCTTCACTCGTTGAACTTCAAGAAAACTATCTTCTTCTTCCTCTGCAATTCCTCTTTTCAGATCTCTCCGATTCGACAATGGTGCTTCCACGGGCTGAGAGATCTGCTTCCAAGAAGAAGGCGACCGACGCAGAGGAAGCTGCGAGAGAGGCACTACTTGCCTTGGCAGATGCCGAAGCTGCGCGACCCGAACGACCTTCTAAGCTTCCTATCCGCAAGAAGAAGTGTAAGGTGGTGACCGAAATCCCTGTTGGTCCATCTGAACCAGCAGGTACGCCCAAGAAGAGAAAGTGGAAGATGGCTGTCGAAGACGCACCGATCAAGGAAAAGACTCCCACTGTGGAGAGTCAAGGGAGTGGTCGTCCTTCCTACGAGACGGCCAGACAAAGCCCCGAGCCATCTCCATCTCCACAGAGCCCTAAGCTATCTCCACCTCCACAAAGCCCTGAGGCATCGCCATCGTCGCAAACGCCCGAGCCTGAAATTCCAATTGAAGAATATCAAGAATCAGCGCCGGGCGAAGAAACGGCTGAAGAAGATGAGGTCTTCTCTCCTTTGAGGGAAGTCAGCCCCGATAGCCCAGCAAAGGGGGAAGACTCAATGGATGAGACGTTGGGGGACTGCCTCCAGCAGATCACCACCAGGGCACGGCTGAGGAAGAAAGCACCCAAGGTTGTCAAGGCCAAACGGCCAAAAGCTTCAAAGAAATCCAAGAAGAGGAAGGTCAGTAGTGAGCCTTCATTGAAGAGGCTGAAGGTCGAAGCTGCTGAGTCGGCCAAGGCACGGGATAAGGGGAAAGCCAAATTGTACCCCGAAGATGAACCTCAAGCTGTGAGGTATGTGTCTTCTGATGCAGAGTCAAGAGGCACTGAACTGAGGAAAAGAGACCTACTCCATGAGAAGGGGTTTCTTGACGCATTGGCAGACCTGCCGCAATTCTTGCGCGCAGGGATCACCAACCACGGCTGGGAAGAGCTGTGCAGACCGCCCATCCCTGCCTACTCCAGCATGGTGTACGACTTCTATGCAAATCTGACGCACCCCGAGGATGGTCTGTCCATGGTAAGGGGAATTGAGGTGGACTTTTCAGCCAAGGCTATCAATGAAGCCTATGGCCTCAAGGGGCAGAAACATACTGACTATGCAAGGATCATTGACGCTCCAACTGAGGCTGTACTGGAAGAAGCATTGCGTATCATAGGCCAACCTGAGGCGGCGTGGACAATCTCACGCAACGGAAAGCACACTCTGATGAGTGCTACCCTCACGGCCAAGGCAGCTGTCTGGTTCTCCTTCGTGCGAAGGCGTCTGTCCCGAGTGACCCATGAAACCACCATAAATCAGGGAAGATCGCTGCTGGTATATGCGATCATGAGGGGCCTCACTATAGATGTAGGGGAGGTCATTGCAGCCTCAATTACCGACTGCGCCAAGAAAGGTAAGGGCCCTCTTTTCTTCCCAAACACCATCACTAAGCTTTGTTTACGTGCAGGTGTACCAATCGAGAGGATGGAGAGGCAGTTGGCCTACACGGGTCATCTGGAGCTGCCTACAGGCCTGAGGATGCGCAGGAAGGGGAACATGGAGTTTGAGTTGGATGGCTTGGCTGCAGCTCAATCTCTTTCTATGGCCTGCCTGATGGACCTTCAGAAAAAGATGGCGCAATGGGCCGAGTATGCTCAGGCGAGGGACAAAGACGTGGCTGATCAGTTGGGCTGCACCTTCCCTGCCTTCCTCACTGATCTACTGAAGCAATGGACGCCTCCAAAAGTACGGAGGGATGATGATGAGGATGTTTGAGTGCCATTCTGAAGGGCACTCAAGGAAGTACTTCTGTTCCCTCTTAAAGAAAAAAAAATCAAACTGCTTTTCGCTAAACTGTATGAATTCTGTATTTTGAATCAATATTTGATCTGTTTTTAGTTCTTTATTTTGGTTGTTTAGGATAGTTTAGGATAGATAAATGGTATCTGATTAAGTAGGTTGTTTTAGTTTTCCTTTTGGTATAGCTGTGATAACTGGAAATAGCATGCAAATGGGGCTGCTTACTAAGATATTTGCCCTATAAATTCATTGCGAAATTATTGCGGACTCCGCAATTTTTGTTAGTTATCGCATGTTTTTGACTGACTGATTAGCTAGGCTGGTTCTGTTTCAATTTTGTTCTTTTGCTGCTTTCTTGACTACCATATATGACCTATCTGTGAGCATGCTGGATGAGTGTCTTAAGACACCTTTGATAGTTTAAATTAGTTCTCTTAAGTTGCTCAGCATGCGTAGCTTTAAGTCCTTACCATACTGTTTTTACAAATTTCTGCTGCTGTGTTGTTTGCTTCAAGAATGTTTTTTCTATGCCTAGGACTTTTAGATTCTCTTTGTTTTGCCCTAGACTAGATGCTTCTAGGACAAGTTTGGGGGTGTGCCACCTCAGACTCTCATTGGGGACAATGAGAAGTTTTAGTTTGGGGGAGGCCACCCTAGGCCTAGGAACATTCCTCTCTCCCTTTAAGCATAAGCATTCTTCTTCTTCTTTGAAAAAATGATGAACTAAAAAAAAAATGAAAATAGAATAAAGAGGAGTGTCTCTCTTGAAGTTGCTGAGTAATCAGTGCCATGTGTGTAACCCACAAGTGGCATTGCATCAAAAGGCAACCAAAGGAGAGGCTCAACCAAAGAAAGAAAGAAAAAGGAAAAGCTAAGGAAGAAGAATGTATGCCTAGGAGTTGCAGTTTTGTGCTTAGGTGTCCTATGTGAATGAAATCTGATCCTCAATTAACTAAGCACAAGGTTGTAGCTTGTAGGTTTGTTTAGGGAGATGAATGTATATCCAATGTAGTGATGCCAGGGTTTAGATTGTTCTATGAATGTACTACTGTCACTGGTTTATACTAAGACTGGCATGACTCTAAGGAATCCTAGGTAGCTCAAAAGAAAAACATTAGAAGCATGTACTGAGTCTAGGGTAAAGCTAGGTAGAATTTGAAACCTTAGGGATAGTTGCACAATGAACTTAATGACCGAAGCAAATAGATCAGTTGTGGGAAGTTAATGAAACAGTAGGATCATTAGGCGTGCGAAGTCAGAAGAAGCAAAATGAGAAGTTAGTTGTAAACTTAGAAGTGTGTCACAGGACAGCATTGCCATAGATAGGAACTTAGGGGAGCCAGCAAGTAGTTAGAGGGGTTAACAGCAGCCTAGATAAAGTCCTTAGATTGCTCGAGGACGAGCAAAACCTTAAGTTTGGGGGTGTGTTACGTCTCCAAAAGTGACTATTTTAGGACTTATTTACCTTAGAAAGAGGTACACTCTTAGGTTTTTTTGGTAGGATTTAGCTTGAACTAGTGCTTATATATGAGAATTAGAAGAATGAAGCTAAATTAGGACTTATATGCAAAAGGAAAGAAAAAGAACCAAAAACGAAGTTTAAGGATTGAAAATTGCACATTGCGGAAGCATTGCGAAAACATTACTAAAACCGCAATGTTTTAAGTGAAATTCGTAAGTTGTCTAACCATTTTCTGTTTTGTTCCGATCTTTCAGGGATCCATTCTTTCTCCTGCAGCCACGTAGAAGTACGACGTTGAGAATGGATGGTTCTCCTTGGCCCAATCGTACCTGCAGAACACTATAAAAGGAGGTCAAGATGGAAGGTTGAAACACACTCGAACGGCGTAGACTTCCAGTTCAACGCAGTTTCTTCCACTCTCTTTCTCTCTTCCGTCTGTTGGTTTGAAAGGATCAGCTGTTGGAGTCGACAATCTGATGGGAAGGAGAGAAGATTCATCTTCTCTTCTAATTAGATTCATCCAAGCAAGGCTTCCTTTCACCCTTCAGCCAAGGCGTTCGCAACGAGAAGATCACGCACGACTTTACTGCTTTCTGCTTTAGCTTTTCATTTCCATTACTGTTTGTTGTTATTTCCCTTTTATTTGCTACTCTATTCCATTTCGTTGCTTTCTGTTTTACTTTAGTTATTCAAAGTCGTCATTTGTTTAGTTCAAACGATTGGTTAATCAAAGCACAATTTCATCACTTTGCAAGTTCTTTACCTTCTCTGCTTACCGTTTCTGCCTTCTGTTTTGTCTTCACTATTCTACTGAGCATGTCGTCTTCATCTCTTCTTCCCATTCTATCTTCATCCATGAGTAACTAAATCACATAAGGGCATGCTAATGACAAATCTATAGGTAGAAACACGTGACTAAAGCATGTATGATAGCTCTCGAATGCATTGAATGTATGTAAGCTTCATCCCACGGGCAATTTCGATTGGCCATCCATTTTGTCCATAGAACTCCCAACCTCTGGAAGGAGTAAGAGTTCAGAGTCGTACATTCATGCTAGCCTCTCAAGGTAGCCAGAAAACGACCTAGGAATAGGCGTTTTCCTAGTACAAACCAATACTTACTGTTATAAAAAGATGCTTAAGACCTTACTTGGACATGAGTAAACTAAAGGATCTAATGCATGAAATCAGAAGATACATGAGAATGAGTTAGTTTGATGCATGATAAGTTGATCTACTGCTTGAGAATCGTGTGAAAAAGCCTATAGAGGAGTCGTTAGTAGCCCTTGTTTCTCCACTTTGCACTCATTTCGTTGTTAGTAACATTGCTAAATAATTGCTGTTTCCGCAATTCCCTTAGTAAAAATTTTGCCTTAGTCAGTTTTCTCTTCATTTGCTATTCCCTTCTCTTACATTCAAGTTTACTATTTACTAGCACTTATTTATGCTTCCATCCTCTACACATTCATTAGTAATTAGGCATCTTAAAACCAAATCTACCTCATTTACTCCACCCATTCTCACTTAACAAAACACTTCGCTAGTAACTAAGAATAAATCTCTGTGGGAAATCGAATGAAAAAATACTTATTACTTGCTACAAGATCATGTATGCTTGCATGTTCTGAGTGCTCTATCATTGCATATTTCTTTTAAACATTGAGCACGCAACAGATACACTGACTCTGATTTTCAGATTGATATAGATTCTAGGAAATCTACTTCAGAATCAATGTTTACTCTTAACGGAGGGGCAATAATATGGAGGAGTATTAAGCAAGGTTTTATTGCTGACTCCACCATGGAGGCTGAGTACGTCGCAGCTTGTGAAGCAGCGAAGGAAGCGGTATGGCTAAGGAAGTTCTTGTTTGATTTGGAAGTTGTTCCAAATATGAATTTGCCCATCACACTTTATTCCGATAACAATGGTGTTGTGGCGAATTCTAAAGAACCTCGGAGTCATAAGCGCGGGAAGCACATCGAGCGCAAATATCACCTTATCAGGGAGATAGTTCAACGAGGAGATGTGATCGTCACACAGATCACCTCGGAGCACAACGTTGCTGATCCGTTTACAAAGTCTCTCACGGCTAAAGTGTTTGAGGGACACCTAGAGAGTCTGGGGCTGCGATCTGCTAAATAGGACAGTGGGAGATACTTTGTACATGTATGTATATATTTGTATTCCTGACCAGCATTCTCCCCACAAACATGTTAGTCCAAGTGGGAGTTTGTTGGGTTTTATGTCCTAACACTTGTGGTATGTAAACGTTGTAATTGTAATATGTCTATTTACGCAATAAAGAGTTATTGGGATTTATTCAGTAAATGTGTTTATTGAATATAGTGAAACGTGTTTGCATTAACCTGTACCAATAAACAACACCCATGGCAATCGATGAGTACTTGAGCTTCTTGTATGACATGAATGTAGATCATGCTCAAGTAGACAGTCAAAACGATCTATAGTATATGGTTAAGACTGGGTACCTTAACCTGGTAACACTATTGGATGCGACTCGCTTTGTATAGTACAAAACGATGTGATCTGAATCGTTTCACTTGGAGATGTGAGAAGCGACGGCGTCCTGTGCAATGACTTTGCATAAGACTAAACCGCGAAATCAAGTCGCTCTCTCTTTATAACACCGTTTACTGAAGAGACCGATTTTTTCATTTGATGACCTAAGGTAACTCGTTCTTAATCCTGAGCTTGCTATGAACTCCTGCTTATTCGAGAGTATCCTTAGACTTGTATGGGTGAGAGTGGCGGAAGGCCCACTCAATAAGCCTACCAACTTGGGGATAAACTCGAATAGGTAGCTGGGGACATAGTGTGACAAGATGGAATTCACTCCTACTCTCATTAGGGTCTAGTAGAGAGGTGTTCCCTTAATAGCTGACCTCGGGGCTTGAACATGAGGCCTCATCCTCTTCTGTGTGAAGAGGATTCTGATCCGATGATTGGATCACAAATCAAATGTTCATTAGAGGTGTAAGTGGTACTTAAGGAACAAGAGGTATCACAGAGGTTAAACTGTTTAAAAGACCTAGATGTGATAATGGACACCTGTGAAGGATCGACTTACCCATAATGGTTATATCAAGAGGCCTTAATATATCTACAGTGAGGAGAGTGCAACCCTCGGACTATAGTGGAGTCTCCGGGGGTTAACGAATGTTGGTTAGTTCGGTTGAAAGAGTTTTGACCGGATAATCTCGTATCGTTGGAGCTCATGATCTGTAGGTCCTTTAGGTTCTCTTGGCTAGCTCGGATAACGTCGTGCAACAGTATAAGAGAAATTAAAAAGAAAAAGAATTTGAATTGTTCAAATTCGGTTTGTGGAAGAATGATGAACATATTTAAATATGATTTAAATATGAGTATGGCCTAAAACATAAATATGATTCATGTGTAAAAAAGTCAATTTTCGGAAAACCAGATTTAGTCATATTATTTAATTAATATTTGATATTGAATTAAATAATAATTATTAATTAAAAAGTTTAATTAATAATTATATATATATATACATTTTATTTATTAAAAAGTTTAATAATTAAAATTATTATTATGTTTTTTAATAATAATAATAATTAAATATATATATATATATATATGTGTGTCTTGGAGCAAGATATATTAAGTTATGTATATATATATATGTAAACTAAAATTGGCTAGAGATAGAGAGGGAGGGGTACACGTTCGTACAGAGAGAAAAAAAAAGAAAATTTCAAGTTTTGAAATTTTGTTCTTCAGCACCTTTTGTCTTCTTCACTTCTTCTTCCTTCTTCTCTTCTTTTTCTTTTTCTCTTCTTTTCGGAGTCCCACAACTTCGTTGCTCGGCGCCGAGGATAGCAGGACTACCTGGGGTGCTCCTCGGGGCGTTCGTTAGAAGAGGCTGGAAGAGTTCCTGACGTGGAACGACCGACGAACTTGAAGAAATTTGGAACTACAAGGGTATGTATTTCTAATTTCTTATTTCCGTCTTTTGAGCATGTTCTCTATTTGTTAAATTAATGAAATTAGAGTATCATCGATCCAAAATCGCTTCCGCTGCGTATATCACTCCATCACTAATTCTTACTATTGTATTTCTATCCCTTTACATCTTTTGTAACTTCTGTATTTGACATCTGGTTAAATACTTTTGTTCTTGATTTAATTTATATATACAATGTATGTACTATTTGTATATTGTTACAATGTAAGTTGTGTGTTAGTGTTTCTCATTTCATAAATACAACGTATTATCAAAGAATTTTCAACTTTACTCCCACTCTTTAGAGTTTTGATTCTATTCAACATGCTTGATTTTCTCTGCCCGAGGAATTTCTTCACTCCTTTTACGAACACTTCTTTAGTTTTTAAGTTAAAAAATATATTTGAATTTCCAAACACATGTTAGAAACATTGCTTTTAATTTAGCGTAGGAGAAGTAAGTGATGGAAATTGGGTTCTATGGTGTAGTGGTTAGCACTCTGGACTTTGAATCTAGTGACCTTGATTCGACTCCCGATAAGACATTTTTTCATTATTTTCGATTTTTATTTTAAAAAAGGAGAAGTATTTGATGTCGATCTTAAAAAATTAGGTTTTAGATTATTGACTAAAGTATTTTTGAAACTTGATGTAATTTGTGGAAAAAAGTAATGGTTAGAATACCAACAATTTCTAATCATTGGTGTAAATTATGAATTTAAATTCTAAAAAATGAATTTGTAACATTTCTTACAGAGGTATTTATTTACAAATACAATGTAAGTGTTGTAACTACAATGTACTTATTGTTGGTCGGTTATTTTTTAGAGAGTTACGATTTGTACTACTATAAATAGTATTTTTATTGGTCATTTGAGTATCCAAAAATATGAGCTTCAATCAAATTTTCAAGTTTTCTTCTTCGTTTGATTCTTTGGTTTTGGTTTTGGCTGTTTTTTTTTTTGTTGAGAGTGTGTATTCAAGAGTTCTGCTAGAGCCAAACCGGGCATAACTCAATTGGCATAAGGTTGTGCCGTTGACTAAAAGGTCACGGGTTCAATCTCCGCATTAATTAAAATACCTTTGCAAAAAAAGAGTTCAGCTAGATCCGAGTAGTTGAATGTTGTTGTTTTTCTGGAGCAAGTCGTTGAATTCTGCTGGCTGAGTGTTCTTGCAACAAGTGCTGGGAAAACAGATGTATTTAGGACAACACTTTGTAAGCTCCAGAAGATGTGGTTATTACTAATTCTTACTATTGTATTTTTATCCCTTTACATCTTTTGTATCTTCTGTATTTGACATCTGGTTAAATACTTTTGTTCTTGATTTAATTTATATATACAATGTATGTACTATTTGTAGATTGTTACAATGTGATTTGTGTGTTCGTGTTTCTCATTTCATAAATACAACGTACTATCAAAGATTTTTCAACTCTTTAGAGTTTTTGATTCTATTCAACATGCTTGATTTTCTCGGCACCAGGAATTTCTTCACTCCTTTTAGGAACACTTCTTTAGTTTTTAAATTAAAGAATAGATTCTAATTGTCAAACACATGTTAGAAACATTGCTTATAATTTAGCATAGGTGAAGTAATTGATGGAAATTGGGTTCTATGGTGTAGTGTTTAGCACTCTGGACTTTGAATCCAGCGACCTGGATTCGACTTCCGGTATGACCTTTTTTTCATTATTTTCGATTTTGTTTATAAAAAAGGAGAAGTTTGGTCGTTTATGTTTGGTAGAGTTACTACTTGTACTACTATTAATAGTATTTTTATTGGTCATTTGAGTATCAAAAAATATGAGCTTCAATCAAATTTTCAAGTTTTCTTGTTCGTTTGATTCTTTGGTTTTGGTTCTGGTTTTTTTTTTTTTTGTTGAAAGTGTGTATTCAAGAGTTCTGTTAGAGCCAAACCGAGCATAGCTCAAAAAATTGCCATAAGGTTGTGCCCTTGACTAAAGGTCACGGGTTCAATCTCCGCATTTATTAAAATAACTTTGAAAGAAAAGAGTTATGCTAGATCCGAGTAGTTCAATGTTGTTGTTTTTCTGGAGAAAGTAGTTCAATTGTCAAACACATGTTAGAAACATTGCTTATAATTTCTGCTAGATGAGTGTTCTTGCAACCCATGGTGAGCAAACAAAGACAACGCTTTGTCAGCTCCAGAAGTTGTGGTTATTATGTCCTTTTACATCTTTTATCACTTCTTTATTTAACATCTGTTAAATACTTTAGTTCTTGATTTAATTTATATATACAATGTATGTACTATTTTAAGATTGTTACAGTGTAATATGTGTGTTAGTGTTTCTCCTTTCATAAATACAACGTATTATCAAAGAATTTTAAACTTTATTCGCACTCTTTTAAAGTTTTGATACCATTGAACATGCTTGATTTTTTCTGCAACAGGAACATATTCACTCCGTTTACGAACACTTGTTTAGTTTTTAAATTAAAGAATAGATTTAAATTGGTAAACACATGTTAGAAACATTGCTTTTAATTTAGCATAGGAGAAAAATTGATGGAAATTGGGTTTATGGTGTAGTGGTTAACACTCTAGACTTCGAATCCAGCGACCTGGGTTTGACTCCTCCTTTATTCTTTTTGAAAATGTCCAATAAGCAAATACAAGTTTTTCCTTTGGAAAACGGTGAATTGGGCACTAAAGAATATTGACGAGCTTGAGAAATTAAGTTTTAGATTATTGTTGAAACTTAATGTATTTTGTGAAAAAAAAGTAATGGTTAGATACCAAGAATTTCTAATCTTTTGTGTAATTACGAATTTAAATTCTAAAAAATGAATTTGTAACATATCTTACTGTTGATAAAAACAATGTAACTGGTTGTCTGTCAATTTTCTACAACTGGTGTATTTATTTACAAATACAATGTAAATGTTGTAACTACAATGTACTTATCGTCAGTCGTTTATTTTCTTAGAGAGTTACAATTTGTACTACTATAAAAAGTATTTTATTCGTCATTTGAGTATCCCAAAAATATGAGCTTCAATCAAATTTTCAAGTTTTCTTCTTCTTTTGATTCTCTTGGTTTTGGTTTTTTGTTGAGAGTATGCACTCAAGAGTTCTGCTAGATCCGAGTAGTTCAATGTTGTTGTTCTTCTTGAGCAAGTCGTTGAATTCTGTTGGCTGAGTGTTCTTGCAACCAGTGCTGGGCAAACAGATGTATTCAGGACAACGCTTTTATAAGCTCTAGAAGATCTGGTTATTACTAATTCTTAATATTGTATTTCTAACCCTTTACATCTTTTGTAACTTCTGTATTTGACATCTGGTTAAATACTTTTGTTCTTGATTTAATTTATATATACAATGTATGTACTATTTGTAGATTGTTACAATGTGAGTTGTGTGTTAGTGTTTCTCATTTCATAAATACAACGTATTATCAAAGAATTTTCAACTTTACTCCCACTCTTTAGAGTTTTGATTCTATTCAACATGCTTGATTTTTTCTCTGCACGAGGAATTTCGTCACTCCTTTTACGAACACTTCTTTAGTTTTTAAATTAAAAAATAGATTTGAATTGTCAAACACATGTTAGAAACATTGCTTTTCATTTAGAATATGAGAAGTAAGTGATGGAAACTGAGTTCTATGGTGTAGTGGTTAGCACTTTGGACTTTGAATCCAACGACCTGTGTTCGACTCCCAGTAGGACTTATATTTTATTATTTTCGATTTTGTTTTTAAAAAAGGAGAAGTATTGTATGTAGTCCCTTCTTCCTTTGGAAAACGGTAAATTGGGCACTAAAAAGCGACCTTGTGAAATTAAGTTTTAGATTATTGACTAAACTATCGTTGAAAGTTGATGTATTTTGTGAAAAAAAAAGGAAGGGTAAGATACCAAGAATTTCTAATCTCTTGTGTAATTACGAATTTAAATTCTAAAAAAGGAATTTGTAACATGTCTCACTGTTGATAAAAACAATGTAACTGGTTGTCTGTCAATTTTCTACAACTGAGGTATTTATTTACAAATACAATGTAAATGTTGTAACTACAATGTACTTATTGCCAATCGTTTATTTTTTTAGAGAGTTACGATTTGTACTACTATAACAAGTATTTTATTCGTCATTTGAGTATCCCAAAAATATGAGCTTCAATCAAATTTTAAAGTTTTCTTCTTCCTTTGTTTCTCTTGGTTTTGGTTTTTTGTTGAGAGTCTGTACTCAAGAGTTCTACTAGATCCTAGTAGTTCAATATTTTTGTTCTTCTTGAGCAAGTTGTTGAATTCTACTGGCGGGGTGTTCTTGCAACCAGTGCTGGACAAACAAATGTATTCAGGACAACGCTTTGTAAGCTCTAGAAGATGTGGTTATTACTAATTCTTAATATTGTATTTCTATCCGTTTACGTCTTTTGTAACTTCTGTATTTGACATCTGGTTAAATACTTTTGTTCTTGATTTAATTTATATATACAATGTATGTACTATTTGTAGATTGTTACAATGTGAGTTGTGTGTTAGCGTTTCTCATTTCATAAATACAACGTATTATCAAAGAATTTTCAACTTTACTCCCACTCTTTAGAGTTTTGATTCTATTCAACGTGCTTGATTTTTTCTTTGCACGAGGAATTTCGTCACTCCTTTTACGAACACTTCTTTACTTTTTAAATTAAAAAATAGATTTGAATTGTCAAACACATGTTAGAAACATTGCTTTTAATTTAGAATAGGAGAAGTAAGTGATGGAAATTGGGTTCTATGGTGTAGTGGTTAGCACTCTGGACTTTGAATCCAGCAACCTGGGTTTGACTTCCGGTAGAACCTATATTTTATTATTTTCGATTTTGTTTTTAAAAAAGGAGAAGTATTCTATGTAGTCCCTTCTTCCTTTTGAAAATGTCCAATAAGTAAATCCAAGGTTCTCCTTTGGAAAACGGTAAATTGGGCACTAAAAAACGACGAGCTTGTGAAATTAAGTTTTAG
Source organism: Herpetospermum pedunculosum (assembly GCA_028017165.1). Taxonomy (NCBI): domain Eukaryota; kingdom Viridiplantae; phylum Streptophyta; class Magnoliopsida; order Cucurbitales; family Cucurbitaceae; genus Herpetospermum; species Herpetospermum pedunculosum. The sequence goes on from CM051522.1 coordinate 29,480,024, forward strand.
ATTATTGACTAAACTATCGTTGAAAGTTGATGTATTTTGTGCAAAAAAAAAAGGAATGGTAAGATACCAAGAATTTCTAATCTTTTGTGTAATTACGAATTTAAATTCTAAAAAAGGAATTTGTAACATGTTTTAGTGTTGATAAAAACAATGTAACTGGTTGTCTGTCAATTTTCTACAACTGAGGTATTTATTTACAAATACAATGTAAATGTTGTAACTACAATGTACTTATTGCCAGTCGTTTATTTTTTAGAGAGTTACGATTTGTACTACTATAAAAAGTATTTTATTCGTCATTTGAGTATCCCAAAAATATGAGCTTCAATCAAATTTTAAAGTTTTCTTCTTCCTTTGATTCTCTTGGTTTTGGTTTTTTCTTGAGAGTCTGTACTCAAGAGTTCTGCTAGATCCGAGTAGTTCAATGTTTTTGTTCTTCTTGAGCAAGTTGTTGAATTCTACTGGCTAGGTGTTCTTGCAACCAGTGCTGGGCAAACATATGTATTCAGGACAACGCTTTGTAAGCTCTACAAGATGTGGTTATTACTAATTCTTAATATTGTACTTCTATCCGTTTACGTCTTTTGTAACTTCTGTATTTGACATCTGGTTAAATACTTTTGTTGTTGATTTAATTTATATATACAATGTATGTACTATTTGTAGATTGTTACAATGTGAGTTGTGTGTTAGTGTTTCTCATTTCATAAATACAACGTATTATAAAAAAAAAATCAACTTTACTCCCACTCTTTAGAGTTTTGATTCTATTCAACCTGCTTGATTTTTTCTCTGCACGAGGAATTTCGTCACTCCTTTTACGAACACTTCTTTATTTTTTAAATTAAAAAATAGATTTGAATTGTCAAACACATGTTAGAAACATTGCTTTTCATTTAGAATATGAGAAGTAAGTGATGGAAATTGGGTTCTATGGTGTAGTGGTTAGCACTCTGGACTTTGAATCTAGCGACTTGGGTTCGACTCCCCGTAGGACCTATATTTTATTATTTTCCATTTTGTTTTTAAAAAAGGAGAAGTATTTTAAGTAGTCCATTTGAAAATGTCCAATAAGTAAATCTAAGGTTCTCCTTTGGAAAACGGTAAATTGGGCACTAAAAAACGACGAGCTTGTGAAATTAAGTTTTAGATTATTGACTAAACTATCGTTGAAAGTTGATGTATTTTGTGAAAACAAAAGTAATGGTAAGATACCAAGAATTTCTACTCTTTTGTGTAATTACGAATTTAAATTCTAAAAAAGGAATTTGTAACATGTCTTACGGTTGATAAAAACAATGTAACTGGTTGTCTGTCAATTTTCTACAACTAAGGTATTTATTTACAAATACAATGTAAATGTTGTAACTACAATGTACTTATTGTCAGTCGTTTATTTTTTTTATATAGTTACGATTTGTACTACTATAAAAAGTATTTTATTCGTCATTTGAGTATCCCAAAAATATGAGCTTCAATCAAATTTTCAAGTTTTCTTCTTCCTTTGATTCTCTTGGTTTTGGTTTTTTGTTGAGAGTCTGTACTCAAGAGTTCTGCTCGATCCGAGTGGTTCAATGTTTTTGTTCTTCTTAAGCAAGTTGTTGAATTCTGCTCGCTGAGTGTTCTTGCAACCAGTGTTGGGCAAACAGATGTATTTAGGACAACGCTTTGTAAGTTCTAGAAGATGTGGTTATTACTAATTCTTAATATTGTATTTCTATTCCTTTACTTATTTTGTAACTTCTGTATTTGACATCTAGTTAAATACTTTTGTTCTTGATTTAATTTTTGTATACTGTAACGCCCTCTTTTGCAGTTAATGACATATTGTCAGTTGTTTTCTATTGAATTCCCACCTTGTTGCTTCGATTTCGTTAGGAATTGTTTTATTTAAAAAAAAATTATTTGATTCAAAAAGAGACATGATTTTATTAAAGAGGGAATTGTTAAAAAAAAAAGAAAAGAAAGAAAATAGTTTTTTTAAAAAATTTGGTTTGTTTAAAATAAAAATAAAGAGAAAAGAGTTTTAAAAAAAAAAGAAAAAGAAAAAGAATAAAAAGTTAGTTGTTTAAAAACAAACGTGGTTTTTTTTTTTTTTTTTTTTTTTTTTTTTTTTGCCAAAGCGAGCATGGCTCAGCGGGCATATGTATGTGTTGACGACCAAGAGGTCTGTGGTTCGAATCCCCCCACCCCAATGTACTAAAAAAAAAACGTGGTTTTTTTTTTTTAAAGAAAAGAGTTGAAGAACAAACAAAATAAAAAAAAGTTAGATTTTTATTATTATTTTGTTTAAAAAAAAAAAAAAACCTTTAACCGACTCACTTTGTTATGTTTCTTAAAACTTTTTTTTTTTTTTATTTTGTTTTTTGTTCTTTCGTTAATCTCCATCAAAACCCAAAACCCATGGCTCTGCTTTTTTTTTCTCTTCTTCTTTGTTTCAAGCCCTCTCCCTCGTTTCTTCACGCCATGACCAAAATCCTGCAGCAATCTCTTTCCGGCCTCGATTGCACACTTAGCTAGAGAAGGAGGCGCGACAACGGTGATGATTTTCTGCAACGACGAGCTCCATGGGGCGTTTTTCGACGGCGAAGCTCCGACGGTGGAAACTCAAATTCAAGGGGCATTTTAACGCCGAGCAACATCACTCATGTTTCGTTGAAGCTTAATTTCAAATACCCGCTGAGTTTCGGTGTTAGATTCACAAAATTGGAAGTTTTAGATAATTGTCCAACACGAATTGGAAGCCTTTGGGGTAATCTTCTTTAGCATCTTTTATTTTCTTAAGCTTTTTTGTTTCGATTACGGTTTTAGATTGGGTCTAATTATGGAGTTCTTCTTGGACAACAACGTTATGATTTGTCAAACGGAAAACTCACTTGGATCGATGGCTCTTCTCCTTGAGGATTTTAGCGTGTTGTCCAACAGTGTTTTTGGGCAAGGGGAGGACTTTTGACACTTCCCCACAACTTGAAAGACCCTGAACTAGATTTCCCATGGCTAATAGAGGTTAGATTTGCGTAGTTTGAACGTTTTCACACACTTTCCATCAGGGGTTCATGTCGTTTTGGTAAGGCACATTGAGTAGTGCTTGCTTTGAAATCTGAATGAATTAAAGTGTTCTAAATTAGTTTCTTACCATTATAACTCTTCATCGTTTAGGTTCAGTTTAATTGATCAAGTTTGAAAGATGTTGTTGGGACGACTCGAAGACTTTACTTCAGGAGATTGGTTGTTTCAATGGGTTTCTAGCAAGGTAAGTGACTTTACTATCGGAACGCCATAGGGATATGTTGTGTATGTGTGCTGGTAGTTGAACAGGTTATGTATGTTGTGTATGTGTGCTGGTAGTTGAACAGGTTATGTATGTTGTGTATGTGTGCTGGTAGTTGAACATGTTATGTATGTTGTGTATGTGTGCTGGTAGTTGAACAGGTTATAGATGTTGTGTATGTGTGCTGGTAGCTGAATAGGATGTGAATGTTATTTTGAAATATATGTCTTTATTTCAGGTATGGTTTACCCGATTTTCAGGGGAAACTTTGCCGAAATTTCTAAGATTTCTCTACAAGTTTTCCTTGTCATGTGTATGAATGAGTTGTGGTTGGGAAGTAGGTTATAGTGAATGAAAATGCTTGTGGAATGACAAGTTGATGTATGTGAGTGTTGTGAGTGCAAACAAAGTCCCACATTCCTTAGGAAAGGGGAAGATCATGGGTATATAAGTAAGAGACAACATCTACAATGTAACGAGGCCTTTTGGGGTGACCAAAAGCAAAGCCATGAGGGCCATGCCCAAAGTGGACAATATCATTACAATGTGGATGTTGGTTGTCCCTAACAAGTGGTATCAGAGCCATGCCCCTTACCTAACCATGTTTGTCGGTGTGCCTCGATGACATAGTCATGGTTGATCTCGTTGTCGAGCTTATCCGACAGGGGTATGCTCTCATGAAGAGTGGCCTGGTTAAAGGTGATAATGCTCGAGTTTAAACACGGATAGATGACTATTGGAGAGGAGGCTTTGTGGTCCTTCGTTTGAGGGGAGGATTGTTGTAAGTGCAAACAAAGTCCCACATTGGTTAGAAAAGGGGAAGATCATGGGTATATAAGTAAGGGACAACATCTTCAGTGTAACGAGCCCTTTTGGGGTGACCAAAAACAAAGCCATGAGGGCTATGCCCAAAGTGGACAATATCGTTACAATGTGGATGTTACTTGTGCTTAACAAGTGGTATCAGAGCCATGCCCCTTACCTAACCATGTCGGTGTGCCTCGATGACATAGTCATGGTTGATCTCGTGGTCGAGCTTATCCGGCAGGGGTATACTCTCATGAAGAGTGGCCTGGTTAAAGGTGATAATACTCGAGTTTAAACACGGATAGATGACTATTTGAGGGGAGGCTTTGTGGTCCTTCGTTTGAGGGGAGGATTGTTGTGAGTGCAAACAAAGTCCCACATTCCTTAGGAAAGGGGAAGATCATGGGTATATAAGTAAGGGACAACATCTACAATGTAACGAGGCCTTTTGGGGTGACCAAAAGCAAAGCCATGAGGGCCATGCCCAAAGTGGACAATATCATTACAATGTGGATGTTGGTTGTCCCTAACCAGTGGTATCAGAGCTATGCCCCTTACCTAACCATGTTTGTCGGTGTGCCTCGATGACATAGTCATGGTTGATCTCGTGGTCGAGCTTATCCGACAGGGGTATGCTCTCATGAAGAGTGGCCTGGTTAAAGGTGATAATGCTCGAGTTTAAACACGGATAGATGACTATTTGAGAGGAGGCTTTGTGGTCCTTCGTTTGAGGGGAGGATTGTTGAGAGTACAAACAAAGTCCCACATTGGTTAGGAAAGGGGATGATCTTGGGTATATAAGTATGGGACAACATCTACATTGCAACGAGGCCTTTTGAGGTGACCAAAAGCAAAGCCATGAGGGCCATGCCCAAAGTGAACAATATCGTTACAATGTGGACAATATCGTTACAATGTGGATGTTACTTGTCTCTAACAGTGAGGATGAAATTTAATGAAAGATTGTTTCATGTTGCATCACGAAAAGAAAATTGTTTATGGGACCTCATGCATTTGTGATGTACATCTAGAGGGAAAGAATGTGGTTCGATGTACATCTAGGGGGAAAGAATGAGGATCTAGTTAGGCTGAGACTTTGCCCCGCTGATTGGGTGTGATCTAACAGCTGGAGTAAAGTCTCCACCGAGAAGCCTTCTAGATCGATATGTTGTGGGGGTAATAGTCCACTTGGCCATAGAGGAAAATGTTTTTAAAGATGAGAGGTTTTAGGTCCCACTAGAGGAAAATGCATGAAACATTCATATCGCATGCGTTTGCATCACGTGACTCCGGTAGTGGGGTCACTTACTGGGTATTTCTTTTGAAATACTCATTCTTTTCTTCAATGTTTTTTTTTTCATGTAAAAGCTACATCCTAGGCGGTTGACAGAGTTTGCTGAAGAATGGCCATGGGTGTTAGAGAAGAGTCTTATTTCATTTTTATCTTTGGGCTTTTGAGTAAACTTTGTATAGACTATTTGTTTTAAAGTAATTTTTGTTTTCCTTGGGATCCCAAACTAAAAACTGTTTCCTTGAACTTCGTAAGTTTTAGCGTGGTCGTGGTTTTTCTTTCCTTTCATTTGTTTTAATTAAAAGTTTCTTCTTGTTTGTTAAGTTTTGATTTCTTGTTCGTAGTAATGACCCTAAATAGTTGTCTTAGAAAAGTAGGGTCGTTATAGTATACAATGTATGTACTATTTGTAGATTGTTACAATGTGAGTGGTGTTTCTCATTTCATAAATACAACGTTTTATCAAAGAATTTTCAACTTTACTACCACTCTTTAGAGTTTTGATTCTATTCAACATGCTTGATTTTCTCTGCACGAGGAATTTCTTCACTCCTTTTACGAACACTTCTTTTGTTTTTAAATTAAAAAATAGATTTGAATTGTCAAACACATGTTAGAAACATTGCTTTTAATTTAGCATGGGAGAAATAAGTGATAGAAATTGGGTTCTATAGTGTAGTGGTTAGCACTTTGGACTTTGAATCCAACAACCTGGGTTTGACTCATGGTAGGACCTATATTTCATTATTTTCGATTTTGTTTTTAAATCGTCTCCCTCAAAGAAAAAGGTAAAGGAATGGGGAAAGCTCAAAAATTCGAAAAAAGCCAAAGAAGCTGGGCAATGAAGGCAAGGACAACCAAAGTTCTCCTGCGTCCAAGTTAGTTGGGAAAGAAATGCAGAGCCCGTCATCCACTACCTCTAAGAAGTGGTCCTGGACCGAGTTATCACCACTGAGGCATCTTGACTTAGCATCCACTACCTCTAAGAAGCGGTCCTGGACCGAGTTATCACCACTGAGGCATCTTGACTTAGCCTCTGAAATAGTTGGTGGGGTGCAAGAAGGAAAAAAGGAGAATAGTCCTCTGAGAGAAGAAATGCCTGAAAAAGATCCTGCACCAGAGGTTAGTGTCCCTCTTTCTGAGGGATAAAACGAGCGGATTGATAGACTTGCAGCAGAGCTAGTGGCGGAGCTGGAAGTTGAAGCAGAGCCAGAGCCGAAGAAAAAGAAAATAGTGGTGAAAGCCAAAAAGCCAAAAGCATCTGTCAGAGCTGTGCACCAGAAGGCTGTGCCAATTCCTGCGAAGAAATTAAAGGCAGAGGCTGTCGAGGCGGTCTGATCCAAAGCAAAAGCGAAAGGAAAGATGTTTGTCGAAGACGAAGCCCCAACTGAGCGATACATCTCAGCAGCAGCGAGCGAACGAAGAAAAATCTCATGGCCAAAGAGATTTTTCATGAACGTGGATTTTTAGACGTGCTGCCAGATCTGCCGCAGTTCCTAAGGACAGGAATAATGAACCATGGATGGGAGGAATTCTGTAGACCTCCAGTGCTGGCATATCCAGAGATGGTGTACGATTTTTATGCTAACATGGCTGATGCTGCTGTCTGTTTCTCAACAGTCAGAGGGATTGAAGTGGATTTCTCTCCGGAGGTAATCAACGAGATATACGCCTTGAAGGACCATAAGAACTCGAATTACGCCAAGCTGGTGGCAAACCCGTCTGAGGCAACGCTGGAGGAAGCACTAAATGAAATCGGCAAGCTGGAGCCAATCTGGGCCATTTCAAAGCAAGGGAAGCACACCCTGATGAGTGCTCTGTTGAAAGACAAGGCTGGAGTGTGGTTTGCGCTAATCAGAAGAAAAATGCTGCCAGTCACGCACGAGACCACAATAAACCAGAGCCGCTCGCTCCTGATTTTCGCCATCTTGAAGGGCTTCACAATTGATGTTGGCGAGCAGATCAGTGCTCGATCAGGGAGTGTGCCAAGAAAGGAAAAGGCCGTCTTTTCTTCCCCAACAAAAATACTAAGCTATGTCTACGTGCAGGTGTACCTATTTCAAGGAAAGAAAAGAAGATGGCGTATGCTGGCCATATTGAGCTGCCGAATAAGCTGAAGTTGCGCAGGAAGGGCAACATGGAAATAAAGATGAATGGCCTTGCAACAGCTCAAAGCTCGGTGATGTCCTCCCTGCTCAACTTGCAGCATAAGCTTGCCCTATGGGAAAAATATGCCAAAGAGAGGGACATTAGCCTTGCTGAACACCTGCGATGCCAACTGCCTATTTTCCCTGATGGTGTGCTGCAACCTTGGGTGCCCCCATGCTTGGAGGAAGAGGAAGAAGAATGCGAGGATTGAAAGCATTCTAAGGAAGTCTGACTATTCCCTCATCTTGCTGCTTTTCAGAAACCAATGTCCCCCCGCCCCCCAAATTAATCAAATGATCTGTTGCTAGCTTTTAATTTTCAGTTTAATAGTTTAGTTTAGTTAGTTTAGTTAGTTTAGTTAAGTAGTTTATTTTGAGAAAATAGCCCGCTGGGCCCAAGTTAGGAGTAGGATAGTTAAGAGGAGATGATCGAAGAATGAAATGCTGCTCTTTTTGTTCCAATGACGCGTTTGTGCATGTACTGCCTGCTACCTGAATAACATGTTCATTCTAGAGCATGCTAGTCCTAACTTGAGTCCCTGGTCCATGCATTGCATAAATTGCTTAGAGTGCAACTGCCTGTGCCTTATGTGTTTTTAGGAGAATTTTGCCTATCTTTGCATGCGAGCAACTAGGCCGTGATTTTCTTTTATGCTCTGTGTTAATTAAGTTGTGTTGGATGAGTGCCTAGTATTGAAGTCAAATTGCACAGTGATGTTCCCTAATTCAGTTGTAAATAGATGTGTAAAAAATCTTCTTCTATTAGTTTTGGAGCCCTTAGAGCAAGCTTGGGAGGTCCCTTATGGCCTTAGCAATAAAACTGATAGGTTGCCTTAATCTTGTGTTAGATGCTTCTAGCGAAGTTTGGGGGTGCCACACTCCTATGCTCTCATTGAGGACAATGAGCAATTCAAGTTTGGGGGAGAGGTAGCCTAGAGAAATTAAAATTCAAAATTTCCATTCCTCTATTCTAAGCTCGAGAGTTTCCATGTTTTAAAATATATATATATATATATATATATATATATATATAAGTTTGGAATCCGAAGTTTCCTTTAGGTGTTGAGTAACCAGGGTTGATTGTGAGCCTCACAGTTAGCACTGCGTCAAAAGGCAGCTAAAGAGAAAATAGGAAGAAAAGGGAAAGTCTCAATGCTCCAAGGATGCATCTCTAAAAAGCTCAGCTGTTCTATAAGTGGAAATCTGATTCTTTACAAAATAGAGCTTACGGATGTATCTGAGGAGTGTGCCTGGAATAAGAATGAAATCCTGGAAGGCGATGCCATGTTCCATTTGTCCTGAAAAGTGAAATCTGTTTACATAAAGTAGTGGAAGTGGCATGGCCAAAGGGAGTTATCTAAGAAAGGTCAAAGCCACTAGTAAAGCTAGAAGTATGTACTGAACACAAGATTTAGGGAGAAAGGATAGTTTGAGCTAAGCTGTGATGAGGAAGGCCTAAGGCTAAGCATAAATCTAAATGAAAAAGGGCGAATAGATGTAGAAGAAGTTTGAAGAATTAAGAAGGGAGTGTTGGTGCGGTTTTACTTTAATCGCAGGACAGTAAAGCTTTTAACACTTAGCCTGAAGAGAATTGCTGGCTGGCAGTTTAGCTTGCTGATGGAAGGAAGGAAGGCTTGGTAGCAAGACAATTAGGCAAGACAAAAAGAAGAGAGAATAAACTGTAATATTGCTCGAGGACTGGCAATAGCTCAAGTTTGAGGGTGTGTTAACTCTCCACATGAGAGTTATTTAAGCCTTAAAATGATAACATCTGTGAAGTCTTTAATGCGTTAGATTTAGTTATGAGCTTAAAATTGTGATAATTAGTGGTGTTTATTAGAAGAGCTTTGCATTAGAGCTTGTGTGAAAAACTGTATATAGTTGTGCTCTTTTGTATTTAAATAACTAAGCAATGATCTTTTCAGGAGCCGCTAAAGCCTCTCGAGGATCGCATCATGTCAAAGAGAAGAATAGCTGTGAACGAGACTTTGTGGTCGCAACGCAGCAGCAAAGTTGGCATTTTTATCAGACCTTTGCGGGCACAACGCATCCGCAAATTGTGTACCTGCGTCTGCAGCATTGCCAGTCTTTGTCCCCTGCCGTACTTCCCAACTGCTTTTGCTGTTTTTGTGTCCTCCAATGAGGATTGAGGATCCATATTAGGGTATGGAATATCTGAGGATGATGGGGGCATATATATAGAATGAGAAGGAAAGAGAAAGGGGGATCAGATTATTGGCATTTTCAAGGAATCGAAAAAGGGAGAAGGAGCCATTGACGAATTTCGAGGAGCTCCCTTGGTATTCAGGGTTTTCTGGGAAGAAGAGAAGCATTCTCTTATGATCACGTCTTCCCCTTCCAAGCTGAGCATTTCTCCCTAACAGCCAGCACAAGGAGCAAAGAGTTGATGAGAAGAGTGCAACAAGCATAGAAGAACCGATCACCCCTTCTTTAGCTACTGTTTTATCTATTTGAAGATGTTTGTTTTATTTAAGAACTTCTCTGTTTTGTTGACTTCCATGTATGACATGAGTAGCTAAGTTTTAAAGAGGTTGGCTAGGATGAATCAATAGTAAACAACTTGAAACTTCAACATGTTAAGTAAGCATAAATGTTTTGAGTGTGTGTAAGCTTCATACCAAATGTGTTTTCGATCGGCCATCCATTACGCATTATAGGTTTCTGAACCTCCGGAAGGAGTAGGAAATAAGAGTCATACACTCATGCTAGCCTTTCATGGTAGCCAGAGAGGAGTCTAAGCATAGTCGCTCTCCTAGCACGTTAAATGGCTTGTTGACATAAATAGGTTGTTATTCTTGTTTGGATATGAGCAAACTAAGAACCTAATGCATAAAATCAGAAGATGTTATGAGTTCTGCTTGAACGGTGCATGATTCTGCTTATTCGCTGCTGAATGGTCATTTTGTGAAGCTGTTGTATGATTCCTAGCCTACCTTGCCTGTTTTCTCTTAGAACTTATTTATTTGTTAGCTCTTCGCGAAAGTTCTGCTAGATCTGCAAAACTCCTTACACTTGAAAGTTAATTTAGCACGTTAATCTCTAGGAAGCCGAATTTACTCTCTGCGTTTATTTAGTTTTGCGTTTTAATTTGCGCATGTTACAATTCAGTTGCTCATTATAAAAAATCAATTCATCACTGGTTACATTTCTCTTGTTAGCACGTTAGAATCGTTGTTATTCCAACAAAGTCTCTGTGGGAATCGATATAACATATACTTATTACTTGCTACAGACCATGTATGCTTGCATGATTATGTGCTCCATTTAGCAAATTTACACCCCTGTTGAGCACGTAACAGGATGATCACTTTGTTCGAAAAGGTTCTTCAGGCTCGATCCTTCGTTGTCTTGAGCTTTCCTTACACCGCTGAGCTGACTTGGTTTTCTTCCTGGATCACGTGCCCCTGATCGGGTCTCGGTCTCCTTATCGTCGATTTCTTGATGTTTTCGCTTCATGAGGTCTCGTAAATCTGAATCGCGGTTACTTTTTTCGAATCTCCCAACTTTTCTAGTTTTAGGCGGGGTACGACGAGTGCTTCTGTTTCGAATTGGGCTCGTAATTTCGCTATAACGTGCAACTCGCGTGCGGGATCCACGGGTGATTGCGTGGGATAGTTCTATTAGATTTGGATGGTTGTGTCTTCTTGGTTACAAATCGTATGAACTTCACTGGTGGGTCGACATCGATCGCTGGTGGGTTCACATCTCCATTTTGGACCTTGAATTCTTGAATTAATATATGGCTATGTCATTGGTCTTGATCGTGATTTTCAACCTCCACAGTTTGGTTGACTTCATCGCTTGACATGTAGATTTCGAAGGGATGTCTCCTTCAGCATTTTTAACAATTCATCCTTGGGTTGCTACACACCTTGGATGTTGGCCACGACCATAATCTTCACCTTCAGTCACTGGGCTAATCTCACCCAAATTGTTGTTGCTCATGATTCTAGATTGATGAACTTTGGTAGAGCACAAATTCTTTCATTCCCACAGACGACGCCAACTGTTGATACCGATTTTGGTGTCAACGGTGAATTTTTATTTGAGCACGAATGAACCTGCAAGACAACAACAAGGAGTGACCTAACGCCGGGGTGGCGTTGTGCCATAGACGCTCCGACGATCAAGTTAGCTACAAGATTTAGAGAGCGTTTAGAATAATAGTAATTTATCAGTCAAATAGAGCATATTGTTATCTTCTGTCGTTTCCTTTACTTATAGTAGATCATAGTGTAACCGAAACGACGTAATCAATTTACCCGATTTATGGCATTATGGCCGTTACGATTCATGAAAATTCCGTTACTATTCCAACCATTCGAGGATCGTCGTCGGTTCACTCTAGGAGTTGAGACGAGGCTCAATCCACCGTCGAGCCGTTAGGCTGACCTGCTGGTCAACCTTTATTGGCTGTGGGGTTGATGCGAGGATCAGTTGGTACCAGGATTTTTTATTATCCTATAAATTTCGGGGTGTCGAGTCCCGCCAAAATAACATTTATAATTCCGCTACAACTGAGCTTTGCAGCTAGTGGTAGTCAGGTCGATCCGCAGGGAACCTAAATTATTTTCTCCTAATTAATTTCTATTTGCTTGTTAATTAACTAAAACAAAAACGATAAAGTAAAACATTAAAGTAAAGGGAGAATTTGCTAACGGTAAAATAAATAAAAAGCATAAAAGTAGCTAACGGAAAAATTAAAACTAATTACACGTGCTCCTAATTTTAAGGGTCGGGGTTGACCTTGATGCGACTCGATTCATTGGGATTCAAACATACTTAGGAAAAGCATAATTAAACACATAATTTACTTGCACGAAACTACTAATACAAGTAACCCAAATAATTAATTAGAAACGTGGAGTTCTAAGTGAACTATTCTTTCATTACTATAAGGTGATCAATCCTAAATTAAATAAAGAACAGAGACGAATGTTCGATTCTAATTAAACGTGGCAATGAATCAACAGTGGGCCAACGTCGCCCATATTGATTAATTGACAGTAACGGGAGCACTACGACGAATGTTTAACCTGGAAGCCTAAGTTAATATTCCGATTTATCTATTTCTTCAAGATAAGCTACAACCAAGATCAACAAGGAAGACTATGTTACCTATGGCTCAACTTATCCATGTTACTTGGCGATTAAGAGAGGCAAGGCATCATAATCTTTAACTATAAAACATGCCGAAAATTAAGGTCGTCTACTCCTATCAATCAAACATGCTTATGTGATATGCTTAGAAGAAATAAAATTGTCCAATCAGTCATGCTAAGCTCAAAATTAAAGATCTAAACCCTCATGAATCGCATCAAATTTAACCCCTAACCTCAAATTAGAGATCTTACCTTGCTCGGGATGAAAACCAAGTCATGCTAAGCTCAAAATTAAAGATCTAAACCCTCATGAATCGCATCAAATTTAACCCCTAACCTCAAATTAGAGCACTTACCTTGCTCGGGATGAAAACCAAGCTAATCCAACCAAGTCTATGCTTTGATATATGAGAAAAGAGGAGAAAACCCCAAGAATCTAGAGAGAAAACGCTAAAAATAAAGCCAAACCCGAGAGTGAATGACCTAAAAAACGCTAAAAAATGGGTTTTATACAGTCGGAGCGTCTCGACGTACGGAAATTTCCAGCACCTGATGTCGAGGTAGCGTTCAACGCTAGGGTCTGTGCCTGGGTAAAAATAATGGAAATTTTGTCCTACCAAGGTTCCCCTGCACCACCAGACCACTAATCACAATTAAGATAATATTTGATTAATTAATTTTATATGATATAAACGCTTAAAATAATTAATCATTATTATCCACTAAAATATTCTTTTAAGCCCTTAATTAATGTAATGGTCTGATTTACCCATAAGCAATTAATTTCCACAAAATATAAACATTAAACATAATTAATTACTTCATTCGCAAGACTTAGGAGCTAAATATTAGCACTTTTGGAGTGCTATCAGTCCTCCAGGGGCCATGGGTTGTCCTGCTGGACAACTCTTATTTTGGCGGTTTGGGGTTGATGCGAGGATCAATCCTCCATTAAGCCATGGGCGGACCTGCTGGTCAACTCTTCATTGGCATGTCGATGCTGATACGAGGATCAGTCCGTTGTCGCGGCCATGGGTTGACCTGCTGGTCAGCCCTTCATTGGTGTGTCGATGCTCATACGAGGATCAGTTTGTTGTCGCAACCATGGGTTGACCTGCTGGTCAGCCCTTTGTTGGCTTGTCGATGCTGATACGAGGATCAGTCTGTTGTCGCGGCCATGAGTTAACCTGTTGGTTAGCTTTTCATTGGCAGTCGAGGCTGATGCGAGGATGAGTCAGTCGTCGCAGCCATGGGCTGACCTGCTGGTTAGGCCTTCATTGGCGTGTTGATGCTGATACGAGGACCAGTCCGTTATCGCGGCCATGGGCTGACCTGCTGGTCAGCCCTTCATTGGCGTGTCGACGCTGATACGAGGATCAATCCCTTGTTATGAGACTCATAAGTCTATTGTCCTTCTTAGCAAGGTTGGATGGGAGGTGATGTAGAACGACATTTCTACGAGACACCCATGGGTCGTCCGTCAGTTGGCGCCACGCTTCTCGGGACATTGCCACTCCCATGCATCGACGACACACGTACAGTGGGGCGTGCTTAGGCTGGGGCGCGTATCGGTTGACCCGCCTCACGGGTCAACCCTCTTCTTGGTGGCAATGGGGGCCAACCAGGCCATCGTTGCGCCTGCGCACGGGTGTGCGCACGCGGAAAGGGGTGCGCGCGGCAGGATACTTGTGGGCTGACCCGCGCCTCGGGTTAGCCCTTTTCCTAAGGCATGCGCGTGCGGCGGGGGGCGCTGTTACCTCTCCAAAAGTACATAATTTAGGGACTTATTTACCATGAACTCGTGTAATCTCTTAAGCATTTTTGTTAGAATTTAGTTTAATACGTGCTTAAATATGAGAATTCAAGGAATGAAGCTAAAATAAGACTTATTTGTAAAAGGAACAAAAAAGAATAGAAAATGATGCTAAAAGAGTTAAAATGTACATTGCAGGAGAATTGCTGAAACATTGCTGTCTCCGCAATGGATATTGCGGTCACAACGAGGAATTCGTAATGCCAAGCTGTTGTTGCTAAGTTTTTCCCAACCGTCCGCCGTCACAGTTGCGATCTTTCAGCCGCCTAAGCTTTCCTCTACTGCCACGTGGAGGATTGTTGTTCAGAATGGATGGTTCTCCATGACTGAAGGTACCTGCAAAAAGCTATAAAAGAAGATGAAGGGTGAAGGAGAAACACAGCTCGGAAGCGTAGAGTTCCCCGTCTCAACGCAATCTACACATCCATTTCCTTATCCCGTTTGTTGGAGCGAAGAAATCAGCCCTTGGCGCCGATAATTCGAGAGGAAGAAGAGAAGATCCTTCTTCTCTTCTGATTGAATTCATCCCCAAGAATCGCTAATCTTCCCCTTCATCCGAGGCGCTTGCGACGAGGAAGATCCGCACACACTTTAAGAAGCTATCTTTCTGCTTTCTGTCCTTCATTTCCATTTGTTACACTGCTTTCAATTCGTCTTCATTGGTTCAGTTCTTTACTGTTTTACATACTTTCGCACATTGAGCTTTGAATCTTACTTTATAGAGGAATCGTTTAAGTTTTTGCAAGTCTTCATTTCGTATCTGTTTTTCCCTTGCTTTCATTTAGTACTTTAAATCATGCTTAATCAATCTAGTCTTTCCAATCCTCCATCAACCATGCGTAACTAATCACACAAGGGTCTGCTAACGATGAACCTATAGGTTAGAAATACAAGAGTTCAGCATGTAGGATAGCTTCGAATGCATTGAATGTATGTGTACTTCATCCCATGGGCAATTTCGATCGGCCATCCATTTTGTCTAAAGAACTCCTAACCTCCGGAAGGAGTAAGAGTTCAGAGTCGTCCATTCATGCTAGCCTTTCATGGTAGCCAGAAAACGACCTAGGAATAGGTGTTTTCCTAGCACGATTCATTAACTTGCTTGTATAAATAGATGCTTAAGTCTTACTTGGATATGAGGGAACTAAAGGATCTAATGCATGTAATCGAGAGATGCATGAGACTGAGTTAAATTGATGCATGATAAGTTAAGCTACTGTTGAATAATCGTATGTAAAAGCCTATTGAGGAGTCTTAAGTCGACCTTGTTTCCTTATCTCACCTTCAAATCGTTGCTAGATTAATTGCTAGATAATTGCGGGAACCGCAATTCTATAGTTCTGTTTTTGCCTTAGCCATTTTTCCAGTTTTTACTTTTGCGATTTTATTGCTAGAACATTGCTAACTCCGAAATTCTTTCTTCTCTACATTGAAGTTAATCTCTTTACTTGCTTTCGTTTATGCTTGCATACTTCGTACATTCTTCGTTAGTTTGGCACATCAACCTCAAATCTACCCCATTTAAGTAACCCTCTCTAATTTAACACCTCACTTCATTAGTAACTAAACTCAATCTCTGTGGGAAAACGAATGAAAAAATACTTATCACTTGCTGCAGACCATGTATGCTTGCATGTTCTGAGTGCTCTCGCATCACATTTTATTTACACACTGAGCACGCAACAAGTTTTTGGCGCCGCTGCCGGGGATTTTGTTTAGTAAACACGAAGTGTGTTATTTTAGAAAAAAAACTTAATATCTATTGGAGCTAATCTTCTTTCATTTCCTTCACAGGTACCATCAAGCTAGTTTATGAATGAGCATTCAAATATCAACCTAGAGTTCAATCCTGAGCCTGAAAGACTTCTAAGGGCCAAAAACAAAACTAAGAAACGCCTTTTTAAACAGCCACATGTAACTCAACATATTGCGGACTCCGCAGAGTCATCGCAATCCCAACAAACCGAAATGGATAGAGAAGCCCCAAACCGAGCACCTATCATTCACAACCCCATCGAAATTGCGAATGATAAGGATAGTGCTATCCTCTCATACCTAGTACCCATGCCTGAGGAGCTTAATCCGAGCATTATACGCCCTGAGATTACAGCTCACTCATTCGAGTTAAAACCCGTCATGTTTCAAATGCTGTCCACAGTTGGACAATTTTTTGGAGTGGAAAACGAAGATCCCAACAACCATTTGAGAAACTTCCTAGGAGTAAGTGATACTTTTGTCATCCCCGGAGTTTCCCAAGAAACCTTAAAACTTTATCTTTTCCCATACTCGGTAAGAGATAAGGCCAAAACGTGGTTAAATTCCTTTCCCTCTGGATCAATTGTCAATTGGACAGATCTTGCTGAAAAGTTCCTAGTAAAATACTTCCCACCTGATAGGAACTCCAACTTCCGTGATGATATTATTAAATTCAAGCAAGCCGAAAACGAATCATTACACGAAGCTTGGACTAGATTCAAGGACCTATTGCTTAAGTGTCCACACCATGGCATTCCATGGTGTATCCAAATAGAAGTGTTCTTTAAAGGATGCAACCCCAGCACGAGACAAGTGTTGAATTCCTCAGCTGGAGGTTCCATGCTTTGAAAGAGCTACAATGAAGCTTATGAGATTTTGGAGAAAATCTCAACTTCCCATTGTAGATGGTCAGACGATCCTGTGGAGCCAAGAAAAGCTCAAGACAAGGATGCACTTAGTGCAATGAGTAGCCAAATCAATGCCCTGACCAATCTAGTAAAACAAATGGCCCAAACTAATCTCCAACAAAGTGTCAACACCGCAGCAGCCGTTTCAACGAGCGCAACAACTAACCAAGGTGAGGCACTAGTCTGTGGATTCTGTGGGGAAGGTGTTGCGTGCTCAATGTGTTAATAAGAATAAGCAATAAGAGAGAGAGAGCACTCAGAACATGCAAGCATACATGATCTTATAGCAAGTAATGAGTATTTTTTCATTCGTTTTCCCACAGAGACTTATTTTTAGCTATTCACGAAGTGTTTTGTTAAGAAAGAAGGGGTGGATTTGATGGGTTCAAATTGGTTTGTAATTGCCTACTTCTTACCGAACATATAAAGGAATGTAACATAAACAAATGCAAGTTGAAATTAGACTCAAAGGACAAGAGATGGAATTAATAAACGAAGAAGAAAACAGCTAAACAGAATGGTAACTTAGCAGAATTGCGGATACCGCAATGTTATCGCAATTGTAAAAACAGTAAAAGTGTGTAAAATGGAGAATTAAGGGCTACTAACGACTATCCTACAGGCATTTTAATACGATTCCCAAGCATTGGATCAACTCTCTATGCATCAAACTCACTCTATCTCATGTATCGTCCGATTCCATGCATTAGATTCTTTAGTTTACTCAACTCAAAGTAAGGTCTTAAGCATCTTGTTAAAGCAGAAGTGTTTAGTTTGTACTAGGGGAACGCCTATTCCTAGGCCGTTTCCTGGTTACCTTGAAAGGCTAGCATGATAATATGACTCTGAACTCTTACTCCTTCCACAGGTTAGGAGTTCTTTGGACAAAATGGATGGCCAATCGAAATTGCCCGTGGGATGAAGCTTACATACAATCAATGGTTCGAGAGCTATCCTACATACTTGGTTCACGTTTTTTAGCCTATAGTTCTGTCATTAGCATGCCCCTAAGTGACTTAGCTACTCATGGATATGGAGTAAGTAGAAATACGAGATGAAACAGACATGCTTAGAAGGAATTTAAAGACAAAACAGTAAGGGAAAGCAGTAGAATGCAGAGGCAAGAAACTGTGAAATGAAGAATGGAGATTCGATTACTTGATTGTTTGATTGGACAAAAGAAAGCTTAAAAGTAAATAACAGCAAGGCAGAAAGCAACGAAATGGAGTGTTCTAGCTATTAGAAAGAGAACAACACAAAGCAGAAATGTAAACTAGAAAAGGAAAGACAGAAAGCAGTAAATGTTGCTTGGGAGCCTCGTCGCAACCGCCTCGGCTGAAGGGGATGAAAGAATAGCTTTGCTTGGATGAATCCAATCGGGAGAGAAGGTGGATCTTCTCTCCTTCCTATCAGATTATCGATTCCAACAGCTGAGACTCTCACTCCAACAGACGGTAAAGGAAAACACGAAGAGGAATGGAGCTGCGAGAGGACTTCTACGCTTCCGGATGATGATTGAACCTCCGACTTTGACCCCCTTTTATAGTAGTTTGCAGGTGTGTTTGGGCCAAGGAGAACCATCAATCTTCAACGTCGTATATCAGAATGGATGGAGGAGAAAGAACGAATCCCTGAAATCACGGAAATTAACAGAAAAAGATCAGTCAACTTACGGTTTTCACTTGAATAATTGCGGCTTCAGCAATGTTTTCGCAATGCTGTCGCAATGCAGTTTTTTTCATTCTTTTCCTTCGGTTTTCAACCCTTTTCTTTCCTATTGTGCATAAGTCCTAATTTAGCTACCTTCTTCTCATTCTCATATTTAAGCATAGGTTTAGGCTAAATGCTATCAAAAACACCTAAAAGTGTACATCTTCTTAAGCTAAATGGGTCCTAAATAAGTCACTTTCAGAGACTTAACACACCCCCAAACTTAAGGTTTTGCTTGTCCTCAAGCACACTAAGGACTTACCTAGGCTGCTGTTTCACCTTCTTTAACCACCTACTGACTCCCTCATATCCCTATCTATAGCACTGCTGTCCTGTGACACACTTCTCAGTTTAAACTACCCTCTTATCTAGCTTCTTCTGACTTCGCCTGCCTAACACTCCATCTGCTTTTATTAACTCCCTACAACTGATCTATTTGCTTTTTTCATATCATGCCATTATCCCTAAGGTTTCAAATTCTGCCTAGCTTTACCTCAGACTCAGTACATGCTTCTAGCTTTATTTTTAACTTGTCTAGGATTCCTTAGAGTCATGCCAGTCTTAGTATTAACGGTGACAGTAGTACTTTTAAAGAACAACCTAAACCCTGGCATCACTACATTGGATAAACACTCATCTCCCTAACAACCCTACGAGTTACAACTTTGTGCTTAGCTAATTGAGGATCAGAGTTCTTTTTAAATAGGACATCTAAGCCACAAAGTTATAACTCCTAGGTATACATTCTTCTTCCCTATTCTTTACTTAGGTGGGGCCTCTCCTTTGGTTGCCTTTTGATGCAATGCCACTTGTGGGTCACACACTTGGCACTGATTACTTAGCAACCTCAGAGAGACCCCCCTCTTTATTCTAGTTTTCATTTTTTTTTTCAGTTTATCATTTTTTGTAAAGGAGAAGAAGAATGCTTATGTTTCTAAGGGAGAGAGGAATGTTCCTAGGCCTAGGGTGGCCTCCCCCAAACTTCAACTACTCATTGTCCCCAATGAGTGTCTGAGGTGGCACACCCCCAAACTATCCTAGAAGCATCTAGTCTAAGGTAAAACAAAGAGAATCTAAAGCCCTAGGCATAGACAGAACACTGAAAAGAAAATATCACAGCAGCAGTAATTTTAAAAACAGACAGTCAAGGGCTTAAAGCTGTGCATGCTGAGCTTTTTGAGAGGTTATTTTAAACTATCAAAGGGTATCCTATGACACTCATCCAGCATGCTTTTAGATAAGCTATATATGGTAGTCATGATAGCAGCAAAAGATGGAATTTGAACAGATCACAGCCTAGCTAAACAGACAGTCCAAAACATGCTTTCAGTAATAAAAATTGCGGGTACCGCAATTTTTACGCAATTAAGTCAGGGCAGATATAACAGTGATTAAGGCCCCTAAGCATGCTCTTTCCAGTCATTCAAGCTCTTCTAAAAATAAAACAAAACTAACCTACCTAGGCTCCTACCATCAGACTATACTAAGCAAAATTAAAAACAGGAAACTAAGCATCTAAAACAGATCAAAAGTGTACTAAAAACAGCATAATTCACATAGTCTATCAGAAAGCAGAAAATTGTCTTTCTAAGGGAACAACAATACTCCCTTTAATGCACTTCAAACCAACACTCAAATGTCTTCATCCTCATCTGGTTGTCGTGGTCGTGGAGGCACCCATGGAGTCAGGAGATTTGTGGGGAAGTCAGGGAAGATGCAGCCAAGTTGGTCTGCAACTTCCTTGTCCCGTGCCTGCGCGTATGTGGCCCATTGAGCCATCCTCCTTTGCATATCCATCAGGCATGCCATGGATAGGGACTGATCAGCAGCCAGCCTATCCAGTTCAAACTCCATATTCCCCTTCCTCTTCAGCCTCAGGCTAGCAGGCAGCTCCAAGTGGCCTGTGTAAGCCATCTGCTGCTCCATTCGCTCAGTGGGGACTCCTGCAAGTAAACATAGTTTGGTTATGGTGTTAGGGAAAAACAGTGGTCCCTTACCTTTCTTGGCGCACTCAGCAATGGCAGCTGACATGATTTCCCCCACATTGACCGTGAGACCTCGCATAATGGCGTAGACCAGCAGCGATCTGCTCTGGTTGATGGTCGTCTCATGGGTCACAGGGGACAGCTTCCTCCGTACAAAGGCAAACCATACAGCTGCCTTTGCTGTCAGGTTGGCACTCATGAGGGTGTGCCTCCCATTGCGTGACACAGTCCACGCTGCTTCAGGCTGGCCAATGGTTCGAATGGCCTCCTCCAGCACTGCCTCAGTAGGCTCATCAACGATCCGTGCATAATCAGTGTGTCTTTGGCCCTTGAGGCCATAAGCTTCGTTGATGGCTTTTGCTGAGTAGTCCACCTCTACTCCTCTTACCACAGAGAGCCCCTTTTCAGAGTTGCGCAGGTTGGCGTAGAAGTCGTATACCATAGCTGTGTAAGCCGGATTGGGTGGCCTACAAAATTCCTCCCAGCTGTGATTTATAATTCCTGCGCGCAAGAACTGCGGCAGGTCAGCCGGTCTGTCGAGGAAGCCCTTCTCGTGCAGCAACTCCCTCTTTCTTAGCTCAACGCCTCTGGATTCAGCGTCAGAGGACACGTACCTCACAGACTGAGGCTCATCTTCAGGGTAAAGCTTGGCTTTCCCTTTGTCTGCTGGCTTGGATGATTCTGCAGCCTCAACCTTGAGTCTTTTGAGCGATGGCTCAGTGCTCTCTTTGTCTGCTGACGGCGCCCTCTTGGCCTTTTTATTTTTCAGCTTCTTGGATCGCTTGGCCTTGAGAATCTTGGCCTTTTTCTTCTTCTTGAGCTTTGCCTCAATGGTGATCTGCTGCAGGCACGCCCCCAACGTTTCTTCCATTGAGTCAGTCTTCTGTTCAAGACTCTCCGGGCTAGCTTCCCTCACAGGCGAGAAAACCTCCTCGTCCTCACCTTCCCCACTGCCCTGCGTTGATTCTTGGTAATCCCCATATGGGAATTCAGGGTCAGGCCGTGGGGAAGTGTGCGACGGCGTGGTGCTTTGTTCTGCTGTAGGTGTCTGCGCAGAACTCTGTGGCGAAGATGGCAGTTCAGGGCTCTGCGCTGGCGGTGATGAAGGCAGCTCTGGGCTCTACACTGGTTCAGATGGTGAAGGGCTGTGCGCAGGCGATGCAGATGGCGACGAACCCTTCTTGGTCGACTCGTGGGACGCACGATCCGTTTCTTGGCTCTCCACAGAGGGAGTCTTTGCTTTGCTTGGTTCGGCGGCAATCTCGACACTCCACCGGCGCTTCTTGGGTGTGCCCGCTGGTTCAGAGGGTCCAGCAGGGATTTCTGTGACAACCCTCCACTTCTTCCTACGGATCAGAAGCTTGGGAAGACGTTCGGTGCGTGCAGCGTCAGCCGTAGCCAAGGCAAGCAGTGCATCTCTCGCAGCTGTTTCAGCAGCGTCTTCAGCCCTCTTCTTGGCTGCAGATCTTTCAGCCCGTGTGAACACCATTGTTGAGTCTTGGAGGTTTGGAGAGAAGAATCAAAGATGAAGAGAATCTCAGTTTTCTTGGAAATCAGAGAATGGGAGAATCGTATCGATCGAGCGCCTTCTAACGGATATAAAGGAAACGGCTAAATCCCAACGGCTATATTTTGCGGATCCTGCAATTCCAGCGCAATTTTAGGGATATTTTTTCATCAAAATGTCAATCTTTGCTCGCCCGTATCTTTTATTTGGCTCAATCTTTTCTTGATTTTTAAAGCTTGGAATTACTCTCCTTGATTCCCTCTTTCGATTCCCTACAAAAAGAAATAAAAACAACATCAAATTCGCAATTAAAATAATACAACACAGCAATCACTCGTCCTCTCTCGTTCTCTACTTGAAGGCTCACTCATAAACTAACCCAATAGTACCTGCAAAAGAAATGAAACAGATCAGCTTCAATAAGCAATGAACTTGTTTTTTCAAACTTAACAGACTTCGTTTTCACTTAAAATAAGTCCCGGCAGCGGCGCCAAAAACTTGTTGCGTGCTCAATGTGTTAATAAGAATAAGCAATAAGAGAGAGAGAGCACTCAGAACATGCAAGCATACATGATCTTATAGCAAGTAATGAGTATTTTTTCATTCGTTTTCCCACAGAGACTTATTTTTAGCTATTCACGAAGTGTTTTGTTAAGAAAGAATGGGTGGATTTGATGGGTTCAAATTGGTTTGTAATTGCCTACTTCTTACCGAACATATAAAGGAATGTAACATAAACAAATGCAAGTTGAAATTAGACTCAAAGGACAAGAGATGGAATTAATAAACGAAGAAGAAAACAGCTAAACAGAATGGTAACTTAGCAGAATTGCGGATACCGCAATGTTATCGCAATTGTAAAAACAGTAAAAGTGTGTAAAATGGAGAATTAAGGGCTACTAACGACTATCCTACAGGCATTTTAATACGATTCCCAAGCATTGGATCAACTCTCTATGCATCAAACTCACTCTATCTCATGTATCGTCCGATTCCATGCATTAGATTCTTTAGTTTACTCAACTCAAAGTAAGGTCTTAAGCATCTTGTTAAAGCAGAAGTGTTTAGTTTGTACTAGGGGAACGCCTATTCCTAGGCCGTTTCCTGGTTACCTTGAAAGGCTAGCATGATAATATGACTCTGAACTCTTACTCCTTCCAGAGGTTAGGAGTTCTTTGGACAAAATGGATGGCCAATCGAAATTGCCCGTGGGATGAAGCTTACATACAATCAATGGTTCGAGAGCTATCCTACATACTTGGTTCACGTTTTTTAGCCTATAGTTCTGTCATTAGCATGCCCCTAAGTGACTTAGCTACTCATGGATATGGAGTAAGTAGAAATACGAGATGAAACAGACATGCTTAGAAGGAATTTAAAGACAAAACAGTAAGGGAAAGCAGTAGAATGCAGAGGCAATAAACTGTGAAATGAAGAATGGAGATTCGATTACTTGATTGTTTGATTGGACAAAAGAAAGCTTAAAAGTAAATAACAGCAAGGCAGAAAGCAACGAAATGAAGTGTTCTAGCTATTAGAAAGAGAACAACACAAAGCAGAAATGTAAACTAGAAAAGGAAAGACAGAAAGCAGTAAATGTTGCTTGGGAGCCTCGTCGCAACCGCCTCGGCTGAAGGGGATGAAAGAATAGCTTTGCTTGGATGAATCCAATCGGGAGAGAAGGTGGATCTTCTCTCCTTCCTATCAGATTATCGATTCCAACAGCTGAGACTCTCACTCCAACAGACGGCAAAGGAAAACACGAAGAGGAATGGAGCTGCGAGAGGACTTCTACGCTTCCGGATGATGATTGAACCTCCGACTTTGACCCCCTTTTATAGTAGTTTGCAGGTGTGTTGGGCCAAGGAGAACCATCAATCTTCAACGTCGTATATCAGAATGGATGGAGGAGAAAGAACGAATCCCTGAAATCACGGAAATTAACAGAAAAAGATCAGTCAACTTACGGTTTTCACTTGAATAATTGCGGCTTCAGCAATGTTTTCGCAATGCTGTCGCAATGCAGTTTTTTTTTATTCTTTTCCTTCGGTTTTCAACCCTTTTCTTTCCTATTGTGCATAAGTCCTAATTTAGCTACCTTCTTCTCATTCTTATATTTAAGCATAGGTTTAGGCTAAATGCTATCAAAAACACCTAAAAGTGTACATCTTCTTAAGCTAAATGGGTCCTAAATAAGTCACTTTCAGAGACTTAACAGAAGGGCACATGTATGATTTTTTCCCTGGGAATCCATCCTCCGTATGTTATGTTGGAAGTCAACAGCAACCAAGGAACAACCCCTATTCTAACACTTATAATCCTGGTTGGAGAGATGGTGGGACGGATTTTGAATATCCTCCCTAAATTCGAGTTGTCGAGACTCGCCAAAATAAAATTTATAAGCCTATTAACCAAAGCTTTGCAGCTAGTGGTAACAGGGTCGATCCACGGAGAAGGTTGTGATTAAAATTAAATTGAACTTGAAATTAATTGATTAATTGGTTTTTTGTAACGGGGGGATGTTTAAGCATGCAAGAAAGATAATCAAAAGCCAACGGAGGAAATAAAAGAGAGAGAGAGACGAGTGCACGGTTTGGGGATTTTCGGGATTTATTTGTTAGACGTTCTTCAGCTTATCATTTAACACAATTCTAAGGCGAGCAGTTTGTAATACACACGGTCGGTTACCCGAGAAGCCCCAAGGTAACCGGCTCCATAGAAATTAATTAGACCACACAGTTCTAATCAAACATTATCTAAAGTTGCATTAGGGTGATCAGCCCCAAATTGACTCTAGATAGTCACTAGCATACCGCGACAGACATTCGATCACGTAATCTAATTGCTAACTGAGAGGCCTCACAATCAACGTTGGCGAGGTCATTGCAGCCTCAATCGCTGACTGCGCCAAAAAGGGTAAGGGTCCACTTTTCTTTCCTAATACAATTACTAAGCTTTGCTTACGTGCAAGGGTCCCAATCGAGCGAATGGAAAGGCAGATGGCCTACACGGGCTACCTGGAGTTGCCTACTGCCTTGAGGATGCGAAGGAAGGGAAACATGGAGTTCGAGCTGGATGGTCTGGCTGCTGCTCAGTCTCTGACCATGGCGTGCCTGATGGATCTGCAGAAGAAGATGGCTCAATGGGCCACATATGCGCAGGCAAGGGATAAAGATGTGGCAGACCAATTGGGCTGCATCTTCCCTGAATTCCCCACGGACCTGCTGACACCATGGGCGCCTCCAAGGCCACGAAGGAATGACGATGATGAGGAAGACATCTGAGTGCGAGATTGAGAAGCACTCCAGGGAGTATTGCTGTTCCCTTAAAAGAAAAAAAAAACAAACTGCTTTTCGTTGAACCATGAGATTTTGGCTGTTTTGAGTTAATATTTTGATCTGTTTTAGTTCTTTAGTTTTAGTATTTAAATTTGTTTAGTGTAGTCTGATGGTAGCTGAATAGGTAGATTATGTTAGTTTCCTTTTTGTATAGCTTACATGACTGGAAAAAGCATGCGTAGGGGCCTTAATCACTGGTATATCTGCCCTGTATCCATTGCGGAAAAATTGCGGAATCCGCAATTTTTATTAGTAAATGCATGTTTTTGACTGACTGTTTAGCTAGGCTGGTGCTGTTTAAATTTTGTCTTTTGCTGCTATCATGACTGCCTTATATAGCCTATCTAAAAGCATGCTGGATGAGTGTCATAGGACACCTTTGATAGTTTAAATTAACCTCTAAAAAGTGCTCAGCATGCATAGCTTTAAGTCCTTACCTGCCTGTTTTTATAAATTTCTGCTGCTGTGATGTTTGCTTTTAGAATGTTCTGTCTATGCCTAGGGCTTTTAGATTCTCTTTGTTTTACCTTAGACTAGATGCTTCTAGGACAAGTTTGGGGGTGTGCCACCTCAGACACTCATTGGGGACAATGAGTAGTTTAAGTTTGGGGGAGGCCACCCTAGGCCTAGGAACATTCCTCTCTCCCTTAAAACATAAGCATTCTTCTTCTCCTTTACAAAAAAAAAAAATGATGAGCTGAAAAAAAATAGAATAAAGAGGGGTGTCTCTCTCAAAGTTGCTGAGTAATCAGTGCCAAGTGTGTAACCCACAAGTGGCATTGCATCAAAAGGCAACCAAAGGAGAGGCTCCACCAAAGTAAGAAAGAAAAAAAAGGAAGAAATAGGAAAGAAGAATGTATACCTAGGAGTTGCAACTTTGTGGCTTAGATGCCCTAAATAAAAAGAACTCTGATCCTCAATTAGCTGAGCACAAAGTTGTAACTTGTAGGGTTGTTTAGGGAGATGAATGTATGTCCAATGTAGTGATGCCAGGGTTTAGGTTGTTCTCTAAAAGTACTACTGTCACTATTAATACTAAGACTGGCATGACTCTAAGGAATCCTAGGTAGCTCAAAAGTAAAAACTAGAAGCAAGTACTGAGTCTGGGGTAAAGCTAGGTAGAATTTGAAACCTTAGGGATAGATGCACGATGTGACAGAAGCAAGTAGATCAGTCGTAGGGAGTTAATGAAACAACAGGAGTATTAGGCGTGCAAAGTCAGAAGAAGCAATATAAAAGGTTAGTTGTAAACTTAGAAGTGTGTCACAGGACAGCACTGCTATAGATAGGAATGTAGGGGAGTCAGTAAGTGGTTAAAGAGGATGAAACAGCAGCCTAAACAAGTCCTTAGATTGCTCCAGGACGAGCAAAACCTTAAGTTTGGGGGTGTGTTACGTCTCCAAAAGTGACCTTTTTAGGACTTATTTATCTTAGAAAGATGTACACTCTTAGGTGTTTTTGATAGGATTTAGCTTAAACCTATGCTTATATATGAGAATTAGAAGAAGGTAGCTAAATTAGGACTTGTGTGCAAAAGGAAAGAAAAGGAATGAAAAACGAAGTTAAAAGAAGGAAAAATGAGCATTGCGGCAGCATTGCGGAAACATTGCTAAAACCGCAATGTTTCAAGTGAAATCCGTAAGTTGACTGATCTTTTTCTGTTATTTTCCGTTATTTCAGGGATTCGTTCTTTCTCCTCCATCCATTTTGAAGTACGACGTTGAGGATGGATTGTTCTCCTTGGCCCAAACGCACCTGCAGATTACTATAAAAGGGGGTCAAAGTAGAGGGTTTGATCATCATCCGAAAGCGTAGAAGTCTCTTCGCAGCTCCATTCTTTCTCCTGTTTTTCTTCTCCGTCTGTTGGGTTGAGAGGTTTAGCTGTTGGAGTCGACAATCTGATAGGTTGGATTCATCCAAGCAAAGCTCATCTTTCTCTCCTTTCAGCCGAGGCATTTGCGACGAGGCGTTCAAGCTTACTTACTGCTTTCTGTCTTTTATTTCTCATTTCCAGCACTGTTTAGTTGTTGTTTCTTTTCTATTAGTTAGTTCATTTCATTTCGTTGCTTTCTGTCTTCAAGTTATTCACTTTAAGTTTCCATTTGTTCAGTTCAAACAATCGATTAATCAAAGCACAACTCAGTCTTTCACAGTTTCTTGTCTTTGCGGTTTACTGTTTTGTTTCGCTGTTTTAAGTTTATTCTTCTTCTGAGCATGCCTATTTTATCTAATAAATTTGTTCTTTCTATATCCATGAGTAACTAAGTCACATAGGGGCATGCTAATGACAATACTACAGGCTAAAAAACGTGAACCAAGCATGTAGGATAGCTCTCGAATGCATTGATTGTATGTAAGCTTCATCCCACGGGCAATTTCGATTGGCCATCCATTTTGTCCAAAGAACTCCTAACCTCTGGAAGGAGTAAGAGTTCAGAGTCATACACTCATGCTAGCCTTTCAAGGTAGCCAGAAAACGACCTAGGAATAGGCGTTTTCCTAGTACAAACCATATCTTTCTGCTTTAACAAGATGCTTAAGACCTT
The DNA here is from genome assembly GCA_028017165.1 of Herpetospermum pedunculosum. Classification (NCBI taxonomy): domain Eukaryota; kingdom Viridiplantae; phylum Streptophyta; class Magnoliopsida; order Cucurbitales; family Cucurbitaceae; genus Herpetospermum; species Herpetospermum pedunculosum. Next base: position 29,508,225 of record CM051522.1, read on the forward strand.
ACTTGGACATGAGTAAACTAAAGAATCTAATGCATGAAATCGGAAGATACATGAGAATGAGTTAGTTTGATGCATAGTGAGTTGGTCCAATGCTTGAGAATCGTATGAAAATGCCTATAGAGGAGTCGTTAGTAGCCTTTGTTTCTCCATTTTACACACTTTCGCTGTTAGTAACATTGCGGTAGAATTGCTGTTCTCGCAATTCTGCTAAGTTAAAAATTCTGTTTAGCTATTTTCCTCTTCGTTTATTAATCTCTTCTCTTTACATTTGCGTTTACCATTGACTTGCACTTGTTTATGTTGCTACCTTTTATATATTCAGCAGTAAATAGGAACTTTAAAACCAAATCTACCCCTTCAAATCCACCCATTCTTACTTAACAATACACTTCACGAGTAGCTAATAATAAATCTCTGTGGGAAAACGAATGAAAAAATACTTACTACTTGCTATAAGATCATGTATGCTTGCATGTTCTGAGTGCTCTCTCTCTCTTATTGCTTATTTATTTTACACATTGAGCACGCAACACCGCCTCCATCACTGAATGTTCAAGGAAAGGTAAGGGTCAGCTCTTTTTCCCAAACACTATTACTAAACTGTGCTTACGTGCAGGTGTGCCTATTGCGAGGGATGAGAGGCAGTTGGCTTACACAGGCCATCTGGAGCTGCCAACGATCTTGAGGATGCGGAGAAGGGGCAATATGGAATTTGAGATGGATGGCCTGGCTGCTGCACAGTCACTGTCTATGGCGTGCCTAATGGACCTGCAGCACAAGTTGGCCCAATGGGCTGAATACGCGCAAGTGAGGGACCAGGAGGTGGCTGAACAACTGGGATGCATATTCCCCACCTTCCCTGCGGGTTTGCTGAAGCCATGGGCGCCTCCACGAGAAAGGAGAGAAGATGATGAAGATGTTTGAATGCCAGACTGACGGCATTCGAGGGAGTTTACTGATCCCTCTTTTAAAGAAAAAAAAACTGCGTTTCTGTGACCTGTTAGCCCCCATCCTTTTAATCAATAATCTGTGTGTTTTGTTTTGTTTATTTGTTTAGATTAGTATAGTTCTGTTTGTTTGTCATCTGAGTAGTTAGTTTAGGTAGTTTAGCTATTTGTTATAGTTCTTTGTGTCTGAATATAGCATGCTAGGAGCCTTGATCACTACTGAAATTGCTCTGTCGGTTTATTGCGAATTCCTTGCGGTGTCTGCAATTTTTGTTAGTTTTCGCATGTTATTAGATGTCTTTTTGGATGGGCTAGCTCTGTTTAAATTTCGATTTTCTGCTGCTTTACTGCCTTCACTATGCGGTCTATCTAATGAGCATGCTGGATGAGTGTCATAGTGCATTCTTGTTCGTTTAATTTAGCTGCATTTGTTGTTAAGCATGCACCTCTGTAAGCCCTTACCATGTTGTTTTTTTTCAAATTCTGCTTCTGTGTTATCTGTGTTACGAAGGTCATTTTATACCTAGGAGTTTTAAGTTCTACTAGTTTTGCCTTATACTAGATGCTTCTAGGACAAGTTTAGGGGTGTGCCACCTCAGACTCTCATTGGGGACAATGAGAAAGATAAGTTTGGGGGAGGCAACCTCTAGGCCTAGGAACATTCCTCTCTCACTCTTGAAAAAGCATTCTTCTTCTTTGAAAAAATGAATGATGAAAAAAAAAAGAAACAGAAAAATAAAGGGTAGTGTCTTTCTGGAGGAGGCTGAGTAATCAGGGCCATTTGTGTAACCCACAAGTGGCACTGCATCAAAAGGCGAATCAAAAGAAGACTCTACCAAAAGGAAAAGAGAAAACAAATAAAACCAAGGAAGAAGAATGTATGCCAGCAAGCTATGGCCTGGGTGCTTAGATGTCCTGTATAAAAAGAACTCTGATCCTTAGTTTGATAAGCACATGGCTATAGCTTGAGGGTTTGTCAAGGGAGATGAGTGTTGAACCAGCACAGTGATGCCAAGGCTTAGGTGTTCTATGGACTGTACTCTGATTCTCGTGTGTGCTAAGCTTGGTATGACTGTGAGGTTTCCTAGGTAGCTCAATTAAAATACCTTAGAAGCATGTACTGAGTCTGGGTTAAAACCAGGAAGAATTTGAAAACTTAGGGATAGCTGCACAATGAACCTAATAACATAGGCAGATAAACCAGTTATGAGGAAATTTATAAAAGACAAAAGGTTTTAAAGGCAAGAGAAGCCAAAATAAACAACATGTGAAGTTAGTTTGAACTTAGGAGAGTGTCACAGGATAGCCATGCCTTGGATAGTAAGCCTAGGGAAGTCAGCAAGTAGTCAGAGAGAGTTTAAAAATCAAGAATTAGCAGCCCAAGTAAGCCCTTATAATTGCTCGAGGACGAGCAATAACTTATGTTTGGGGGTGTGTTACCTCTCCAAAAGTACATATTTTAGGGACTTATTTACCATGGAGTTGTGTAAACTCTTAAGCATTTTTGTTAGAATTTAGCTTAACACGTGCTTAAATATGAGAATTCAAGGAACGAGGCTAAATTAGGACTTTTTTGTAAAAGGAACGAGAAAGAATAAAAAACGATGTTAAAAGAGTTTAAAATTGCATTGCAGGAGAATTGCTGAAACATTGCTGTCTTCGCAATGTTTATTGCGGTCACAACGAGGAATTCACAATGTTTAAAGCTGCTGCTGCTAAGTTGTTCCAACCGTCCGCCGTTTTGTTGCGATCTTTCAGCCGCCTAAGCTCTCTCCTGCTGCCACGTGGAGGGTCATCGTTTAGAATGGATGGTTCTCCATGGTTGAAGATACCTGCAAAACACTATAAAAAGAGGTGAAGGGTGAAGGAGAAAATCATCTGAGAAGTGTAGAGCTCCCCGTCTCAACGCAATCTAAAGTCCCATTTCCTTCTCCCGGTTGTTGGAACGAAGAAATCAGCCCTTGGCGTCGATAACTCGAGAGGAAGAAGAGAAGATCCTTCTTCTCTTCTGATCGAATTCATCCCCCAGTTCAGCTAATCTTCGCCCTCATCCGAGGCGCTTGCGGCGAGGATCCGTGCACACTTTTATCGCTTTCTATCTTCTGTTTCCTACTGCTTTCTGGCCTTTGTTTCTGCTTATTCGCTTTGCTTTCATTTCGTCTCCATTTTTTCAAGTTCTGTACTGCCTTACAGTCTGTTGCACCTTAAGTTTTGAACTTTATTTGATATAGTAATCGTTTAAGTATTTGTCAATCTCCATCTCGCTTTCTGTTCTTCCTTTACTTTCATTTTGCTTTAAATCATGCTTAATCAATCTAATCTCTCCAATCCACCATCAACCATGAGTAACTAATCACATAAGGGTCTGCTAATGACGAATCTATAGGTAGAAATGCGTGAATTCAGCATGTAGGATAGCTTCGAATGCATTGAATGTATGTGTACTTCATCCCACGGGCAATTTCGATCGGCCATCCATTTTGTCTAAAGAACTCCTAACCTCCGGAAGGAGTAGGAGTTCAGAGTCGTCCATTCATGCTAGCCTTTCATGGTAGCCAGAAAACGACCTAGGAATAGGCGTTTTCCTAGCACAATTCATTAGCTTGCTTATATAAATAGATCCTTAAGCCTTAATTGGATATGAGTGAACTAAAGGATCTAATGCATGTAATCGAGAGATGCTTGAGACTAAGCTAAGTTGATGCATGATAAGTTAAGTTACTGCTGAATAATCGTATGAAAAAGCCTATAGAGGAGTCTTTAGTTGACCTTATTCCCTTATCTCACCCTCAATTCGTCGTTAACTTAATTGCTAGATAATTGATGTCTGCCCAATTCTAATATATTGCCTTTTTGCCTTACCCGTTTTTCCAGTCTTCTACTTTTGCGATTTAATTGCTAGGAAATTGTTTTCTCCGCAATTCTTCTTCTTCTACATTCAAGTTAATCACTTTACTTACTTTTGTTTATGCTCGCATATCTCGTACATTCTTCATTAGTTTGGCACATCACCCTCAATTCTACCCCATTTAAGTCACCCTTTCTACTTTAGCACCTCACTTCGTTAGTAACTAAGAATAAATCTTTGTGGGAAAACGAATGAAAAAATACTTATCACTTGCTGCAAGACCATGTATGCTTGCATGATCAAAGTGCTCTCGCATCACATTTTATTTACACACTGAGCACGCAACAGTTAGATTTGACAAAACTAGAAACGATATTAGCAGTGTCAACCTTGGTGGCCTTGGCCTCCACCCACTTAGAAACATAGTCCACAGCCAGTAATATATAAACAAAACCGCATGAAAGGGGGGAATGGTCCCATAAAGTCCATACCACAAACCTCGAAAATTTCACAAGTCAATATAGAGGTTTGGAGCATTTCGTTCCTACTCGTGATGGATCCTTTGCTTTGACACTGATCACATGATTTATAGAATTCAAAACAGTCTTTAGACAATGAAAGCCAGAAAAACCCACAATCAAGTACTTTTCTTGCTGTCCTAGACGACCCAAAGTGCCCCCCACATGCAAACTCATGAAAAAACTCAAGTATGGACTTATGCTCAGATTTAGGGACACATCTTCTAATCACTTGGTCTGCACAGAATTTCCATAATGTAGGTTCTTCCCAGACATAACTCTTGGCGTAGCTTTTCAGCTTAGCCCTCCTATTATACGAATAGTCAAATGGGAACGTACCTGTGACCAAATAATTGACTATGTTAGCATACCAGGATATTTCCACGTTCACCTGGAAGAGGACCTCATTAGGGAATTCGTCATTCAGAGGCTGATAGCTCCAAAATAGAGCTATTATTATGTCCCTAATATTGGCTAGAACCATGCTTAATGTTGATTAAAATGCCTGTTTGTAGGTGATCTCATGGTCGAGAGCTCGAGGAGTCTAAGGACCTGTTTCGGGACTTAAAGAGACGTTTTAGAGCTTCATGGATGCATCGGGAGTGAAGGGGCTTGAAGAATGAAAAGATGGCAAAAGTTGCCATGGAAAGGCAATTTTTGGCCACCAAACCCGAGAGCAAGCGTTGAGCGGCAGCGTCGAGACAACGGCTCAACGCTGCCCCGACGCTCTTCAATAATTTTGCGCGGGCAAGCGTCGAGCGCGGGCATCTCAACGCCTGCTCAACGATGCCCAGCGTCGACACGCTGGCCGAGCTTCTCGACGCCACCCCCCGCGCGCGCGCTGCCAACTTAGGGCACAACATCAAGACGTTGGCCTAGCGTCTCGACGCTCCGACGTTTTAAAAGCGTGAAACCTCCAATTTTGGGCTATCTTCTTCCCCACGATTTTGCCCTCGGGTCTACGGCATTTTCCACCATTTTTGGGTGTTTTTTTTCCTCTTCTTGTATCCTACTAAGCTCTTCCATGGGGGGTTTGATTTGTTCATCCTCCATGGAAGGCTAAACAAGGTAAGTGTTTAATTTTGAGCTTGGGATTGTAAACTATGGATTTTTGGGGAGATTTGCCCCTTTGTATATGTTGAGCTAATTAGGACTTTTGCATCTCTTTCCTTTGTTCTTCTTCAATTCTAGCATGTATAGCTTAGTTAGGTTGACTCCCTAATTCCTATGCATGATAGAGAGCTAAAGATTGGGACGTATAATTGCCCAAATCGCTAGGTAGCAAGGGCTTAAGCATGGCTAGGTAGTTCAAGCCCACGTGATAGTTGGGTATTTGAATTAGTTAACGTTTTCATGTTAGGCTTTGGGCGAGAGAGAAATTGGGTTAGTCTTAGGATTAAACCGTCACAATGTTCCCGTTACTGGCCTATGGTAAATTCAAGATTAGCTACCTTGAATGGATTATTGGCCAAGAACAATTAGAATTGCACTTTTCTAATTATATCTTTGGGTCATTTGAGTTAGAAATTAGCCAAATGAATTGTGTGCATAAGCATGTTAGCTAATTAATTGTATCGATGAACTGAACGTCCATAGCGATCAATCCCATTACTCGGAGTTAAGCACGACCATTTAATTTTTCAATTCGCCATTTAATTTTCCGTTAGCATCACATGCTTGGAGCTCCCTTCCCACAAACCAAATTACCATCATTTTACCATCATTTTACCATCTTTTTACCCACTTTTTATCACTAGCAATTTAAACTTAGTCAAATTAAATTTCATAATTCTCTGTGGATCGACCCCGTTACCATTAAGCTACAAATTGCTCGGTGGATTCGGGTTTTATAAATATTATTTTGGCAAGCCTCGATAGCTTGAAGTTGGAGCACACCATAAAGTGCTCTACCAAAATTGGCGCCGTTGCCGGGGAACCATTTAATTTCTTTTAGTTAAATTTTATTTGTTATAAAATCTGAAGAAAAAAAATGTATGGTTCCAAGGGATCTCTCTCTGATGAAATCAGTGGATTGAAAGCTCAATTGTCTGAATTAACTGCTTTGCTTAAATCAACTGTTGAGGATTATCAGGCATACAACAAAGCTCAAATGGAAAGTCAAACTCCAAGCTCAGGTATGTTATTGGAACAAATGGTTGAGCAAATGGCCACTAATAATTTTGAATTGCACAAGCCAACAACCATATTCCATCAAGAACATGTTCAGTCTCAAGAAGAGCCCCGGGAAGAAAGTATAAACTCAACCAATCAACCCACCAAAGTGGTTCCTCCTTGGAGCCCATATGATGATCTATGGTTCAATTTTGATGGGGTGTAGCTGGACTTGGGCCCCGAGGACTTTCCTTTGATGTCTGACGACAAGAAGAAGGATGAGCTGGAAGGTGGAGCTGAGACTTCTTCAAAATGGATCTCCCTAGAAGAATTTTTCGCATCTAGCAGCGATGAAGAAGATCTCAGAGAATTTTACAAGGTAAGTATATCTCCACCTATAGATTTTGACTTAGAGCATGAATTTTGTATTGAAAATTTATTTGAAGAATCATGCATGGATGAGCTTCAGCATATTTCTGATGTTGAAGATGTTTTTGGAAATCTTTTCACTGATGAGTTAGAACCCACTTGTGCTGAAAATAATGTTTTAATGGATGAGGAAATGGCAATTGTGCCTTTAGAAAATTTATCTCCTCTTGCTTTGCCTTATGATAATTCATGTTGTTGCGTGATTTAATGCGTACCGCAAGTGTACGGTTCAAGTTTTAATATAGTGATTTAAGTAAAGAGTATTGTCCACAGGATTGGTTTTCTAGATCAATTGAGTACCGTAGGTACTAACCACAAATTCTATTTAGATTTAAAAGACTTTGAAGTGAGTGAAAAATAAATGACTGAAAAGTAATGGAAACCTTTAGGAGAGGAAACTTAGGGAATTGATTTCATCGAATAGATTCATGCTTAATTAATCTATTAATCCAAAAATAGTCATGCAAACAATTATAAGCCAAGAAGTACAAACCTCATAAAAGACTCGCTAGAGCTCTATTAATTCTCTTCCCTTAATATATAAAACCAACATGTCTATCTAGTTTTAGTAGAAAAGAAAAGCATTAAGCAACTTCTATTATCGGCCTCTAAGAGAATTCTTCATTTTCATGCAAGAATTTACAAGTAGTCAAGTGTTTATACTTTGGCCAAAAGATAAAAGCATTAAGCAAACAAACACAAGAACAATTGTTGCAATATGAAGAACATTAGATTAATCAAACATGAAAACCAAAACGATTACATCAATTCCCTAAGTAAAAGTCTAGCTACTCATAATCACTAAAATCATGCTTAGACAATGTTTAGAATCCATAAAATAAACAATAAAATCAAAGGTAAAAGGAGAAAAACTCTTGTCGCGTGCCAAGCCTCGTTCTCGATGTGATTTGCACGTTCCCGAGCCTCCGAATCTCTTCTTCAGCTCTCTAGAGTGTCCCTCACGCCTTTCCAATGAGTGTATTTCGAAATTAGGAATAACTCTCCCAATTGGCTCCCCTTTGAATGAAGACAACATGCCTTTTTATAATAGACTACTCTTCCCAATCTAATAAGGAATCCATATTTTAATTAGATTAGGAATCTAATCAATTTAGGAATTTCAAATTAAATTAGGAATATCTTTTCTATTCAAACATGCCCAAAATAAGATCAAATAGGATAAAACCGAATAAAATTGATGATAGGATAAAATCGGATAAGATATGATAAAATCCATATCTAATCTTTGGATTTTTAACTTGATTCTCTTTTTCTCTTCACAGAAATCTTCTAAATTATCAGTTTTGCTCCAAATGCTGGATATCTATAAAATAAGAGAATATCAACGTGAAAACAATCATTTAAGCCTCAAAACTAGCATAAAATAGGTCCTAAAAATAGCTCACTTTGTGGTCTATCAAATACCCCCAAACTTAATCTTTTGCTAGTCCCCGAGCAACATAAAACTAACCATTAAATGAAACAATGATGCATGCTCGTGACTCGAACCTTAGTGTTCTAAAGACAAATAAACCACAAAAGAGGACATATTAGACCACAACCCATCAACAATAAATTTTAAAAATCAAAACATTTTATCTTTTGCATGTGTGTTCACTTTTCTTCCCTTAATATCTATGAATACCAATAAAACTAAACATACATCAATAACTTGAGTCATAGTGACAATCAAGAGATTAAGCAATCATAGACTTCAATTTTATAACAAAAAACTCAAGCATCTCATAAAATTACTAAAATTGAATGCACAAGACTTGATACCCTCACATAGAATCACTCAAAACACTCAACTGTTTAGGGTATATGAAAGATAAACGCTCAAACCAAACATAAGAGACATGTACCATATGCTTGCTAATATATCACATCTTCATCATCGATGAATTAGATTGAATGTAAAACTTCAAGGGTCTTGCTTTGGTTGTAATTGGGCTTAGGTAAGGGTGGATGGATGAACATTTTAAGCTACTAGGTTGGAAGAATTATAAGACTGTACCACATGAATTTTTATTTTTTTTTTCTTTTCTCAATTTTTTTTTTCTTTTTTTCTTTCTTTTGTCTCTAAAAGAAGCTAATGAAATGAATGCTTCCTTTTGAATATTCTATTAACACCATTCAACTTTCTCCTTTGGACGGATTGACACATCCTGTGGTAAACACTTATAAACCTTCCATTAATGGTTCAAAGAAAGGAAAACAACAAGAGAATGAGTATAAGGCTTGTTATGTGGTAATGTTCCAATGAAAAGGCCTAAGGCTCAAAATTTGGCTTTCTAAGGATTATACCAAGGTAGGCTGTTTAAGAAAGCTAAAAGTGGTTTTAACCTAAACGCCCTTTGTGAAGTTAAACATTCAAGTCAAATTCAGAGATTCCAGATATGCATAACAAAGCAAGTTCTAGAAATATCAATCATGCATGGCAATCAATGAATTTAAGAAAATAGAGCACCATGTTAAGAGGTGCTTATTTGCTCAAAAGCTCACAGAAAAACATGGTATTTTGGTATCCAATCCTATGCATTCTTCATTTAACAACAAAAAAATGAGACACCATCATAAAACTTTTCAAAGAAAAATCTAATCATGTTTATCTCTTTTATGCATTAAAACTCAAACTAAAGATGCATTTTTAGCTTAGAAGGTATTCAAACATATCAAAAGGGACTAAAATAAAATAATTTTTCTCCGTTAACCGGTATGGTCTCATAGTCCAACAAAAGCAGAATATCAAACTCTAGAACACTTCCTAGGTTGTCCTAATCACGAGCAATGCAACAAAGATTCAACCATGAAGATCATGCTAAAAAAAAAATATAAAATTCACCTAAAACATGCATAGTTCCACCCCCAAACTTAAAACATACATTGTCCTCAATGTATAGTCAATAATATGCAAAGGACAAGAAAAAAAATAGATAGGGGATTTGGAAACTTTCCCGAAAAGCAAGTGAATCCACTATCTTCTAAGATGTGCAGAAAAATTTGTTGATCAGGCTTCTAAAGGAAAAGTAAAGGAATATAAGGACAACATCACGCCACAAAAGAATTAAACAAAAGAAAACAAATAAAACAAACTAAAAACTCAAAATAAACTTGGGTTGCCTCCCAAGAAGCGCTTTGTTTAACGTCTTTGGCTAGACGAGGCTCATTAAATGTATCATGGTGGTCGCTTGCCCATGTGTTTCACCGCCACCTGTTTCACCTGCTCATTCTCATTGTCTAAATTTAATTTATCTAAAATATCAGAATTTGCCACAAATTTCTCAAACTCATTAGTAATGGAATCAATCATGTCCACACGAAAATAATCACTTTCTTCTTCATGGAATTTCATAGAGTTATAAATATTGAAAGTTACCTCTTTGTCGTTCAATCTTAGAGAAAGTTTACCCTGTTGTACATCGATTAAAGCTCGTCCAGTGGCTAAGAAAGGTCTTCCCAAAATTATTGGGACTTCACTATCCTCTTCCATGTCTAGCACTACAAAATCTACAGGAAAGATAAACTTGTCAACCTTAACCAATACATCTTCTACAATACCTCTAGGATATGTGATAGATCGATCAGCTAATTGAAGAGATATGGTGGTAGGTTGCACCTCCCCCAAACCTAGTTTCCTGTATACAGATAAAGGCATCGAGTTAATGCTAGCTCCTAAGTCACATAAAGCTTTATAAGGAGAAGAAGAATTTCCCATAACACAAGGAATAGTAAAACTCCCTGGATCCTTTAATTTAAGAGGCAATTTTCTTTGAATGAAGGCACTGCATTCCTCGGTAATGTTGATTGTCTCGTAGGCCTCCAATTTACTCTTGTTTGACATGATGTCTTTCATGAATTTTGCATAATGTGGCATTTGAGCAAGAGCATCTGCAAATGGGATATTAATATGAAGCTTTTTAAATATGTCTAAAAATTTAGAAAATTGAGATTCAAGTTTTTTCTTTTTAAACCGCTGAGGATAAGGAATAGAGTTAGGAACAAAAGGAACAGAAGACTTAGTAGATTGTTCAGCTTCAGGTGATGCAGTAGTCCTCTTTTGTTCTTCCTCAACCTGAATAAACACATTAGTAGATGGCTCTAGAATGAACTCTTTTTCAGTAGACTTCTCAACAGGTTCTTTTGCAATCTCATCCACCATCCTTCCACTTCTTAATGTGATAGCCTTGCAAGCTTTGCATTGCTCCCTTGGGTTTACCTCAGTGTCACTAGGATATTTACCTTTATGGAGACTGTTAATAGATGTGGCCATCTGACTCATTTGTACCTCCAAATTCTTTATGGCCGCTCCCTGACTAGTCATTGTGCTTTCCATTTGGTTGGCTCTATTTCTTGATCCGTAACGAATGCTCCAACCAATTCTTCAAGGGATTGCTTCTTTTCAGGCTGTTGAGAAGTGGATGCAAAACCTGGTGGAGGATGCAAAATATTCTTAGTATTAGCATAGGAAAAATTTTCATGATTTCTCAAACCTAGATGGTAGTGAGTAGGAAGATTATTTTGCATCTGTTGGCCTCCATAGTTGAAATTTCTATTGTTCACATATTGGGCCTGTTCCAAGTTGTATTCCTCACCAGATGGAGGGGTATCAGATGCTGCTAAAGCTGCAATAGATTGAGTGACACCTATTCCTGCAAGTTTGTTCATTGCATTAGTAAGAGATGCAATTTGAGCTTTTAGGGAAATTACCTCATCCACATCATGAAGGCTAGCTATTGTTTTAGAATTGGAGCGTTCATTTTGCCAATGATAACTCGTAGTTGCCATTGAAGGGAATGAACTCTTCATTCCCCGCAGCGGAAGCGATTGGAATCGATCTTTTGTTTTGTTTAGAATTAAACTAAAAAACAAGTTAAGCAAATGTTTTTTACCTTTGATGAACAATCATCTTCTTGTGTTCCTTTGTCCACGAGATCTTCCTCGCTATGACTCGAACACGGGATCAAGCTTGTGGGAGCTCTTTGAAAGAATGAGAGAACAATTTTCTCTGCAGAGGTGAGTGGTGTGTTTTGGCCAACCCTTTGGCTAAACCTAAATGTCCTATTTATAATAAGGCTTTTAGGAATTAATTTTATTTTACAAAATACATTTTAATATCTAATATATTAAAATATGCATTTTATATTTATTTTAATCTTATTCAAATATTATAAAATTAATCTTTTATAATATACTTTAAACCAATTTGAATCTCATTCAAATAACATATGTATATAGTTTTTAATATTAATGTATCATATACATAAACTATTTCCTCTAATATTTAATGTATCAAATACAATAAATATATTTTACTCTTCTACATTTAATATATCAAATATATTAAATAATAATTTGAATATTTCAAATTTTTCTTTCAACTAAATTGATCCTTTTAGTGTTACTATGAGCTAGCAAGGGGACCTTATGGACCTACAGATTTATAAGCTCCAATGATACAAAATTAATTAATTAAACTCATTAATTAATTGACTTTCATTCATTAACTCTAGGTCACTCCACTATAGGCCTAGAGTTGCACTCTTATGCACTGTAAGACAAGTTGTGTCCATGGATATAACCATTACATGCAAGTCGATCCTTCACGAGTTGTTCGTAATTACAGCTGGGTCAAAAGTCCGTTTTACCCCTGTAATTACATCTTACACCTTAAGTACCACTGATTCTCTAATGAACAACTTGTTTATGATCCAACCATAAACCAAGTCCCTCTCGGGCCAGTCAGAGGGTGGGGCCCCATTGTTCAAGTCCCGAAATCAGCACTTAAGGGAACTACTCATCTACTTTCCCTATATGGGAAGAAGTGAATTCCATCTTGTGAAACTTATGTTCCCAACTCCCTATTTGGTCAAGTCCCCAAAATGGTAGGCTTATTGAATCGGCTATAAAGGCCATTCTCACCCATACAAATCAAAGGACGAGCCCTCACAGGCAGGAGTTCATAACTCACTCAGGATTAAGATCGAGTCACATATGATCATCCTGTGAAATACTAATCTTCTCAAATAACGTATTTATAAAGAGAGATTATAGATTTCAGGGTCCAGTCTTATACAAACTCATTGTATAGGATACCCCCACTCACATGTCTCTAAAAGAGAGATTATTTTAGATTCTATAATTTTATCCCAACAAGTGCCGCCGTAGGGTAGGTCAAGTATTGGAAATAAAATTACAATCTTATCCTTCTCAGGAGATTCACCCTGATATTGACCCATGTAAACACCTTCCGTAGGGGGACGGTCCAAAAGCCGTCGCGAGGCCCCACATGAATCTCACGTTTGTGAACCAATGATAGAGACCGTAGGATATGTTGACACATTTCCATCTCCCACTTACTATTTAAAAATACTTTCTCAAGAGATTCACCCTGATATTGACCCATGTAAACACCTTCCGTAGGGGGACGGTCCAAAGCCGCCTCGAGGCCTCACATGAATCTCACGTTGTGAATCTATGGTAGAGACCGTAGGGTGATTTTGACATATGTCTTTCTCCCACTAAGTATTTTGAAATAGGGTTTTCTATTACTTAGACAAATTAGGCTAATCTCATTTATCTAAGTTTTTCAATCTACCCTTTCATAACCCTTATGTTTGTTAGATTGATTTTAATGTGAATTATCAAGTATATTAAACTATTTAAAACTAATCACATTATGAGCCTGCTTAATGAAATAAAATAAAATTTGACTAATTCAACCCCCATGCCAGTTCTTAGGTAGAGGTGTTCCTTTTCAGTCAACTTAAGTACCTCACCCGAGTAACCTTTCTTAGACAGAGTTCCCTTATAGTCAATTTTTATTTCAAATTCATTAATCTTTAATTAACTATTAATTACTAGATCAATGAACTTCAGTTGATTTTAAGCAATGTTTTTAATCCTATTAAAAACCAATTCACCTTATGGATAATCTTAAATTTTTAACAATTTTAAACCCATTAAAATAAAATTAAAGATTATCATATATTCTAATCTTATTAGAATAAAAGATAAACTAAATTCAAATATTTAAACTATTTAAATAATGAATTAAATTATCTTTTAGATAGGGAAAAAAAATCTAATCTCATAGGAAAATATCCTAACCTGATTTGGAAAATATCCCTAATACTTATTGAGAAAATATATCTCAATCTTATTGGGAAAAGATTTATCAAGATTTCCCAATCTTATTAGGAAAATATTTTCTATATCCTAATCAATATTAGAAAAATATGGATTCCTATTTAAGTATCCTAATTTAAAATTTCCAAATATAACAATTATATTGAAAGATATGGAAATATAAACATATTAGGAAATCATCTAATCAAATTAGAAAGCATTTTAATCATAATATTCCAAATATAACAATTATATTTAAAAATAATTAAAATGCATGATCATGCTTAACCTATGGTTGGATTTTAATCTAGATGACATACTTTATGCAACCAAACATAATTTAAAACATACATCAACATGCATAATTAAATTTAAAAAAAAAACGCAGCAAAATTGACCGACATATTTGGCATATCCTAAGAAATTGAAAACTAATTTAAATTACAATAATTTAAATCCAAGACATATCTTGGTCTTCGAATTTCCTTCCTTTGTTGATCCATCAAAATTTAGAAACCCTAAAATTGTCTTGAGTATCCACCCGCCTTTGAAAAAAAATATATGCTTCTCAAACCACCAGATTGGTCAACTCAAACTCTTTCTGCAATGCATAGGCGATGGTGACAGATTGAAGACCCATTGTCCAAACAATTTGAAAAACTCTATTCTCAGTTACTCAATTCTAAATTGAGATTTTAATAAGAATTCATCAAATCAATTCAATTCGAGAAGACACTCAATTCCAAATTGAGATTTTAAAAAGAATTCATCAATTCAATTCAAGAATTAATCTTCAGCAGAATCAATGTCTTCACCGCCTAACATTTAAGCTAAATGAGTACACCACTTGCACTTTGTATTCATCACTTTGACTCACCTCAACAAATAAGTTGCATATGCAAATCAATCCTTCTTTCAAAGAATCTTCACCGCCTAACGAAATCACAGTCGTCCGCCATCTTGTCTCCATCTCTTTGAAGAACAGATTAAATTACAAAAATCCTTAACCCTTATGGGTTTTACAATTTGATCTAATCAAAAAGTTTAAATCTAATGCCAATCAAATATGCCTAAACAATCAATTTTGCAAACCATATATATCACATATATATAAACTTAAAATACCCACCATACACAATTTTAATTCTAAACAAAACTCAAAGAAAGCTCTGATACCAATTGAAGGGAATGAACTCTTCATTCCCCGCAGCGGAAGCGATTGGAATCGATCTTTTGTTTTGTTTAGAATTAAACTAAAAAACAAGTTAAGCAAATGTTTTACCTTTGATGAACAATCATCTTCTTGTGTTCCTTTGTCCACGAGATCTTCCTCGCTATGACTCGAACACGGGATCAAGCTTGTGGGAGCTCTTTGAAAGAATGAGAGAACAATTTTCTCTGCAGAGGTGAGTGGTGTGTTTTGGCCAACCCTTTGGCTAAACCTAAATGTCTTATTTATAATAAGGCTTTTAGGAATTAATTTTATTTTACAAAATACATTTTAATATCTAATATATTAAAATATGCATTTTATATTTATTTGAATCTTATTCAAATATTATAAAATTAATCTTTTATAATATACTTTAAACCAATTTGAATCTCATTCAAATAACATATGTATATAGTTTTTAATATTAATGTATCATATACATAAACTATTTCCTCTAATATTTAATGTATCAAATACAATAAATATATTTTACTCTTCTACATTTAATATATCAAATATATTAAATAATAATTTGAATATTTCAAATTTTTCTTTCAACTAAATTGATCCTTTTAGTGTTACTATGAGCTAGCAAGGGTACCTTATGGACCTACAGATTTATAAGCTCCAATGATACAAAATTAATTAATTAAACTCATTAATTAATTGACTTTCATTCATTAACTCTAGGTCACTCCACTATAGGCCTAAAGTTGCACTCTTATGCACTGTAAGACAAGTTGTATCCATGGATATAACCATTACATGCAAGTCGATCCTTCACGAGTTGTTCGTAATTACAGCTGGGTCAAAAGTCCGTTTTACCCCTGTAATTACATCTTACACCTTAAGTACCACTGATTCTCTAATGAACAACTTGTTTATGATCCAACCATAAACCAAGTCCCTCTCGGGCCAGTGAGAGGGTGGGGCCCCATTGTTCAAGTCCCGAAATCAGCACTTAAGGGAACTACTCATCTACTTTCCCTATATGGGAAGAAGTGAATTCCATCTTGTGAAACTTATGTTCCCAACTCCCTATTTGGTCAAGTCCCCAAAATGGTAGGCTTATTGAATCGGCTATAAAGGCCATTCTCACCCATACAAATCAAAGGACGAGCCCTCACAGGCAGGAGTTCATAACTCACTCAGGATTAAGATCGAGTCACATATGATCATCCTGTGAAATACTAATCTTCTCAAATAACGGATTTATAAAGAGAGATTATAGATTTCATGGTCCAGTCTTATACAAACTCATTTTTTAGGATACCCCCACTCACATGTCTCTACATGAATGATTTGGATCAAATCATTTGTAACAATTACAAAGTGGGCCGTATCAATAGTGTTACCAGGATAAGGCACCCAACCTTATCCATATACTATAGACCCTTTAGGTTATTACTTGAACATGATCCTCCCGTATGTCAACTACATACAGTTCAAGATTACACTAATAACCTTGGATTTTATTTATATAATGAATATTATCAATTGCAAATATTAATAATAAAATAATTATCAAATAATTATTAATTAATTACGAGGCTTTAGGGCATAAATCCCAACAGCCATCTCTTCTAATAGTGGACGAGCTCCATCTACAGTTTTCTTCAGAATAGTGCCTCCAGATGCTGCATCTAAAATGGTCTTAGTTTGTCCTGTGAGTCCATTGTAGAAAAATTGTATTTGTAGCCAGTCTGGATACCCATGCTCCGGACACTTCCTTAACAGGTCCTTGTACCGCTCCCATGCTTCAAACAACTGTTCACCCTCATTTTGTCTGAAGGTTCCTATCTCAGTTCTAAGCTTGGCAGACTTAGCTGGTGAGAAGAATTTAGTCAAAAATGCATGTGCCAACTCCTCCCAAGCGGTGATGCTTCCTGGTTGTAATGATTCTAGCCAATCAGTTGCTTTTTCCTGTAAAGAAAAAGGAAAAAGGCGTAAGCGAATTGCATCAGTAGAAACACCATTAATCTTTACCGTGCTAGAAATTTCTAAGAATTTCTTCAAATGGGAATTAGGGTCTTCAGTGGGACGACCCCTAAATGCATTATTCATGGCCATTTGAATAAGTCCTGTCTTCAACTCAAAATTGTTGGCATCTATAGGTGTGAGGACTATCCTAGATTGATTAATGTCAAATGTGGGCTGGAAATAGTCCATAATGGCCTTGTTCTCCTGTTCGGCCATATTTGGTTGTGCCTTTGATTTGTCCTTCTCTTTTTGGATTTTTCTATTTCTCTTGCAGGTCCTTTCGCATAAACTGAAATACGAACCTGACAAGAAAAACACAAATAACAGAAAATTAATAAAAAATAAAAACAATCTAAAGTAAGATTTGTTGAATTCTCCACAATATCAATTGATCTAAATATGCCAATCCCCGGCAACGGCGCCAAAAACTTGTTGCGTGATTTAATGCGTACCGCAAGTGTACGGTTCAAGTTTTAATATAGTGATTTAAGTAAAGAGTATCGTCCACAGAATTGGTTTTCTAGATCAATTGAGTACCGTAGGTACTAACCACAAATTCTATTTAGATTTAAAAGACTTTGAAGTGAGTGAAAAATAAATGACTGAAAAGTAATGGAAACCTTTAGGAGAGGAAACCTAGGGAATTGATTTCATCGAATAGATTCATGCTTAATTAATCTATTAATCCAAAAATAGTCATGCAAACAATTATAAGCCAAGAAGTACAAACCTCATAATAGACTCGCTAGTGATGGAAACCGAAGGATCCCGACACAACCAGAGGCGCAGCGGAAGAAGCCTAAGCTGGCTGAGGATCTTCAGCAATCAATAAGCAACAAACAAGAAGTGAGAAACAATGCTAACACTTAACATTTTTCATCACTTCGAGTCCCACCGGTAATTCCTTACCACTCGTAAATACCGACCGGTAAAGGAATTACCGAAGCAAGAGCTTGACCGATAAACCCGCGCCCATACACCGGTCAATGGCAACCGGTAAACGAACCGATTCAACCCCATCGGTAAACTCTAGACCGGTAAATTTATCAGCCGATAAATTTCAACCGATAAAGCAAATAGGTAACACTTACCGACCGGTTTCCTCGGTATGGGATTTACCAGTAAATACCGACCGATAAATCTTGACCGGGGAAACAACCCCCAAACGCTTAAGAAACAGCGTTTGGGAAGCCCCACCGGTAAATTACCTATCGGTAAAACCGACCGGTAAATTTACCAGTGAGCTTCAAAGACAAAATTACCTTATTTTGATGTTCGTCTTCTCGTCTACCTCTGCACCTCTACAACCCCCTCGATCTCTACCTCTCCTCCGGTCACGAACTCAGCACGAACAATCACGAGCACACGAGGACCACCCTTAGAGTAGTCCCAGCTATTCTCACACGGTAATAGCGGAGTGGTGGGACTCCTTAAGCTAAGGGGGTTAGTGTGAGGGTTGAGGAACAAGATGGAGCTGTTGGCTTGTGTTTGGGATTGTGTTAATATGAACTTGATGAACAATTCATCAAGAACATCAGGAACACAATACAACAAACCCTTTGAATTTCAACAACTTGAAATCCAAAAATCAAGGGAAGAAGAATTAACAACTTGACTCTTCTTCAATCTTTCCCAAAGAGTCACCTTGATTTTACAACAACCAAAGCTACAACTTCTCTTCTTCTTCAAGCTTCAACTATGGATGTTACCTTCAACACTTGAAGATACACAATCCAAAACACTTGAGAGAAGAAGTTCCAACGTGAGAGAGAGAGAAGTGCAGTCACCAGCTTGGAGAGAGCTCTTTCACAAGCCAAAATCAATTGATTAACTCAATTGACTTGCTTCATGAGTAAGGAAAAGAAACAAAGGTGGAAGACACATGTTGGACATGCAAGGAAAAATTAATGATAATAATAATAATTATAAATAATTATTATTTATTAAAATTAATAATAATTAAAACAATTTTAATTATTTAATTTATTATTAATATTAATATCAAATACTAATATAATAATAAACCTTCCACTATTGCCTGGTTTTCAGAAAACCGACTTTTCCAAAATACGAATCAATATTCATATTTTTCTCCGGTCGAGTATTTAAATCATATTTAAATACAACTTCCTCCAATTATATATTTAAATCATATTTAAATATATAACCCCTCGAACTAACCCTAATTCAGATTTCTCCGAATTTAACCCTATAGCACTGCTATACCGCTTTATCCGAGCTAGCCAGGAGAACCTAAAGGACCTACAGATCATGAGCTCCAACGATACGAGATCATTCGGTCAAAACTCTTTTGACCCGAATCGATCAACATTCGTTAACCCCCGGAGACTCCACTAAAGTCCAAGGGCTGCACTCTCCTCACTGTAGATGCATTGTGTCCTCTTGATATAACCGTCATTGGTAAGTCGATCCTTCACAGGTTGTCCGTAATCACAACTGGGTCGTATAAACCGTTTAACCCCTGCATTACATCTTGTTCCTTAAGTACCACTGACACCTCTAATGAACAATAGATCTTTGGTCCAACCTATAGATCAATATAACTCTCTCATCACATGAGAGTGTGAGCTCACATTGTTCAAGCCCCGGAGTCAGCTATTAAGGGAACAACCTATCTACTAACCCTGAAGAGCGGGTTAGGAGTGAATTCCAATCTTGCTACACTATGTCCCCAGCTACTTATTCGGCTTTATCCCCAAGTTGGTAGACTTATTGAGCGGGCGTTCCGCCACTCTCACCCGTACAAGTCAAAGGATACTTCCGAATAAGCAGAAGTTCATAGCAAGCTCAGGATTAAGAACGAGTTACCTAGGCCATCAATGTGTATAAGTCAGTCTCGATCAGTAAACGGTGTTATAAAGAGGGAGTGACTTAATACGCGGTTCGATCTTGTGTAAACTCTTTACACAGGACACCCTCACTTCTCACATCTCCATGTGGAACGATTCGGATCACATCGTTCTGTACAATACAAAGTGAGCCGCATCCAATAGTGTTACCAGGATAAGGTACCCAGCCTTATCCATATACTATAGATCATTCTGGCAGTATACTTGAACCTGATCCACAATCATGTCATACATGAGATTCAAATACTCAAACAATGCCAAGGGTGTTGGTTATTGGTATAGGATAAAACATGTTTCACTTTAATCCAGTAAACTCCTTTACTGAATTAAAACTTAATAACTCTTTATTACTAAATAGATTATTTACAAACATAACAGTTTACAAACCACAAGTTTTAGGACATAAAACCCAACAAACTCCCACTTGGACTAAAACGTCCGTGGTGTACATGTTGGTGGAGAAAACGAAGTATCTCATATTTCTAGTTTACTCCCACTATCCTAATTGAACAACTTGGAGCCCTAAACACTTTAGGTATTTCTCAAACACTTTAGCCATGAGAAACAAAGTAAACAAAAACAGCATGAAGTGCTGTGAGGAACCCATGTGACTATCACATCCTCTCAGAGCACTAAACTTTGAGTTTAATTCACAAACTTTTTGCTACTTCACAAGCTGCAAGAAAGCTTAGCTATCACATGAGAAAACAGCAATACAACTCTTGTATTCTATTACTCCTTTACACATTTGACAAAACTTTAACCACATTACTTTTGACAGCTCCCACTAGCCATATGTTCTTACGATTCAGATTAACCTGAATCCTTAGAACCAACAGAGCTAATCTAAGCTTATAAAAGAAATGACTTCTTCATCATTCACAATGATTAGGAGTGAAACTATGGGATTTTATTATGAAAGCTATGACATTGATCAAATACTTGTCCAACAATATTTATCAATGTAATGTTCAAAACCATAAGATTTGATTCGAAAAACAAACCTTATAAATCAGAATATAAATGCTTATTTCAATTCATAAATGGATTGAAGAAGCTCGCAAACGATTTGCTCTTAATCCTGAATAATGAATCTTCCTGGTTCAGACTAATAGATACTCTATCAAGATAGCTAATCTTGATTTCTATTTACCTTATCCTATCAAATAGAACAGGACAATGGACACGAGTATTCTATATAACTTACATCTGACAACAAGGGAAGAAGTTAATACACAATTAACTCATTCTCTTTGGGACAGTCCCTTTGTCAGAAAGTCAAGCCTTAGAGGTTTTCACCTCATAAACTAGATCTTCAAACTCCTTGAAGATTCATGGTTTTGAGCTACTGGTTCTTGTTTATTAATTTACCATTATCAACAACTTTGATAACTAGAGTCATAACACAAGCCAATATAGTGGTCCAGATTATCTCATAAAACTCCCACTACATATAGGCTTTCTCAACGGTTGAGAAGAACCAGCTAAACTAACAACCTTTGTTAATTTAAATTTTTGCTTTCAATATAAAACAAGATAAATCTTAACACTTTAGTTGTTTACCAAGTTTTAATAGAACACTACTAGTATATATCTTTTTCAAAATGAACTCTTCATTTGATAAACAAAAGATACTGTATACAATAAAAGTGTTCACAATAAACTTGAGTTCTATAGATAATAATTACAACAGTTGAAATTATTTCTATACAGACAACTAAACTATCAGCAAGCTCCCACTGTAGATATTGCGAAGACATCTTCATAAGTCGTCTTCGTCAAGAAATAGGCCGACAGGAACTAGTTTCCTGAAAAAGAATAACAAACATGATTAGTGGTTCCTGAATCAACATCCAGGTATGACTATCATAATCCACAACACATGTTTAGACAAAAGATAAATCATATTTACCTTGTCGTTCATTCTTTTCCTTTTTCTCTGCAAGGTATTTAGGGCAGTTCCGTTTCCAATGCCCTTCTACACCACAATGAAAACACTTTCCACTGTGTGAAGCTTTTACCTTGCCAACAGTTGGGGTTTTGCCCTTCCTGACACTTCTCTTCTTCTTGTGAATAATCTTATTACTCACAGAAGGAGATTCAGATTTAGTCCCAGACCCAGACCCTTTGTGGAATTTCACTGAAGTGGTAACATTTACCTCCTTCTCCTTTCCTTTAGAGGTATGCAGGGACTGATATATCTGAAGCTCATTCAGAAGAGATGTCATATTGTATTCTATCTTGTTCATGACCATATTGGCCCTGAAGTGCAGGAAGCTCTTCGGAAGAGATTCCAAGATAAATCCAACCTGACCTTGTTCGTCAACGGTTGCTTCATTTACTTCTGCAGTATTGAAGTACACCATCATGTTAAGGACATGCTCCCTAACAGAGGTTCCTTCAACCAT
This sequence comes from Herpetospermum pedunculosum, assembly GCA_028017165.1. Lineage (NCBI taxonomy): Eukaryota > Viridiplantae > Streptophyta > Magnoliopsida > Cucurbitales > Cucurbitaceae > Herpetospermum > Herpetospermum pedunculosum. The sequence goes on from CM051522.1 coordinate 29,530,678, forward strand.
ACGGCAGTTGAAAATGTGCTTGAGGGCTTCATACCTAAGAGATGAGGAAGGTTTTCCAAACATCTCTTGTAGTGAAGCCATGATTTCCTTAGCGGAAACCATCCCCTCATGCTTCCTTGACAAAACATCAGATATGCTTGACAGGAGGTAAACTCGAGCTTTATCATTAGCCCGAATCCAACCGTCGTATGTTTCACGAACAGTTCGTGAGGCATTTGAACCAGGAACCGGAGGACACTCCTCCGTTAAGACAAATCTCAGGTTGTCAAGAACCAAAACCGCATTAAGGTTCGACTTCCATGACCCAAAATTTTCTCCGGTTAATTTGTCGTGTGATAGCAACTGTATGAACGAACTCGACATGCTGTAAAGAATGTAAAACTATTAGTGAAACGGTTTTAACCTTTTTGAACCAATTAAAGATTTAGTAGTAAATAAAGGACCCAAACTCTTTATTTACTAACAACGATACTTTAGTAAGTCAGAATGGTCCCTACCTAAGGGTAGGAGAGCATTCCTTTACTAAATCAAGACATTCTTGACTAAATGCTAACTCCGGAATAACTCTTATTCCTATAGCATCTTAGTTATCGTTTTTGGTCTGGATTTACTAACTCCTTAGCAAATCCTGTAAGTGTGACCCTCCATTTTTAGAATGCATAGAACGGCCCCAACATAGCAACCGTATGGAATGTCAGTGTTGGGAATGGCCCTATGTTTCACTATCCATAAATGGTGACTGAGGTGTTTCGACCTCCCATGCCCCGCCCTCCGTATGGATCGGTACCACTTGTGGGCACCTAGCAGGCGAAACATGGGAATCTCACGGTTCAATCCAATGGAGGAGACCGTAGGATGTACTGACGTACTTCCTTCTCCCACTTACTATAGATACTTACTCCATTCACCTTGCTATTGAAAGTTGCAAATACCATCCGAATGGGGTTGCCACATTAGCAACACGAGGCCGAGCAAAATTCTCACGTTGTGAACTATACGGAGAGTGTAGCAGGAGAGGGATATATCGTATATTCCTTCTCAACACATCTACTAAGTATCATGGACGGTTTTAAGGGTAAACTACTCAGGTTTTATCCGGCTAAGAAAATAAAACCTTAAGTCTAGGCAAACTATTTACCTGAGATGTCTAGGTTATAAACACTTTTATTAACCTCACCCCTCTCACGCACGCTCATAAAGTCGGGTTAAATTTACTCTAGTACCGGATCGTCCCTAGGTAGGAGGTGTTCCGTAAACCGTCAACTTAAATACTTCCAACCTCGATTAGAATTTCACCGGGTGAGTTTCTCATAACCTTAGCATTTACGAGATAACGACCTATTCATCTAATGAACCGGACGTCTCATTTAACCCTAAATGAACATGCTTTTCTTTGTTATAGATTTTAATAGTCTATCCAATTTTACAACACTTTGCAAAACTTTAGACTTTCTACAACAAGTCTACATGCTTCTCAAACATGCAAGACTAAGGCATGACAAATTGAATATTTAACTTCATAATTAATATAACACTTATACCAATTATGCTTTTAAACATACAATTTCCTAATTCATAACCAATATAACACTTATATTGAATCTCATGAATTAAGCATGCATCCTATACATTATAACACTTATAACATACAATATGCATGCAACATGCTTCCTAAGGTGGGATTTGAAATCTATATGCCATACTTTATGCACAAGCAAGGACATTAATTTAAACCATACATCTCATGCATCCTATAAATTAATCACACTAAAGCAATTCGGTTTATGGCATCAAGCAAGCAATACTAATTATTACAAGCTTGTCAAAACCCCAAGCTAGGTCTTGAAGCTCAACGAACTCCTCGAGCAACTCCAAGCACCTCGGCTTCTTGGCTCCTTGCACACCTTGGCTCCGCAACAACCCTAGACTCTAAGACTAAACGAATTACAGGCTCCAAGCCACACATTAAGCCTTATTTAACAAGCCAAGGCTATTACATACTAAAGGTAAACAACAAGGAAAGTAAACCAATGCCATAAACCAAAATGCTTCAGCCACCCAAGCAAGAAATCAAAACAACCCACCTAGGACTCAATTTGTGCAAAATTGAGAGATTAAAGCATGCTCTGATACCAATTGATGGAAACAGAAAGATCCCGACACAACCAGAGGCGCAGCGGAAGAAGCCTAAACTGGCTGAGGATCTTCAGCAATCAATAAGCAATAAACAAGAAGTGAGAAACAATGTTAACACTTCCTATCAGATTGTCGACTCCAATAGCTGAACCTTTCAAACCAACAGACGGAAGAGAGAAAAAGAGTGGAAGAAGCTGCGTTGAACTGAGAAGTCTACGCTGTTCGAGTGTGTTTCAACCTTCCATCTTGACCTCCTTTTATAGTGTTCTGTAGGTACGATTGGGCCAAGGAGAACCATTCATTCTCAACGTCGTACTAGTACGTGGCCGCAGGAGAAATAATGAATCCCTGAAAGGTCGGAACGAAACAGAAAATAGTTAGACAACTTACGGATTTCACTTAAAACATTGCGGTTTTAGCAATGTTTCCGCAATGCCTCCGCAATGCACAATTTTCATTCCTTTAACTTCGTTTTTGGTTCCTTTTCTTTCCTTTTGTATATAAGTCCTAATTTAGCTTCATTGTTCTAATTCTCATATATAAGTACAAGTTTAAGCCAAATCCTACCAAAAACACCTAAGAGTGTATGTCTTTCTAAGGTAAATAAGTCCTAAAATAATCACTTTTGGAGACGCAACACTACACTATGTCCCCAGCTACTTATTCAGCTTTATCCCCAAGTTGGTAGGCTTATTGAGCGGGCGTTCCGCCACTCTCACCCGTACAAGTCAAAGGATACTTCCGAATAAGCAGGAGTTCATAGCAAGCTCAGGATTAAGAACGAGTTACCTAGGCCATCAATGTGTATAAGTCAGTCTCGATCAGTAAACGGTGTTATAAAGAGAGAGTGACTTAATACGCGGTTCGATCTTGTGTAAACTGTTTACACAGGACACCCTCACTTCTCACATCTCCATGTGGAACGATTCGGATCACATCGTTATGTACAATACAAAGTGAGCCGCATCCAATAGTGTTACCAGGATAAGGTACCCAGCCTTATCCATATACTATAGATCATTCTGGCAGTATACTTGAACCTGATCCACAATCATGTCATACATGAGATTCAAATACTCAAACAATGCCAAGGGTGTTGGTTATTGGTATAGGATAAAACATGTTTCACTTTAATCCAGTAAACTCCTTTACTGAATTAAAACTTAATAACTCTTTATTACTAAATAGATTATTTACAAACATAACAATTTACAAACCACAAGTTTTAGGACATAAAACCCAACAGCTAGAGCTCTATTAATTCTCTTCCCTTAATATATAAAACCAACATGTCTGTCTAGTTTTAGTAGAAAAGAAAAGCATTAAGCAACTTGTATTATCGGCCTCTAAGAGAATTCTTCATTTTCATGCAAGAAATTACAAGTAGTCAAGTGTTTGAGTTCTACTCTAAAATCTACTATTCCAAGCTAGAATTAAAGCAATCAACAATTTATACTTTGGCCAAAAGATAAAAGCATTAAGCAAACAAACACAAGAACAATTGTTGCAATATGAAGAACATTAGATTAATCAAACATGAAAACTAAAACGATTACATCAATTCCCTAAGTAAAAGTCTAGCTACTCATAATCACTAAAATCATGCTTAGACAATGTTTAGAATCCATAAAATAAACAATAAAATCAAAGGTAAAAGGAGAAAAACTCTTGTCGCGTGACAAGCCTCGTTCCCGATGTGATTTCCACGTTCCCGAGCCTCCGAATCGCTTCTTCAGCTCTCTAGAGTGTCCCTCACGCCTTTCCAATAAGTGTATTTCGAAATTAGGAATAACTCTCCCAATTGGCTCCCCTTTGGATGAAGACAACATGCCTTTTTATAACAGACTACTCTTCCCAATCTAATAAGAAATCCATATTTTAATTAGATTAGGAATCTAATCAATTTAGGAATTTCAAATTAAATTAGGAATATCTTTTCTATTCAAACATGCCCAAAATAAGATCAAATAGGATAAAACCGGATAAAATTTAGGATAGGATAAAATCGGATAAGATATGATAAAATCCATATCTAATCTTTGGATTTTTAACTTGATTCTCTTTTTCTCTTCACATAAATCTTCTAAATTATCAGTTTTGCTCCAAATGCTGGATATCTATAAAATAAGAGAATATCAACGTGAAAACAATCATTTAAGCCTCAAAACTAGCATAAAATAGGTCCTAAAAATAGCTCACTTTGTGTTCTATCACATGTATTATAGGAGATTCATCTAGCATGCCCCCTTCCATCTATGCATCTTTGAATGTTGGTCTTTTGGAGAATTTTTATCTGATCCCTTCCCATATCGAGTCTTTATTTTCTGTTCAGTTAGTTGAGTCTTTTATTTCTGCTGAGTTAGTTGAGTCTGCTTTTATTTTGTTTGAGTTTGTTGAGTCTTTGTTTCCATATATCAAAAAAATCAAAAATATAACAACTATGTCCGGCTGCCTACAAAAGTCGAAGAGCTTGCTTCTCTTAGCAGGTTTTATTGATTCAAGGAAGAAGGGGCCGAAGAAGTACGAGAATTTCTACGTACCCTGACAGAGTGGAGGACACGTCAAGCATAACGACGTTAAAAATTTGCGCTTCTTGGGAGGCAACCCATGAGTATTTTAAAATTCATGTCTTTACTTTTAGTTTTTATTTTCCTAGGTTAGCCTTCTTTATTTTGTTTTGTAGGGTTTTGTGGCCTAAGGATCGAGACAGTGGGCGAAGACTGCGCTGCTCCAACCGACAACCTAACAAAATTCAGGGGAGGTTTTTTGTTCCCTTTTATTTTGTGCGTTTTAACTACTTAGTCTGAAGTATGATACATAGAGGACTATGTATCCTTTTAGGTTGGGGGTGGAGTTGTCTGTTGGATGGATTTCTGTAGTTGTTGCGCTGTGGAGATTCTGAATTTGAAGTGCTTTTGTCTGCTGTTGCATGTTGTTCGATGAGGACAATCTAGGAGATGCTTTTAAATTCTTCGTAGTTGCATATCTAGAAAAATATGAGATTGTTTGTGTTAGTTGAGCATTTTTCAAAAAAATTTAAAAATTTTCTGTTGCTCCCTTGCATCTATCGAGCACTTAGCAATCTATTCTTGATTTTGTAGGCTTAGAATAATCTTATGTAGCCTGAAATCATGTTGTCACCCCGAAAGGCATCTCTAGGGAATGCTTGATGCATGATAGGTTGTATTAAATTAATCGTGTTATAGTGAAGCTATTGCCTAAGAAAAAAAATGAGACTAAGCAATGAAAATAAAAACTCCTGAGAGGCTCCTCCTTCTTAAAGTGGACGTTAAGAAGTGAGCATTAGTCCTTAAAAATGTGAAGCTTGCTCGTAGTCCGATACATTGTGCCATGAAATTGCGGGTAAGCTGGAACGAAGGCAAGTTTGACATGTTAGGCTCTTTTGGAGAAGTAAAGAAAAGAAAAGTAAAAAAGTGGTAGTTTAAAGAAAATAAAGAGTACAAAGTACTTAAGACAAAAAATTTAGGCCTTTTAATTTGTTACTCTCTTGATTGTTGAAAAGTCGTAGACTGTTCTTTATTGCTAGAAGTAGGGGGAAAACGAGATGTAGAGTTGCATATGGTTTTTCCGAGTCTATAAGAGCTAGAATAAGGTTGCTAATCACATACGCACGTAGGGGAGTAACAGTTTAATTTTTGAAATGTTCTCAGCTTATGCATGCAATCAATTGTTCTCTTTTGTTGCAAGTGCCTTGTTTTTTAAACCATTGAGGTTCGACTCGTTGCATGCAATTTCATTCTTAGGAGCTAATTCTGAGTTTTCCTTGCTCGAGGACTAGCAAGATTTAGGTTGGGGGTGCAGGCCTTGCTCCTAAATCTTGTAAATTAGAGTAATTAATTGTGCTTAATTGATATATTTTGTATAATTTAATTGTTAAGCGGTAAATCGGGCATTTGCGATAATTAAGAGCTTAAATGAATATTTTAGAATATTTTATTAATTAGTCGTTTTGAGTGATTAAGCTACATTAATTAAATAATCTAATCTTAATTCAAAATTGATTAATGGCTTAATGGTGAAGGCCTTGCTAAAGGAATGGTGAAGCCAAGGGTCAAATCATTATTTTTTGTAAAAGTAAACAGCTCCAGTCAACGGTCAACGCTCAGACCATCCATCAGACGGCCCAAGCGCGCGCGCGGCCCACGCCCGCCAGGCCCAGACGCCAGCATCCGCGCGCGCGACCACCTGCGGCCCAAACCGCCCCAGCGACCCGCGCGCCCTCGCCTTGCGCCCAGTTTGGGCCCAATCGGCCAGATTTCGGCCCAAACCTCTTTTTTCCAGCATTTTAAGCACTTTTGACCTAATTTTCAGCCACCATTCATCTAAAAACGTGAAATTTCGATTTGGGAAGTTGTAGCCTTGGGTTTGGTGAGTTTTTCACTAATTTTCACAATTTTGGGGCAACTTTTGATCAATTTTCATCACGTTTGGCTAAGGTAAGTGCTCTAATTTGTGTTTAGGGATTATCTTGATGCTTAGTGAGGGTTTGTATGAATTTTCCAGCTTGTAATTGATGATTTCTTGCATGTTCTTCCTTTATTTTCATCCCAATAGCATGTATGACTGATTAGGAGTGACGTCTGAATCCTTATGCATGTTTTACCGTTAAAGATTAGGACGTATAATTGCCTCAATCGCTAGGTAACAAGGGTCTAAGCGTGACTAATGAATTCTAGCCTAAGTGACAGTTGGGGGATTTAAATTAATTAATGTTTGCACGATAGACTTAAGGAAAGAAGAGAAATCGAGTCAATTGTTCGAATTCTCGATCAATTGGTTCGTCGCGATATTGCCCGTTACTGTTCTTTAATTCGTTTAAGCGTAGCTAACTTAGATTAGTTAAAGAGCATGTTTAATTAGAATTGACGCCTCTAATTAATTCATTGGGATCTTTGCTACGGAAACGAGCAAACATTTCGCGTGCATGAGATAAAATTGCGAAGCATGATTAGAATCCCTATGATCTAAGCGCATCAAGAAAATCTCTATCCCTCGAATTAGGAGCACATGTTACATTTATTTTTCCGTTCTTTATTTTTCGCTATTTAATTTTCTGTTAGTTTAATTTTCTGCTTAGTTTAGTTTTCCCTTAACCTCCCCACTTTTTTATCGCTTTGTTTTATTGTTTTAATTAAAAAGACAAATAGAAATTAAATAAGACAGAATAATTTAGGTTCCCTGCGGATCAACCCGTTACCACTAGCTACAAGTTAGCTTAGTAGTTTCGGTATTATAAATATTATTTTGGCAAGCCTCGACAACTTGGAATTGGAGCACACCATAAAGTGCTCTACCAGGGGCAAATCATCCTCTCCTCGCACAATGCGGCTCAAGTGATCAGCGATCGTGTTTTCGGATCCCTTCTGATCCTGGACTGAAACATCGAACTCCTGGAGGAGCAGTACCCACCTGAGCAGCCTAGGCTTCGAGTCCTTCTTGTTCATCAAGTATCGAACTGCTGCATGATCAGAAAATACAACCACTTTAGATCCAAGTATATAAGGTCGAAATTTATCAAGAGCGAATACAATGGAAAGCAGCTCCTTCTCTGTTGTGGTGTAGCTGATCTGCGCGGAGTTGAGCGTTCTGGATGCATAATATATAACGTGGCTCCTCTTGTCAATCCTCTGACCCAGCACAGCGCCAACAACGTAATTGCTTGCATCACACATAATCTCGAAGGGGGTCCGCCACTGCGGTGGATGAATTATGGGTGCATTGGTCAGACACTTTTTCAGTACATCAAAGGCATGCTTGCACTCCTTGCCAAAGCTGAATGGGACATCTTTTTTCAACAAGCTCGTCATTGGAGTCACTATCTTCGAAAAGTCCTTGATGAACCTTCTATAGAAACCTCCGTGGCAAAGAAAATAGCGCACTTCCCGAATATTCGTGGGGTAAGGTAAGTCATAAATAACATCAATTTTCGCCTTATCCACCTCTATACCCCTAGATGATACAACGTGACCTAGGACTATGTCTTGACTGGCCATGAAGTGACACTTCCGAAATTTAAAACAAGATTTGTTTCTATGCACCTTTCCATGACACTAGACAAATTAACATGGCAATCATCAAATGAACTCCCATAGACAGTAAAGTCATCCATAAAGACCTCTATGCATTTTTCTACAAATTCAGTGAAAATACTCATCATACAATGCTAAAACGTCCCTAGAGCATTACAAAGGCCAAAAGGCATCCTCCTATATGCATAAGTGCCAAACGGACAGGTAAACGTGGTTTTTTCCTGATCTTCATGAGCTATGGGAATTTGGTAAAATCCAGAAAAACCATCTAAAAAACAGAAATATGGCTTCACAACTAAACGCTCCACCATTTGATCTATGAAAGGGATTGGAAAATGATCCTTTTTGGTCACATCATTCTGTTTTCTAAAATCAATACACATCCTCCAACCATTTTGGACTCGTTTAGGCACTAACTCACCCTTCTCATTCCTAATAACAGTTATTCCCGTCTTTTTAGGCACAACTTGAATCGAGCTTACCCACTAACTATCAAAAATAGGATAGATGATACCTGCGTCAAGGAGTTTGTGTATCTCAGACAGCACTACCTCTTTCATGGCTGGGTTCAGTCTCCTCCGAGGCTCTCGGGATGGCTTCATTCCATCATTCAGCCGAATCTTGTGCATACATAAAACTGGACTCAACCCATGCAAATTCGCCAACGTCCATCCTATCGCTTGCTTATTATTTTTCAGTATCTCAACCAGCTTGCCTTCCTGCTCTGATGTAAGCTCCTTATAAATAATTATCGGAAGTGTCTCCACCTCCCCCAAGTACACGTACTTGAGGTGACCCAGCAACTCCTTAAGTTCCAACTTGGGAGCCTGCAAAAGAGAGGGTAACATTTTAGTTGGCTTCTCACATGCCTCTAAAGTAAGGACATCTCGTTCACATGGATCAGAAAAAAGGGGCATGTTATTCTCAATTTCGCCAACAGACTCATTAAAAACAAATGGGTCATCCCCATCAACAACAGTCATGCATTCTTCCTGTTCTAATGTGTCCATCAAATAAATTTTACAAACAGAATGCACATTCGCATGGTGTTTCATGGCATTAATAACATTAAATTCAAACACCTCTCCTCCATACTCCACAGACAAAGTACCATCATGCACATTAATCTTAGTCCTAGCAGTTTTCACAAAAGGCCTACCTAACAGGACTGAAGCAGCAGATGATGAATTATCTTCCATTCTAAGGACATAAAAATCAGCAGGAAAAATAAGATCTCTAACCCGAACTAACATATCCTCAACTACTCCTAAGGGGTGTATAGAGGACATATCAGCCAATTGGATTATGACACTAGTTTCCTACAATTCTTCTAGAACAAGACTTTTGTAAACAGAGTATGGCATCACATTTATCGAAGCCCCTAAATCTAGCATCGCATGCTTGATTTCCTTATCTTCTATGGTGCATGGTAAGAGAAACATACCTGGATCCTGAAATTTATCTGGCATGTTTCGCGTGATCAAGGCAGACACATTTTTACTTACCACCACTCTTTCGGTGTTCTTCGCTTTTCTTTTGTTAGTGCACATCTCCTTGAGGAATTTTGCATACCTTGGAGTCTGTTATATGGCATCTAGCAGTGGTATGTTGATTCTGACCTTCTTCAATGTATCGAGGATGTCCACATCCTTGTCTTCCTTGGGTGGTCTAACTAACCTGCTAGGGAATGGAGCAGAAGGAATGTAAGACTTAATAGAAGGAGATGGGTTAGCACATACCGTGCTCTCAGGAGGTGGTGGCTGACACTTTTCTTTAGGCATCTCGGGACTCTTGTTGGAATTTTCAGGCACAGACCGCGATGGTATTTGTTTACCACTTCTGAGGGCTATGACGTTAATGCTTTCCGCCGCATGGGTCTCCACTTTACTCATCCTATCCTTACTCTCCGTGATCCCCTCGCTCAAAAACTGAATTTGCGCTCTGGTTTCTTCGCGATGCTCTATGCTCATTTCCACAAAGGATTTGAACATTCTTTCAAGGGATTGACCTGAAATAGAAGGAAGAGCTTGCGATGAGTTTTCTTGCAATTTAAGAACGACGCTACATACCTTAGACACTTGAGCTTTGAGCTCGTCTACTTCAGTCGACAACCGAGCTTGCTCATTTCCTTCTCCATACTGCTGAAGGTTCCCTGCCATGTTGGAGATCAACTGTCTGGCCTCTACAGGTGTCTTGTTCCTAAGGACTCCTCCACTCGCAGCATCTAACATCTGTCGGTCATATGGTTGCAAACTGTCATAGAAAAATCGAATGAGGTCAGCCTCCGTTATCTGATGGTTCGGGTAGCTCTCGTACATGTGAGTGTATCGATCCCAATACTCGTGAAATATCTCTCCAACTTCTTGGGTGATCCCGTAGATCCTCTTCTTAAGGACTATGGCTCTCAAAGCTGGAAAATACTTTTCCAAAAACACGCTCTTCAACTCGTCCTAAGTAGAAATGGTTCCCAAAGGTAAGTAGTGAAGCCAGTCCCGTGCCTTCTCTTTCAAGGTGAATGGAAAAGCCCTCAAACTGAGCTGATCTTCAGTCACTTCACTCGGTTTCATAGCAGAACACACCATTTGGAAAACTTTGAGATGCTTGATGGGACCTTCTTCTGTTTCACCACAAAAAGAAGGCAATTGATTAATTAAACCAGATTTAAGTTCAAACTTACCTGTAATTTCTGGGTAGGAAATGCATGAAGGTTGGCGGTTCAAATTAATCATGGCCAACTGTCTGAGTGTTTTCTGAGCTTCAGCTTCATCACAATCCATAGAGACTTCCATTTTCTCAAAATAAATTTTTGCACTCTAGCAAACTTAACAAACAAATCAAATTATGCAAATAATAAAAGAATAAACAAATCAAAATAAAAATTCAAAAAGTTTACAAATTAAATTTAAATTAGGCCGAATTAACCTTAAGTCCCCCGCAACGACGCCAATTTTGGTAACGATATTTTTGAATAACCGAAAATATCGGGTTGTCGAGACCCGCCAAAATGAATTTATAAATACCCGATTTCACCGAGCAATTCGTAGCTTAATGATAACGGGGTCGATCCACAGGGAATTATGCTAATCACAACTCAATTTTAATTAAATTTGCAATTTAATGAAATGAATAAATTGGAGGGATTTTTGTGGAAAAATTAGTTGGGAAAGATGCTAACGGGAAATTCGCACAAGAGGGGAAAAATTAATCTAACGAAGCGTTCGACTTGGGATGCTTGGAACTAAGAATTAGCCAACACTTGGATCACAGACTAACAGAAAAATTAGCTAGACATACGGATTAACACGCAATTTGCTTTAATTGAGAAATCAATTTAAACACGCCCCATGGATAATAATTAGACAAAATAAATATGCTAATTAAGCATACCGATTGGACATTGGGGGCCAACGCTCTCCCAAGACCAATCGATAGCAACGGGCTAATTGCGACGATTATCTAAATTGGAAGCCAAATTAGTATATCGATTTTAATTAATTCTTCAAGAAGGATGAATGCCAAGAACACAAGGAAGCCTATGCATTCAATGACACCATCAATCCATGTTACTTGTCAATTGTGAGAGGCACGACATCGCAATTTTTAACTAAGGAACATGCTAGAAATCAAAGCCGTCAATTCCTATCAATATAACATGCTCTTGTAATATGCATAAAAGAAGAAATTAGTTAATCCAATGTTCAAGCTAAATAAGAAATTAAAACCTTAATCTCACCAAAATTTGCTAATTACATAAGTTCTTTACAATCCCAAGCCAAAACACTAACCTACTACTCACTCATGATGGAAGAGACTTGAAATGACTTCAATCCAAGCCCCAAGGCTTCTTCCATGGTGGAAAATAGCTTCAAAACGTCTAAAATGGTGCGGAGCCCGAGGAGGAAGAAGAACCAGTCGACTGAAAAGCGAACTTTTTAATTTATACTCGTTCGTAGCGTCGAGACGCTGCGCCCTAAAATTCCAGCGCGCTGAGGTCGGGGTGGCGTCGAGACGCTTGCGCGGGGTCGCGACGCTAGGCAGCATTGAGCGCGCGTCTTTACGTCGCCCACTCGACGCTTGCTCTCGGGTGGAAATTACGGGGCGCGCTTCAGATTTCGGAGCGTCGAGACGCTTGGTGCAGCGTCTCGACGCCAGGCAGCGTTGAGCAGTGTCTGGACGCTTCTGCTCAACGCTTGCTCTCGGGTTTGAGCATGAAATTTTGCCTTTGAGAATTCCAATTTGCCAATTCTTCATATTTTTGAATCTTTCTTTTCCCAAGGTGTCCTTGGGGCCTTAAAACGGAATATTTAGCCTCGAACGACGTCAAACGGGCCCGAGGGCTCTTTATCGGAGAACACCTAAAATCAAAGTAAATAAGCAAGAACAAGTACATAATTAGCATGAATTAGGGACATAAATATAGCTCTAAAATGGAGCTATCACTCGCGTCAGCCTTTTTCCTTGGGTGTGCGCGCGTGGAGAGGTGTTTGTGGGCTGACCCGCGCCTCAGGTCAGCCCTTTTCCTTGGGCGTGCGTGCGCGGCGTAGGGAGCGCGCGTGAAGAGGTGTTTGTGGGCTGACCCGCGCCTCGGGTCAGCCATTTTCCTTGGGCGTGCGCGCGCGACGAAGTGTTTGTGGGCCGACCCGCGCCTTGAAGGGAATGAACTCTTCATTTCCCGCAGCGGAAGCGATTGGAATCGATCTTTTGTTTTGTTTAGAATTAAACTAAAAAACAAGTAAGCAAATGTTTTACCTTTGATGAACAATCATCTTCTTGTGTTCCTTTTTTCCACGAGATCTTCCTCGCTATGACTCGAACACGGGATCAAGCTTGTGGGAGCTCTTTGAAAGAATGAGAGAACAATTATCTGCACAGGGTGAGTAGTGTGTTTTGCCAACCTTTTGGCTAAACTTAAATGTCTTATTTATAATAAGGGTTTTAGGAATTAATTTTATTTTATAAAATACATTTTAATATCTAATATATTAAAATATGTATTTTATATTTATTTGAATCTTATTCAAATATTATAAAATTAATCTTTTATAATATACTTTAAACCAATTTGAATCTCATTCAAATAACATATGTATATAGTTTTTAATATTAATGTATCATATACATAAACTATTTCCTCTAATATTTAATGTATCAAATACAATAAATATATTTTACTCTTCTACATTTAATATATCAAATATATTAAATATTAATTTGAATATTTCAAAATTTTCTTTCAACTAAATTGATCCTTTTAGTGTTACTATGAGCTAGCAAGGGGACCTTATGGACCTACAGATTTATAAGCTTCAATGATACAAAATTAATTAATTAAACTCTTTAATTAATTAACTTTCATTCATTAACTCTAGGTCACTCCACTATAGCCCTAGGGTTGCACTCTTATGCACTGTAGGACAAGTTGTGTCCATGGATATAACCATTACATGCAAGTCGATCCTTCACGAGTTGTTCGTAATTACAGCTGGGTCAAAAGTCCATTTTACCCCTGTAATTACATCTTACACCTTAAGTACCATTGATTCTCTAATGAACAACCTGTTTATGATCCAACCATAAACCAAGTCCCTCTCAGGCCAGTGAGAGGGTGGGGCCCCATTGTTCAAGTCCCGAAATCAGCACTTTAGGGAACTACTCATCTACTTTCCCTATATGGGAAGAAGTGAATTCCATCTTGTGAAACTTATGTTCCCAACTCCCTATTTGGTCAAGTCCCCAAAATGGTAGGCTTATTGAATCGGCTATATAGGCCATTCTCACCCATACAAATCAAAGGACGAGCCCTCACAGGCAGGAGTTCATAACTCACTCAGGATTAAGATCGAGTCACATATGATCATCCTGTTAAATATTAATCTTCTCAAATAACGGATTTATAAAGAGAGATTATATATTTCATGGTCTAGTCTTATACAAACTCATTGTTTAGGTTATTTCTTGAACATGATCCTCCCGTATGTCAACTACATACAGTTCAAGATTACACTAATAACCTTGGATTTTATTTAATATTATAAATTGCAAATAATAATAATAAAATAATTATCAAATAATTATTAATTAATTACGAGGCTTTAGGGCAAAATCCCAACAATCTCCCGCTTGCACTAAAGCCGGTGAGACATGTATCCTAGGGCATACTCTACACCCAACATGTTCTCCCACTTGCCCTAGTGAAGATGAGACATGTTTCATAATCCTAGACATTCTAGGTGGCCTTCAAACACTCTAGCCTGGAAAGTCCTTTTATATATATCAAAACGAATGTCAATTAAAAGTCATCTTGGTCATACCACGATTCTTTCTCTCTCAGCAGGATACCCTATATATTGATGTTATCTAAGTTCCTTAAGTTTAGCCATTACATAAAACGTTTTAGGCTTAACTATATATGAAACATCTTTCAGACCAATAAGAAATTATTTGAGTTATGCAAGTTCTTTAGTTCATAAGCAAGAACATTTAACTTGCATACCATGCTCCACCATCTAGGGTAAACATAGATTTCTATAAATCTTTGTTAAGACTAGTGCATCTCGTAAAGATCAAATCTTTAACCTCATACACAAAAATATAATTTCTCATTTTATCCATAGATATTTTGAGAAAAAATTTTATTTTTCCGCGCAATGGTCATACCATTGGGTTAACTAATATATGCTAACCAATTTTACTGTCAAATGTCATGTCTCATTTGTACATTAGATTTTCTCCCACTCAAACGTAGATAGTCAATCTTAGGTTCTCAACATTTTGAAATGTCTGAGGACACTATTCCTTAGCCAAGATAAACTTCATGTAAGAATGATACATTGTCATTTTTGAAGTATTACATTATATAGTTGACAACCAATTTGTCAATATAAGATGTGTGAGACATAGATAACATTTTGTCCTCGAAATCTCTATTTTTAAGACATACCCAGTAATTTAAATTATTCATTTGGAATTAGTTAGATAGTCAACTATTTATGTTGGATTGAAATCTTACATCATTCACAATGAATAGTAAGTCATCCACATAAAATATGAGAAAACTCCACTAAGTAATTAATGATTTTCTTGTCTATACAAGATCAATTAATATTGATTCAAAGTCCTACGTTTTGATACTTTTATCAACCTTACATTAAAAAATCTAGTGATCAAATTCATTTCATAAATGAATCTTTACTACTTGCAAACCTTTTGCTTTTGATTTTTGAAATTGAACTCATGTAATTGATTTGTAAATGCATTTTTTAAGACTTCTTTTTAAAAAAGATTTATTTAACCTTCACTTGACATATCTCATATGCAACTATGAATTAGGAAATGCTTATAGACTCTAATATGACAACAAATGAGAAAGTTTTACCCATGGTTTACTTTCTCCCACTATATTTGTCATTAGTCTTATGTTGAAGGTTTGTACCTTCTTATTTACAAATCTTTTACTTTTGTAGATATATTCAAAATCTATGGGGTTTACCCCATCACGAATATCTACAAGTTCTAGATAAAGATGAGTACATATACTCTATCTCGAGATTTATGACTTTGGTCTATTAGTCTTTGCCATTGACCCTCATTTCAACTTTGAGGTCAAGAAGCCCTACATTTTGTTATCTATAGGCTTCATATAAACTCTTGTAACGGTCGGGTCATCTCATAACTCTCCGACTACGATGAGGCTTATCCAATTCATGACTAGGATCCATTTGACTATCAAATGTAATTAAATTGTTAACAACTTTTATTAACTATTTAGTGGCTTCACTTGGAACCAACTTTTCAACACTATTGAACATATTCAAGTTTCAGCATGTATGCTTAAAACTCTCAAAACTCGAAGTAAACTAACTTTACTACTCTTCTATAATCTCAAAGTTGTCTCATGGACACCTTTTAGATAGAATCATGTTCACTATACAATCTATATTGTATATCCTAACAAGAGTATGATAATAACGTGTAATTCTTTATTGTTCTGACCATGCCTAAGAAGGTCTTGTTTCTCCTCTTACAACACAATTTCACACAATTGTACTTTGTGCTAGAGTTGAGATAAAATCTCACTTTCTATCAATTAGTCTTAGTACATAAGGTTCCTGTACTTTACACTGTGATCTGATCATAATGTCTTGATAGATTTACCTAATTGACCTTCAACTTGAGTCTTATATTTCTTGAACTTTTCAAAATATTCTGACTTATGTTGCATTAGGTTACGATACTTATTTCTTGAATAATCATCAGTTAGAGTGATGAAATATTCATCAGTGTTCTTTGGCCTGTAGCCTTTTCCAACAAAAACCTATTGATTATCTTGCATAAAAGGCAAGATCTTAAGACATATAAAGTAATTAACTCTAACATTTAGAGAATCACTTCGTACTAGTCTTTTTATTCAAATTGATCAGAATCAATCTTGAATGCCAAAGACAAGTATCATATTTTAGGAGAATATAAATTGTCTTTATATTCTGGATTCTATAATCCTGAATATCTCACTATGTAGTATTTTATATGTTAACAATTTAACACATACAAATTATTCTTATTTTTCAGCTGAACTTTTCAAACAATTTTGAAAATAAAAATTTAGTACTAAAATATTCATACTATATGAACATTTTATTAGTAATAAAGTTAGAGAAATTGAATTTCTCCTATGGTACTAAAAACACCATATTCAGCATTAAATAACAATTATTTTTTATGGACATCTTAATGTTTCCCACTACATTAATTGAGATAGGTTTTCTGGTGCCAACAAGTAGAGATCATTCTACATCATTAAGTATTTTCCAAGAATTATATAAAGTGTAATGAAGAACAAATCTTAATAGTGGACCTGAATCTACTATATAGGTGGTAATGATTATTTTCCACCAAAAATCTAGTAAATCAAATTTACTTTTATCCATGTTCTTCTTATAGAGGTATTTCATAAATTCCTCCCATTATGACTACTTTGCTAATTTAGAAATTATTTTCTTTTAACTACAGTCATATGGTTTCTTTTATTGGATTTTGGTAAAACTTAATTTTTTGAGATCATTTAGATAAATATCTAAATCTAGCTTTTATTGACTTCAATAATATCTCATACGATGTTTTCATCTTCTTTATCTTCTTAGCTTGACATCTAATATGTCAAATAGAAAATTTGTATAAGCCATCTCGTTATATTGATTTATTAATCATGTGCTTCACGAACAATTCGATTAGCATTGATAACACGTTTTTGAGAACATTTCTCAAAAAAGACAAATTGAAGAAAAAATTACACTGTCATTATATAGTGTTAACATTATTTTTTGAAGTGATATTATTTTCTCAATTTGACAAATTAGTAACGAAAAAAAATAATAAATAAGAGAAATGACATAATATTGAAATATATAAAAATTATTTAATAAAATGCAATCAATATCCATTCAATTTCAACATAGAAAACAAACAATTTGATAAATGAACCCTAAAACATTAATTTCTAATGTTATGATACTTTAGTGAGTTAGAACAAGTGCCGCCGTAGGGTAGGTCAAATGCTCCTTCACTAAACCGAGACAATCTCAACCAAGTGTTATCCCAAAATAACTCTTATTTCTATAACATTTAGTTACCATTAGTTTGGTCAAGAAAATCATTAACAACCTTAATGAGATCTTTGTAAGTGTAACCCATCATTTTAGATTTTATAATTTTATCCCAACAAGTGCCGCAGTAGGGTAGGTCAAGTATTGGAAATAAAATTACAATTCTATTCTTCTCAGGAGATTCACACTGATATTGACCCAGGTAAACACCTTCCGTAGGGGGACGGTCCAAAAGCCACCGCGAGGCCCCACATGAATCTTACGTTGTGAACCAATGATAGAGACCGTAGGATATGTTGACACATTTTCTTCTCCCACTTACTATTTAAAAATACTTTCTCAAGAGATTCACCCTGATATTTACCCATTTAAACACCTTCCGTTACACACCTTCCGCAGAGGACGGTCCAAAGCCGCCTCGAGGCCTCACATGAATCTCACGTTGTGAATCTATGGTAGAGACCGTAAGGTTATTTTGACATATGTCTTTCTCCCACTAAGTATTTTGAAATAGGATTTTCTATTATTTAGACAAATTAGGTTAATTTCATTTATCTAAGTTTTTCAATCTACCCTTTCATAACCCTTATGTTGGTTAGATTGATTTTAATGTGAATTATCAAATATATTAAACTATTTAAAACTAATCACATTATGAGCCTGCTTAATTAAATAAAATAAAATTTGACTAATTCAACCCCCAGGCCAGTTCTTAGGTAGAGGTGTTCCTTTTCAGTCAACTTAAGTACCTCACCCGAGTAACCTTTCTTAAACAGGGTTCCCTTATAGTCAATTTTTATTTCAAATTCATTAATCTTTAATTAACTATTAATTACTAAATCAATGAACTTCAGTTGATTTTAAGCAATGTTTTTAATCCTATTAAAAATTAATTCACCTTATGGATAATCTTGAAATTTTAACAATTTTAAACCCTTTAAAACAAAATTAAAGATTATCATATATTCTAGGGCTGGTTGCACAAATAGCAATCAGGCCCAAACTAATTGCAAATTTAGCAAACTTTAAAATGTTTTGCAAATATGGCAAAAAAATCCGTTTCTATCACTGATAGACTTTATTATATCACTGATAGACTTCTATCAGTGATAGACTATTATCTTTGATAGACTATTATCACTGACAAAAATCTATAAAAAGCTGAGGTGATCAGCGATAGACTTCTATCAATCATAAGATATCAGCGATAAAAATTGCTATATCCGCAAATTTTTTAAAAACATGCTATATTTGCAAACAATAAGTCTTAAATTGTCATTTACTACAATTTCCCTATATTCTAATCTTATTAGAATAAAAGATAAACTAAATTCAAATATTTAAACTATTTAAAGAATGAATTGAATTATATTTTAAATAAGGAAAGAAAAAATCTAATCTCATTAGGGAAATAAAAATGTCTAATCTTATTAGAAAATATCTAATCCCATTGTGAAAATATCCTAATACCATTGTGAAAATATATCTCAATCTTATTGGAAAAATATGATTTCCCAATCTTATTAGGAGAAGATTTCTCAATCTTATTAGGAGAAGATATCACTGTATCTAGGAAAATATATCACTATATCTAGTAAAAGATATCCTAATCCTTATTAGAAAAATCTGGATTCCTATTATGAAATGAAGTATCCTAATTCCAAATTTTCAAATACAACAATTATATAGAAGATATGAAAATATAAACATATTAGGAAATCCTCTAATCAAATTAGAAAGCATTTTAATCATAATATTCCAAATATAACACTTATATTAAAAATAATTAAAATGCATCATCATGCTTAACCTATGGTGTGATTTTAATCTAGACGACATACTCTATGCAATCAATTAAAATTTAAAACATACATCAACATGCATAATTAAATTAAAACCTATGGTGAGATTTTAATCTAGATGGCATACTCTATGCAATCAATTAAAATTTAAAACATACATCAACATGCATAATTAAATTAAAAACACAGCAAAATTGACCGGCATATTTGGCATATCCTAAGAAATTGAAAATAATTTAAATCCAAGACATATTTTGGTCTTAAATTATCTTTTCCCTCCTTTGATTCACCAAATTTAGAGTTTAGAAACCTAAAATTCAATTTGATTGATGATTGAAGCCACCAACTAAAATTCTCCATTGCAAATTTAGCTTCTTTGTGAAACTAGCTACTGGACATATCTCAATAATTCTTCACAAATCCAAGACATGTACGTAGGTGCTTAAATGAAGACAAATCTTCATTAATCATTCCTTTTCATACCAACCACATCTTGAATAATTTGGATTCACCAACGACCGTTATAATTCAATAATACAGTAGCTTGGAGCTTCAGCCACATTTGGAGAAATTCAAGTGCTTTAAAGAACAATTAAATTACAAAATCCCTAACCCTTTTTGGGTTACAATTTCATCTAATCAAAGCAATAAATCTATATGCCAAATAGCCTAAACAGTCAATCCGCAAACCACATATATCACATATATGATAAAATTAAAATACCCACCAACATAAACTTTTAATTCTAAACAAAACTCAAAGTAGCTCTGATACCAATTAAAGGGAATGAACTCTTCATTCCCCGCAGCGGAAGCGTTTGAAATCGATTATTTGATTTATTTAGAATTAAACTAAAATACAAGTTAAGCACGCCTCGGGTCAGCCTTTTTCCTTCGGCGTGCACGCGGACAGGGGCACGCGCGGCAACGTGATTGTAGGCTGACCTGCGCCTCGGGTCAGGCCTTTTCCTTGGGCGTGCGCGCGCGGTGTGGGGTGCGCGCGATAAAGTATTTGTGGGCTGACCCGCCCCTCGGGTCAGCCCTTTTCCATGAGCGTGTGCGTGCGGCGGGGGCGCATGGGCTGATCCTCGGCCCACTTCTTCAAGCTTACTTCGGCTTCCGGTTAACTTTGAAATTGGTGCTATTGGGCCGAGATGGGTTCGACCCATTTTGAATTTTAATTTTCCACCCATAACAGTACTTATTGTCGGTCGTTTATTTTTTAGATAGTTACAAATTGTACTACTATAAAAAGTATTTTTATTCGTCATTTGAGTATCCCAAAAATATGAGCTTTAATCAAATTTTCAAGTTTTCTTGTTCAGTTGATTCTCTTGGTTTTTTGTTTTTTGTTGAGAGTGTGTACTCAAGAGTTCTGCTAGGTCCGAGTAGTTCAATGTTTTTGTTCTTCTTGAGCAAGTCGTTGAATTATGTTGGTTGAGTGTTCTTATTGTTGGGTTTTATGTCCTAACACTCGTGATATGTAAACGTTGTAAATGTAATATGTCTATTTACGCAATAAAGAGTTATTGAGATCTATCCCTTAGGAGGGTCGTTTCATGGAAGTTGAACAAGTCAGTCACCATTTATGGATAAAGAAACATAGGGCCATTCCGAACTCTGACATTCCCTTAGGTTGCACTGTTGGGGCCGTCCTGTGCGTTCTAAAAATGGAGGGTCACACTTACAGGATTTTCTAAGGAGTTAGTAAATCTTGACCAAAAACGATAACTAAGATGCTATAAGAGTAAGAGTTATTCTCGTATTAGTATTTAGTCAAGAATGTCTTGGTTTAGTGAAGGAGTGCTCGTTTACCCTTAGGTAGCGACCATTCTAACTCAATAAAATATCATTGCATGTAAATAAAGAGTTTAGGTACTTTATTTACTGTTAAATTTACTTGATTGATTTAAATAGGTTAAAACTGTTCCACTAATAGATTTACATTTCTTTTCAGCATGTCTAGCTCGTTTAAAAATGTATTAGCTTCCGTTAAGTTAACTGCGATAAATACGAGACCTGTAAAACGAACTCGAATATGATTCTTTTTCGTGATGATCTTAGGTCTGTCTTAACAGAGGATTGTCCTCTTCACAGCTCAGTAATGAGTTGTGTTAAGAAGAAACAACAAAGTAAATATGATTTGCTTGTTGTAGAAACGTGTTTAGCGGAAAACGATAGTCATGCCTAAATCCTCGATTCAGGAGCCACTAATCACGTTTGTTCTTCGTTTCAGGAAACTAGTTCCTGGCAGCCGTTAGCTAAAGATGAGATAACTCTCAGATTTGGTACTGGAGAGGTTGTCTCAGCTAAAGCAGTGGAAGCTGTTAAGTTGTCTTGTAGAGATAGTTACATTTTGCTAGAAAATGTTCTATTGGTTCCTAGCTTCAAAAGGAACCTAGTCTCTATAGCTTGTTTATTAGAACAAATGTATAAAGTATCCTTTGCTGATAATGAAGCTATCATTAGCAAAAAAGGTGTACAAATTTGTTCTGCTAAACTTGAGAAAAACTTATATGTGTTAAGACCGACAGAGGTTCAAGCTATTTTGAACACTGAGATGTTTAAAACAGCTGAAACTCAAACTAAAAGGTAGAAGTTTTCTCCTAGTACCTATCTTTGGCACTTGAGACTAGGCCACAGTAATCTCAATAGGATTGAGAGGTTGGTTAAGAGCGGTCTCCTAAATCGTTTAGAGGTCTGCTCTTTACCGCCATGTGAGTCATGTCTTGAGGCCAAGATGACTAAGCGACCTTTTACTGGAAAAGGTAATAGGTCTAAAGAACCTCTAGAAATCGTGCATTCGGATCTCTACGGTCCTTTGAATGTCAAAGCACGAGGACGGTTTGAATATTTCGTCAGCTTCATTGACGATTATTCAAGGTACGACTATCTTTACCTAATACATCATAAGTCCGATACTCTTGAAAAGTTCATTGAGTATTGTTGCGTGCTCAATGTGTTGAAATAATTAGGCAATAAAAGGGATAGAGCACTCAGAACATGCAAGCATACATGATCTTATAGCAAGTAGTAAGTATATTTCATTCGTTTTCCCACAGAGATTTATTTTTGGCTATTCGCGAAGTGTTTTGTTAAGAAAGAAGGGGTGGATTTGATGGGGTAAAATTGGTTTTTAATTAACTAATTTTTGCTGAATGTGTAAAGGGTAGTAACATAAACAAGAATAAGTTAAAGCTAAGCTCAAATGGAAAGAGACGAGATTAATAAATGAAGGTAAAGACAGCTAAACAGAATGGAAACTTAGACGGAATTGCGGAGACCGCAATTCTACCGCAATTACAATAACAGCGAAAGTGTGTAAATGGGTGAATTAAGGGCTACTAATGACTATCCTATAGGCATTTTCATACGATTCTCAAGCACTGGATCGACTCTCTATACATCAAACTATCTCAATCTCATGTATCGTCCGATTCCATGCATTAGATTCTTTAGGTTACTCAACTCAAAGTAAAGTCTTAAGCATCTTGTTAAGGCAGAAAGATATGGTTTGTACTAGGGAAACGCCTATTCCTAGGCCGTTTCCTGGTTACCTTGAAAGGCTAGCATGATAATATGACTCTGAACTCTTACTCCTTCCAGAGGTTAGGAGTTCTTTGGACAAAATGGATGGCCAATCGAAATTGCCCGTGGGATGAAGCTTACATACAATCAATGTTCAAGAGCTATCCTACATGCTTGATTCACGTTTTTTAGCCTATGGAGTTGTCATTAGCATGCCCCTAAGTGACTTAGTTACTCATGGATATAGGGAGAACAAAACTAAAAGGTAAGACAGACATGCTTAGAAGGGAAATATGCTTAGAACAGCAAGGGAAAGCAGTAGAATGCAAAGGCAGAAACTGTGAAATACTGAATTTTGTGTTTGATTAATTGATTGTTTGAATGAACATAAGAGATACTTAAAGTAAAGAACACCAAGACAGAACACAACGAAATGATCTAAACTAGCCACAAGAACAGAAACAACACAAGATAGAATTGGAAAACAGAAATGAAGAACAGAAAGCAGTAAAACAGCTCGAAATCTCGTTGCAGCCGCCTCGAATGAAGGATGAGAAAGGTCAGCCTTGCTTGGATGAATCCAATCGGGAGAGAAGAAGAATCTCCTCTCCTTCCTATCAGATTATCGATTCCAACAGCTGAGCTTCGCAAACCAGCAGACGGCAAAGGAAAACAGGAGAAAAGATGGACTGCGAGAAGACTTCTACGCTTTCGGATGATGCTTGAACCCTCGACTTTGACCCCTATTTATAGTAATCTGCAGGTGCATTTGGGCCAAGGAGAACCATCAATCTTCAACGTCGTACTTCAGAATGGATGGAGGAGAAAGAACGAATCCCTGAAATAACGGAAATTAACAGAAAAAGATCAGTCAACTTACGGTTTTCACTTGAAACATTGCGGTGACCGCAATGTTTCCGCAATGCGTTCGCAAAGCTTGTTTTTCATTCTTTTCCTTCGGTTTTCAACTCTTTTCTTTCCTATTGTACATAAGTCCTAATTTAGCTACCTTCTTCTAATTCTCATATTTAAGCATAGGTTTAGGCTAAATGCTATCAAAAACACCTAAGAGTGAACATCTTTCTAAGCCAATTAAGTCCTAAAAAGGTCACTTTTGGAGACGTAACACACCCCCAAACTTAAGGTTTTGCTTGTCCTCAAGCAATCTAAGGACTTTCCTAGGCTGCTGTCTCTTCTTCTTTAACCACTTACTAACTCTCCTATATCCCTATCTATAGCACTGCTGTCCTGTGACACACTTCTAAGCTTAAAACTACCCTCTTATCTAGCTTCTTCTGACTTTGCCTGCCTAACACTCCTTCTGTTTTTATTAACTTCCTACAACTGATCTATTTACTTTTGTCATATCATGCCACTATCCCTAAGGTTTCAAATTCTGCCTAGCTTTACCTCAGACTCAGTACATGCTTCTAGCTTCATTTTTAAATTGTCTAGGATTCCTTAGAGTCATGCCAGTCTTAGTATTAACGGTGACAGTAGTACTTTTAGAGAACAACCTAAACCCTGGCATCACTACATTGGATATACACTCATCTCCCTAAACAACCCTACAAGTTACAACTTTGTGCTTAGCTAATTGAGGATCAGAGTTCTTTTTAAATAGGACATCTAAGCCACAAAGTTATAACTCCTAGGTATACATTCTTCTTCCCTGTTCTTTTCCCTTTTTCTTACTTAGGTGGGGCCTCTCCTTTGGTTGCCTTTTGATGCAATGCCACTTGTGGGTCACACACTTGGCACTGATTACTTAGCAACCTCAGAGAGACCCCCCTCTTTATTCTATTTTTCATTTTTTTTTTTTCAGTTCATCATTTTTTTTTTTTAAAGGAGAAGAAGAATGCTTATGTTTCTAAGGGAGAGAGGAATGTTCCTAGGCCTAGGGTGACCTCCCCCAAACTTCAACTACTCATTGTCCCCAATGAGTGTCTGAGGTGACACACCCCCAAACTAGTCCTAGAAGCATCTAGTCGAAGGTAAAACAAAGAGAATCTAAAAACCCTAGGCATAGACAGAACATTTAAAAGAAAATATCACAGCAGCAGTAAGTTTTAAAAAAAACAGACAGTTAAGGGCTTAAAGCTGTGCATGCTGAGCTTTTTAGAGGGTGATTTAAACTATCAAAGGGTGTCCTATGACACTCATCCAGCATGCATTTAGATAAGCTATATAAGGTAGTCATGTTAGCAGCAAAAGATAGAATTTAAACAGATCACAGCCTAGCTAAACAGACAGTCAAAACATGCTTTCAGTAATAAAAATTGCGGGGACCGCAATTATTTCGCAATCAAGTCAGGGCAGATATAACAGTGATTAAGGCCCCTAAGCATGCTCTTTCCAGTCATTCAAGCTCTTCTAGAAATAAAACAAAACTAACCTACCTAGGCTCCTATCATCAGACTATACTAAGCAAAATTAAAAACATGAAACTAAGCATCTAAAACAGATCAAAAGTGTACTAAAAACAGCATAATTCACATAGTCTATCAGAAAGCAGAAAATTGTTTTTTTTTTCCTAAGGGAACAACAATACTCCCTTCAGTGCAATTCAAACCAGCACTCAAATGTCTTCATCCTCATCTGGTTGTCGTGGTCGTGGAGGCACCCATGGAGTCAGGAGATTTGTGGGGAAGTCAGGGAAGATGCACCCAAGTTGGTCTGCAACTTCCTTGTCCCTTGCCTGCGCATAAGTGGCCCATTGAGCCATCCTCCTTTGCATATCCATCAGGCATGCCATGGATAGGGACTGATCAGCAGCCAGCCTATCCAGTTCAAACTCCATATTCCCCTTCTTCTTCAGCCTCAAGCTAGCAGGCAGCTCCAAGTGGCCTGTGTAAGCCATCTGCTGCTCCATTCGCTCAGTGGGGACTCCTGCAAGCAAACATAGTTTGGTTATGGTGTTAGGGAAAAACAGTGGTCCCTTACCCTTCTTGGCGCACTCAGCAATGGCAGCTGACATGATTTCACCCACGTTGACCGTGAGACCTCGCATAATGGCATAGACCAGCAGCGATCTGCTCTGGTTGATGGTCGTCTCATGGGTCACAGGGGACAGCTTTCTCCGTACAAAGGCAAACCATACAGCTGCCTTTGCTGTCAGGTTGGCACTCATGAGGGTGTGCCTCCCATTGCGTGATACAGTCCACGCTGCTTCAGGTTGGTCAATGGTTCGAATGGCCTCCTCCAGGACTGCCTCAGTAGGCTCATCAACGATCCTCGCATAATCAGTGTGTCTTTGGCCCTTGAGGCCATAAGCTTCGTTGATGGCTTTTGCTGAGTAATCCACCTCTACTCCTCTCACCACAGAAAGCCCCTCTTCAGAGTTTTGCAGGTTGGCGTAGAAGTCGTAAACCATACTCGTGTAAGCTGGATTGGGCGGCCTGCACAACTCTTCCCAGCTATGATTTATAATTCCTGCGCGCAAGAACTGCGACAGGTCAGCAGGTCTGTCGAGGAAGCCTTTCTCGTGCAGCAACTCCCTCTTCCTCAGCTCAACGCCCCTGGACTCAGCGTCAGAGGAAACA
Organism: Herpetospermum pedunculosum; assembly: GCA_028017165.1. NCBI lineage: Eukaryota > Viridiplantae > Streptophyta > Magnoliopsida > Cucurbitales > Cucurbitaceae > Herpetospermum > Herpetospermum pedunculosum. Next base: position 29,557,338 of record CM051522.1, read on the forward strand.
TACCTCACTGACTGAGGCTCATCTTCAGGGTAGTGCTTGGCCTTCCCTTTGTCTGCTGGCTTGGCTGACTCTGCAGCCTCAACCTTGAGTCTTTTGAGCAACGGCTCAGTGCTCTCTTTTTCTGACGAAGGCGCCTTCTTGGCCTTCTTCTTCTTCAGCTTCTTGGATCGCTTGGCCTTAAGAATCTTGGCCTTCTTCTTCTTCTTGAGCTTTGCCTCAATGGTGATCTGCTGGAGGCAGGCTCCCAGTGTCTCCTCCATGGAATCATCCTGCTGTGCAGGACTCTCTGGACTAGCTTCCCTCACAGGTGAGAAAACCTCCTCGTCCTCACCTTCCCCACTGCCCTGCGTTGATTCTTGGTACTCCCCATATGGGAATTCAGGGTCATGCCGTGGGGAAGTGTGCGACGGCGTGGTGCTTTGCTCTGCTGTAGGTGTCTGCGCAGAACTCTGAGGTGATGGAGACAACTCAGGGCTCTGTGCAGGCGGCGATGAAGGGAGCTCTGGGCTCTGCACTGGTTCAGATGGTGAAGGGCTGTGCGCAGGCGATGCAGATGGCGACGAACCCTTCTTGGTCGACTCGTGGGACGCACGATCCGTTTCTTGTTTCTCCACAGAGGGAGTCTTTGCTTTGCTTGGTTCGGCGGCCATCTCGACACTCCACCGGCGCTTCTTGGGTGTGCCCGCTGGTTCAGAGGGTCCAGTAGGGATTTCTGTGACAACCCTCCACTTCTTCCTACGGATCGGAAGCTTGGGAAGACGTTCGGTGCGTGCAGCGTCAGCCGTAGCCAAGGCAAGCAGTGCGTCTCTCGCAGCTGTTTCAGCAGCGTCGTCAGCCCTCTTCTTGGCTGCAGATCTTTCAGCCCTCGTGAGTACCATTGTTGGATCTTGGAGATTTGGAGAGAAGAATCAAAGATGAAAGAATCGCAGCTTTCTTGGAAATCAGAGAGTGGGAGAATCGTATCGATCGAGCGCCTTCTAACGGCTATAAAGGAAACGGATAAATCCCAACGGCTATATTTTGCGGATCCTGCAAATCCAGCGCAATTGTAGGGATTTTTTTTCATCTAAATGGCAAACTTTGCTCGTCCGTATCTTTTATTTGGCTCAATCTTTTCTTGATTTTTAAAGCTGGAATTACTCTCCTTGATTCCCTCTTCCGATTCCCTACAAAAAGAAATAAAAACAACATCAAATTCGTAATTAAAATCACACAACAAAACACACAAACGATAACCGGAAAATCGCAAAAAAAATAAACTAAGGCATGAGCCTTATGTTGACGAGCACAGCAATCACTCGTCCTCTCTCGTTCTCGTTGTTATGCTTCAGTCAAGAGGAAGGCCGAGAGAGTCTTCACATCTCCTTCCTCATAGTAATGCTTCAATCTTGCACCATTAACCATGAATGGTTGGCCTTGCTGCAAGTTCTTTATCTCTATGGCACCATGAACAAACACATTAGTAATCACAAATGGACCTGACCACCTAGACTTAAGTTTCCCTGGAAAGAGTTTCAACCGTGAGTTAAACAACAAGACAAGTTGACCCTTCTTAAAGTCCTTAACTCTAAGTCTACTATCGTGCCAAATCCTTGTCTTTTCCTTATACATTTTAGCATTTTCATAGGCCATATGTCTAAGCTCATCAAGCTCATGTAATTGCAAAGACCGCAATGTTCCCGCATCCTTTACACAAAAATTCAATTCCTTCATGGCCCAAAATGCTTTGTTTTCTAACTCAAGTGGTAAGTGACAAGTCTTGCCATATACCAGCCTATAAGGAGACATACCTAGGGGAGTCTTATATGCTGTCCTATAAGCCCAAAGTGCATCCTCAAGCTTAAAGGACCAGTCTTTCCTATTAGGTTTGACCACTTTTTCTAGGATGTTCTTAATTTCCCTATTTGAAATTTCAGCTTGTCCATTCGAGTGTGGGTGATAGGGAGTGGCTACTCTATGTCTAATGTTATACTTAGCCAATACTCTCTCCATAGCCTTGTTAATGAAATGTGACCCCTCATCACTAATGATGGCACGAGGTGTCCCAAACCTAGTAAAAATGTGCCTATGCAAGAATTTGGTGACTGTTTTGGCATCATTATTGGGACACGCTTTGGCTTCTACCCACTTGGACACATAGTCCACTGCCACTAATATGTAAAGGTTACCTGATGATGGAAGGAATGGCCCCATGAAGTCAATGCCCCACACATCAAAGAGCTCCAACTCTAAGATGTAGGTGAGGGGCATCTCATCCTTTCGACTGAGGTTACCTGTTCTTTGGCATTCATCACAGCTGTGGGCATAGTTGTGGGCATCCTTGAAGATTGTTGGCCAATAGTAGCCACTCTGAAATACCTTTGCAGCTGTTCTTTGGCCACCAAAGTGTCCACCATAAGGAGCTGTGTGACAGTGCTGCAGCACAGACTTCGCTTCAGCAGCTGAAACACACTTCCTTAGCAAGCCATCCGCACAGGTTCTGTAAAGTGTGGGGTCATCCCATATGAATTTCCTTGCTTCATGAAGGAACCTCTTCTTCTCTTGACCTCCCTTGAAAACTGGTAATACCTGTGATGCAAGGAAGTTAGCAATGTCAGCAAACCAAGGTTCCTCATCGTTATCACAATGAGTCAAAACAAAGACATGTTCATCAATAAAAGCATCAGAAATTGCGGGCTCCGCAATTTTTTCGCAATTGTGCTGCAATCGAGAAAGGTGATCCGCAACCACATTTTCACATCCTTTCTTGTCTTGAATGTCCAAATCAAATTCCTGCAGCAATAACACCCACCTAATCAACCTAGGCTTAGCATCAGCCTTCCTCATAAGATATTTCAAGGCAGAATGGTCAGTGTACACAATTGTCCTTGTGCCTACAATATAGTTCCTGAATTTCTCACAAGCAAACACTACAACAAGCATCTCTTTCTCAGTAGTTGTATAATTACATTGAGCCTCATTCAAGGTCTTACTAGCATAATAGACAGGGTGTGTTAGCTTGTCAATCTTCTGGCCTAACATGACCCCTACAGCATAGTCACTAGCATCACATAACATCTCAAATGGGAGATCCCAATCTGGCCCTACAATAACAGGTGCGGTGACTAGTGCTTTCTTAAGGGTGGTCCAAGCTACTACACATTCCTTAGAGAAGATGAATGGCCTATTTAGTTCTAGAAGCTCACACAGAGGCTTGGCTATCTTAGAAAAGTCCTTAATGAACCTTCTGTAGAAACCAGCATGCCCTAAGAAACTCCTAATGGCCTTGACATTCTGAGGCTCTACCAACTTCTCTATGATTTCTATCTTTGCCCTATCAACTTCTACCCCTGCCCTTGACACTCTATGACCTAAGACAATCCCCTCATCTACCATGAAGTGACACTTTTCCCAATTAAGGACTAAGTTAGTCTCTTCACATCTAGCCAGGACTTGTCCTAAATTCTCTAGACAGTTGGTGAATGAATCCCCAAAGACTGAAAAGTCATCCATGAATATCTCTATCATGGATTCATCTAAGTCAGAAAAGATTGCCAACATGCACCTTTGGAATGTCGCCGGTGCATTGCATAAGCCAAAAGGCATTCTGCGAAAGGCAAAAGTTCCAAAAGGGCAAGTGAAGGTAGTCTTTTCTTGGTCTTTGGGGTCTATAGTAATCTGGTTATACCCTGAATAACCGTCTAGGAAACAGTAATAGGCTCTACCAGCTATTCTGTCTAACATTTGGTCAATGAATGGTAGAGGGAAGTGGTCTTTTTTAGTTTCTTTATTTAGTTTCCTATAATCCATACATACTCTCCATCCTGTGACAGTCCTAGTTGGAATCAGTTCATTGTTCTCATTGACTACCACAGTCATCCCCTCCTTCTTAGGTACACATTGTATAGGGCTCACCCACTAGCTACTAGCTATGGGAAAGATCACACCAGCATCTAACCATTTAATTATTTCTTTCTTAACTACCTCTTTCATAGAGGGATTCAGCCTACGTTGATGATCTACTCTAGGTGTGTGCTCTTCCTCTAGTATAATCTTATGCATGCAATAAGAAGGGCTAATGCCTCTAATATCAGCAATAGTCCATGCAATAGCCTTCCTATGTTGCTTAAGGAGTAAAATTAAATCAACCTCATGCTGTTCACTTAACTTAGAAGAAATAATTACAGGCAAAGTCTCATTATTCCCTAAATATGCATACTTGAGGTGAGTGGGGAGTGGCTTTAATTCTAATACAGGTGGATGCTCAATGGATGGCTTTAAAGGATTTAAGGATCTATCAGTTAATTCTACATTCATACATACATGCTGAGGGTTATTTACAGATATGTCCATTATCTCAGCTATGTTTAAGTCAGTTAATTCTAAACCTACATATTCATTGGCATGCTTGGTTAATAATACATGCTCCAATTGTTCCTCCATTAAGGAGTCTACTACGTCCATGCTAGCACAGGATTCAAGGTCAGAGGGGTACCTTAAAGCTTTATATACACTAAACTTCACCTCCTCATCATGAACCCTCATAGTGAGCTCACCTTTTTGGACGTCTATCAGTGCCCTACCTGTGGCTAGAAATGGTCTGCCTAACAGGATGGGGACCTCCTTGTCTGCTTCATAATCCAGGATAATGAAATCTGCAAGGAAAATAAACTTGTCAACCTTTACTAAAATATCCTCAATTTTACCTTCTGGATATGCAATGGATCTGTCTGCTAATTGTAAAGTGACAGTGGTTGGACGTGCTTCTCCTATTCCCAACTGGCGGAATAGTGATAGGGGCATGAGGTTTATGCTGGCGCCCAGGTCACAAAGCGCTCTGCCCACGTGCTTGCCTCCAAGTTCTACAGGTAAGGTGAAGGAACCAGGATCCTTCTCCTTCTTAGGCAGCTTGTTTTGGAGTATGGCACTGCACTCCTCAGTGAGGTTTACTGTTTCAAACTCACCAATTAATTTTTTGTTAGTAATAATGTCCTTCAAAAACTTCACATAGGAAGGCATAGACTGTAAAACTTCTACAAAAGGAATGTTGACATGCACTTGTTTAAGAATTTCTAAGAATTTATTAAAATGCACTTCCTGTTCCTGCTTCTTCTTAAGCCTTCGAGGGTATGGAGGTGGTGGCACATATGCAGGCACGTCAGGGCGCCTTAGGATAGGTGGAGGCCTTGGAATTTCTTCTATCTCCTCAATAATTGGCTCTAGCCTGGCTCCTGATGTGCTAGTTGGTGGTGGACCTTGGTTTGGCAGAGACTCCAGTGGAGCACTAGACTCAGTGTTCTCTACTCTCTTTGGTGTGTCCTTTGTGTTGCTCACCAAGGGTCTACCACTTCTGAGTTCAATTGCTTGAACTTGTTCTTTAACATCTCTCCTTGGCACCTCGGTGTCAGCAGGGAGTCTACCTTGGGGCCTACTCTTGAGTTCATTGGCCAATTGGCCTATTTGGTTCTCTAGGCTCCTAAGAGTAGCTTGCTGGCTTTGAAGAGTAGCATCATTCTTAGCTATGTATTCCTTGAGTAAGTTTTCTACAGAAGATCCTACAGGTTGGTTGTATGGTTTTTGATACGTGGATTGGTTATGTTGGGGAGTGAAACCAGGTGTTCCACTTGGTCTAGGCTGGTTAGGATTTTGGTTAGCATTTTGTTGGCCACCCCATGACAGGTTTGGGTGGTTCCTCCAACCAGGGTTGTAAGTATTGGAATAAGGGTTGTTCCTAGGCTGCTGCTGGCTTCCAATGTAGCAGACTGAGGCTGGATTCCCAGGGCAATATTCATACAGATGCCCTTCCCCACAGAATCCACATACAAGTGTCTCACCTTGACTTGGTTGGGTGCCCATTGTCATGGCGGTAGCGGTGTTGGCACTTGTTTGGAGATTGGCTTGAGCCATTTGCTTAACTAGGTTGGTCAGGGCATTTATTTGGCTGCTCATCGCACTTAGAGCATCCTTGTCTTGAGCCCTAGTTGACTCAACTGGATCATCTGACCACCTACAGTGAGATGCTGAGATCTTCTCCAAGATCTCATAGGCCTCGTTGTAACTCTTGGACAACATGGAACCACCAGCAGATGAATTTAAGACTTGCCTAGTGCTGGGGTTGCATCCTTTGAAAAAGACCTCTATTTGGATACACCACGGGATGCCATGATGTGGACATTTGAGAAGAAGGTCCTTGAACCTTGTCCAAGCTTCGTGAAGAGATTCATTATCAGCTTGTTTGAACTTAACTATATCATCACGAAAGGTAGAATTCCTATCAGGTGGGAAGTATTTGACTAGGAATTTCTCAGCTAAATCTGTCCAATTAAGGACAGATCCAGAGGGTAATGAGTTCAACCATGTTTTGGCTTTGTCCCTCAACGAGTAAGGGAACAAGTATAGCCTCAAAGCTTCTTGGGACACTCCAGGGGTGATGAAGGTATCACTAACTCCTAAGAAGTTCCTAAGATGGTTGTGGGGGTCCTCATTTTCTATTCCAAAGAATTGTCCCACAGTGGACAACATTTGGAACATCACTGGCTTTAACTCGAATGAGTTGGCAGTGATTTCAGGACGGATTATGCTGGGGTTCAGCTCCCCAGGCATAGGTACTAAATATGAAAGAATGGCACTATTCTTGTCATTCGCTATTTCGATGGGGTTGCGAATGACAGGTACCTGATTTGGAACTATCTCGTCCATTTCTTCGATTTCAGGTATGATTTGAGGTATAGGAGGTTGTTTAAAGAGTCGTTTCTTTGCTTTGTTTCTAGCTCTAAGTAGTCTCTCAGGCTCAGGATTGAACTCTAGATATCTACTTGAAGGCTCACTCATAAACTAACCCAATAGTACCTGCAAAAGAAATGAAACAGATCAGCTTCAATAAGCAATAAACTTGGTTTTTCAAACTTAACAAACTTCGTTTTCACTTAAAATAAATCCCCGGCAGCGGCGCCAAAAACTTGTTGCGTGCTCAATGTGTTGAAATAATTAGGCAATAAAAGGGATAGAGCACTCAGAACATGCAAGCATACATGATCTTATAGCAAGTAGTAAGTATATTTCATTCGCTTTCCCACAGAGATTTATTTTTGGCTATTCGCGAAGTGTTTTGTTAAGAAAGAAGGGGTGGATTTGATGGGGTAAAATTGGTTTTTAATTAACTAATTTTTGCTGAATGTGTAAAGGGTAGTAACATAAAAAAGAATAAGTTAAAGCTAAGCTCAAATGGAAAGAGACGAGATTAATAAATGAAGGTAAAGACAGCTAAACAGAATGGAAACTTAGACGGAATTGCGGAGACCGCAATTCTACCGCAATTACAATAACAGCGAAAGTGTGTAAATGGGTGAATTAAGGGCTACTAATGACTATCCTATAGGCATTTTCATACGATTCTCAAGCACTGGATCGACTCTCTATACATCAAACTATCTCAATCTCATGTATCGTCCGATTCCATGCATTAGATTCTTTAGTTTACTCAACTCAAAGTAAGGTCTTAAGCATCTTGTTAAGGCAGAAAGATATGGTTTGTACTAGGGAAACGCCTATTCCTAGGCCGTTTCCTGGTTACCTTGAAAGGCTAGCATGATAATATGACTCTGAACTCTTACTCCTTCCAGAGGTTAGGAGTTCTTTGGACAAAATGGATGGCCAATCGAAATTGCCCGTGGGATGAAGCTTACATACAATCAATGTTCAAGAGCTATCCTACATGCTTGATTCACGTTTTTTAGCCTATGGAGTTGTCATTAGCATGCCCCTAAGTGACTTAGTTACTCATGGATATAGGGAGAACATAACTAAAAGGTAAGACAGACATGCTTAGAAGGGAAATATGCTTAGAACAGCAAGGGAAAGCAGTAGAATGCAAAGGCAGAAACTGTGAAATACTGAATTTTGTGTTTGATTAATTGATTGTTTGAATGAACATAAGAGATACTTAAAGTAAAGAACAGCAAGACAGAACACAACGAAATGATCTAAACTAGCCACAAGAACAGAAACAACACAAGATAGAATTGGAAAACAGAAATGAAGAACAGAAAGCAGTAAAACAGCTCGAAATCTCGTTGCAGCCGCCTCGAATGAAGGATGAGAAAGGTCAGCCTTGCTTGGATGAATCCAATCGGGAGAGAAGAAGAATCTCCTCTCCTTCCTATCAGATTATCGATTCCAACAGCTGAGCTTCGCAAACCAGCAGACGGCAAAGGAAAACAGGAGAAAAGATGGACTGCGAGAAGACTTCTACGCTTTCGGATGATGCTTGAACCCTCGACTTTGACCCCTATTTATAGTAATCTGCAGGTGCATTTGGGCCAAGGAGAACCATCAATCTTCAACGTCGTACTTCAGAATGGATGGAGGAGAAAGAACGAATCCCTGAAATAACGGAAATTAACAGAAAAAGATCAGTCAACTTACGGTTTTCACTTGAAACATTGCGGTGACCGCAATGTTTCCGCAATGCGTTCGCAAAGCTTGTTTTTCATTCTTTTCCTTCGGTTTTCAACTCTTTTCTTTCCTATTGTACATAAGTCCTAAATTAGCTACCTTCTTCTAATTCTCATATTTAAGCATAGGTTTAGGCTAAATGCTATCAAAAACACCTAAGAGTGAACATCTTTCTAAGCCAATTAAGTCCTAAAAAGGTCACTTTTGGAGACGTAACAAGTATAAGGCAGATGTTGAGAACATATTAGGTAAATCGATAAAAACACTCCGATGTGATCGAGGTGGAGATTATATGGATACTAGATTCCAGGACTATATGATAGAACATGGAATTGTATGTCAACTCTTAGCGCCCGGAACACCGCAACACAACGGTGTATCCGAAAGGAGAAATAGAACCCTGTTGGACATGGTTCGATCTATGATGAGCTATGCTCAGCTGCCTAGCTCGTTTTGGGGATACGCAATAGAGATTGTCGTATATATTTTAAACAATGTTCCCTCTAAAAGCGTTTCTGAAACACCTTATGAGCTCTGGAGTGGGCGTAAAGGTAGTTTACGTCACTTCAGAATTTGGGGATGTCCAGCACACGTGCTGGTATCCGGTCCAGAGAATCTGGAACATCGTTCAAAATTGTGCCTATTCGTAGGCTACTCCAAGGAAACAAGAGGTGGTCTCCTTTACGATCCTCGACAGGACAAGGTATTAGTATCGACTAATGTCACGTTATTAGAGGAAGACGACATGAGAGATCATCAACCTTCGAGCAAAATAGTTTTGTTCGAATTATCCAGGGAAGCTACAGAGGGATCAACAAAAGTTGTTGATCAGGCTGGTCCTTCTCAAGAGTTGAGAGAGCCTCGATGCAGTGCGAGGGATGTGAGACAACTCGACCGCTACATCGGCTTGTCTGAGACTCAATTCGTCATACCTGATGATGGAATTGAGGATCCATTGACCTTTAACACAGGCAATGACAGATGTAGACAAGGATCAGTGGCTCAAAGCCATGGACCTCGAAATGGAGTCTATGTACTTCAATTCGGTTTGGAGTCTTGTAAATCAACCAGATGGTGAAAGACCCCTCGGTTGCAAGTGGATCTACAAGAGGAAACGAGACCAGGCCGGTAAGGTGCAAACCTTTAAGGCCCGATTTGTGGCAAAGGGTTTTACCCAGCGAGAAGGGGTGGACTATGAAGAAAATTTTTCTCCGTTGCCATGTTGAAGTCGATTAGAATACTCTTGTCCATTGCCGCATTTTATGATTATGAAATCTGGCAAATGGATGTCAAGACTGCCTTTTTGAATGACAATCTTGAAGAGAGTATCTATATGGTCCAACCAGAGGGGTTCATAATTCAGGGTCAAGAGCAAAAAGTTTGCAAGCTGAATCGATCCATTTATGGGTTGAAACAGTCATCTAGATCATGGAATATAAGGTTTGATACTGCGATCAAATCTTATGGCTTTCAACAGAATATTGACGAGCCTTGTGTATACAAGAAAATTGTCAATAAAGTAGTAGCTCTCTTAGTCTTGTATGTAGACGATATACTACTCATTGGGAATGATGTAGGGGTTCTTACTGATGTAAAAATGTGGCTCGCAACCCAATTCCAAATGAAAGATTTGGGAGAGGCTCAGTTTGTTCTTGGGATTCAGATCGTAAGAAATCGCAAGAACAGAATGCTAGCACTGTCTCAGGCATCTTATATAGATAAAGTGTTATCTAGATATAAGATGCAGAATTCCAAGAAAGGTTCGCTGCCGTTTAGGCATGGAATTCATTTGTCTAAGGAACAGTCTCTGTTGCGTGCTCAGTGTTTAAAATAAAGAAGCGATGATAGAGCACTCAGAACATGCAAGCATACATGATCTTGTAGCAAGTAATAAGTATTTTTTTCATTCGATTTCCCACAGAGATTTATTCTTAGTTACTAGCGAAGTGGTTTGTTAACTGAGAATAGGTGGATTTAAATGGGGTAGATTTGGTTTTGAAGTGCCTAATTACTAAGGAATGTGTAAATGATGGAAGCATAAACAAGTGCAAGTAGATAATAAACTTGAATGTAAAGAGAAGAGAATAACCAACGAAGAGAAAAATGGCTAAGGCATAATTTTAACTAAGGGAATTGCAGAAACAGCAATTATTTAGCAATGTCACTAACAGCAAATTATGTGTAAAGTGTGGAAACAAGGGCTTCTAACGACTCCTCTATAGGCTTTTTCACACGATTCTCAAGCATTAGATCAACTCATCATGCATCAAACTAACTCATTCTCATGTATCTTCCGATTTCATGCATTAGATCCTTTAGTTTACTCATGTCCAAGTAAGGTCTTAAGCATCTTTTTATAACAGCAAGTATTGGTTTGTACTAGGAAAACACCTATTCCTAGGTCGTTTTCTGGCTACCTTGAGAGGCTAGCATGGATGTACGACTCTGAACTCTTACTCGTTCCAGAGGTTAGGAGTTCTTTGGACAAATTGGATGGCCAATCGAAATTGCCCGTGGGATGAAGCTTACATACATTCAATGCATTCGAGAGCTATCCTACATGCTTGATTCACGTGTTTCTACCTATAGATTTGTCATTAGCATGCCCTTATGTGATTTAGTTACTCATGGATGAAGATGGAATGGGAAGAATAGATGGAGACGACATGCTTAGTAGAATAATAAAGACAAAACAGAAGACAAAGACAGTAAGCAGAGAAGGTAAAGAACTTGCGAAGTGATGAAATTATGCTTTGATTAACCAACGTTTGAACTAAACAAATGACGACTTTGAATAACTAAAGCAAAACAGAAAGATACGAAATGGAATAGAGTAGCAAACGAAAGTGAAATGAAAACAAATAGTAATGGAAATAGAAAGCTAAAGCAGTAAAACAAGTAGATCCGTGAGTGAGCTTCTCGTTGCGAACACCTCGGCTGAAGGAAGAAGGAAAGCCTTGCTTGGATGAATCTAATCAGAAGAGAAGATGAATATTCTCTCCTTCCTATCAGATTGTCGACTCCAACAGCTGATCCCTTCAAACCAACAGACGGAAGAGAGAAAAAGAGTGGAAAATACTGCGTTGAACTGGAAGTCTACGCCTCTCGAGTGTGTTTCAACCTTCCATCTTGACCTCCTTTTATAGTGTTCTGCAGGTACGATTGAGTCAAGGAGAACCATCCATTCTAAACATCGTACTTCTACGTGGCTGCAGGAGAAAGAATGGGCCCCTGAAAGATCGGAACAAAACAGAAATCGGTTAGACAACTTACGGATTTCACTTAAAACATTGCGGTTTTAGCAATGTTTTCGCAATGCTTCCGCAATGTTCAATTTTCACTCTATTAACTTCGTTTTTGGTTCTTTTCCTTTCCTTGTACATATAAGTCCTAATTTAGCTTCATTATACTAATTCTCATATATAAGCTTGAGTTTAAGCTAAATCCTACCAAAAACACCTAAGAGTGTACATCTTTCTATAGCAAACAAGTCCTAAAATAGTCACTTTTGGAGACGTAACACACCCCTAAACTTAAGGTTTTGCTCGTCCTCGAGCAATCTAAGGACTTTATCTAGGCTGCTGTTAACCTCTCTAACTACTTACTGACTCCCCTAAGTTCACTATCTATGGCAAAGCTGTCATGTGACACACTTCTAAGTTTAAAACTAACTTCTCATTTTGCTTCTTCTGACTTCGCTCGCCTTATAATCCTACTGTTTCATTAACTCCCCACAACTGATCTATTCGCTTCGGTCATTAAGTTCATTGTGCAACTATCCCTAAGATTTCAAATTCTACCTAGCTTTACCCTAGACTCAGTACATGCTTCTAATGTTTTTCTTTTGAGTTACTTAGGATTCCTTAGAGTCATGCCAGTCTTAGTATAAAGCAGTGACAGTAGTACATTCATAGAACAACCTAAACCCTGGCATCACTACATTGGATATACATTCATCTCCCTAAACAAACCTACAAGCTACAACTTTGTGCTTAGCTAATTGAGGATCAGAGTTCTTTTATTCAGGACACCTAAGCACAAAGCTGCAACCCCTAGGCATACATTCTTCTTCCTTAGTTTATTCTTTTTCTTTCTTTCTTTGGGGGCCTCTCCTTTGGTTGCCTTTTGATGCAATGCCACTTGTGGGTTACACACATGGCACTGATTACTCAGCAATCTTAAGAAAGACACCTCTTTTATTCTTTCTTCCTTTTTTTTCTTTTTTTTTTTTTTTTCAGTTCATCATTTTTGCAAAGGAGAAGAAGAATGCATATGTCTAAAGGGAGAGAGGAATGTTCCTAGGCCTAGGGTGGCCTCCCCCAAACTCAAACTTCTCATTGTCCCCAATGAGAGTCTGAGGTGGCACACCCCCAAACTTGTCCTAGAAGCATCTAGTCTAGGACAAAACAAAGAGAATCTAAAAGTCCTAGGCATAGAAAGAACATTCTTAAAGCAAATAACACAGCAGCAGAATGTTGTAAAAACAGTATGGTAAGTACTTAAAGCTATGCATGCTGAGCAACTTAAGAGAGGTAATTTAAACTATCAAAGGTGTCTTAAGACACTCATCCAGCATGCTTATAGATAGGTCATATATGGCAGTCAAGAAAGCAGCAAGAGAACAAAATTGAAACAGAACCAGCCTATCTAACAGTCAGTCAAAAGCATGCAATGACTAACAAAAATTGCGGACTCCGCAATAATTTCGCAATGAACCCGCATGGCATATATATCAGTAAGCAGCCCCTTTTGCATGCTATTACCAGTCATCGACAGCTAAACAAAAAGGAAACTAAAACAACCTAACTACTCAGATACCATCTACCTAAACTAAACTATCCTAAACAACACAAAAAAAGAATGAAAAACAGATCAAACAATGGATTCAAAACAACAAGATTCACACAGTTTAACGAAAAGCAGAATTTGTTTTTATGAAAGAAGGAACAGAAGTACTCCCTCGAGTGCCCTTCAGATTGGCACTCAAACATCCTCATCATCATCCTTCCTTGCTCTTGGAGGCGTCCATGGCTTCAGGAGATCCGTGGGAAAGCAGGGAAGATGCATCCCAATTGATCAGCCACGTCCTTATCCCTCGCTTGAGCATACTCATCCCATTGCGCCATCTTGCGCTGGAGATCCATTAAGCAAGCCATGGAGAGAGATTGAGCTGCAGCCAGGCCGTCTAGCTCAAATTCCACGTTCCCCCTTCTTCGCATTCGCAGGCCTGTAGGCAGCTCCAGATGTTCTGTGTAGGCCAGCTGCCTCTCCATCCTCTCAATTGGCACACCTGCACGTAAACAAAGCTTAGTGATGGTGTTGGGGAAGAAAAGAGGGCCCTTACCTTTCTTGGCACAGTCTGCTATTGAGGCTGCAATGACCTCACCAACATCTATAGTGAGGCCCCTCATAATTGCATACACCAGCAACGATCTCCCTTGATTTATGGTGGTTTCGTGGGTCACCGGGGATAGACGCCTGCGCACGAAGGAGAACCACACAGCTGCCTTGGCCGTAAGGGACCACTCATCAGAGTGTGCTTCCCATTACGTGAGATTGTCCAAGCCGCCTCAGGTTGGCCTATGATGCGCAGGGCTTCTTCCAAGACAGCCTCAGTTGGTGCATCGATGATCCTTGCGTAGTCAGTATACTTCTGCCCCTTGAGGCCATAGGCTTCATTGATAGCCTTGGCTGAAAAATCAACCTCAATCCCCCTCACCATGGACAGACCATCCTCGGGGTGCGCCAGATTTGCGTAGAAGTCGTACACCATGCTGGAGTAGGCAGGGATGGGCGGTCTGCACAGCTCTTCCCAGCCGTGGTTGGTGATCCCTGCGCGCAAGAATTGCGGCAGGTCCGCCAATGCATCAAGAAACCCCTTCTCATGGAGTAGGTCTCTTTTCCTCAACTCACTGCCCCTTGATTCTGCGTCTGAAGACACATACCTCACAGCTTGAGGTTCATATTCGGGGTACAATTTGGGTTTCCCCTTATCCCTTGCCTTGGCCGACTCAGCAGCCTCGACCTTCAGCCTCTTCAAAGAAGGCTTACTACTGACCTTCTTCTTCTTGGATCTTTTGGAAGCTTTTGGCTGTTTGGCCTTCACAGTCTTGGGCGCTTTCTTCTTCAGCCGTGCCCTGGTGGTGATCGGCTAGAGGCAGTCCCCCAACGTCTCATCCATCGAGTCTCTCCCCTCTGCTGGGCTATCGGGGCTGACTTCCCTCAAAGGAGAGAAAACTTCATCTTCCTCAGCCGCTTCTTCGCTCGACGCTGATTCTTGATGTTCTTCAATTGGGGCTTCAGGCTCAGGCGTCTGCGAAGATGGAGATAGCTCAGGGCTCTGTGATGGTGGAGATGGCTCGGGGCTTTGTCTGGCCGTCTCGTAGGATGGACGGCCACTCCCTTGACTCTCCATAGTGGGAGTCTTTTCCTTGATCGGTGCGTCCTCGACTGCCATCTTCCATTTTCTCTTCTTGGGTGTACCTACTGGTTCAGATGGACCAGCAGGGATTTCGGTCACCACCTTCCACTTTTTCTTGCGTACAGGAAGCTTAGATGGTCGTACGGGGTGCGCAGCTTCGGCATCTGCCAAGGCAAGTAGTGCCTCTCTCGCAGCTACCTCGGCGTCTGGTGACTTCTTCTTGGAAGCAGATCGCTCAGCCCGTGTAAGCACCATTGTTGATTTGGAGAGGTCTGAAGGTAGGAGATGCAGAGGAAGAAGAAGATTGATTTCTTGAAGTCCAACGAATGACGAAAGCGTACGGGGCACAGCTTTTTTAACGGCTATTTGTAATCAAGTGAATCCCAACGACTCTTTCTGTTGCGGTTTTCGCAAATCCACCGCAATTAAATGGCCGTTGGAGATTTTCTCGATTTAAATCCCAAGATTCTCACAACTCCATCTTTGATTCGACCCGATTTCTTCCTCGATTTTTTTACCCTTGATTCATCTCCTTTATTTCCTCTTTTGATCCCCTATTAAAACGTACAAAATTAACAACAAATTTGTAATAAAAATCACACCTAAACATACAAAAATATCAACCGAAGAAATTCAAAACAACACAAAAAAAAACTAAGGCATAGCCTCGCATGGACGAGCACAGTAATCACTCGTCCTCTCTCGGTTTTATTTTCAAGCTTCAGATAAGAGGAAGGCCGAGAGAGTCTTCACATCTCCTTCCTCGTAGTAATGCTTCAAACGTGCACCATTGACCATAAACGGTTGCCCATTCTGCAGGTTCCTAATCTCAATTGCACCATGAACAAACACATTAGTTATAACAAAAGGACCTGACCATCTGGACTTAAGTTTGCCTGGAAATAATCACAACTTTGAGTTAAATAACAAGACATGCTGGGCTTTCTTAAAGTCCTTAATCCTAAGTCTACTATCATGCCAAATTTTAGTTTTTTCCTTATACATTTTGACATTTTCATAGGACATATGTCTCAGCTCATCAAGCTCATGTAATTGCAGAAACCGCAATGTTCCCGCATCGGTCACGCAATAATTTAGCTCTTTTAAAGCCCAAAATGCTTTGATTTCCAATTCGAATGGTAAGTGACATGCTTTGCCATACACAAGTCTATAAGGAGACATACCTAGGGGTGTCTTATATGCAGTCCTATATGCCCAAAGTGCATCCTCTTACTTAAACGACCAATCTTTTCTATTGGGTTTGACCACTTTTTCGAGTATGTTTTTAATCTCCCTATTTGATATTTCAGCTTGTCCATTCAAATAAGGGGTGGCTACTCTATGTCTAACATTGTACTTAGCCAACACTTTTTCCATAGCCTTATTAATAAAGTGAGTCCCTTCATCACTAATTATCGCACGGGGTGTTCCAAACCTAGTAAAGATATGTCTATTAAGGAACTTAATGACTGTTTTGGCATCATTTGTTGGACATGCTATGGCTTCTACCCACTTAGATACATAATCTACAACTACGAGTATATAGAGGTTACCTGCTGATGGGGGAAATGGTCCCATGAAGTCAATGCCCCACACATCAAAGAGCTCCAACTCTAAGATGTAAGTGAGAGGCATCTCATCCTTCCGACTAAGGTTACCTGTTCTCTGACATTCATCGCAGCTGTGTGCATGGTCGTGGGCATCTTTGAAGATCGTGGGCCAATAGTAGCCACTCTGGAATACCTTTGCAGCTGTTCTTTGGCCACCAAAGTGTCCACCATAGGGAGATGTATGGCAGTGCTGCAGCACAGACTTCGCCTCAGCAGCTGACACACACTTCCTCAGCAAACCATCTGCAGATGTCTTGTAGAGTGTAGGATCGTCCCAGATGAACTTCCTAGCTTCATGTAGAAACCTCTTCTTCTCTTGTCCCCCCTTGAAAGTGGGTAGTACCTGCGAGGCAAGGAAGTTAGCAATATCAGCAAACCAAGGTTCCTCATCGTTATCACGATGTGCTAACACAAAGACATGCTCATCGATAAAGGCATCAGAAATTGCGGTTTCCGCAATTTTATCGCAATTATGCTGTAATCTAGAAAGATGATCCGCAACTACATTTTCGCATCTTTTCTAATCTCTAATGTCTAGATCAAACTCTTGCAACAACAATACCCATCTAATTACCCTAGGCTTAGCATCAGGCTTCCTCATAAGGTATTTTAATGCAGAATGATCAGTGTACACGATTGTCCTAGTGCCTACAATGTAATTCCTAAACTTCTCACAGGCAAATACTACCGCTAGTATTTCCTTTTCCGTGGTTGTGTAATTACATTGTGCCTCATTTAGTGTCTTACTAGCATAGTATACAAGGTGTGTTAGTTTGTCAATCTTTTGTCCTAGCATAACCCCTACTGCATCGTCACTCGCATCACACAACATCTCAAATGGGAGGTCCCAATTTGGTCCTACTATAATAGGTGCTTTGACTAATGCTTCCTTAAGGGTTGTCCAAGCTAAAACACATTCTTTTGAGAAGATGAATGGCTTATTCAGCTCTAGAAGCTCACACAAAGGTTTAGAGATCTTTGAAAAGTTCTTAATGAACCTTCTATAGAAACCTGCGTGTCCTCGGAAGCTTCTAATAGCCTTCACATTCTGAGGTTCCACTAACTTCTCTATTATTTCAATCTTGGCCCTATCGACCTCTACTCCTGCCCTAGACACTCTATGACCTAAGACTATTCCTTCTTCCACCATAAAGTGGCATTTCTCCCAATTAAGGACTAGGTTGGTCTCCTCACACCTAGCTAGGACTGGTCCTAAGTTCTCTAAACAATTTGTAAAAGAATCACCAAAGACTGAGAAGTCATCCATAAATATTTCTATCATGGATTCATCCAAGTCAGAGAAAATAGCTAACATGCACCTTTGGAATGTTGCTGGTGCATTGCATAAGCCAAAAGGCATTCTGCGGAAAGCAAATGTTCCAAAGGGACATGTGAAGGTTGTTTTCTCCTGGTCCACAGGGTCTATGGTGATTTGGTTATATCCAGAATAACCATCTAGAAAGCAGTAGTAGGCTCGGCCAGCTATCCTATCTAACATCTGGTCTATAAATGGTAAGGGAAAGTGATCTTTTTTTGTTTCTTTATTTAATTTTCTATAGTCCATACAGACTCTCCATCCTGTAATAGTTCTAGTTGGAATTAGTTCATTACTCTCATTCACTACTACAGTCATCCCCCCCTTCTTAGGTACACATTGAATTGGACTCACCCACTGACTGTTGGCTATGGGGAAGATTACACCTGCATCTAACCATTTTATTATCTCTTTTTTAACTACCTCCTTCATGGAGGGGTTCAACCTACGTTGGTGATCTACTCGGGGTGTATGTTCTTCTTCCAATAGTATCTTATGCATGCAGTAGGAAGGGCTAATACCTCTAATGTCAGCAATCGTCCATGCAATAGCCTTTTTATGTTGCTTAAGCAATAATATCAACTCAATTTCATGCTTTTCACTCAATTTGGACGAAATAATAACAGGGAAAGTATCATCCTTTCCTAGATATGCATACTGAAGATGATCAGGCAATGGTTTCAATTCTAAGATAGGTGGATGCTCAATGGATGGTTTCAATGGATTCATGGATCTTTCAGTCAAGTCATTAGTCATACAAACATGCTGAGGTTTATCCACAGGTATATCCATTATTTCAGAAATATTTAAGTCAGTTACATCTAATTGTACATAATCATTGGCATGCTTAATCAACAGTTCATGCTCAAGTTGTTCTTCCATCAGTGAATCTACTATATCCATACTTGCACAAGATTCAGAGTCAGAAGGATACCTTAGGGATTTAAAGACACTAAACTTAACCTCCTCATCATGAACCATCATGGTGAGCTCACCTTTCTGGACATCGATCAAGGCCCTACCTGTGGCTAGAAATGGTCTGCCTAATAGGATGGGGACCTCCTTCTCTGCTTCATAATCCATAATGATGAAGTCTGCAAGAAAAATGAACTTGTCAACCTTGACAATAATATCCTCTATCTTACCCTCAGGGTAGGTTATGGATCTGTCTGCCAACTGCAAGGTGACAGTGGTAGGACGTGCTTCTCCTATTCCAAGCTGACGGAATAGTGATAGAGGCATGAGATTTATGCTGGCTCCCAGGTCACAAAGAGCTATGCCCACGTGCTTGCCTCCCAACTCCACTGGTAAGCTGAAGGAACCAGGATCCTTCTCCTTCTTTGGTAGCTTGTTCTGGAGTATAGCACTGCACTCCTCAGTGAGATTCACTGTTTCAAATTCACAAATAATTTTCTTGTTAGTGATTATATCCTTCAAAAACTTAACATAAGAAGGCATGGATTGCAAAACTTCTACAAATGGAATATTAACATGCACTTGCTTTAGAATTTCTAAAAATTTATTAAAGTGCACTTCCTGTTCTTGTTTTTTCTTTAGCCTTCTAGGGAATGGAGGTGGTGGCACATATGTAGGCACTTCAGGTCGCCTCAGGATAGGTGGAGGCCTTGGAATTTCTTCTGGTTCCTCTACGATAGGTTCCAGCCTCACCCTTGATGTGCTTGTTGGTGGTTGAGCTTGGTTTGGCAGAGAATCCAGTGGAGCACTAGACTCTTCATTCTCTACTCTCTTTGGTGTTTCTCTAGTGTTGCTCACCAATGGTCTCCCACTTCGAAGTTCAATTGCTTGAACTTGCTCTTTTCCATCCCTTCTTGGTACCTCAGTGTCAGGAGGCAGTCTACCTTGGGGTCTACTCTTCAATTCATTGGCTAATTTCCCTATTTGGTTCTCTAGGCTCCTAAGGGTAGCTTGCTGACTTTGCAAGGTAGCATCATTCTTTGCAATGTACTCCTTAAGTAGATTTTCTACAGATGACCCTATTGGTTGGTTATATGGTTTTTGATACATGGATTGGTTATTTTGGGTAGTGAAACCAGGTGTTCCACTTGGTCTTGGTTGGTTTGGAGCTTGGTTAGTATTCTGTTGCCCACCCCAAGAAAGATTTGGGTGGTTTCTCCAACCAGGATTGTAAGTGTTAGAATAGGGGTTGTTCCTAGGCTGCTGTTGGCTTCCAACATAGCAGACTGAGGCTGGATTCCCAGGGCAGTATTCATACAGGTGCCCTTCCCCACAGAATCCACAAATTAGTGTCTCACCTTGACTATTTGGTGCGCCCATTGAGATGGCTGCTGCGGTGTTGACACTGGATTGGAGATTGGTTTGAGCCATTTGTTTGACTAGGTTGGTCAGGGCGTTTATTTGGTTGCTCATTGCACTAAGAGCATCCTTGTCTTGAGCTCTCCTAGGCTCTACTGGATCATTTGACCACCTACAGTGAGAGGTTGAGATCTTCTCCAGGATCTCATAGGCTTCATTATAGCTTTTAGAAAGCATGGAACCACCAGCTGACGAATTCAGCACTTGCCTTGTGCTGGGGTTACATCCTTTAAAAAAGACTTCTATTTGGATACACCATGGGATGCCATGGTGTGGACATTTAAGCAGAAGGTCCTTGAACCTTGTCCAAGCTTCACGAAGAGATTCGTTTTCGGCTTGTTTGAACTTGATTATGTCATCACGAAAGTTTGAATTCCTATCAGGTGGGAAATATTTGACTACGAATTTCTCAGCCAGATCTGTCCAATTGACAACTGATCCGGAAGGTAATGAGTTTAACCACGTTTTGGCTTTGTCCCTTAATGAGTAAGGGAAGAGGTAAAGCCTCAAGGCTTCTTGGGAAACTCCAGGGATAAGGAAGGTATCACTAACTCCTAGGAAGTTTCTTAGATGGTTGTGGGGTTCCTCATTTTCCACTCCAAAGAATTGTCCCACAGTGGACAACATTTGGAACATTACTGGCTTTAACTCGAATGAGGTTGCAGTAATTTCAGGGCGTATGATGCTTGGGTTTAGCTCCCCAGGCATGGGAACTAGGTAGGAGAGACTGACACTATCCTTGTCATTCGCTATTTCGATGGGGTTGCGAATGGTAGGTGCTGGATTTGGGTTTGTTCTATCCATTTCTATTTGAGAGAATTGCGAAGACTCTGCGGAGTCAGCAACGTTTGGAGGTATAGAGGGTTGTTTGAAGAGACGTTTCTTAACTTTGTTTCTGACCCTAAGTAATCTCTCAGGCTTAGGATTGAACTCTAGATCGCTACTTGAATGCTCATTCATAAACTAACCCAATGGTACCTGCAAAAGAAATGAGAATAGATCACCTCCAATCGATCTTAAACTTTGTGTTTCTAACTTAACAAACTTCGTTTTTACTAAACAAAATCCCCGGCAGCGGCGCCAAAAACTTGTTGCGTGCTCAGTGTTTAAAATAAAGAAGCGATGATAGAGCACTCAGAACATGCAAGCATACATGATCTTGTAGCAAGTAATAAGTATTTTTTCATTCGATTTCCCACAGAGATTTATTCTTAGTTACTAGCGAAGTGGTTTGTTAAGTGAGAATAGGTGGATTTAAATGGGGTAGATTTGGTTTTGAAGTGCCTAATTGAGGATCAAAGTTCTTTTATTCAGGATACCTAAGCACAAAGCTGCAACCCCTAGGCATACATTCTTCTTCCTTAAATTATTCTTTTTCTTTCTTTCTTTGGGGGCCTCTCCTTTGGTTGCCTTTTGATGCAATGCCACTTGTGGGTTACACACATGACACTGATTACTCAACAATCTTAAGAAAGACACCTCTTTTATTCTTTTTTCATATTTTTTTTTTTTTTTTTCAGTTCATCATTTTTCCAAAGGAGAAGAAGAATGCTTATGTCTAAAGGGAGAGAGGAATGTTCCTAGGCCTAGGGTGGCCTCCCCCAAACTCAAACTTCTCATTGTCCCTAATGAGAGTCTAAGGTGGCACACCCCCAAACTTGTCCTAGAAGCATCTAGTCTAGGACAAAACAAAGAGAATCTAAAAGTCCTAGGCATAGAAAGAACATTCTTAAAGCAAATAACACAGCAGCAGAATGTTGTAAAAACAGTATGGTAAGGACTTAAAGCTATGCATGCTGAGCAACTTAAGAGAGGTAATTTAAACTATCAAAGGTGTCTTAAGACACTCATCCAGCATGCTTATAGATAGGTCATATATGGCAGTCAAGAAAGCAGCAAGAGAACAAAATTGAAACAGAACCAGCCTATCTAACAATCAGTCAAAAGCATGCAATGACTAACAAAAATTGCGGACTCCGCAATAATTTCGCAATGAACCCGCAGGGCATATATATCAGTAAGCAGCCCCTTTTGCATGCTATTACCAGTCATGGACAGCTAAACAAAAAGGAAACTAAATAACCTAACTACTCAGATACCATCTACCTAAACTAAACTATCCTAAACAACCAAAAGAAAGAATGACAAACAGATCAAACAATGGATTCAAAACAACAGGATTCACACAGTTTAACGAAAAGCAGAATTTGTTTTTATGAAAGAGGGAACAGAAGTACTCCCTCGAGTGCCCTTCATATTGGCACTCAAACATCCTCACGACGGCTTAAAACGCCATTTTGACGATTTTCAGCGTATCATCTTCATTCTCTCTCGGGTCTTGGCCGTTTTTCTTCGTTTCTTCGCCATTGTTGGCCATTTTTGGAGGTTTTCTTGTGTATTTAGCTTGGGCTGATGTCCAAAGCTTCCATGGGAGTATTGGGACTCCAAACCTCCATGGTTGGCTAAGGTATTTGTGTTTGGATTTGGGATAATTAGGGATCCTTGTTAAGCTTTTTAATGTTTTGATAATTTATGCTTAATGGTTCTGATTTGGCTTTAGTTATGTATGCATTTATTGTTGTTTCTTAATCCCATGTATGTGTTAGATTTCGCCGATGGACAATCGAGTTTTCTAGCATGTGTTAGAGTTAAAGAATAGCGATGCCGTGCCTCTCCTTTTCGCCTAGTAACACAGAACAATGAAACAAATCGAAGTATCGATATATGCATGATAACTGTTGGGTACTTCAGCATTGGCGGGTAGCCAGTTAGCATTAGGATTGCATAGTCGAATGTTCGTCGCGGTTAGCTAGTGACTGTTTAGAGTAAATTTGGGGCTGATCACTCAAACGATACTTTAAATAATGTTTAATTAGAACTGTGTGATCTAATTAATTAATATGGAGCCGGTTACCTTAGGGTGTCCTGGGTAACCGACAGCGTGCATGTCATTATTGATTAGCCTTACTTTAGAATTAAGTGATAAATGTTAAAGTGCTTAGCAAGATCCGGAAATCCCCCAAATCCAACGCTCTTCAATCTCAATCTTATTATTTTTTCCGTTAGCAATTTTAGTTAGCTTGCATGATAAAATCCCCCCTTTTTGTGATAAATCTCCCGGTCAATTTAATTTTAACTCAACTAGTTAACTCTCAATTTTATTCCCTCTCTCTGGTTTGACCCAGTTACCGCTAGCTGCAAAGCTAAAAGCTACGGGTTTATAAATTTATTTTGGCAAGCCTCGACATCTTGATATTTAGCGATTGTTCGAAAAGATCGTTACCAAAATTGGCGCCGTTGCCGGGGAAGGCAATTAAAAATGAAGTTAATGTTTGTTTTTTATTTAGGTTGATTGGTTATCTTTAAAAATTTTAAGTGAATTGTTTTTTTTTTAATTTTGGATAACGGTCCTCTCTTCCAAGATTTTCAAAGTCCAGGTTACATTCGGAAGAGATGGAAGTCTTGGAGGGGAATAATGAAAGTCCTATAACGATGAAGGAGTGGGCGATGCATGGCTTGCTCTGCCAACCTCCGTGCATAGCATTTCCGGCGACAACAGGTAATTTCGAGTTTAAATCAAGTTTGTTTAACTCACTCCCTTCTTTTTATGGTAAAACAGGTGAAGATCCTATCAAGCACTTTAAGGAATTCCACATGGTGTGCTCCGCGATGAGGACCAGTGAGATAATGGAGGAGGAGCTGAATTTGAGAGCCTTTCCTTTCACCTTGAAGGATAATGCGAGGAATTGGCTACATTACTTACCCTCGGGGACTATCTCTACGTGGAATGAGTTGAAGGGTCTGTTCCTAGACAAATATTTTCCCGCCTCGAGAGCCGCATTTCTGAGAAAGCAGATCTACGCAATTGTTCAAAAAGAAGGGGAGAGCTTTCATGCATGCTGGGAGCGGTATACTCGGATGTGTGAAGACTACCCCCACCATCAGATCTCGGAAGCAGAACTCATTCGTTTCTTTTACGAAGGCTTGTGTCAGCATGATAGTTCTATACTGGATGCAGCTAGTGGAGGGGCGTTGCTTGACAAGACCCCAGCGGAAGCTCGGCGTTTGATCTCAAATATGGCTCAGAATATGCAGCAGAATGGAAGTGGAGCACATGAGCAAACCCGCCTCTCAAGCGAAGTCAAGGAGCTTAAGGCTCAAATGTCCAAGGTATGTAGCGTTATCCTTAAAATACAAGAAGACTCATCGCACATTCTCCCTTCTGTTTCAGGTCAATCGCTTGAAGGGATGTTCAAGTCCTTTATGGAAATTAGTAAGGAAACCAGTGCGCAGATTCGGTCGCTGAGCGAGGGGATCACGTAGATCAATGACAGGATAAGTAAGGTGGAAACTCAGGCAGCAAAACGCCTAAATGGAATTGCACTTAAGAGTGGAAGGGATATTCCCTCGAGTTCTGCACCTGTGAGTCCTTGGATGCTAACCCCACAAGCGAGGATGAGTTCCTGTGAGCAGGTGTGTGCCATTAACTTACGAAGTGGGAGAGAAATTTTTCCAAACACCGTTGTTTTGGAGAAAGAGGAAGGCAAGGATGAGAAAAAGATCGAGGATCTTGAGTCAAGAAGGAAGGAAGTTCAGTTGGATGCACCCCCGAGCTTGAAAGGCTACAAGCCCAAGGCTCCCTTCCCAAGCCGTTTGTTGCCTCCCGTTGTTGAGGAAAAGGGGAAATCGATTGCATGTTTCCCAAGCCATCTTGAGGATGAGAAGGTGGTGAAAAATGAATAATTAAATAAAAATGTGCGTGAGTATGTTCCCATAGCACCCTTCCCGAGTAGGCTCGCAAGGCCTATCGTCGTGAATGAAGATGAGAAGGTCCTCAAAACCTTCCAGAGGGTGACGGTGAACATTCCACTCTTGGAGGCCGTGAAGCAAATACCGAAATATGCAAAGTTCCTCAAGAGTTGGTGCACAAGCAAGAGAATGTCGAGAAAGAATGATGAGAAGAAGAAAGAAACTGTCTCTGCAATTTTCCAAGGTACGCTTCCACCAAAGTGCGTCGATCCTGGTATGTTTACTATCCCATGCACTATTGGTACTAAACTGATTGAAAATGCCATGTTAGTTCTCGGTGCCTCAATTAATGTCATGTCTTTTGATGTGTTTAAAGAACTTAAATTGTGCAATTTAATTGAGTCTAATATAGTTGTCCAACTAGCCGATCGATCTTATGTGCATCCGTTAGGGAAAATTGAGGACATTTTAGTCAAAGTGAAAGATTTGTTGTTTCCATGCGATTTCTACGTGCTAAATATGAACAAAAATTCTTCGCATGTTTCCTCTTCTATCTTACTAGGACGCCCATTTATGAAGACCGCTAAGGTCAAGATTGATGTTGATAGGGGTGCCTTGTCTATAGAATTTGATGGAATTGTGAATGAGTTTTTTATGAATGCATCGAAGTCTTTTGTGCATGATGAAAATGGAAATGCAAAGTCTGTGGATGGTGTGAAGGAAGAGAATTTGACCTCGCGCTTGAGGGACTATTCTTTTGCCTCTGTTAGTAAGAAAGATTTGGATTTAAATGATAATGGTGCTGTTTTTTATAGTACTAACAATGAGGATGTTCACGTGCTCAAGGCACGAAGAAAAAAAATGTTTTTAAATGATGTTTGCAGGAACAGTGTGGACGAGGATATGTCTGGGACGTCCCCCGCGCTGTCAGAATATCGATGAGTTCGTTGGGTGAATTCAGTCGAGCAAACGACTTTAAAAATTATGCGCTTCTCGGAGGCACCCGAGTGTTGAACTGTTTTTATGTCATTTAGTTTATTGTTGTTTTAGTTTAATTTAGTAGTTTAATTTAGCTTAAATTAGCTTGCTAGTTTTTTTAGGAAATAAGGAGAAGTTGAGGAAATTGGGCTCATATAAGGAAAGCGCCGCCTTTTTCCCCTCGCCAGCTTCACAAAGATCAGAGAAGTGTTATTTTTCTTTCCCTTTACCTTTTGTGTATCTGATAGAGAAGCATTGAGGACAATGCTATCTTTTGAAGTTGGGGGTGGATGTTGTGGATATGCATGTGTAGTTTGTTGAGCAGTGCTTATTTTGAATTTGAAGTGCTTGAGACTCTGTTTATATGCTTTCTAATTATGATGATTGTTGCGTGCTCAATGTGTAAATAAAAATGCGATGCGAGAGCACTCAGAACATGCAAGCATACATGGTCTTGTAGCAAGTAATAAGTATTGTTTCATTCCATTTCCCACAGAGATTTATTCTTAGTTACTAACGAAGTGAGGTGTTAAATTAGAAAAGGGTGACTTAAATGGGGTGGAATTGAAACTGATGTGCCAAACTAATGAAGAATGTACGAGATATGCAAGCATATACAAAAGCAAGTAAAGAAATTAACTTGAATGTAGAGGGGAAAGAATTGCGGAGAAAGCAATTTCCTAGCAATAAAATCGCAAGAGTAAAATACTGGAAAAATGGCTAAGGCAAAAACAGAACTATAGAATTGCGCAGACAACAATTATCTAGCAATTAAATTAGCAACGTTTTAAAGGTGAGATGGGGAACAAGGTCAAGTAACGACTCCTCTATAGGCTTTTTCATACGATTATTCAGCAGTAGCTCAACTTATCATGCATCAATTTAACTCATTCTCATGCATCTCTCGATTACATGCATTAGATCCTTTAGTTCACTCATATCCAAGTAAGACTTAATCATCTATTTATATAAGCAAGTTAATGAATTGTGCTAGGAAAACGCCTATTCCTAGGTCGTTTTCTGGCTACCATGAAAGGCTAACATGAATGGACGACTCTGAACTCTTACTCCTTCCGGAGGTTAGGAGTTCTTTAGACAAAATGGATGGCCAATCGAAATTGCCCGTGGGATGAAGTACACATACATTCAATGCATTTGAAGCTATCCTACAAGCTGAATTCACGTATTTCTACCTATAGATTCATCATTAGCAGACCCTTGTGTGGTTTAGTTACTCATGGTTGATGTGGAAGTGGAGACACTAGATTGTTTAAGCATGATTAACAGTACTTAAATGAAAGCAAAGGAAAGACAGAAAGTGATAAGAAACTTGCGAAGATGTAAATGATTTCTCTATTAAGTAAGATTCAAAGCTTAATGTGCAAAGACTGTAAAACAGTAAAGACTAAGCAAATGGAGACGAATTGAAATAATGTCGCAAACATAAGTAAATGACAGCAAACAGTAGCGAAAATTGGAAGATAGAAAGCAGTAGAAAGCGATGTAAATGTGTACGTGAACTCCTCGCCGCAAGCGCCTCGGATGAAGGGGAAGGTTAGCATTTTTTGGGGATGAATCCAATCAGAAGAGAAGAAGGTTCTTCTCTTCTTCCTCTCGAATTATCGGTGCCAAAAGCTGATTCCTTCACTCCAACAAACGGGATAGAAAATGGAGAGAAACTGCGTTGAGATGGAGAGTTCTACGCTTCCAAGCTTGTTGTTCTCCTTCCCCCTTGACCTCCTTTTATAGCTCTTTGCAGGTACTCTTCGGTCAAGGAGAACCATCCATTATGAACGACGACCCTCCACGTGGCAGCAGGGGAGAACTTGGGCGGCTGAAAGATCGCAACAAAATGGCGGACGATTGGAACAACTTAGCATTCGCAGCTTAAACATTGCGAATTCCTCGTTGAGACCGCAATTCCCATTGCGGAGACAGCAATGTTTCAGCAATTTTCCTGCAATGCACAATTTCAACTCTTTTAACTTCGTTTTTTATTCTTTTTTGTTCCTTTTACAAATAAGTCCTAATTTAGCTTCATTCTATGAATTCTCATACATAACCACATATTAAACTAAAATCTAACAAAAATGCTTAAGAGATTGCACGATTATATGGCAAATAAGTCCCTAAATTAAGTAGTTTTGGAGACGTAACACAACCCCAAACTTAAGTTATTGCTCGTCCTCGAGCAATTATAAGGGATTACTTGGGCTGCTATTACTCTATCTGACTGATTGCTGACTTCCCTAGGCTTACTATCCAAAGCATGGCTGTCCTGTGACACTCTTCTAAGTTCAAACTAACTTCACATGCTGCTTATTCTGTTTTCTCTCGCCTTTTAAAACCTATTGCCTTTTATAAATTTCCTAACAACTGGTTTATCTGCTTAAGTCATTAGGTTCATTGTGCAACTATCCCTAAGTTTTCAAATTCTTCCTAGTTTTATCCCAAACTCAGTACATGCTTCTAATGTTTTTCTTTTAAGCTACCTAGGATTCCTTAGAGTCATGCCAGTCTTAGTACACACGAGCAACAGTAGTACATTTCATAGAACAACCTAAACCCTGGCATCACTACATTGGATATACACTCATCTCCCTTAACATACCTTCAAGCTACAACCCTGTGCTTAGCAAACTAAGGATCAGAGTTCATTCATACAGGACACCTAAGCACTTAGGCTATAACTTGGAGGCACACATTCTTCTTCCTTAGTTTTTTCCTTTTTCTTTTCTTTTTCTGGTAGAGTCTCTCCTTATGGTTTGCCTTTTGATGCAGTGCCACTTGTGGATTACACAAATGGCCCTGATTACTCAACATCCTCAAGAGAGACACTACTCTTTATTCTTTCATTTTTTTTTCTTTTCATTTTTTTTAAAGGAGAATAATGCTTATGTTTAAAGAGGGAGAGAGGAATGTTCCTAGGCCTAGAGGCTGCCTCCCCCAAACTTGAACTCCTCATTGTCCTCAATGAGAATCGGAGGTGGCACACCCCCAAACTTGTCCTAGAAGCATCTAGTCTAAGGAAAAACAAGCAGAATCTAAAACTCCTAGGTATAAAATGACCTTCGTAAAGTAGATAACTCAGAGGCAGAATTTCTGTAAAAACAACACGTTAAGGGCTGACAGAGGTGCATGCTTTAGCAATAAATGAAGCTAAATTTAAACGAACAAAGGTGTCTATGACACTCATCCAGCATGCTCAACAGATAGACTGCACAGTGAAGTCAGGAAAGCACCAAAATATCGAAATTTAAACTGAGCTAGCCCATCCAAAAAGAGATCTAACAGTATGTACAAACTAACAAAAATTGCGGACACCGCAAGGAATTCGCAATAAACCTACAGAGCAAATTTAGCTGTGATCAAAAGTCCTAGCATGCTATATTCAGACATCAACAACTACACAAAACAACAAAACTAACTAAGCTAACTACTCAGATGACATCAATCTAATCTAAATTACTCTAAACACACAAATTAACAATTAAAACAGATCATTGATTGGATTAAAATATGGGGTAACAGTTCATAGAAAAGCAGGTGTTTTTTTTTCTTAAGAGGGATAAGAGATACTCCGTCGAATGCCGTCAAGCTGGCATTCAATCATCCTTGTCCTCATCTCTCCTCTCATTTGGAGGCGCCCAAGGCTTCAGCGGACCAGCAGGGAAGGTGGGGAATATGCATCCCAGCTGCTCAGCCACCTCTTGATCCCTTGCTTGCGCATACTCAGCCCATTGAGCCATCTTGTGCTGCAAGTCCATCAGGCAGGCCATGGACAGTGACTGTGCAGCAGCCAGGCCGTCCATCTCAAATTCCATATTGCCCCGTCTTCTCATCCTCAAGATCGTGGGCAGCTCTAGATGGCCAGTGTAAGCCAACTGCCTCTCATCCTTCTCCATAGGCACACCTGCACGTAAGCAGAGTTTAGTAATAGTATTAGGAAAGAAGAGTTGGCCCTTACCTTTCCTTGAGCAGTCAATGATGGAGGCGAAAATGACTTCACCAACATCAATGGTGAGTCCCCGCATGATGGCATAGAGCAGCAACGATCGCCCCTGGTTGATAGTCGTTTCGTGCGTCACGGGGGAGATGCGTCTGCGGACAAGGGAGAACCAGACGGCCGCCTTGTCCCGAAGGTTTGCACTCATCAGGGTGTGCTTCCCATTCCGTGAGACCGCCCAGGCTGCCTCAGGTTTACCGATTGTGTGCAAGGCCTCTTATAGGACTGCCTCAGATGGCGTGTCGACGATCTTGGCATACTCAGAATGTGTATGCCCTTTGAGAGCGTAGGCCTCATTGATGGCGTTGGCAGAGAAGTCGATTTCTATGCCCCTTCACTGTTGATAGACACGCTTCAGGGTGTGTGAGATTGGCGTAGAAATCGTACACCATATCAGGATATGCTGGAATTGGAGGCCTGCAGAGTTCCTCCCAGCCATGGTTGATGATCCCTGCGCGCAAAAATTGTGGCAGGTCCGCCAATGCATCAAGAAATCCTCGCTCGTGGAGGAGTTCCTTCTTCATCAATTCGAGGCCCTTGGCCTCTGCTTCCTAGGAAACATACCTCGCAGCTCGAGGTTCGTCTTCTGGATACACCTTCCTCTTCCCCTTTTCTTTTGTTTTGGCCGACTCAGAGGCCTCAATCTTCATCTTCTTTAAAGAAGGTTCAGCTCCAACCTTCTTCTTCTTGGCTCGTTTGGAAGACTTCGGCCGCTTGCCCTTGACAATCACTGGGGCCTTCTTCTTGAGCCGTGTCTTGGTGGTTATCTGCTCGAGACATTCCCCCAGTGTCTTGTCCATGGAGTCCTTACTTCCCCCCTCCACAGGGCTGTCAAGACTGACATCCCTCAAGGGGGAAAACACCTCTTCTTCCTCCGCCGGCTCGTCGCTTGGCACCGAATCTTGGTGCTCTTCAAGTGGAGCTTCAGGCTCCGGCGTCTGTGGAGAAGGTTCGGGGCTCTGCCTGGCCGTCTCAAATGATGGACGGCCACTCCCTCGGCTCTCCTCGCTGGTAGTCTTTTTCTCCCTGATCGGTGAATCATCCATTGCGACTCTCCACTTCCTTTTCTTGGGTGTTCCAACCGGATCAGAAGGGCCATCAGGTACCTCAGTCGCCACCTTCCATTTCTTTCTTCGCAGAGGTAGCTTCGGAGGCCGTGAGGGTTGCGCAGTGTCGGCGTCTGCAAAGGAAAGCAGCGCCTCCCTCACAGCTTCTTCTGCGTCAGGCGACGCTTTCTTGGGCGTGGACCGATCTGCTCGTGTTGACACCATTGATGTTTCTTTGAGGTCTGAGTGTGGGGAATGCAGAGGAAGGAGAAGGATGAGTGTTTGAAGTTCCAACAGTTTGAGAAAACGTAGAGGGCAGGGATCCCCCAACGATGGCTATTTGTACTCAAGTACTCTCCAACGGCTATTTTCTGTTGCGTACTCCGCAAATCCTCCGCAATTAATCCGCATAGCCGTTAGGATTTTCTTGATTTGAGTTGCAAGATTTAGCAACCAAATCTCTGAGTTTGCCAGATCTTCTTCGTGGATCTTCTCCCCTTGATTCATCTCCCTCATTGCTTCTTAAAGATCTCCCATTATTATACTCCTAATCACAAAAAATACCGAATTAAAACAACAAATAAACAAACGATACATAATTTAAAATACTTAAAGAAAAACAATTAAGGCATAGCCTTCTGATGGATGAGCACAGTGATCACTCATCCCCTCTCGATTTGCTTCTTAGGCTTCAGATAGGAGGAAGGCCGAGAGTGTCTGCACATCTCCTTCCTCATAGTAATGCTTCAACCTTGCACCATTTACCATGAACGGTTTCCCTTGGTGTAGGTTTCGAATCTCAATAGCACCATGAACAAAAACGTTAGTAATTCCAAACAGACCTGACCATCTAAACTTAAGTTTGCCTGGAAATAACCTTAATCGTGAGTTGAATAATAAGACATGTTGCCCGTTTTTAAAGTCCTTAAACATGAGTCTACTATCATGCCAAATCTTAGTTTTTTCTTTGTACATTTTAGCATATTCGTAGGACATATGTCTTAGCTCATCTAACTCATGTAATTGCAGAGACCGCAAAGTTTCAGCATCGGTCACGCAATAATTCAGTTCTTTTAAGGCCCAAAAGGCTTTGATTTCTAATTCGAAGGGTAAATGACATGCTTTTCCATATACTAGCCTATAAGGAGACATACCTAAGGGTGTTTTATATGCAGTCCTATACGCCCAAAGTGCATTGTTTAACTTAAAAGACCAGTCATTTCTATTAGGTTTAACCACTTTTTCAAGTATGTTCTTGATCTCCATGTTGGATATTTCAGCTTGTCCATTTGAGTGTGGGTGATAAGGGGTTGCTACTCTATGTCTCACATTGTATTTAGCTAGTACCTTTTCCATAGCTTTATTTATAAAGTGGGTTCCCTCATCACTAATTATTGCACGTGGTGTACCAAATCTTGTAAAAATATGCCTATTTGGAAACTTAATGACTTTTTTGGCATCATTTGATGGACATGCAATGGCTTCTACCCATTTAGAGACGTAATCTACAGCTACTAATATATAGAGATTACCTGCAGATGGAGGGAATGGTCCCATGAAATCAATGCCCCATACATCGAAGAGTTCCAACTCTAAGATATAGGTGAGAGGCATCTCATCCTTCCTACTGAGGTTACCTGTCTGTTGACACTCGTTGCAGCTGTGTGCGTTGTCATGGGCATCTTTGAAGATCGTGGGCCAGTAGTAGCCACTTTGGAACACCTTTGCAGCCGTCCTTTGGCCACCAAAACGTCCACCGTAAGGAGATGTATGGCAGTGCTGCAACACTGACTTTGCCTCAGCAGCCGATACACACTTCCTCAACAATCCATCCGCATAAGTCTTGTAAAGTGTAGGATCGTCCCAGATGAACTTCCTAGCTTCATGTAGGAACCTTTTCTTTTCTTGCCCCCCTTTGAAAGTTGGTAGTACCTGCGAGGCAAGGAAGTTAGCAATATCCGCAAACCAAGGTTCCTCATCGTTATCATGATGTGCTAACACAAAGACATGCTCATCAACAAAGACATCAGAAATTGCTGGCTCGGCAATTTTTTCGCAATTACTTCGCAATCTAGATAAATGGTCAACAACTACATTTTCGCATCATTTTTTATCTCTAATGTCTAAGTCAAACTCTTGCAATAATAATACCCATCTAATCAACCTTGGCTTAGCATCAGCCTTCCTCATTAGATATTTTAGTGCAGAGTGATTAGTGTACACAATTGTTCTAGTGCCTACGATGTAATTCCTAAACTTTTCACAGGCAATCACTACAGCTAGCATTTCCTTCTCTGTGGTCGTGTAATTACATTGTGCTTCATTTAAAGTCTTACTTGCATAATATACAGGATGTGTTAGTTTATCTATTTTTTGTCCTAGCATAACCCCTACTGCATAGTCACTAGCATCACACATTAACTCAAAAGGTAAATCCCAATTAGGACCTACTATAATTGGTGCTTTGACTAAGGCTTGTTTAAATGTTGTCCATGCTAGGAAACATTCTTTTGAGAAGACAAACGGTTTGTTAAGCTCTAGAAGCTCGCACAAAGGTTTAGAGATTTTTGAGAAGTTTTTTATGAATCTCCTATAGAAACCTGCATGACCTACGATACTTCTAATAGCTTTTACATTTTGAGGTTCCACTAGCTTCTCTATTATTTCTATTTTGGCCCTATCGACTTATACTCCTTCTCTAGATACTCTATGGGATATTAACATGCACTTGTTTTAAAATTTCTTGTTAGTAATTATATCTTTCAAGAATTTAACATAAGAAGACATAGATTGCAAAACTTCCACAAATGGGATATTAACATGCACTTGTTTTAAAATTTCTAAAAACTTATTAAAGTGCACTTCCTGTT
The DNA here is from genome assembly GCA_028017165.1 of Herpetospermum pedunculosum. Lineage (NCBI taxonomy): Eukaryota > Viridiplantae > Streptophyta > Magnoliopsida > Cucurbitales > Cucurbitaceae > Herpetospermum > Herpetospermum pedunculosum. The sequence goes on from CM051522.1 coordinate 29,591,100, forward strand.
CTTGTTTCTTCTTCAGCCTTCTAGGGAATGGAGGTGGTGGCACATATGTAGGCAATTCAGTTTGCCTAATGACAGGTGGAGGCCTTGGGATTTCTTCTGGTTCCTCAATGATAGGTTCCAGCCTCACCCTTGTTGTGCTCGGTTGTGATTGATCATGGTTTGGCAGAGAATCCAGTGGAGCACTAGACTCTTCATTCTCTACTCGCTTTGCGGCTTCTCTGTTGTTGATCACCAACGGTCTTCTACAACGAAGTTCAATTGCTTGAACTTGTTCTTTTCCATCCCTTCTTGGCACTTCAGTGTCTGCAAGCAATCTACCTTGGGGCCTATTTTTCAGTTCGTTGGCTAACTGCCCTATTTGGTTCTCTAAGCTCCTCAGGGTTGCTTGCTGACTTTGCAGGGTTGCATCATTTTTTGCAATGTACTCTTTAAGCAAATTCTCTACTGATGATCCTATGGGTTGGTTATATGGCTTTTGGTACATAGATTGGTTATTTTGTTGAGTGAAACCAGATGTTCCACTCGGTCTTGGTTGGTTTTGTGCTTGGTTAGTATTTTGTTGTCCACCCCAAGAAAGATTTGGGTGGTTCCTCCAACCAGGATTATAGGTGTTAGAATAGGGGTTGTTCCTAGGCTGCTGTTGACTTCCAACATAGCAGACCGAGGCTGGATTCCCAGGGCAGAAATCATACAATTGCCCTTCTCCACAGAATCCACAGATTAGTGTCTCACCTTGACTAGTTGATGCGCCCATTGAAACGGCTGCTGCGGTGTTGACACTTGGTTGGAGACTGGTTTGAGCCATTTGTTTTACTAGATTGGTCAGGGCATTGATTTGGCTACTCATTGCACTAAGTGCATTCTTCTCTTGAGCCCTCCTTGGCTGTACAGGATCGTCTGACCATCTACAATGGGAATTTGAGATTTTCTCCAAAATCTCATAGGCTTCATTGTAGCTCTTTGAAAGCATGGAACCACCAGCTGAAGAATTCAACACTTGCCTTGTGCTGGGGTTGCATCCTTTAAAGAACACTTCTATTTGGATACACCATGGAATGCCATGGTGTGGACATTTAAGCAATAAATCTTTGAATCTTGTCCAAGCTTCGTGTAGTGATTCGTTTTCGGCTTGTTTGAACTTGATTATATCATCACGAAACTTGAAATTCCTATAAGGTGGGAAGTATTTGACTAGGAATTTTTCAGCTAGATCTGTCCAATTGACAATTGATCTAGAGGTTAAGGAATTTAACCACGTTTTGGCCTTATCTCTTAATGAATATGGAAAGAGGTATAGTCTTAAGGCTTCTTGGGAAACTCAAGGGATGATAAAAGTATCACTGACTCCTAGGAAATTTCTCAGATGATTGTGGGGATCTTCGTTTTCCACTCCAAAGAATTGTCCCACGGTGGACAGCATTTGGAACATGACGGGTTTTAACTCAAATGAGAGAGCTGTAATCTCAGGGCGTATAATGCTCGGATTAAGCTCATCAAGCATAGGAACTAAGTACGAGAGGATGGCACTATCCTTATCATTCGCAATTTCGATGGGGTTGCGAATGGTAGGTGCTTGGTTTGGGGCTTCTCTATCCATTTCGGGTGGTTGGGATTGCGATGACTCTACGGAGTCCGCAATGCTTTGAGTTACAGGTGGCTGTTTAAAGAGACGTTTCTTAGCTTTGTTTCTGGCCCTTAGAAGTCTCTCAGGCTCAGGATTGAACTCTAGGTTGCTACTTGAATGCTCATTCATAAACTAGCCCGATGGTACCTGTAAGAGAAATGAAAGAAAGATTAGCTCCAATAGATTTTAAGTTTGTGTTTTCTAAATTAACACACTTCGTGTTTACTAAACAAAATCCCCGGCAGCGGCGCCAAAAACTTGTTGCGTGCTCAATGTGTAAATAAAAATGCGATGCGAGAGCACTCAGAACATGCAAGCATACATGGTCTTGTAGCAAGTAATAAGTATTTTTTCATTCGATTTCCCACAGAGATTTATTCTTAGTTACTAACGAAGTGAGGTGTTAAATTAGAAAGGGTGACTTAAATGGGGTGGAATTGAAAGTGATGTGCCAAACTAATGAAGAATGTACGAGATATGCAAGCATAAACAAAAGCAAGTAAAGAGATTAACTTGAATGTAGAGGGAAAGAATTGCGGAGAAAGCAATTTCCTAGCAATAAAATCGCAAGAGTAAAATACTGGAAAAATGGCTAAGGCAAAAACAGAACTATAGAATTGCGCAGACAGCAATTATCTAGCAATTAATTAGCAACGTTTTAAGGGTGAGATGGGGAACAAGGTCAACTAACGACTCCTCTATAGGCTTTTTCATACGATTATTCAGCAGTAGCTCAACTTATCATGCATCAATTTAACTCATTCTCATGCATCTCTCGATTACATGCATTAGATCCTTTAGTTCACTCATATCCAAGTAAGACTTAAGCATCTATTTATATAAGCAAGTTAATGAATTGTGCTAGGAAAACGCCTATTCCTAGGTCGTTTTCTGGCTACCATGAAAGGCTAGCATGAATGGACGACTCTGAACTCTTACTCCTTCTGGAGGTTAGGAGTTCTTTAGACAAAATGGATGGCCAATAGAAATTGCTCGTGGGATGAAGTACACATACATTCAATGCATTCGAAGATATCCTACAAGCTGAATTCACGTATTTCTACCTATAGATTCATCATTAGCAGACCCTTGTGTGGTTTAGTTACTCATGGTTGATGTGGAAGTGGAGACACTAGATTGTTTAAGCATGATTAACAGTACTTAAATGAAAGCAAAGGAAAGACAGAAAGTGATAAGAAACTTGCGAAGATGTAAATGATTTCTCTAATAAGTAAGATTCAAAGCTTAATGTGCAAAGACTGGAAAACAGTAAAGACTAAGCAAATGGAGACGAATTGAAATAATATCGCAAACATAAGTAAATGACACCAAACAGTAGCGAAAATTGGAAGACAAAAAGCAGTAGAAAGCGATGTAAATGTGTGCGTGAACTCCTCGCCGCAAGCGCCTCGAATGAAGGGGAAGGTTAGCGTTTTTTGGGGATGAATCCAATCAGAAGAGAAGAAGGTTCTTCTCTTCTTCCTCTCGAATTATCGGTGCCAAAAGTTGATTCCTTCACTCCAACAAACGGGATAGAAAATGGAGAGAAACTGCGTTGAGATGGAGAGTTCTACGCTTCCAAGCTTGTTGTTCTGCTTCCCCCTTGACCTCCTTTTATAGCTCTTTGCAGGTACTCTTCAGTCAAGGAGAACCATCCATTCTGAACGACGACCCTCCACGTGGCAGCAGGGGAGAACTTGGGCGGCTGAAAGATCGCAACAAAACGGCGGACGATTGGAACAATTTAGCATTCGCAGCTTAAACATTGTGAATTCCTCGTTGAGACCGTAATTCCCATTGCGGAGACAGCATTGTTTCAACAATTTTCCTGCAATGCACAATTTCAACTCTTTTAACTTCGGTTTTTATTCTTTTTTGTTCCTTTTACAAATAAGTCCTAATTTAGCTTCATTCTATGAATTCTCATACATAAGCACATATTAAACTAAATTCTAACAAAAATGCTTAAGAGATTGCACGATTATATGGCAAATAAGTCCCTAAATTAAGTATTTCTGGAGACGTAACAATGATCTAGGAAGTGCGTTTTTGGAAATATGAGCATTTGCATAATCTTGTTTTTGCATGATGTTGTTTTGCATTTATTATGTTCATGTCAAAAATTTTAAAATTTTTCTGTTGCTCCCTTGCATCTATCGAGCACTTAGTAACCTCATCTTAGATCTCCGTAGGCTTAGTTAATTGCATGTTCTACGATTCTTGTTGTCACCCTGAAAGGCACCCCTAGTGGTTAATTAAGCCTAAAGAAAAAAAAAATAGAAAAGCATGATTGGTTAGAAAATTCTCCCGTGGCGTTCCTCCTTTTCAAGTTTGCACTTAAGAAGTGAACGTTAGTCCTTAAAAATGTGAAGCTTGGCCAAAGCTTGACATGTTAGGAAACTCGTGATTGGAAAGAAAAAGAAAATAAAGTTGGGTTCAAAGAACCATAACAAAGAATACAAAGTATTCAAAATGGAGAAAAAGAAAATGTATGAGAAAATCGTTTTAGGCCTTTTAATTCATTGCTCTCTCTTATGTGATCAAGTTTAGACTGTTCTTAAATGCTAGAAGTAGGGGGAAAACAGGATGATATGTTGCATGTGGTTTTTTCCGGGCTTACGTAGGTTTAGGATAGGTTGTCTAGCACACACACACGTTAGGGAGCGATAGTTAATTTTTGATATGTTCGTAATTTAATGCATGCGTTGATTGCTTTCGTGATTATGTTTTGTTTGGATTTGTAAAAAGCATTGAGGTTTGAATTAGAAGCATGTATGCATGGTCCTTTAGAGTCGAATGCTTTATTTGCCTTGCTCGAGGACTAGCAAGATTTAAGTTGGGGGGGTTTGATAACTCCATTTTGGAGTTATATTTCACTCCCTAACTCTAGCTAAAAGTCGTGATTAATTGTTTAATATGTCTCGTTTATAGGAGTTTTGCGGCATAGAGCTCGTGGTATCCATTGAATGCGTTTTGTGGCTAAAGAAGGCGTTTTAGCGCCCCGGGAGTGCTTCGGGAAAAGGGCAAGCTCACACGTGAAGATATGGAGAAATTTGCCATGAAGAGGCAATTTTCCAGCCCCAAACCCGAGAGCAAGCGTCGAGCAACAGCGTTGAGACGCTTGCTCAACGCTGCAGCGTCGAGACCCTTGCACCAGCGTCGGGACGCTCTGGAGGCACGCGCGCGCTGAAATTCATCGGGGCAGCGTCGAGACGCTCGCCTGGCGTCTCGACACCATCGCGAGCGCGCGCACTGGAGAAATTGGCCACAGCGTCGAGACGCTCTCCTAGCGTCTCGACGCCATCACGACAAAAGGCGCGCGACATTTAGGGCACCAGCGTCGAGACGCTTTCCTAGCGTCTCGACGCTCCGACGGCTTAAAATGCCATTTTGACGATTTTCAGCGGATCATCTTCATTCTCTCTCGGGTCTTGGCCGTTTTTCTTCGTTTCTCCGCCATTGTTGGCCATTTTTGGAGGTTTTCTTGTGTATTTAGCTTGGGATGATGTCCAAAGCTTCCATGAGAGTATTGGGACTCCAAACCTCGATGGTTGGCTAAGGTATTTGTGTTTGGATTTGGGATAATTAGGGATCCTTGTTAAGCTTTTTAATGTTTTGATAATTTATGCTTAATGGTTCTGATTTAGCTTTAGTTATGTATGCATTTATTGTTCTTTCTTAATCTCATGCATGTGTTAGATTTCGCCGACGGACAATCGAGTTTTTTAGCATGTGTTAGAGTTAAAGAATAGCGATGCCGTGCCTCTCCTTTTCGCATAGTAACACAGAACAATGAAACAAATCGAAGTATCGATATATGCATGATAACTGTTGGGTACTTCAGCGTTGGCGGGTAGCCAGTTAGCATTAGGATTGCATAGTCGAATGTTCGTCGCAGTTAGCTAGTGCCTGTTTAGAGTAAATTTGGGGTTGATCACTCTGACGATACTTTAAATAATGTTTAATTAGAACTGTGTGATCTAATTAATTAATATGGAGCCGGTTACCTTAGGGTGTCCTGGGTAACCGACCGCGTGCATGTCATTATTGATTAGCCTTACTTTAGAACTAAGTGATAAATGTTAAAGTGCTTAGCAAGATCCCGAAATCCCCCAAATCCAACGCTCTTCAATCTCAATCTTATTATTTTTTCAATTAGCAATTTTACTTACCTTGCATGATAAAATCCCCCCTTTTTGTGATAAATCTCCCGGTCAATTTAATTTCAACTCAAACAGTTAACTCTCAATTTTATTCCCTCTCTGTGGTTCGACCCCATTACCGCTAGCTGCAAAGCTAAAAGCTACGAGTTTATAAATTTATGTTGGCAGGCTTCGATAGCCTGTGAATTAAGCAGATATTCTCAAATCTGTGCCCACCACCCATCACACTTTATTGCGATAACAGTGGTGCTGTGGCGAATTCTAAAGAACCTCGGAGTCATAAGCGCGGAAAGCACATCGAGCGCAAATATCACCTTATCAGGGAGATAATGCAACGAGAAGATGTGATCGTCACACAGATCACCTCGGAGCACAACGTTGTTGATCCGTTTACAAAGTCTCTCACGGCTAAAGTGTTTGAGGGACACCTAGAGAGGGTGGGGCTGCGATCTGCTACATAGGACAGTGGGAGATACTTTGTACATGTATTTATGTATTTGTATTCCTGACCAGCATTCTCCCCATAGACATGTTAGTCCAAGTGGGAGTTTGTTGGGTTTTATGTCATAACACTCGTGGTATGTAAACGTTGTAAATGAAATATGTCTATTTACGCAATAAAGAGTTATTGAGATTTATTCAGTAAATGTGTTTATTGAATATAGTGAAACGTGTTTGCATTAACCTGTACCAATAAACAACACCCATGGCAATCGATGAGTACTTGAGCTTCATGTATGACATGAATGTGGATCAGGCTCAAGTAGACAGTCAAAACGGTCTATAGTATATGCTTAAGGCTGGGTACCTTAACCTGGTAACACTATTGGATGCGGCTCGCTTTGTATAGTACAAAACGATGTGATCCGAATCGTTTCATATGGAGATGTGAGAAGCGAGGGCGTCCTGTGCAATGATTTTCATAAGACTAAACCGCGAAATCAAGTCGCTCTCTCTATATAACATCGTTTAATGAAGAGACTGATTTTTTCATTTGATGACCTAAGGTAACTCGTTCTTAATCTTGAGTTTGCTATGAACTCCTGCTTATTCGAGAGTATCCTTAGACTTGTATGGGTGAGAGTGGCAGAAGGCCCACTCAATAAGCCTACCAACTTGGGGATAAACTCAAATAGGTAGCTGGGGACATAGTGTGGCAAGATGAAATTCACTCCTGCCCTCATTAGGGTCTAGTAGAGAGGTGTTCCCTTAATAGCTGACCCCGGGGCTTGAACATGAGGCCTCATCCTCTTCTGTGTGAAGAGGATTCTGATCTGATGATTTGATCACAGATCAAATGTTCATTAGAGGTGTCAGTGGTACTTAAGGAACAAGAGGTATCACAGAGGTTAAATTGTTTAAAAGACCTAGCTGTGATAACGGACACCTGTGAAGGATCGACTTATCCATAATGGTTATATCCAGAGGACTTAATATATCTACAGTGAGGAGAGTGCAACCCTCGGACTATAGTGGATTCTCCGGGGGTTAACGAATGTTGGTTAGTTCGGTTGAAAGAGTTTTGACCGGATAATCTCGTATCGTTGGAGCTCATGATCTGTAGGTCCTTTAGGTTCTCCTGGCTAGCTCGGATAACGTCGTGCAACAGTATAAGAGAAATTAAAAAGAAAAAGAATTTGAATTGTTCAAATTCGGTTTGTGGAAGAATGATGGACATATTTAAATATGAGTATGGCCTAAAACATGAATAGGATTCATGTGTAAAAAAATCGGTTTTCGGAAAATCAGGTTTAGTCATATTATGTAATTAATATTTGATATTGAATTAAATAATAATTATTAATTAAACAGTTTAATTAATAATTATATATATACATTTTATTTATTAAAAAGTTTAATAAATAAAATTATTATTATTATTTTTAATAATAATAATAATTAAATATATATATATATATAGTCTTGCATGCAGCCAGACACATATATAAATATTAAGTTATGTATAAATATATATATATGTAAACTAAAATTGGCTAGAGGGAGGGGTACACGTTTGTACAGAGAGAAAAAAAAAGAAAATTTCAAGTTTTGAATTTTTATTCTTCAGCACCCTCTGTCTTCTTCACTTCTTCTTCCTTCTTCTTTTCTTTTTCTTTTTCTCTTCTTTTTGGAGTCCCACAACTCCGTTGCTCGGCGCCGAGGATAGCGGGACTACCTGGGGTGGTCCTCGGGGCGTTCGTGAGAAGAGGCCGGAAGCGTTCGTGACGTGGAACGGCCGGCGGACTTAAAGAAATTTGGAACTACAAGGGTATGTATTTCTAATTTCTTATTTCTGTCTTTTGAGCATGTTTTCTATTTGTTAAATTGATGAAATTAGAGTATCATCGATCCAAAATAGCTTCCGCTGCGTATATCGCTCCATCACTTGCAACCCGTGTTGGGCAAACAAGTGTATTCAGGACAATGCTTTGTAAGCTCTGTAAGATGTGGTTAGTACTAATTCTTACTACTGTATTTCTATCCCTTTACATCTTTTATAACTTCTGTATTTGACATTTGGTTAAATACTGTTGTTCTTGATTTAATTTATATATACAATATATGTACTATTTGTATATTGTTACAATGTGAGTTGTGTGTTGGTGTTTCTCATTTCATAAATACAACGTATTATCAAAGAATTTTCAACTCTACTCCCACTCTTTAGAGTTTTGATTCTATTCAACATGCTTGATTTTCTCTGGAAGAGGAATTTCTTCATTCCTTTTACGAACACTTCTTTAGTTTTTAAGTTAAAGAATAGATTTGAATTTCCAAACACATGTTAGAAACATTGCTTTTTAATTTAGGTTAGGAGAACTAAGTGATAGAAATTGGGTTCTATGGTGTAGTGGTTAGCACTCTGGACTTTGAATCCAGCGACCTGGATTCGACTCCCTGTAATACCTTTTTGATGTCGTCCCTTCTTCCTTTTGAAACATTGACGATTTTGAGAAATTAGGTTTTAGATTATTGACTAAACTATTGTTGAAACTTGATGTAATTTGTGGAAAAAAGTAATGGTTAGAATACCAAGAATTTCTAATCATTAGTGTATATTAGGAATTTAAATTCTAAAAAATGAATTTGTAACATTTCTTACCGTTGATAATTACAATGTTGGCCCTCGACTAAAAGGTCATGGGTTTAATCTCCACATTAATTAAAATACATTTGCAAAAAAAGAGTTCTGCTAGATCCGAGTAGTTCAATGTTGTTGTTTTTCTGGAGCAAGTCGTTGAATTCTGCTGGCTGAGTGTTCTTGCAACCAGTGCTGGGCAAACAGATGTATTCAGGACAACACTTTGTAAGCTCCAGAAGATGTGGTTATTACTAATTCTTACTATTGTATTTCTATCCCTTTACATCTCTTGTAACTTCTGTGTTTGACATCTGGTTAAATACTTTTGTTCTTGATTTAATTTATATATACAATGTATGTACTATTTGTAGATTGTTACAATGTGATTTGTGTGTTCATGTTTCTCATTTCATAAATACAACGTACTATCAACGAATTTTCAACTTTATTCCCACTCTTTAGAGTTTTTGACTCTATTCAACATGCTTGATTTTCTCTGCACGAGGAATTTCTTTAGTCCTTTTACGAACACTTCTTTGGTTTTTAAATTAAAGAATAGATTCTAATTGTCAAACACATGTTAGAAACATTGCATATAATTTAGCATAGGTGAAGTAATTGATGGAAATTGGGTTCTATGGTGTAGTGGTTAGCACCCTGGACTTTGAATCCAGCGACTTGGATTCGACTCCCGGTAGGACCTTTTTTCATTAGGAGAAGAAGTTTGGTCGTTTATTTTTGGTAGACTTACCATTTGTACTACTATAAATAGTATTTTTATTGGTCATTTGAGTATCAAAAAATGTGAGCTTCAATCAAATTTTCAAGTTTTCTTCTTCCTTTGATTCTTTGGTTTTGGTTTTGGTTTTTTTTGTTTTAGTTTTCTTCTTCGTTTGATTCTTTGGTTTTGGTTTTGGTTTTTTTTGTTTTTTGTTAAGAGTGGGTATTCAAGAGTTCAGTTAGAGCCAAACCGAGCATAGCTCAATTGGCATAAGGTTGTGCCCTTGACTAAAAGGTCACGGGTTCAATCTCCGCATTTATTAAAATAACTTTGCAAAAACAGAGTTCTGCTAGACCCAAGTAGTTCAATGTTGTTGTTTTTCTGGAGAAAGTCGTTGAAATCAGCTAGCTCAGTGTTCTTGCAACCCATGCTGAGCAAACGAAGACAACTCAACTCCAGAAGTTGTGGTTATTATGTCCTTTTACATCTTCTGTAACTTCTTTATTTGACATCTGTTAAATACTGTAGTTCTTGATTTAATTTATATTCAACTCCAGAAGTTGTGGTTATTATGTCCTTTTACATCTTCTGTAACTTCTTTATTTGACATCTGTTAAATACTGTAGTTCTTGATTTAATTTATATATACAATGTATGTACTATTTTAAGATTGTTACAGTGTAATATGTGTGTTAGTGTTTCCCCTTTCATAAATACAACGTATTATCAAAGAATTTTAAACTCTATTTGCACTCTTTTAAAGTTTTGATACCATTGAACATGCTTAATTTTTTGCAAGAGGAACATCTTCACTCCGTTTACGAACACTTGTTTAGTTTTTAAATTAGAGAATAGATTTAAATTGGTAAACACATGTTAGAAACATTGCTTTTAATTTAGCATAGGAGAAAAAAAATGATGGAAATTGGGTTTATGGTGTAGTGGTTAGCACTCTAGACTTTGAATCCAGCGACCTGGGTTCGACTCCTCCATTCTTCCTTTGGAAAACCCTGAATTGGGCACTAAAGAATATTGACTGGCCAATAAGTATATACAAGCTTTTCCTTTGGAAAACGCTGAATTGGGCACTAAAGAATATTGACTAGCAAGTTACGATTTGTAATACTATAGAAAGTATTTTATTCGTCATTTGAGTATCCCAAAATCTGAGCTTCAATCAAATTTTCAAGTTTTCTTCTTCTTTTGATGATTTTCAAGTTTTCTTCTTCTTTTGATTCTCTTGGTTTTGGTTTTTTAAGAGGTATGCTCGATCCGAGTAGTTCAATGTATTTTTTCTTCTTACGCAAGTTGTTGATTCTGCTGGTTGAGTGTTCTTGCAACCAGTGTTAGGCAAACACATGTATTCAGGACAACGCTTTGTAAGCTCTAGAAGATGTGGTTATTACTAATTCTTAATATTGTATTTCTATCCCTTTATTTATTTTGTAACTTCTGTATTTGACATCTGGTTAAATACTTTTGTTCTTGATTTAATTTATATATACAATGTATGTACTATTTGTAGATTGTTACAATGTGAGTTGTGTGTTAGTGTTTCTCATTTCATAAATACAACGTATTATCAAAGAATTTTCAACTTTACTACCACTCTTTAGAGTTTTGATTTTATTCAACATGCTTGATTTTCTTTGCACGAGGAATTTCTTCACTCCTTTTACGAACACTTCTTTAGTTTTTAAATTAAAAAATAGATTTGAATTGCCAAACACATGTAAGAAACATTGCGTTTAATTTAGCATAGGAGAAATAAGTGATGGAAATTGGGTTCTATGGTGTCGTGGTTAGCACTCGAATCTAGCGACCTAGGTTCGACTCCTGGTAGGACCTATATTTCATTATTTTCGATTTTGTTTTTAAAAAAGGAGAAGTATTTGATGTAGTCCCTTCTTCCGGTAAATTGGGAACTCGAAAACATTGACGAACTTGTGAAATTAAGTTTTAAATTATTGACTAAACTATCGTTGAAAGTTGATGTATTTTGTGAAAAAAAAAAATTAATGGTAAGATACCAAGAATTTCTAATATTTTGTGTAATTACCAATTTAAATTCTAAAAAAGGAATGTAGCCCCTTCTTCCTTTTGAAAATGTTCAATACGTAAATCCAAGGTTCTCCTTTGGAAAACGGTAAATTGGGCACTCAAAAACATTGACGAGAATGTGAAATTAAGTTTTAGATTATTGACTAAGCTCTCCTTGAAAGTTGATGTATTTTGTGAAAAAAATAAAAAGTAATGGTAAGATGATACCAAGAATTTCTAATATTTTGTGTAATTACGAATTTTAATTCTAAAAAAGGAATTTGTAACATGTCTGACTATTGATAAAAACAATGTAATTGGTTGTTTGTCAATTTTCTACAACTGAGGTATTTATTTACAAATACAATGTAAATGGTGTAACTACAATGTACTTATTGTCAGTCGTTTATTTTTTAGAGAGTCACTATTTGTACTACTATAAAATGTATGTTATTCGTCATTTGAGTATCGGAAAAATATGAGCTTCAATCAATTTTTCAAGTTTTATTCTTCCTTTGATTCTCTTGGTTTTTGTTTTTTTGTTGAGAGTCTGTACTCAAGAGTTCTGCTAGATCCGAGTAGTTCAATGTCTTTGTTCTTCTTGAGCAAGTTGTTGAATTCTGCTGGCTGAGTATTCTTCCAACTAGTGCTGGGCAAACAGATGTATTCAGGACAATACTTTGTAAGCTCCCGAAGGTGTTGTTATTACTGATTCTTAATATTGTATTTCTATCCCTTTAAATATTTTGTAACTTCTGTATTTGACATCTAGTTAAATACTTATGTTCTTTATTTAATTTATATATACAATGTATGTACTATTTGTAGATTGTTCCAATGTGAGTTGTGTGTTAGTGTTTCTCATTTCATAAATACAACGTATTATTAAAGAATTTTCAACTTTACTCTCACTCTTTAGAGTTTTGATTCTATTCAACATGCTTGATTTTCGCTGCACACGGAATTTCTTCACTCATTTTACGAACACTTCTTTAGTTTTTAAATTAAAGAATAGATTTTAATTTCCAAACAGATGTTAGAAACATTGCTTTTAATTTAACATAGGAGAAGTAAGTGAAGGAAATTGGGTTCTATGGTGTAGTGGTTAGCACTTTGGACTTTGAATCTAGCGACCTGGGTTCGATTCCCGATAGGACCTATATTTCATTATTTTCGATTTTGTTTTTAAAAAAGGAGAAGTATTTGATGTAGTCCCTTCTTCTTTTTGAAAATGTCCAATAAGTAAATCCAAGGTTCTCCTTTGGAAAACGGTAAATTGGGCACTCAAAAACATTGACGAGCTTGTGAAATTAAGTTTTAGATTATTGACTAAACTATTGTTGAAAGTTGATGTATTTTGTGAAAAAAAAAAAAAGTTATGGTAAGATACCAAGAATTTCTAATATTTTGTGTAATTACGAATTTAAATTCTAAAAAAGGACTGTAGTCCCTTCTTCCTTTTGAAAATGTCCAATAAGTAAATCCAAGGTTCTCCTTTGGAAAACGGTAAATTGGGCACTCAAAAGCATTGACGAGCTTGTGAAATTAAGTTTTAGATTATTGACTAAACTCTCCTTGAAACTTGATGTATTTTGTGAAAAAAAAAAAAAGTAATGGTAAGATACCAAGAATTTCTAATATTTTCTGTAATTAGGAATTTAAATTCTAAAAAAGGAATTTGTAACATGTCTGCCTATTGATAAAAACAATGTAACTGGTTGTTTGTCAATTTTGTACAACTGAGGTATTTATTTACAAATACAATGTAAATGTTGTAACTACAATGTACTTATTGTCAGTCGTTTATTTTTTAGAGAGTTACGATTTGTACTACTTTAAAAAGTATTTTATTCGTCATTTGAGTATCCCAAAAATATGAGCTTCAATAAAATTTTCAAGTTTTATTCTTCCTTTGATTCTCTTGGTTTTTGTTTTTTGTTGGGAGTCTGTACTCAAGAGTTCTGCTAGATCCGAGTAGTTCAATGTTGTTGTTCTTCTTGAGCAAGTTGTTGAATTATGCTGGCTGAGTATTCTTTCAACCAGTGCTGGGCAAACAAATGTATTCTGGACAATGCTTTGTAAGCTCCCGAAGATGTGGTTATTACTGATTCTTATTATTGTATTTCTATCCCTTTACATCTTTTGTAACTTCTGTATTTGACATCTGGTTAAATACTTTTTTTCTTGATTTAATTTATACATACAATGTATGTACTATTTGTAGATTGTTACAATGTGAGTTGTGTGTTAATGTTTCTCATTTCATAAATACAACGTATTATCAAAGAATTTTCAACTTTACTACCACACTTTAGATTTTTTATTCTATTCAACATGCTTGATTTTCTCTGCACGAGGAATTTCTTCACTCTTTTACGAACACTTCTTTAGTTTTTAATTTAAAAAATAGATTTGAATTGTCAAACACGTGTTAGAAACATTGCCTTTTTTTTAGCATAGGAGAAGTAAATGATGTAAACTTAGTTCTATGGTGTAGTGGTTAGCACTTTGGACTTTGAATTTAGTGACTTGGGTTTGACTCCTGGTAGGATGTATATTTTATTTTTTAGATTTTGTTTTTAAAAAAGGAGAAGTATTTGATGTAGTCCCTTCTTCCTTTTGAAAATGTCCAATAAGTAAATCCAAGGCTTTCCTTTGGAAAACGGTAAATTGGGCACTAAAAAACATTGACGAGCTTGTGAAATTATGTTTTAAATTATTTACTAAACTATCGTTGAAACTTTATGTATTTTGTGAAAAAAAAAAATGTAATGGTTAGATACCAAGAATTTCTAATCTTTTGTGTAATTACGAATTTAAATTTTAAAAAAGGAATTTGTAACATGTTGATAACTCCAATTTGGAGCTATATTTCACTCCCTAATTCTAGCTAAAAGCCGCATTTAAATGTTTAATTTACCTTGTTTTTAGGTAATTTGCGGCGAAGAACTCATGGTGTCCATTGGACGTGTTTCCAGGCTTAGGAAGCTGTTTTAGCGCTCCGAGAATGCATCGGAAAAAGGGGAATTTCAAGCATGAAGATTTGGGAAAAATTGCCATGCCAAGGCAATTTTCAGTTAAATTGCCTTACTATAGGTGTTTTCGTGGCAAAGAGCTCGGGAAGTCCATTTATTATTTTCGGGGCTAAATCGGTCATTTTAGGAGTTTCGGAAAGTGTTCGGGTCAAGGAGATAGGCCAAAAGGAGCTCGGAAGCTAAAAATATGCATTTTGGGGCTTAGACCCGAGAGGGCAGCGCCCAGGCGCCCAATGGAGGCACCAGACCCACGCGCCCGTCATTAAAAGCCCCCGCCCGCTTGCCCTCGCCCCACTCGGCCCAACACCCCAGCCGCACGCCCGTCATTAAAGGTCGAGAAAATGCCCGTCATTAAAAGTAAAAAAATTTCAGATTTTGTAAAATTTCCAGAGAGGTTAGCGCCTAGGAGCTGTCCCGATTCTGTGCGCGCGCGCCCGCAGCGCCTAGGCGCTGACTTATGGCGCCTAGGCGCTAGTTTGACGCTGTTTTGGGTATTTAAGTCCGTTT
Source organism: Herpetospermum pedunculosum (assembly GCA_028017165.1). Classification (NCBI taxonomy): domain Eukaryota; kingdom Viridiplantae; phylum Streptophyta; class Magnoliopsida; order Cucurbitales; family Cucurbitaceae; genus Herpetospermum; species Herpetospermum pedunculosum. Next base: position 29,606,272 of record CM051522.1, read on the forward strand.
TTGCTGATATTAGGTCATTCTCTCCCAATTTCTTCCGCCCCCATTTTTTGTAGAGCTCGATTCTTGGGCCAAAACCTATTACTTACCTATTCTAATACATTGGAGTGGATTTCTTGTTGATTTTTCTTGAATTTCACAACGGGCAGCTAAGGTAAGTGCTCTAATTTGGGTTTAGGGTTTGTGTTGTTGATGTATTAGGTGAGATCTGAACTTTTATCATTTTCTTGGCTTGTTCTAGCATTCAATTCATCTCTAGCCTCGTTCTTAATATCCAGCATGAATTTCTTAATAGTTGACACCCGTTTAGTTAATTATGTGTTGGTTCGATTAAAAATCCATGACTTAGCGATCGCACTTCATGTTTTGAGTAATTAAATTTAGCATTCTGAATTAAATGTGGCCTTGTTTGTTTGGTTTGCTGATAAATTCTAGAGATAGAATAAAATCAAGTCCCATTGTTAGAGATTTCATCAATTGGCTCGTCACACGATTACCCGTCGCTCGCGACTAATCCTAATTTGGGAAAGCGATCGCCCCTGAATTAGAGTTATTAGCGAAGCATAGTCTAGAGTCGTGAACTCTTTTCTAATTAATTGAGATTATTAGTTCTAATTAAAGCATGGGATTACTTGTTTTGATTAGGCCTTTTAATGTGTGTGAGTGTTAACAAAAAACGGTTAAGTATTTTTTGCATCTATGATCCGAACTACATCAACAATCAATCCCGACACTCAAATTAGAAGCACGTGTTCCGTTTATTTTTCTCGCATTTTAGTTTAATTTTCCGTTAGCTATTTTTTCTGTTTTAGGTTAATTTTCCGTTAGCATTTCCCCCTTTATTTTTCTGTTTTAATTTGAGTTTTATTAAAAACAAGTAGAAGTTAATTAAGAGAAAATAACTTAGGTTCCCTGTGGTTCGACACCTGACTACCACTAGCTGCAAAGCTCAGTAGTATCGGATTTATAAATGTTATTTTGGCGGGTCTCGACAACCCGAACATAGAGAATTTTATAAATTAAAAAAATCTCTTGCCAAAATTGGCGCCGCTGCTGGGGAACCATTTAGATTCTCTTAGTTAAATTTTATTTGTTTAAAAACCACAAAAATATTGTCCTTTTCTTGTGTCTTCTTGTTTTAACATGATAGATTTTCCACGAGATTATTGGGGGCGAGCTTCAAGTCATGAAGCTGGAGAAGCTTCTCAGAGTCCTTTCAAAGGTATGTCATTGGAACAAATGATCAATGAGTGCATTATTCAGACTAACCAATTTACACAGGTTAAAAACTGAAGCCCAGTTCCAAGAAACAAATGAGCAAATAAGCCATTTGTTCAATCAAGCGAAGCAATTGGGAGTCAAAGAATAACATCATGTTGAACATACCAAGGAAAGGGTCATTATCGAGATGTACCCCGATTTTGAGGAAGGATTCAGGGAATTTCTGACATGCAGAGGCGAGAACGGTGAGGCCGAGGAGGATGAGCTTGACCTCGAGGAGCATCCTAAAGAGACTAGTGATGTGAACGAGCTAAGGAGTGGAGCTGAGACTTCTTCAAGGTGGTATACTCGGGAAGAATTTTTCGCATCTCCCGGTGATGAAGAAGATCTCAGAGAATTTTACAAGGTAAGTATATCTCCACCTGTAGATTTTGACTTAGAGCGTGAATTTTGTATTGAAAATTTATTTGAGGATTCATGCAATAATGAGCTCGAGCATTTGTCTGTTAATGACAATATTTTTGGAAGTCTTTTCATGGATGATGTAGAACCAACTTGTGCTAAAAATGTTGTTGTGATGGATAAGGATGTGGCAATTGTGCCTCTAGAGAATTTATCTCCTTCTGCTTTATTTTGTGATAATACATGTATTATAGGAGATTTATCTTGCATGCCCCCTTCCATCTTTGCTTCTGTTGATGTTGGTTGCCTTGAGAATTTTGATGTGATCCCTCCTTTGGTCGAGTCTTTATTTTCTGTTGAGTCTTTTATTCTTGTTGAGTCAGTTGAGTCTTCTTTTATTTTGTTTGAGTCTGTTGAGTCTTTATTTTTCCCATATATTTAAAATACCAAAAAGATAACAACTCTGTTCGACTGCCTCCAAAAGTCGAAGAGCTTGCTTCTCTTAGCAGGTTTTACTGATTCAAGGAAGAAGAGGCCGAAGAAATACGAGAATTTTTACGTACCCTGACAGAGTGGAGGACACGTTGAGCATAACGACGTTAAAAATTTGCGCTTCTTGGGAGGCAACCCATGACTATTTCAATTTATGTCTTTACTTTTAGTTTTTCTTTTCCTAGCTTAGCTTTTTCTTGCTTTCTTAGGTAATAAGCGAGAGATGACCTGCATTTCGGATCTATTTTGAAGACGAGGTTGTGCATCCCTACTCACCGATCCCGCAAAAATTCAGGGGAGGTTTTTGTTCCCTTTAATTTTTGTCATTATAATGGTTTATCTGTGGGATTAGATGCATTGACGACAATGCAGTCTTTTAGGTGGGGGGTAGAATTTTTTGTTGGACTTCGTTTTAGTTCTTGAGCATGTCATACTTTGATTTTGAGATGTTTAGGAATCTGAATGTATGTTGTCCGATGAAGACTTTCTGTGATTTATTTGTGAATACTCCATAGTTGTGCATTGCGAGAAAGCCATGAGAATGTATGCATATTTTGAGCATATTTTAAATTTTTTTCGATTATTCCCCTACATTCACTGAGCACGTAGACCTCTTACTCTTAGCTCTCTAGGTTTAGAATAATTTTATTTGGTCTGAAACCTCGTTGTCACCCCGAAAGGTTCATTTAGGGAGGCTTGATGTGTTAGATCTTGTAACGAATCATTTGTTTTAGCAAAGCTATATGCCTATAAAAAAATTATTGAGAGTAAAAGCATGTTGGCAATATATTCTTAGGTGCTCCTCCTTGTTGTGTTGCCTGTGTAACCAGGGGCGATCGTGTAACCCACGATTGCCACTGCATGAAAGAGCAACTAGCAGAAGTGAGCACTAGTCCTTAAAAACGTGAAGCGAAATAAAAGCTTGACGTGTTAGGCTCTCAAGAAAAGAAAAGATGAAAAAAAAATAGTTAAGCCTTTTGTTTTGTTACTCTTTCCGACATTGAAAAGCCATTAGACTGTTCTTATTGCCAGAAGTAGGGGGAAGATGAGTATTAGGATTGATTAAGGTGGTTCCGGGTCTATGGAAGCTAGGATAGGAGGCGCTAAGCATCACACACACACGTTAGGGAATAGGAGTTAATATTTTGAAATATTCACAATTTATGCATATGCTTGATTGTTTTTCGTTAGCATGATTATCTTGTTTTTGCAAGTATTGAGATTTGAGTCGTCAGCATCATGCTTATTCTTATGAGATAAATCAAAGTGTTCCTTGCTCGAGGACTAGCAAGATTCAGGTGGGGGGTATTTTGATAGCTCTAAAATAGAGCTACAATTATAGCCTCAAATCTAGCTTAATGCCATGCTTAATTTAGTTAAATTGCCTTATTATAGGTGTTTTCGTGGCGAAGAGCTCGGGAAGTCCATTTATGATTTTCGGGGCTAAATCAGTCATTTTAGGAGTTTCGTGAAGTGTTCGAGTCAAGGAGATAGGCCAAAAGGAGCTCGGAAGCTAAAAAGATGCATTTTGGGGATTAGACCTGAGACGGCAGCGCCCAGCGCCCAGGCGACCAACGGAGGCACCAGACCCGCGCGCCCGTCATTAAAAGCCCGCGCCCGCGCGCCTGTCATTAAAGGTCCCAGACGCGCCTCGCGCGCCCTCGCCTCGCCTCGCCCCCCGCCGCGCGCCCGTCATTAAAGGTCCCAGACGCCCAAGCCCAGACGCGCCCTCGGCCCGTTCCGCGCCCGCGCGCCAATCATTAAAAGCCCGCGCCCGCGCGCCCTCACCCCGCTCGGCCCAGCACCCCAGTCGCGCGCCCGTCAATAAAAGTCGAGAAAATGCCTGTCATTAAAAGTAAAAAAATTTCCGATTTTGTAAAATTTCTAGAGAGGTTAGCGCCTAGGAGCTGACTTATGGCGCCTAGGCGCTGTCCCGATTCTGTGCGCGCGCGCCCGCAGCGTCTAGGCGCTAGTCTGACGTTGTTTTGGGTATTTAAGTCCGTTTTTGCTGATATTAGGTCATTCTCTCCCAATTTCTTCCGCCCCCATTTTTTGTAGAGCTCGATTCTTGAGCCAAAACCTATTTCTTACCTATTCTAATACATTGGAGTGGATTTCTTGTTGATTTCTCTTGAATTTCACAACGGGCAACTAAGGTAAGTGCTCTAATTTCGGTTTAGGGTTTGTGTTGTTGATGTATTAGGTGAGATCTGAACTTTTATCATTGTCTTGGCTTGTTCTAGCATTCAATTCATCTCTAGCCTCGTTCTTAATGTCCAACATGATTTTCTTAATGGTTGACACTCGTTTAGTTAATTATGTGTTGGTTCGATTAAAAATCTATGACATAGCGATCACACTTCATGTTATGAGTAATTAAATTTAGCATTCTGAATTAAATGTGGCCACGTTTGTTTGGTTTGCTGATAAATTCTAGAGATAGAATAAAATCGAGTCCCATTGTTAGAGATTTCATCAATTGGCTCGTCACACGATTACCCGTCGCTCGCAACTAATCCTAATTTGGGAGAGCGATTGCCCCTGAATTAGAGTTATTAGCGAAGCTTAGTCTAGAGTCGTCAACTCTTTTCTAATTAATTGGGATTATTAGTTCTAATTAAAGCATGGGATTACTTGTTTTGATTAGGCCTTTTAATGTGTGTGAGTGTTAACAAAAACCGGTTAAGTATCTTTTGCATCTATGATCCGAACTACATCAACAATCAATCCCGACACTCAAATTAGGAGCACGTGTTCCGTTTATTTTTCTCGCATTTTAGTTTAATTTTCCGTTAGCTATTTTTTCTGTTTTAGTTTACTTTTCCGTTTGCATTTCCCCATTTATTTTTCTGTTTTAATTTTAGTTTTATTAAAAACAAGTACAAGTTAATTAAGAGAAAATAACTTAAGTTCCCTGTGGTTCGACACCCGACACCACTAGTTGCAAAGCTCAGTAGTATCAGATTTATAAATTTTATTTTGGTGGGTCTCGACAACCCGACCATAGAGAATTTTATAAATTAAAAAAATCTCTTACCACCCCCAAACCCGAGAGCTAGCGTTGAGCGGAAGCGTCGAGACGCTTCGAAGAGGTGCGCGCGCTGGAGATTTTGGGCGCAGCATCGAGACGCTGCCCTAGCATCTCGACGCCATCGCGACAACGCGCGCTGAAACTTTTAGGTCGCAGCGTCGAGACGCTGGCCTAGCGTCTCGACGCTCCGACGAGTTAAATATGCCATTTTAGCTCTTTTTCATCATCTTCTTCGTCAATTTCTCTCGGGTTTCTGCCATTGTTGGCCTATTTTTGAGCTTTTCTTCTCTTCTTTTGCTTGGGATGATTTCCAAAGTCCCCATGGGAGCTTGGACACTTAAAACCTCCATGGTAGACTAAGGTAATGTGACGGATTTGGGAAGAATGTAGGGATTTTGTAAGCTTTTGTAATATTTTGATAATTTAGACTTTCAATTCTGATTTGGCTTGTTTGTATGTGAGCATCTACTCTTTCTTGCTTAATTCATGAGTATGTTAGATTTGTAGAATGACAATCTCCTTTTCTAGCATGCTCTAATGTTATAGATTAGCGATGCCTTGCCTCTCCTTATCGACTTAGTAACACAGAGGGGTAGAACAAATCGAAGAATCTTATTGAGCGTTCTGAATGTTGATTACTTTAGGGTTGCCGGGTAATCAATTAGCATTTAACATGTTTAATGGAATGTTCGGCGTGAATTGCTAGTTACTGCTTGGATTATTTTGGGTCTGATCATTTTAATTTAATTAGCGAGCATTGTTTAATTAGGATTGTAAATTCTGATTAATTTATATGAGGACGGTTGCTTTAGGGTTGCTGGGCAACAATTCACGTGCGCACTACATTCATCGCCACACCATAGAATTAAATGATAAATGTTACATTACTTAGCAAATCCCGAAATTCCCAAATCCATCACACTTTAATCTCAATTACATTTTTCCGTTAGCACTTTTTAGCATCGTCTTGCATGAGAAAAAACCCCAATTTAGTGACAATTAATCAATAAACTTATTTACACTTCGAGCAATTAATTTCATCTTTAGACTCTCTCTGTGGTTCGACCCTGTTATCACTAGCTGCAAAGCTAAGGGCTACAGGTTATAAATTTCATTTTTGGCAAGCTTCGACAGCTTGAGAAATTAGGATTATATTCCAAAATATTCCAACAAAAAATTGGCGTCGTTGCCGGGGAGAGCAATGGTAGTAAGGATTTTTTGAATGTCCTACAATAAATTCAAGCTGTCGAGGCTTGCCAAAAGCATATTTATAAAACTCGAATCCACCGAGCAATTTGCAGCTTAATAGTAACGGGGTCGATCCACAGGGAATTATGAAATTCAATTTGACTAAGTTTAAATTGCTAATGATAAAAAGTGGGTAAAAAGATGGTGATTTGGTTTGTTGAAAGAGAGCTCCAAGCATGCAAACGCTAACGGAAAATTAAATGGCGAAGTAACAACTTAAACGGTCGTGCTTAACTTCGAGTAATGGGATTGATCGCTATGGACGTTCAGTTCATCGATACAATTAATTAGCTAACATGCTTATGCACACAATTCATTTGGCTAATTTCTAACTCAAATGACCCAAAGATATAATTAGAAAAGTGCAATTCTAGTTGTTCTTGGCCAATAATCCATTCAAGGTAGCTAATCCTTAATTGACCATAGGCCAATAACGGGAACATTGTGACGGTTTAATCCTAAGACTAACCTGATTTCTCTCTCGCCCAAAGCCTGACATGAAAACGTTAACTAATTCAAATCTCCCAATTGTCACTTGGGTTTGAACTACCTAGCCATGCTTAAGCCCTTGCTACTTAGCGATTTAGGCAATTATACGTCCTAATCTTTAGCTCTCTATCATGCATAGGAATTAGGGAGTCAACCTAACTAAGCTATACATGCTAGAATTGAAGAAGAACAAAGGAAAGAGATGCAAAAGTCCTAATTAGCTCAACATATACAAAGGGGCAAATCTCCCAAAAAATCCATAGTTTACAATCCCAAGCTCGAAATTAAACACTTACCTTGTTTAGCTTTCCATGGAGGATGAATAAATCAACCCCCCATGGAAAGACTTAGTAGCTGTTACCTCTACAAATGAGAGTTATTTAGGTCTATAATTGCTTATATTCATGAAGTCTTTTGAAGCATTCTAGCCATTATTCTGCATAATATGTGTTTAATAGTGACATTTGTGAAAATGTGTTAAAATTAAGGCTTATGTGAAATATATGTGCATAAGTGTATAATTGGTGCAAAAATGTCTAATTTATGCCTTTCAGGTGTATTGCTGAAGTTTTGCGGGGAGCGCAATAGGATAAGAAGAAGGGCAGCTGAAAACAGAGTTTTGCGATTGCAACGCAATCGGAATGGAGTCTTCAAGAAACTTTGCGATCGCAACGCAATCGCAATACTCGCAGTATCCTTGGCTGAGGTTGTTAGCCGCCGGCCCTTCTGTAGCTGCCACGTATGAGTTTGTTTCCCCAATTTGGATGGTGATCCGTGATTAGGGAGCATACTATGGACCACTTAAATCTATATAAAGAGAGCAAGATGAAGCAAGAGAGTCATTCATTCCAATCCTCGACGGTGAAGAAATTCGGCAAAGGCCAAACCGCGGAAAAAGAGAATTCTCTCGGTTGTTGGATCGAAGAAACAAAGGCTCTCTTGGCGTCAGCAATTCAAGAGGAAGAAGAGAAGATCCATCTTCTCTTCTGATTGAATTCCCTTCCCAAGTCAAGCCATTCCTCTCCTTCAACCGAGGCGGATCGTGGACGATCAGACCTTCACTGATTTACTGCTTTTCTTTAGTTTCTGTTTTCGGTTCATCTACTGCTTCACTTTAATTATTGTTTTCAGAACGAGTCGTGTTTTGCTATTTGAATTATTATTGGATTTGCTTTTATAAGTAATCAATTAGTTTTGTTGAGTTCTTCTATTTATCATAATTATTCAATTAGTTTTGTTGAGTTCTATTCATGAGTAATCAATTAGTTTTGTTAAGTTCTCTTATGATCATGCGTAGCTAGAATTAGAAAGGATGCTGAGATGAATCTATAGGGCATAACAATGTGAATTCAGCATGTAAATGAGCATGAGTGCATTGAATGAATGTGAACTTCATCCCATGGACATTTTCGACCGGCCATCCATTTTATTCTAAAGAATTCCTAACCTCCGGAAGGAGTAAGAATTCAGAGTCATTCATTCATGTTAGCCTTTTATAGTAACAAGAGAGTGATCTAGGAATAAGTGCTTTCCTAGCACGTTTAATAGCATGCAATCATAAATAGGTTCTTAGCCTTACTTGGATATGAGTAACTTATGAATCTAATGCATATAATCGGAAGATGTATGAGATCTAGCTGAATACGATGCATGTAATGCTTGTTCACTGCTGAATGATCATGGTTTATACCTAAGGAGGATTCTTAGCCAACCTTGATGTTTTATCTTAAGCTTTCACCCGTTGCGAGTTTATTGCGAAAGTATTGTGAGAGCCGCAATCTTATTTTCTATTCTGCAAGTTGTTATTATTTCAACATTTTCACTATTTACTTGTTTCTGCATTTTGTATGTTTTTGTCGTTATTTCAGCAACCCAACCAACAACATTTTGTCACCGGTTACATTTTCCTTCAATCAATCTGTACTTAGCATAAACTTAATCAAATCTCTGTGGGAAAACGATATAAAATATACTTATCACTTGCTGCAGACCATGTATACTTGCATGATCTGAGTGCTCTTCGCATCTAATTTATACACACACTGAGCACGCAACAAGTTTTTGGTGCCGCTGCCGGGGATTTGCATTACTTTTGTGTTAAGTTGATTGATTGTAAGATCTGTGCGGAATACGTGAGCTTAATTTGTTTACTATAATTTTTAGGCACAGAGCGAGACTATGAAGGTGAAAAACGTATGTGTACGGCGGAGTAAATGAATACGCTGCAGAACTTAATTGGAGGAAGAGTTTGCCCACAACAGTTTGAAGAATCTTATCAGTCATGTACTTATTGTGGGGATAATCATAACTTGGAGAATTGCCCAACATTGAATTATCAAGAGAGGCAATATCAACAAAGCTATGACAACCATTATCCGTACCTGTGTGGACATGATCTGTGGCAACTCTCTAATAATCCTTGGGAAGAGCATGTGCAAGTTGCTCATTATGAAGAGTTCCACCAACATGAAGACTATCAACATTATGCGCCAACTCAAAATGAAGAATTATCACCCGCTTTGGAGGCGCTATGGATAAAATTCATGGTAAGGAATGATGCATCCATGAGGAGAATTGATGTGCAATTAGCCCAGCTCACAAATGACTTACAAAATTTACTTGCTATAGCAAAATCACCACCACCATGCCCTCAGATGGTTGATACTTATGATGATGACTCCTTTGTTACCTTCGATTCTAAAAAGAGTGATCCAATGGAATCTCCATATGAATTGGTGGAGTTGGTGAAAGTTGAGAAAAAGGAAATTGTGTTGGATGAGGCCAAAGAGACTAATGCGCTGCTTGAGGAACAAGAATTTGAAATGTTTGATGTTGCAGCAAGCTTCTCCAGCAATGAAAGAGTTGAGCCACCACCACAAATGCTCCAGCTGCAGGAGTTAGAAAGAGATGTGCCAGAAAAAGAAGTCCCATCGCATCAAAGCAATGTTGTAACAAATGTTGCAGAAAAAAAACCAACGCACAGAAAGTACAAACCTTAGGATGTTATAACATGCAGTCTCTTTGAAAGAATCAACAATTTCAAGGTGTGGCAGAATGTCCGACCCCATAAATCAAGAGTTAAGTATCTTTAAGGAGCAAAAGTGATGCCTCAAAACATTGAAGAATATCCATATGAGGCAGACTGACAAGGGAGATTTCTGATCCCTAAACTCTTAAGTTAGGATTTTATCATGCTTTGCTTAGATTTTGTATGTTAGAAGTGGTTTATTTTGGGAGTGGAATATTTATCATGTGCCAACAGTCATAGTGTACTGGGAGACAATTCTGAAAATAGTTTGATGCTTCTGCTATCATGCTTGAAATATTTGTTAATGCGCTTACCATAGTCGTTTAGCATGAATTGATGATGCCTTCATTTTTAAAGAATTATGTTGCATGCTTGTGCTATTACAACATTAGACTTAAGCATAGAGCGAAGTGTGGATTCCTGCCTTCTGAATTTGTATTGTGATAATGTTGTTCTGTTTTAATAGTTAGCTCAGTTAGGAGTAGCTTAGATTAGTTAAAATAAGTATAGCACAGTTAGTTTAGATAGTTCTTTTCTGTTGTCTTTACTTTTCCAAAAGCCCCATGGGCCCATGTTACCTCTCCAAAAGTGCATTATTTAGGTCCTTAATTACCTAAAAATCATGGAAGTTCTCGAGTGTTTTTGTTAGAAGTTAGCTTAATGTGTGCTTAAAAGTGAGAATTTGAGAAATGATGCTAATTTAAGGCTTATTTGGAAAAGGAACGAAAAAGGATGCAAAATGGTGAAAAAAGAGCTAAATTGTACATTGCAGGTGCATTGCGGAAATATTGCGGAGCTCGCAATGGAATCAGCTGAAACAGAGCATTGCGGCCCTCGCAATAAAACCGCAACGCCAGTCTTTTCTGCTGCACTTTTCCAGCAGTTAGTCTTCATTGCTGCGTTTTTCCAGCAGTCAACTCTCCCTGCTGCTGCCAGGTGTGAGGATTTTGACCTCAAGAAATTGGATGGTGATCCATGATTAATGAGCAGCATTTGAAGGCTATATTAAGAGAGTTAAATGGAGGATCAAATATTGCAATTGAATTCCCTTCAATTCAATCCACAACTCAGAAAGTGAAGAAAATCGGCAGAAGCCTAAACCCGTTTGTTGGATCGAAGAATCTAAAGCCCTTGGCGTCGATAATTCGAAAGGAAGAAGAGAGAAATTCTCTTATGATCAAATTCCTTCCCAAGATCAGCTCTTCTTCTCCTTCATCCGAGGCGATTCACGGCTTGGATTATCTTCATTAAATTTACAACTTTCCTTTACTGCTTTCTAAATTAACTACTGCTTCCCTTTAAATGTTGTTCTAAATCATTTATTGCTTTTTCCTTTAATTATTGCTTTCGGATCGTTGTATGGTTGCTTACGAATTGTTATATGAATTGCCTTTTTAAGAGTAATCAATTAGTTTTGTTGAGTTCTTCATTTAATCATCTCTCAATCAATTAGTTTTATTGAGTTCTTCATTCCATGCTTAATCAATTAGTATTCTTAAATTCTCCGAAAACCATGAGTAACTAACTAAAAAAAGGTTTGTTAGGATGAATCTATAGGATAGACTTATGTGAATTCAGCATGTAAAGTAGCATGAATGCATTGAATGAATGTGATCTTCATCCCATGGGCAATTTCGACCGGCCATCCATTTTGTCTAAAGAATTCCTAACCTCTGGAAGGAGTAAGAATTTCGAGTCGTTCATTCATGTTAGCCTTTTATGGTAAATAAAGAGTGGTCTAGGAATAGGCATTCTCCTAGCACGTTTATTAGCATGTGTTTATGAATAGGTTGTTAGCTTTACTTGGACAGAAGTAATCTAAGAAACTAATGCATGTAATCGTAAGATGCATGAGAACTAGCTAACACGATGCATGAGATGTTAAGTTACTGCTGAATCATCATAGTTAAATGCCTATAGAGGACTCTTAAGCCAACCTTGCTGTCTTACTTTAGATTTTAAATCGTTGTTAAAGTATTGCGAGAATATTGCGAGAACCGCAATATCAATTTCTACCTTTACATTAGTCTTTTTATTAGCTTTTAACCCATTGCGAAATCATTGCGAAAGTATTGCGAGACCCACAATACTAGATTTCCACATTATAACTTCATCAACTTAGTTTGCTTTGCGTTAAAGTTTGCATTCTTCTTGCATCTTTTATAGTTCTGTACCTCAAACCAAAATCCAACCAACAACATTTTGTCACCGATTACATTTTCCTTCAATCAATCTGTACTTAGCATAAACGTAATCAAATCTCTGTGGGAAAACGATATAAAATATACTTATCACTTGCTGCAGACCATGTATGCTTGCATGATCTGAGTGCTCTTCGCATCTAATTTACACACACACTGAGCACGCAACAAGTTTTTGGCGCCGCTGTCGGGGATTTGCATTACTTTTGTGTTAAGTTGATTGATTGTAAGATTTGTGCTGAATACGTGAGCTTAATTTGTTTACTATCATTTTCAGGCACAGAGAGAAACTATGCAGGTGAAGAACGTATGTGTACGACAAAGTAAATGAATACGCTGGAAAACTTAATTGGAGGAAGAGTTTGGCCACAACAGTTTGAAGAATTTTATCAGTCATGTGCTTATTGTGGGGATAATCATAACTTGGAGAATTGCCCAACATTGAATTATCAAGAGGGGCAATATCAACAAAGCTATGACAACCATTATTCGTACTTGTCTGAACATGATTAGTGGCAACTCTCAAATAATTCTTGGGAAGAGCAAGTGGAAGTTGCTCATTATGAAGAGTTGCACCAACATGAAGACTATCAACATTATGCGCCAACTCAAAATGAAGAATTATCACCCGCTTTGGAGGCGCTATGGATAGAATTCATGGAAAGGAATGATGCATCCATGAAGAGAATTGATGTGCAATTATCCTAGCTCACAAATGATTTACAAAATCTACTTGCTATAGCAAAATCACCACCACCATGCCCGCAGATGTTTTATTTTTATGATGATGACTCCTTTGTAACCTTCGATTCTGAGAAGAGTGATCCAATGGAATCTCCATATGAATTGGTGGAGTTGGTGAAAGTTGAGAAAAATTAAATTGTGCTGGATGAGCCCAAAAAGACTAATGCGCTGCTTGAGGAACAAGAATTCGAAATGTTTGATGTTGCAGCAAGCTTCTCCACCAATGAAAGAGATGAGCCACCACCACCACAAATGCTCCAGTTGAAGGAGTTAGAAAGAGATGTGCCAGAAAATGAAGTCTCATTGCATCAAACCTATGTTGTACCAACGCACAAAAAGTACAAACCTTGGGATGTTATAACATGCAGTCTCTTTGAAAGAATCAACAATTTCAAGGTGTGGCAGAATGTCCGACCCCGTAAATCAAGACTTGAGTATCTTAAAGGAGCAGAAGTGATGGCTCGAAACATTGAAGAATATCCATATGAGGCAGATTGACAAGGGAGATTTCTGATCCCTAAACTTTTAAATTAGGTCTTTATCATTCTTTGCTTAGATTTCGTATGTTAGGAGTAGTTTATTTTGGGAATGAAATATTTATCATGTGCCAACAATCATAGTGTACTGGCTAGACAAAAAGGGATGTGAAAATGTAGTTGCTGATCACTTATCAAGATTGAAGAGTCATTGCGAATCTATTGCGGAGCCCGCAATGACAGATTCTTTTATTGATGAACATGTTTTCGTTTTAGTACATTGTGATGATAATGATGAACCATGGTTTGCAGATATTGCAAATTTTCTTGCCTTACAAGTGCTACCAGAATTCAGAAAATGGCAGGACAAGAAGAAGTTCTTGAACGAGGCTAGGAAATACATTTGAGATGATCCAACTCTCTACAGAAGCTGTGCGGATGGATTGCTAAGGAAATGTGTGTCAGCTGCTGAATCAACGTCAATCATGCAGCATTGCCATACAGCTCCGTATGGAGGACACTTTGGTGGGCAGAGGACTGCTGCAAAGGTGTTCCAAAGTGGCTACTTCTGGCCTACAATCTTCAAGGATGCACATGACTATGCACACAATTGCAACGAATGTTAACGTACAGGTAACCTCGAGAGAATTTTCTAACCAACATGCTTTTCTATTTTTTTTTTACTTTAGGCTTAGCATAAGCTAACTCGATTAATCTACCGCTAACTCTCATGCAACAAGCTACCTAAGAGTGCCTTACGGGGTGACAACGAGAATTAACGCTACATGCAATTGACTAAGCCTACGAAATCTAGGATGGGGTTGCTAAGTGCTCGATAGATGCAAGGGAGCAATAGGAAAAATTTTAAAATTTTTGACATGAACCTAATAAATGCAAAACTCATGCAAAAACTAGATTATGTACGTGCTCAGATTTCTACATGCATTTCCTAGATTATCATAGTTAGAAAGCAGTAAACAGAGTCCCAAGCACTTCAATATAAAAATAACACTGCTCAACCGACTACACATGCGTATCCATAACTCCAACTCCACCCCCAACTTCAAAAGTTGGCATTGTCCTCAATGCCACTCAGTCAGATACACAAAGTAAAAGGGAAACTAAACTTCTCTTTGTGAAGTTGGCGAGGGTAAGGAAGCGGCGCGCTCATCATCGAAGCCCAAAAATTCCCTTCTTCCTCGATTCCTAAAAAAAACAGCAACCTACGTAAGTCTAAATTAAACTAACTAACAACAAAAAACAGCAACTAAACTAAAAACAGAAATAACAGTTCATCACTCGGGTGGCTCCGAGAAACGCAGAATTTTTAAAGTCGTTTGCTCGACTGAATTCTCTCCAATGACTCAACCATAATCTGATAGTGCGGGGGACGTTCCAGTCTTGTCCTCCTCCACACTACAGCTGCGATCAACATCCAAAACTTTTTGCACTCTTCGTGCCTCAAGCACGTGAATATCACATTTGTTAGTGCAAAAAACAACATCAACTTCTATCAAATTCAAATCAGATTTTTTTACCGAGACATGAGAATCATCCCTCAAGCGCGAGGTAAGACTCTCATTCTCATCATACTCCACAAAAGAAACATTCTCCACAGATTTCTTTTCAAAGAATGAAAATTCATGCATTGTATCATCAAACTCTAAAGAAACGACACCCTTAAACACATCGATTTTGACCCTAGCGGTCTTAAGAAAAGGGCGTCCTAACAGCATAGAGGACGAAGCATGCGGAGATTTTTCATTCATATCAAGTACAAGGAAATCAGCGGGGAACATCATATCACCTACCCTAACGAGAACATCCTCGACCTTCCCTCTAGGACATATACTCGACCCATTAGCTAACTGGACAACCACGTTACACTCATGCAGTTCATTTAAGTTCAGTTCAAGAAATAAAGCATAAGACATAACGTTCACAGAAGCTCCTAAGTCAAGCATGGCATTTTTGACTACTTTACTATTGTTGCGTGCTCATGTTGACGAGCACAGCAATCACTCGTCCTCTCTCGTTCTTAATTTCACGCTTCAGTCAAGAGGAAGGCCGAGAGAGTCTTCACATCTCCTTCCTCATAGTAGTGCTTCAACCTTGCACCATTAACCATGAATGGTTGACCTTGCTGCAGGTTCTTTATCTCGATAGCACCATGAAAAAACACATTAGTAATTATGAAAGGACCTGACCATCTGGACTTTAGTTTGCCTGGAAATAACCTCAATCGTGAGTTAAATAATAAAACAAGTTGGCCTTTCTTAAAGTCCTTGATCCTGAGTCTACTATCGTGCCAAATCTTGGTCTTTTCCTTATACATTTTGGCATTTTCATAAGACATATGTCTAAGCTCATCAAGCTCATGTAATTGCAGAGACCGCAACGTTCCCGCATCGGTCACGCAATAATTCAACTCTTTTAGTGCCCAAAATGCCTTAATTTCTAACTCGAATGGAAGATGACAAGCTTTACCATACACAAGTCTGTAAGGAGACATACCTAGGGGTGTCTTATATGCAGTTCTATACGCCCAAAGTGCATCCTCGAGTTTAAATGACCAGTCCTTTCTATTAGGTTTGACCACTTTTTCTAGGATGTTCTTAATCTCCCTATTTGAAATTTCAGCCTGACCATTCGAGTGTGGGTGGTAAGGAGTGGCTATTCTATGTCTAATGTTATACTTAGCCAACACTCTCTCCATGGCCTTATTAATGAAATGTGTCCCCTCATCACTAATGATAGCACGAGGTGTTCCAAACCTAGTAAAAATGTGCCTATGCAAGAATTTTATGACTGTGTTGGCATCACTATTGGGACATGCTATGGCCTCTACCCACTTGGATACATAGTCTACTGCCACTAATATGTAAAGGTTACCTGAGGATGGGGGAAATGGTCCCATGAAGTCAATGCCCCATACATCAAAGAGCTCCAACTCTAGGATGTAGGTGAGAGGCATTTCATCCTTGCGACTGAGGTTACCTGTTCTTTGGCATTTATCACAGCTGTGGGCATAGTTGTGGGCATCCTTGAAGATCGTTGGCCAATAGTAGCCACTCTGAAATACCTTTGCAGCTGTTCTTTGGCCACCAAAGTGTCCACCATAAGGAGCTGTGTGGCAGTGCTGCAGCACAGACTTCGCCTCAGCAGCTGAAACACACTTCCTTAGCAAACCGCCAGCACATGTCTTGTAAAGTGTGGGATCATCCCATATGAATTTCCTTGCTTCATGAAGGAACCTCTTCTTCTCTTGTCCTCCCTTGAAAGTTGGTAGTACCTGTGATGCAAGGAAGTTAGCAATGTCAGCAAACCAAGGTTCCTCATCGTTATCACGATGAGTCAATACAAAGACATGTTCATCAATAAAGGCATCAGAAATTGCGGGTTCCGCAATTTTTTCGCAATTATGCTGCAATCTAGAAAGATGATCCGCAACCACATTTTCACTTCCTTTCTTATCTCTAATGTCTAGATCAAACTCTTGCAGCAGCAGTACCCACCTAATCAACCTAGGCTTAGCATCAGCCTTCCTCATAAGGTACTTTAAAGCAGAATGGTCAGTGTACACAATTGTTCTGGTGCCTACAATATAGTTCCTAAATTTCTCACAAGCAAACACTACAGCTAGCATCTCTTTCTCAGTGGTTGTATAATTACATTGAGCCTCATTAAGTGTTTTACTAGCATAATATACAGGGTGTGTTAACTTGTCAATCTTCTGTCCTAACATAACCCCTACAGCATAGTCACTAGCATCACATAACATCTCAAATGGGAGATCCCAATCTGGCCCTACTATAATAGGTGCTGTAACTAGTGCTTTCTTAAGGGTGTTCCAAGCTACTAAACATTCCTTAGAGAAGATGAATGGCCTATTTAGCTCTAGAAGCTCACACAGAGGCTTGGCTATCTTAGAAAAGTCCTTAACGAACCTTCTGTAGAAGCCAGCATGCCCTAAGAAACTTCTAATGGCCTTGACATTCTGAGGCTCTACCAACTTCTCTATGATTTCTATCTTGGCCCTATCGACCTCAACTCCTGCCCTTGACACTCTATGACCTAGGACAATCCCTTCATCCACCATGAAGTGGCACTTTTCCCAATTTAGGACTAGGTTAGTCTCCTCACACCTAGCCAGGACTTGTCCTAAATTCTCTAGACAGTTTGTAAATGAGTCCCCAAAGACTGAGAAGTCATCCATAAATATTTCTATCATGGACTCATCTAAATCAGAAAAGATTGCCAACATGCACCTTTGGAAAGTTGCCGGTGCATTGCATAAGCCAAAAGGCATTCTGCGAAAGGCAAAAGTTCCAAAAGGGCAAGTGAAGGTAGTCTTTTCTTGGTCTTTGGGATCTATAGTGATCTGATTATACCCTGAGTAACCGTCTAAGAAACAGTAGTAGGCTCTACCAGCTATTCTGTCTAACATTTGGTCAATGAATGGTAGAGGAAAGTGGTCTTTTTTAGTTTCTTTATTTAGTTTCCTATAATCCATACATACTCTCCATCCTGTGACAGTCCTAGTTGGAATCAGTTCATTGTTCTCATTGACTACCACAGTCATTCCCCCCTTCTTAGGTACACATTGTATAGGGCTCACCCACTAACTACTATCTATAGGGAAGATCACACCAGCATCTAACCATTTAATTATTTCTTTCTTAACTACCTCTTTCATAGAGGGGTTCAGCCTACGTTGGTGATCTACTCTAGGTGTATGCTCTTCCTCTAGTATAATCTTATGCATGCAATAAGAAGGGCTAATGCCTCTAATATCAGCAATAGTCCATGCAATAGCCTTCCTATGTTGCTTAAGTAGTAAAATCAGTTCAACCTCATTCTTTTCACTTAATTTAGAGGAAATAATTACAGGCAAGGTTTCATTATTTCCTAGATATGCATACTTGAGGTGAGTGGGGAGAGGTTTTAATTCTAATACAGGTGGATGCTCAATGGATGGTTTTAATGGATTCAAAGATTTTTCAGTCAAGTCTTTATTCATACAAACATGCTGAGGGTTATTTACAGATATGTCCTTTATCTCAGCTATGTTTAAGTCAGTTAATTCTAATCCTACATATTCATTAGCATGCTTGGTTAATAATCCATGCTCCAATTGTTCTTCCATTAAAGAATCTACAACGTCCATGCTAGCACAGGATTCAAGGTCAGAGGGGTACCTTAAAGCTTTATACACACTAAATTTCACCTCTTCATCATGAACTCTCATAGTGAGCTCACCTTTTTGGACGTCGATCAGGGCCCTACCTGTGGCAAGAAACGGTCTGCCTAATAGGATGGGGACCTCCTTGTCTGCTTCATAATCCAGGATAATGAAATCTGCAAGGAAAATAAATTTGTCAACTTTCACTAGAATATCCTCAATCTTACCTTCAGGGTATGCGATGGATCTGTCTGCTAGTTGTAAAGTGACAGTGGTTGGACGTGCTTCTCCTATTCCCAACTGGCGGAATAGTGATAGGGGCATGAGGTTTATTCTGGCGCCCAGGTCACAAAGCGCTCTGCCCACGTGCTTGCCTCCTAGCTCTACAGGTAAGGTGAAGGAACCAGGATCCTTCTCCTTTTTGGGTAGCTTGTTCTGGAGTATGGCACTGCACTCCTCAGTGAGGTTTACTGTTTCGAACTCACCAATTATTTTTTTGTTAGTAATAATATCTTTCAAAAACTTTACATAAGAAGGCATAGACTGTAAAACTTCAACAAAAGGAATATTAACATGCACTTGCTTAAGAATTTCTAGAAATTTATTAAAGTGCACTTCCTGTTCCTGCTTCTTCTTAAGCCTTCGAGGATATGGAGGTGGTGGCACATATTCAGGCACTTCAGGTCGCCTTAGGATTGGAGGAGGCCTTGGAATTTCTTCTATCTCCTCAATAATTGGCTCTAGCCTTGTTCCTGATGTGCTTGTTGGTGGTGGACCTTGGTTTGGCAGAGACTCCAGTGGAGCACTAGACTCAGTGTTCTCTACTCTCTTTGGTGTGTCCTTGGTGTTGCTTACCAATGGTCTACCACTTCTAAGTTCAATTGCTTGAACTTGTTCTTTACCATCTCTCCTTGGCACTTCAGTGTCAGCAGGGAGTCTACCTTGGGGCCTACTTTTGATTTCATTGGCTAGTTGCCCTATTTGGTTCTCTAGGCTCCTAAGAGTAGCTTGTTGGCCACCCCATGACAGGTTTGGGTGGTTCCTCCAACCAGGGTTGTAAGTATTGGAATAGGGGTTGTTCCTAGGCTGCTGCTGGCTTCCAATATAGCAGACTGAGGCTGGATTCCCAGGGCAGTATTCATACAGGTGCCCTTCCCCACAGAATCAACATATAAGTGTCTCACCTTGACTTGGTTGGGTGCCCATTGACATGGCTGTAGCGGTGTTGACACTTGTTTGGAGATTGGTTTGAGCCATTTGCTTAACTAGGTTGGTCAGGGCATTTATTTGGTTGCTCAATGCACTTAGAGCATCCTTGTCTTGAGCTCTAGTTGGCTCAACTGGATCATCTGACCACCTACAGTGAGATGCTGAGATCTTCTCCAAGATCTCATAGGCCTCGTTGTAACTCTTGGACAACATGGAACCACCAGCAGATGAGTTTAAGACTTGTCTAGTGTTGGGGTTGCATCCTTTGAAAAAGACCTCTATTTGGATACACCATGGGATGCCATGGTGTGGACATTTAAGAAGGAGATCTTTAAACCTTGTCCAAGCTTCGTGAAGAGACTCAGTGTCAGCTTGTTTAAACTTGATTATGTCATCACGAAAGGTAGAATTCCTATCAGGTGGGAAGTATTTGACTAGGAATTTTTCTGCTAAGTCTGTCCAATTGCGAACAGATCCAGAGGGTAATGAGTTCAACCATGTTTTGGCTTTGTCCCTCAAAGAGTAAGGGAAAAGGTATAGCCTCAAGGCTTCTTGGGAAACTCCAGGGATGATGAATGTATCACTAACTCCTAAGAAGTTTCTAAGATGGTTGTGGGGATCCTCATTTTCCACTCCAAAGAATTGTCCCACAGTGGACAACATTTGGAACATCACTGGCTTTAACTCGAATGAGTTGGCAGTGATTTCAGGACGGATTATGCTGGGGTTCAGCTCCCCAGGCATAGGTACTAGGTACGAAAGTATGGCGCTATCCTTGTCATTCGCTATTTCGATGGGATTGCGAGTGACAGGCACCGGATTTGGAACTATTCCATTCATTTCTTCTTGAGACAATTGCGGAGGAATTGCGGTTCCCGCAATTACTTGAGGTAAAGGGAGTTGTTTAAAGAGACGTTTCTTGGCTCTATTTCTGGCCCTAAGTAATCTCTCAGGCTCAGGATTGAACTCTAGATAACTACTTGAAGGCTCACTCATAAACTAACCCAATAGTACCTGCAAAAGAAATGAAACAGATCAGCTTCAATAGGCAGTAAACTTGGTGTTTCAAACTTAACAAACTTCGTTTTCACTTAAATAAATCCCCGGCAGCGGCGCCAAAAACTTGTTGCGTGCTCAATGTGTTAAAATAATTAGGCAATAAGATAGATAGAGCACTCAGAACATGCAAGCATACATGATCTTATAGCAAGTAGTAAGTATTTTTTCATTCGTTTTCCCACAGAGATTTATTATAAGCTATTCATGAAGTGTAAAGTTAAGAAAGAAGGGGTGGATTTGATGGGGTAAAATTGGTTTTAAATTGTCTATTTCCTACTGAATACGTAGAGGGTAGCAACTTAAACAAATGCAAGTCAAAGTTAAACTCAAATGAAGAGAGACGAGAGTAATAAACGAAGACAAAAACAGCTAAACAGAATTGTAACTTAAGCAGAATTGCGGAAACAGCAATTCTACCGCAATTTAATTAACAACGAAAGTGTGTAAAATGATGAATCAAGGGCTACTAACGACTATCCTATAGGCTTTTTCATACTATTCTCAAGCACTGGATCAACTCACTATGCATCAAACTATCTCATTCTCATGTATCTTCCGATTTCATGCATTAGATTCTTTAGTTTACTCATGTCCAAGTAAGGTCTTAAGCATCTTGTTAAGGCAGAAGAATATGGTTTGTACTAGGGGAACGCCTATTCCTAGGCCGTTTCCTGGCTACCTTGAAAGGCTAGCATGATAGTATGACTCTGAACTCTTACTCCTTCAAGAGGTTAGGAGTTCTTTGGACAAAATAGATGGCCAATCGAAATTGCCCGTAGGATGAAGCTTACATACAATCAATGCTTCGAGAGCTATCCTACATGCTTGGTTCACGTTTTTTAGCCTATAGTGTTGTCATTAGCATGCCCCTATGTGACTTAGTTACTCATGGATATAGGGAGAACAAAAAGCAGAGGTAAAAGAGACATGCTTAGAAGAGAAATGAAGACAAACAGTAAGGGAAAAGTAGCCACAGCAAAGCGAAGAAAATGTGAAATGGAGAATTGCGCTTTGATTACTTGATTGCTTGAATGAACAAAAAGGGAAGCTTAAAGTAAATAAAGTAAAGACAGACAGCAACGAAATGAAATGATCTAGCTATTAGAAGAGAAACAGCAACTAAACAGAACTGAAATTTAGAATTGAAAGACAGAAAGCAGTAAATGATGCTTGAAAGCCTCGTCGCAACCGCCTCGGCTGAAGGGGATGAAAGAATAGCTTTGCTTGGATGAATCCAATCGGGAGAGAAGATGAATCTTCTCTCCTTCCTATCAGATTGTCGATTCCAACAGCTGAGACTCTCACACCAACAGACGGCAAAGGAAAACACGAAGAAAGATGGAGCTGCGAGAAGACTTCTACGCTTTCGGATGATGTTTGAACCCTCGACTTTGACCCCCTTTTATAGCAATCTGCAGGTGCGTTTGGGCCAAGGAGAACCATCAATCTTCAACGTCGTACTTCAGAATGGATGGAGGAGAAAGAACGAATCCCTGAAATAACGGAAATTAACAGAAAAAGATCAGTCAACTTACGGTTTTCACTTGAAACATTGCGGTTTCAGCAATGTTTCCGCAATGCTATCGCAATGCTTGTTTTTCATTCTTTTCCTTCGGTTTTCAACCCTTTTCTTTCCTATTGTACATAAGTCCTAATTTAGCTACCTTCTTCTAATTCTCATATTTAAGCATAGGTTTAGGCTAAATGCTATCAAAAACACCTAAGAGTGAACATCTTTCTAAGATAATTAAGTCCTAAAAATGTCACTTTTGGAGACGTAACAACTACCTATCATGCAAGGGATAGTAAAGGTACCTGGGTCGTTGCACTTGGCGGGCAACGTACCTGGGAGGATCGCGGAAACGTTCTCCTTTTTCTTCTCAGTCCCTCTGGACTTCCTCTTCTTTGTGCACCAGCTCCTGAGGAATTTGGCATATTTTGGAACTTGGCTCACTGCCTCAAGAAGTAGGATGTTTACCATCACCTTCTGGAAGGTACGAAGGACCTCCTCATCGTCGGATTCCAAAGTAAGCTTCGCAAGCCTACTAGGGAAGGGTGCTCTGGCAACTTCCTCTTGCACACTGATTTCTTCTTTTTTCTCATTCAGATTCTCTGGAGCAGGCTGGGCGGACTCATTCAGGCTGTCCTTTGCTTCCTTCACGGCTCTGGTGGAAAGTGACTTTCCACTCCTTAGCTGAATAGCACTCACGTTCTCACATGAGTTGACCGTGGTTTGGGAAGGAAGCTTCCCAGAGCTCTTGCTCTCAATTTTACTGATTGACACAGCCATTTGCGTCAGCTGCTTGTTCAAATTTTGCAGCTCGACCAGTGGGAGTTTAGCTCTTCTCGAGCTTCTTTCTGAAACTGGCTGGTTGACGTGATAATGGTCCTGACCATTTCTTCCAATGAGCTGGAGGAGCTCGAGGCTTGAGCTTGGGTGGAAGTGTAAGGTCTATCGTGAGACTGGCCCTGGAAGCGTGGTTGTCCTTCCCTGTTCCCATAGCTGAAGGTGGGGTGATCGCGCCAACCGGGGTTGTAAGTATTCGAATACGGATCATACTTCCTCGGGTTGGAAGCATACCCCCCGATTGCGTTCACCTCCTCCGCCTCGCGGTTTCCTCCAACAATCTTTTTCAACATATTTCCAATTTCGGCCACCTGGGCCTTCATTTCTGTGATCTCGTGGCTCTGGGTCACACTGTGGACTTGCCCCTGCCCTCGAATACCAAACTGCTGCGAGTTGGCCGCCATATTTGCAATTAGCTGTTTGGCCTCAACTGGGGTCTTATCAATCAAAGCCCCACCGCTCGCTGCGTCTATCATCTCCCGATCGTGGGGCGTCATCCCCTCATAAAAATACTGTATCAGAATCTGATCGGCAATCTGATGATGTGGGAAGCTTGCGCACAGGCGCCCAAAGCGTTCCCAGTACTCGTGCAAGGACTCACCCACGTCCTGAGTGATCCCGTAAATTCTCTTTCTCAATGTCGTGGCCAAGGACGCAGGGAAGTATTTCTCCAAAAAAACTCTCTTCATGTCCTGCCACGTCGTGATCGAGCCGGAGGGCAGATAATAAAGCCAATCCTTGGCTTTGTCCTTGAGCGTGAAGGGGAATGCCCTCATATTCAGCTGCTCCTCCGTGACTCCCACGGGCTTCATCCCCGCGCAGACGCAATGAAACTCCATTAAGTGCTTGTTCGCGTCCTCCCCTGCATTGCCATGAAAAGAAGGCAACTGGTGAATTAAACCTGACTTTAATTCGAAGTTACCTGCTACCACGGGGTAGTTGATACAAAGGGGTTGCAAGTTCAAATCTGGCGCTGCCAGCTGTTTCAGCGTCCGTGGCGCCTCTCCTTGCGCCATCTCCTCAACAAAGAAGGGATTGCCTTCTTCTTCAAACAATCTCTGCCCCTCGCGGGCTTCTCTCCTCAACCGCCGCTCTTCTCTTTCGATTTCAGGTATAAACTGCAATCCACTAATCTCTGAAGAACGGGTCATACACAAACAAAAATTTAAACATACAACTACAAACAGAAAAAAATTTCGGCACACCATCAATCAACCAAATTCAAAGTCAATCATAATTTCAATCAAATTTTTGTCTTCTACCCGGCAACGGCGCCAATTTTTGGTAGAGCCCACTTTAATGTGAACTCCAAATTCGAGTTGTCGAAGCTCGCCAAAATACAATTTATAAGCCTATTATCAATAGCTTTGCAGCCAGTGGTAACAGGGTCGATCCAAGGAGAAGTTATGACCGAAATTAAATTAAAATTGAAATTAATTAATTGATTGGGTTTTTGTAACGGGGGGATTTTTAAGCATGCAAAGTAAGCAATTAAATGCTAACGGAAGAATAAAAAGAGAGAGAGACGCTTGCACGGTTTGGGGATTTTTGGGATTGATTCGTTAGACATCTTCAGCTTATCATTTAACACAAGTTCAAGGCAAGCAGTTTGTAGTACACACGGTCAATTAACCGAGAAGCCCCAAGGTAACCGGCTCCATAGAAATTAATCAGACCACACAGTTCTAATTAAACATTATCTAAAATTGCATTAAGGTGATCAGCCCCAAATTTATTCTAGATAGTCACTAGCGAACCGCGACAGACATTCGATCACGTAATCTAATTGCTAACTGATTGCCCGCAAATGCTGTATGCAATCAACAACCATCATTCATGACTCGATACTCCGGTTTAGTTTTACCATTCTGTGTTACTAGTCGAATAGTGAGAGGCACGACATCGCTACTCTTTAACATTAACAAAATGCTAGAAAATGCGAGTGTCAATCGGCAAAATCTAACATATGCATAGGGTTAAGCAAGAATGATAAATGCATACAAAACAGCCACCAATTTATAAACTAAGCATGGATTATCAAGGCTAAAAGAGTCTAACAAAAATCCCTCAAATGTATCCCAAACCGTTCACCCTTAGCTTAGCCGTCCATGGAACGGGTTGTCATCACCGCTCCAAGGGAAGCCATGGAAGTCATCTTTGAACTAATACAACTTAAAAGCTCCAAAACATGCCACAAATGGCGGAGCTATGATGAAAAATAGAGAAAAGCCGAGAGGAAGAAGATGAAAAACCGCCCAAGAATGAATAGTTTTGCAAAAATCGTCCTACAGCCGATTTAATATCGTCGTAGCGTCGAGACACTACGCCCTAAGTTATCCGCGCGCGCCTCGCGTTGGCGTCGAGACGCTAGGCGAGCGTCTCGACGCTGGCCCGATAACTTCTTGCGCGCGCCTCCTCCGGAGCGTCTCGACGCCGTAGCAGGGTCTCGACGCTTCTGCAGCGTCGAGCTAGCGTCTCGACGCTATTGCTCGACGCTAGCTCTCGGGTTTGGGGCTGGAAAAATTGCCTCTCCAAGGCAATTTTGGTCCGCTTCTTCTCGGATCGCCTTGCCCTTTCCCGATGCACTCCCGGGGCGTTAAAACTCCACTTTTAGCTCCGAAACGGGTCCAATGGACGCACGAGCTCTTTGCCGCATTTCTCCTACAAACGAGATAAATTAAACATTTAAATGCGGACTTTAGCAATACTTAGGAAGTATTTAATAGCTCCAAAATGGAGTTATCACACTGCATCAAAAGGCAAACCAGAAGAAGACTCTACCAAAAGTAAAGGAAAAAATAAAACCAAGGAAGAAAAATGTATGCCAGCAAGCTATGACCTAGGTGCTTAGATGTCCTGTGTAATTGAACTTTGATCCTTAGTTTGCTAAGCACATGGCTGTAGCTTGAAGGTTTGTCAAGGGAGATGAGTGTTGATCCAACACAGTGATGCCAAGGGTTAGTTGTTCTATGGACTGTACTCTTGTTCTCGTGTGTGCTAAGCTTGGTATGACTGCAAGAATTTCTAGATAGCTCAATAAAATAATACCTTAGAAGCATGTACTGAGTCTGGGTTAAAACTAGGGAGAATTTGAAAACTTAGGGATAACTGCACAATGAACCTAATGACATAGGCAGATAAACCAGTTGTTAGGAAATTTGTAAAAGACAAAAGGTTTTAAAGGCAAGAGAAACCAGAATAAGCAGAATGTGAGGTTAGTTTGAACTTAGAAGAGTGTCATAGGACAGCCATGCCTTGGATAGTGAGCCTAGGGAAGTCAGCAAGTTTGTCAGACAGAGTTTAAAAGACAAGAATTAGCAGCCTAAGTAAGCCCTTATATTCCTCGAGGACGAGCAATAACTTAAGTTTGGGGGTGTGTTACCTCTCCAAAAGTACATAATTTAGGGACTTATTTACCATGAAATCGTGTAATCTCTTAAGCATTTTTGTTAGAATTTAGTTTAATACGTGCTTAAATATGAGAATTCAAGGAATGAAGCTAAAATAGGACTTATTTGTAAAAGGAACAAAAAAGAATAGAAAATGATGCTAAAAGAGTTAAAATGTACATTGCAGGAGAATTGCTGAAACATTGCTGTCTCCGCAATGGATATTGCGGTCACAACGAGGAATTCGCAATGCCAAGCTGCTGTTGCTAAGTTTTTCCCAACCGTCCGCCGTCACAGTTGCGATCTTTCAGCCGCCTAAGCTTTCCCCTGCTGCCAAGTGGAGGATTGTTGTTCAGAATGGATGGTTCTCCATGACTGAAGGTACCTGCAAAAAGCTATAAAAGGAGATGTAGAAATCAGCCCTTGGCGCCGATAATCTACACATCCATTTCCTTATCCCGTTTGATGGAGTTCCCCGTCTCAACGCAATCTACACATCCATTTTCTTATCCCGTTTGATGGAGCGTAGAAATCAGCCCTTGGCGCCGATAATTCGAGAGGAAGAAGAGAAGATCCTTCTTCTCTTCTGATTGAATTCATCCCCAAGAATCGCTAATCTTCCCCTTCATCCGAGGCGCTTGCGACGAGGAAGATCCGCGCACACTTTAAGAAGCTTTCTTTCTGCTTTCTGTCTTTCATTCCCATTTGTTACACTACTTTCACTTCGTCTCCATTTGTTCAGTTCTTTACTGTTTTACATACTTTCGCACATTGAGCTTTGAATTTTACTTTATAGAGGAATCGTTTAAGTCTTTGCAAGTCTTCATTTCGTATCTGTTTTTCCCTTGCTTTCATTTAGTACTTTAAATCGTGCTTAATCAATATAGTCTTTCCAATCCTCCATCAACCATGCGTAACTAATCACACAAGGGTCTGCTAAGGATGAACCTATAGGTTAGAAATACGAGAGTTCAACATGTAGGATAGCTTCGAATGCATTGAATGTATGTGTACTTCATCCCATGGGCAATTTCGATCGGCCATCCATTTTCTCTAAAGAACTCCTAACCTCCGGAAGGAGTAAGAGTTCAGAGTCGTCCATTCATGCTAGCCTTTCATGGTAGCCAAAAAATGACCTAGGAATAGGCGTTTTCCTAGCACGATTCATTAACTTGCTTGTATAAATAGATGCTTAAGTCTTACTTGGATATGAGTGAACTAAAGGATCTAATGCATGTAATCGAGAGATGCATGAGACTGAGTTAAATTGATGCATGATAAGTTAAGCTACTGCTGAATAATCGTATGTAAAAGCCTATAGAGGAGTCTTAAGTCGACCTTGTTTCCTTATCTCACCTTCAAATCGTTGCTAGATTAATTGCTAGATAATTGCGGGAACCGCAATTTTATAGTTCTGTTTTTGCCTTAGCCATTTTTCCAGTTTTGACTTTTGTGATTTTATTGCTAGAACATTGCTAAGTCCGCAATTCTTTCTTCTCTATATTGAAGTTAATCTCTTTACTTGCTTTCGTTTATGCTTGCATACTTCGTACATTCTTCGTTAGTTTGGCACATCAACCTCAAATCTACCCCATTTAAGTAACCCTCTCTAATTTAACACCTCACTTCATTAGTAACTAAACTCAATCTCTGTGGGAAAACGAATGAAAAAATACCTATCACTTGCTGCAGACCATGTATGCTGGCATGTTCTGAGTGTTATCGCATCACATTTTATTTACACACTGAGCACGCAACAGGCGCGCGCGTGGCGAGGTGTTTGTGGGCTAACCCGCACCTCGGGTCAGCCCTTTTCCTTGGGCATGCGCGCGCGACGGAGTGCTTGTGGGCTGACCCGTGCCTCGGTGGTAACGA
Source organism: Herpetospermum pedunculosum (assembly GCA_028017165.1). Lineage (NCBI taxonomy): Eukaryota > Viridiplantae > Streptophyta > Magnoliopsida > Cucurbitales > Cucurbitaceae > Herpetospermum > Herpetospermum pedunculosum. The sequence continues at coordinate 29,634,662 of CM051522.1, forward strand.
TATTTTTGAAGAACTGCAAATATCGGGTTGGCGAGACCCGCCAAAATGAATTTATAAATACCTGATTTCACCGAGCAATTCGTAGCTTAATGATAACGGGGTCGGTCCACAGAGAATTATGCTAATCACAACTCAATTTTAATTAAATTTGCAATTTAATGAAATGAATAAATTGGAGGGATTTTTGTGGAAAAATTAGTTGTGAAAGATGCTAATGGAAAATTCGCACAAGAGGGAAAAAATTAATCTAACGAAGCGTTCGACTTGGGATGCTTGGAACTAAGAATTAGGCAACACTTGGATCACATACTAACGGAAAAATTAGCTAGACATACGGATTAACACGCAATTCCCTTTAATTGAGAAATCAATTTAAACACGCCCCATGGATAATAATTAGACAAAATAAATATGCTAATTAAGCATACCGATTGGACATTGGGGGCCAACGCTCTCCCAAGACCAATCGATAGCAACAGGCTAATTGCGACGATTATCTAAATTGGAAGCCAATTTAGTATATCGATTTTAATTAATTCTTCAAGAATGATGAATGCCAAGAACACAAGGAAGCCTATGCATTCAATGGCCATTTTTGGAGCTTCTTTTCTGTATTTAGCTTCGGGATGATGCCCAAGGCTTCCATGGGAGTGTTGGAACTCCAAACATCCATGGTTGGCTAACGTACTTGTGTTTGGATTTGGGATAATTAGGGATTCTTGTTAGGCTTTTTAATGTTTTGATAATTTATGCTTAATGGTTCTGATTTGGCTTTAGTTATGTATGCATTCATTGTTCTTTCTTAATCCATGCTTGTGTTAGATTTCGCCGACTGACAATCGAGTTTTCTAACATACGTTAGAGTTAGAGAATAGCGATGTCGTGCCTCTCACTATTCGCCTAGTAACACAGAACAATGAAATAAATCGGAGCATCGAGTCGTGCATGATAATTGTTGGGTACTTCAGCGTTGGCGGGTAGCCAGTTAGCAATAGGATTGCATGCTCGAATGTTCGTCGCGGTTAGCTAATGACTGTTTAGAGTCAAATTGGGGCATATCACCTTGGCGAGACTTTAAATAATGTTTAATTAGAAGTGTGTGGTCTAATTAATTAATATGGAGCCAGTTACAAAAGAGGTTCCCAGGTAACCGACCGCGTGCATGTCATTATCGATTAGCCTTACTTTAGAATTAAATGATAAATGTTAAAACGCTTACCAAGATCCCGAAATACCCTAAATCCAGCACTCTTCATTCTGGAGTTTATTATTTTTTCCGTTAGCACTTTTCATTACTTTGCATATTTAAAACCCCCCTTTTTGTGACAAACTTCACCAGTTAACTTAATCATAGCTCGAACAATTAATTCTCAGTTTTATTGCCTCTCTGTGGTTCGACCCTGTTACCACTAGCTGCAAAGCTAAGGATAATAGGCTTATAAATTCATTTTGGTCAGTCCTCGACAACTTGTGAATTAAGGATATTCCCAAAATTCGCGGCACCACTTTGCTTTCATTTCGTCTCCATTTGTTCAAGTTCTGTACTGCCTTACAGTCTGTTGCACCTTAAGTTTTGAACCTTATTTGATATAGTAATCGTTTAAGTATTTGTCAATCTCCACCTCGCTTTTTGTTCTTCCTTTACTTTCATTTTTCTTTAAATCATGCTTAATCAATCTAATCTCTCCAATCCACCATGAACCATGAGTAACTAATCACATAAGGGTCTGCTAATGACGAATCTATAGGTAGAAATACGTGAATTCAGTATGTAGGATAGCTTCGAATGCATTGAATGTATGTGTACTTCATCCCACGGGCAATTTCGACCGGCCATCCATTTTGTCTAAAGAACTCCTAACCTCCGGAAGGAGTAAGAGTTCAGAGTCGTCCATTCATGCTAGCCTTTCATGGTAGCCAGAAAACGACCTAGGAACAAGCGTTTTCCTAGCACAATTCATTAGCTTGCTTATATAAATAGATGCTTAAGCCTTACTTGGATATGAGTGAACTAAAGGATCCAATGCATGCAATCGAGAAATGCATGAGACTAAGCTAAGTTGATGCATGATAAGTTAAGTTACTGCTGAATAATCGTATGAAAAAGCCTATAGAGGAGTCTTTAGTTGACCTTATTCCCTTATCTCACCCTCAATTCGTCGTTAACTTAATTGCTAGATAATTGCTGTCTGCGCAATTCTAATATATTGCCTTTTTGCCTTAGCCTTTTTTCCAGTCTTCTACTTTTGCGATTTAATTGCTAGGAAATTGTTTTCTCCTCAATTCTTCTTCTTCTACATTCAAGTTAATCACTTTACTTACTTTTGTTTATGCTCGCATATCTCGTACATTCTTCATTAGTTTGGCACATCACTCTCAATTCTACCCCATTTAAGTCACCCTTTCTAATTTAGCACCTCACTTCGTTAGTAACTAAGAATAAATCTCTGTGGGAAAACGAATGAAAAAATACTTATCACTTGCTGCAAGACCATGTATGCTTGCATGATCTAAGTGCTCTCGCATCACATTTTATTTACACACTGAGCACGCAACAAGTTTTTGGCGCCGCTGCCGGGGATTTTGTTTAGTAAACACGAAGTGTGTTAATTTAGAAAACACAAACTTAATATCTATTGGAGCTAATCTTCTTTCATTTCCTTTACAGGTACCATCAAGCTGGTTTATGAATGAGCCTTTAACTACCAACCTAGAGTTCAATCCTGAGCCTGAAAGACTTCTAGGGGCCAGAAACAAAGCCAAAAAATGCCTTTTTAAACAGCCACCTGTAACTCAAAGCATTGCGGACTCCGCAGAGTCATCGCAATCCCAACCACCCGAAATGGATAGAGAAGCTGATAACTCCATTTTGGAGCTATTAAATACTTCCTAATTGTAGCTAAAGTCCGCGTTTAATTTGTTAATATATCTCGTTTGTAGGAGAAATGCGGCAAAGAGCTCGTGCGTCCGTTGGACCCGTTCGAGAGCTAAAAGTGGAGTTTTAATGCCCCAGGAGTGCATCGGGAAAGGGGAAGTTGATCCGTGAAGAAACGGGACAAAACCGCGTAGGAGAGGCAAATTTCCAGCCCCAAACCCGAGAGCCAGCGTCGAGCTGTAGCGTCGAGACGCTGGCTCGACGCCGCAAAAACCCGAGAGCTAGCGTCGAGACTCTGCTTGGCGTCAAGACGCTCCGGAGGAGGCGCGCGCAGGAAAATCATCGGGGAAGCGTTGCGATGCTGCCCCAGCGTCGCGACGCCATCGCGAGGCGCACGCGGATTACTTAGGGCACAGTGTCGAGATGCTGGCCTAGCGTCTCGACGCTACGACGACAGCAGCTTCTGTATAAGACGATTTTCTGCGCAGATTTTGAGATATTATTCACCATTTTTGGAGCTTTCTTCTTCTTCTTCCTCTCAATTTCTCTTATATTTCTTTTAGCTCAGCCATTGTTGGCATGTTTAAGAGCTTTTCTCCTATTGTAACTCGTTGATGACGCCTTCCATGGCCATCGTTGGAGCGGAATTGACAACCCATTCCATGGACGGCTAAGGTAAGGATGAACGGTTTGGGGATTTGTTAGGGAGTTTTTGTTAGACGTTTTGGTTCTGATAATTTACACTTTGAATGCATATTGGTGGCTGTTTATTTACATTTGTCTATCTTGCTTAATCCAACGCGCATGTTAGATTTCGACGATTGACACTCGAGTCATCTTGCATGTTGTGTATGTTAAAGAGTAGCGATGCCGTGCCTCTCACTGCTCGACTAAGTAACACAGATAGATAAAACTAAATCGGAGTATCGAGTCGTGTAGGATAGTTGTTGATTGCATACAAAGTTTGCGGGCAATCTACTAGCAATTAGATTTCACGCTTGAATGTTCGTCGCGGTTAGCTAGTGACTGTCTAAGATAAATTTAAGGTTGATCACCTTAATGCAATTTTGGATAACGTATAATCGGAACTGTGTGGTCTGATTAATATCTATGGAGCCGGCTACCTTGGGGCTTCTCGGGTAGTCGTCCGTGTGTATCATAAACTGCATGCCATGAATTTAGTATTAAATGATGAACTGAAATTGTCTAGCAATTAATCCCGAAACTCCCAAACCGTGCACGCATTTTTCTACTTGTTATCCTTCCGTTAGCGCTTTATTGCTTTTCTTGCATGCTAAACAAATCCCCCGTTACAAAACCAATCAATTAATTAATTCACAATTTTAATAGTAATTTTAATCACACCTTCTCCTTGGATCGACCCTGTTACCACTGGCTGCAAAGCCTTGGTTATAGGCTTATAAATCGTATTTTGGCAAGCCTCGACACCTTGAGATTAAGAGGATATTCAAAAATCCTCCCACCAGAAGCCCCAAACCAAGCACCTACCATTCACAACCCCATCGAAATTGCGAATGATAAGGATAGTGCCATCCTCTCGTACCTAGTACCCATGCCTGAGGAGCTTAATCCGAGCATTATACGCCCTAAGATTACAGCTAACTCATTCGAGTTAAAGCCCGTCATGTTCCAAATGATGTCCACCGTTGGACAATTCTTTGGAGTGGAAAACGAAGATCCCCACAATCATTTGAGAAACTTCCTAGGAGTAAGTGATACTTTTGTCATCCCAGGAGTTTCCCAAGAAGCCTTAAGACTATACCTCTTTCCATATTCATTAAGAGATAAGGCCAAAACGTGGCTAAATTCTTTACCCTCTGGATCGATTGTCAATTGGACAGATCTAGCTGAAAAGTTCCTAGTCAAATACTTTCCACCTGATAGGAACTCCAACTTCCGTGATGATATTATTAAGTTCAAACAAGCCGAAAACGAGTCATTACACGAAGCTTGGACAAGGTTCAAGGACCTTTTGCTTAAATGTCCACACCATGGCATTCCATGGTGTATCCAAATAGAAGTGTTCTTTAAAGGATGCAACCCCAGCACAAGGCAAGTGTTGAATTCTTCAGCTGGTAGTTCAATGCTTTCAAAGAGCTACAATGAAGCCTATGAGATTTTGGAGAAAATCTCAAATTCCCATTGTAGATGGTCAGACGATCCTGTAGAGCCAAGGACGGCTCAAGACAAGGACGCACTTAGTGCAATGAGTAGCCAAATCAATGCCCTGACCAATCTAGTAAAACAAATGGCTCAAACCAATCTCCAACAAAGTGTCAACACCGCAGCAGCCGTTTCAACGAGCACAACAACTAATCAAGGTGAGGCACTAGTCTGTGGATTCTGTGGGGAAGGGCACATGTATGATTTTTGCCCTGGGAATCCATCATCGGTGTGCTATGTTGGTGTTAAGTCTCTGAAAGTGACTTATTTAGGACCCATTTAGCTTAAGAAGATGTACACATTTAGGTGTTTTTGTTAGCATTTAGCCTAAACCTATGCTTTAATATGAGAATTAGAAGAAGGTAGCTAATTTAGGACTTATGCACAATAGGTAGAAAAAGGGTTGAAAACCGAAGGAAAAGAATGAAAAAATTAACATTGCGAATGAATTGCGAAATCATTGCGGTGACCGCAATTATTCAAGTTAAAACCGTAAGTTGGCTGACTTTTTTCTGTTTAGATCCGACTTTTCAGGGATTCGTTCTTTCTCCTCCATCCATTCTGATATATGACGTTGAAGTCTGATGGTTCTCCTTGGCCCAAACGCACCTGCAAACTACTATAAAAGGGGGTCAAAGTCGGAGGTTCAGTCATCACTCGAAGCGCAGAAGTCTTCTCGCAGTCCACCATTTCCATCTGTTTTCCTTTGCCGTCTGTTGGAGTGAGAGTCTCAGCTGTTGGAATCGATAATCTGATAGGAAGGAGAGAAGATTCTTCTTCTCTCTCGATTGGATTCATCCAAGCAAGGCTGACTTTTCATCACCTTCATTCGAGGCGACTGCCACGAAGTTTCCCAGCATTCCTTTACTGCTTATCTGTTCTGTTCTCCTCATTTCCATTTCTGATCACTGTTGTTCTTAGTTTAGAGTTTTAATTACTGCATTTCGTTGTTGTCTGTCTTGGATTCATTTCTTTCAAAGCTTTCCTTTGTCATTCAAACACTCAAAGTAATCAAAGTACAATTCTGCATTTTACAGTTTCTATCTTGTTCTGCTACGGTTTTGTCTTGCTGTTTTAAGCACATTTCTCTTCTAAGCATGTCTGTTTTATCTACCCTTTCTGTTCTCCATGTCTCCATGAGTAGCTAAATCACTTAGGGGCATGCTAATGACAGAACTATAGGCTAAATAAAACGTACATCAAGTATGTAGGATAGCTCTCGAATCATTGATTGTATGTAAGCTTCATCCCACGGGCAATTTCGATTGGCCATCCATTTTGTCCAAAGAACTCCTAACCTCTGGAAGGAGTAAGAGTTCAGAGTCATATAATCATGCTAGCCTTTCATGGTAACCAGGAAACGGCCTAGGAATAGGCGTTTCCCTAGTACAAACTAAACACTCCTGCTTAAACAAGATGCTTAAGTCCTTACTTTGAAGTCGAGTAAACTTAAGACTCTAATGCATGGAATCGGACGATACTTGAGGTAGAGTGAGTTTGATGTATAGAGAGGAGATCCAGTGCTTGAGAATCGTATAAAAAGGCCTATAGGATAGTCATTAGTAGCCCTTAATTCACCCATCTGCGCACTTTTGTTGCTGTTTAATTGCGGAAACATTGCGGTCCTCGCAATTCCTGCTAAGTTGTTATTCTGTTAGCTGCTTTCTCCTTTGTTTATCAGTTCCATCTCTTGTCCTTTGAGTGTAATTTCAACTTCCATTTGTTTATGTTATATTCCTTTATACATTCAGCAAAACTTAGGTAATTAAAAACCAATTTTACCCCCTCAAATCCACCCCATCTTTCTTAACAAAAACACTTCGAGAATAGCTAAAAACAAGTCTCTGTGGGAAAACGAATGAAATATACTTACTACTTGCTATAAGACCATGTATGCTTGCATGTTCTGAGTGCTCTCTCCCTCTTATTTATCATTTTTATTAACACATTGAGCACGCAACAAGTTTTTGGCGCCGCTGCCGGGGACTTATTTTAAGTGAAAACGAAGTTTGTTCAGTCTGAAACATCAAATTATTTTTCATTGAATTTGATCCATCTTCATTTCTTTTTCAGGTACCATTTAGGGTAGTTTATGAATGAGACTCCAAGTAGTGATCTAGAGTTCAACCCGGAGCCCGAGAGATTACTTAGAGCTAGGAATAGAGCCAAGAAACGTCTTTTTAAACAAACCCTTTTACCTCCAATCATTGCAGAGACTACAATTCCTCCGCAATTACCTCAAGAAGAGATGGCTGGAGTAAATCAAAACCTGGTGCCTGTCACTCGCAATCCCATTGAAATAGCGAATGACAAGGATAGCGCCATCCTTTCATATTTAGTACCTATGCCTGGGGAGCTGAACCCCAGCATAATCCGTCCTGAAATCACTGCCAACTCATTTGAGTTAAAGCCAGTGATGTTCCAAATGTTGTCCACTGTGGGACAATTCTTTGGAATAGAAAATGAGGACCCCCATAATCACCTTAGGAACTTCCTAGGAGTTAGTGACACCTTCCTAATCCCTGGAGTTTCCCAAGAAGCCCTGAGGCTATATCTTTTCCCTTACTCTTTGAGGGACAAAGCCAAAACATGGTTAAATTCTTTACCCTCAGGATCTGTCCGCAATTGGACAGATTTAGCAGAAAAATTCCTAGTCAAATACTTCCCACCTGATAGGAATTCGACCTTTCGTGATGATATCATAAAGTTCAAACAAGCTCCAAGTGAGTCTCTTCACGAAGCTTGGACAAGATTCAAAGATCTTCTTCTTAAATGTCCACATCATGGCATCCCATGGTGTATCCAAATAGAAGTCTTCTTTAAAGGATGCAACCCCAGCACCAGACAAGTTTTAAATTCATCTGCTGGAGGTTCCATGTTGTCCAAGAGTTACAACGAAGCTTATGAGATCTTGGAGAAGATCTCAACATCTCACTGTAGGTGGTCAGACGATCCAGTAGAGCCAACTAGGGCTCAAGACAAGGATGCTCTAAGCGCCATGAGCACCCAAATAAATGCCCTGACCAACTTAGTCAAGCAAATGGCTCAGGCCAATCTCCAAACCAGTGCCAATACCGCCACAGCCATGTCAATGGGCACCCAACCAAGTCAAGGCGAGGCACCAATCTGTGGATTCTGTGGGGAAGGGCACCCTTATGAATATTGCCCTGGGAATCCATCCTCGGTCTGCTATGTAGGAAGCCAGCAGCAGCCAAGGAACAACCCCTACTCACAAACTTACAATCCTGGTTGGAGAAACCACCCTAACCTGTCATGGGGTGGCCAACAGAACACTAACCAAAATCCTAACCAACCAAGGCCGAGTGGAACACCTGGTTTCACTCCCCAACATAACCAATCAATGTACCAAAAACCTTACAATCAACCTGTAGGATCTTCTGTAGAAAACCTACTCAAGGAATATATAGCTAAGAATGATGCTACTCTTCAGAGCCAGCAAGCTACTCTTAGGAGCCTGGAAAACCAAATAGGCCAATTAGCCAATGAACTTAAAAGTAGGCCCCAAGGTAGACTCCCTGCTGACACCGAGGTACCAAGGAGAGATGGCAAGGAACAAGTTCAAGCAATTGAACTTAGGAGTGGAAGACCGTTGGTGAGCAACACAAAGGACACACCAAAGAGAGTAGAGAACACTGAGTCTAGTGCTCCACTGGAGTCTCTGCCAAGCCAAGGCCCACCACCAACTAGCACATCAGGAGCCAGGCTAGAGCCAATTGTAGAGGGCGTAGAAGAAATTCCAAGGCCTCCACCTATCTTAAGGCGTCCTGACGTGCCTGCATATGTGCCACCACCTCCATACCCTCGAAGGCTTAAGAAGAAGCAGGAACAGGAAGTTCATTTTAATAAATTTTTAGAAATACTTAAGCAAGTGCATGTTAACATTCCTTTTGTAGAAGTTTTACAGTCTATGCCTTCTTATGTAAAGTTTTTGAAGGACATTATTACTAATAAGAAAATAATTGGTGAGTTTGAAACAGTGAACCTCACCGAGGAGTGCAGTGCCATCCTCCAGAACAAGCTGCCCAAGAAGGAGAAGGATCCTGGTTCCTTCACCTTACCTGTGGAACTTGGAGGCAAGCACGTGGGCAGAGCGCTTTGTGACCTGGGCGCCAGCATAAATCTCATGCCCCTGTCCCTATTCCGCCAGTTGGGAATGGGAGAAGCACGTCCAACCACTGTCACTTTACAACTAGCAGACAGATCCATCGCATATCCAGAAGGTAAGATTGAGGATATTCTAGTTAAAGTTGACAAATACATTTTCCTTGCAGATTTCATTGTCCTGGACTATGAGGCAGACAAGGAGGTCCCCATCCTGCTAGGTAGACCATTTCTAGCCACAGGTAGGGCACTAATAGATGTTCAGAAAGGTGAGTTAACTATGAGGGTTCATGATGAAGAGGTAAAATTTAGTGTTTATAAAGCTTTAAAGTATCCCTCTGACCTTGAATCCTGTGCTAGCATGGATATTGTTGACTCACTAATGGAAGAACAATTAGAGCATGTACTGTTAACCAAGCATGCTAGTGAATATGTACAAGTAGATGTAGCTGACTTAAATGTATCTGACATAATGAATATGCCTGTAAATAACCCTCAACATGTATGTATGAATATCGATTTAACTGATAGAACTATAAATCCTTTGAAACCCTCCATTGAGCATCCACCTATTTTAGAACTGAAACGACTACCTACTCACCTCAAATATGCATATTTTGGAGATAATGACACGCTGCCTGTAATCATTTCTTCTAAACTAAGTGAACAGCATGAGGTTGATTTAATTTTACTGCTTAAGCAACATAGGAAGGCTATAGCATGGACTATTGCTGATATTCGAGGCATTAGCCCTTCTTATTGCATGCACAAAATTATACTAGAGGAAGAGCACACACCTAGGGTAGATCACCAGCGTAGGTTGAACCCCTCTATGAAAGAGGTAGTGAAGAAGGAAATAATAAAGTGGTTAGATGCAGGAGTGATTTTCCCCATAGCTAGTAGCCAGTGGGTTAGCCCCATCCAATGTGTACCTAAAAAGGGGGGAATAACGGTGGTAGTCAATGAGAACAACGAACTGATTCCAACAAGGACTGTCACAGGGTGGAGGGTATGTATGGATTACAGAAAGTTAAATAAAGAAACTAAAAAAGACCATTTCCCTATACCGTTTATTGACCAGATGCTAGACAGAATAGCTGGTAGAGCCTACTATTGTTTTTTAGATGGGTACTCTGGCTATAATCAAATTACTATAGACCCTAAGGATCAAGAGAAGACCACCTTCACTTGCCCTTTTGGAACGTTTGCCTTCCGCAGAATGCCTTTTGGGCTATGCAATGCACCGGCAACTTTCCAAAGGTGCATGATGGCAATCTTCTCTGAGTTGGATGAGTCCATGATAGAAATATTCATGGATGACTTCTCAGTCTTTGGGGACTCATTTAAAACCTGTCTAGAAAACTTAGGACAAATCCTGACTAGGTGTGAGGAGACCCACCTAGTCCTAAATTGGGAAAAGTGCCATTTTATGGTAGATGAAGGGATTGTCTTAGGACATAGAGTGTCAAGGGCAGGTGTAGAAGTGGATAGGGCAAAGATAGAGATCATAGAGAAGTTGGTAGAGCCCCAGAATGTCAAGGCTATTAGGAGTTTCTTAGGGCACGCTGGCTTCTACAGAAGGTTCATTAAGGACTTTTCTAAGATAGCCAAGCCTCTGTGCGAGCTTCTAGAACTAAATAGACCATTTATCTTCTCTAAGGAGTGTGTAGTAGCTTGGAAAACCCTTAAGGAAGCACTAGTCACAGCACCAATCATAGTCGGACCAAATTGGGATCTCCCATTTGAGATGCTGTGTGATGCCAGTGACTATGCTGTAGGAGTCATGTTAGGACAGAAGATTGACAAGCTAACACACCCTGTCTATTATGCTAGTAAGACCTTGAATGAGGCTCAATGTAATTATACAACTACAGAGAAAGAGATGCTTGCTGTAGTCTTTGCTTGTGAAAAATTTAGAAACTATATTGTAGGAACTAGGACCATTGTATATACTGACCATTCTGCTTTAAAATATCTTATGAGAAAGGCTGATGCTAAGCCTAGATTGATTAGATGGGTGTTATTGCTGCAGGAATTTGATTTGGACATTCGGGACAAGAAAGGTTGTGAAAACGTGGTTGCAGATCACCTGTCTCGATTGCAGCATAATTGCGAAAAAATTGCGGAGACCGCAATTTCTGATGCTTTTATAGATGAACATGTCTTTGCTTTGGCTCATCGTGATAACGATGAGGAACCTTGGTTTACTGACATTGCTAACTTCCGTGCATCACAGGTATTACCAGTGTTCAAGGGAGGACAAGAGAAGAAGAGGTTCCTTCATGAAGCAAGGAAATTCATTTGGGATGACCCCATACTTTACAGAACCTGTGCGGATGGTTTGTTAAGGAAGTGTGTTTCAGCTGCTGAAGCAAAGTCTGTGCTGCAGCACTGTCACTCATCTCCTTATGGTGGACACTTTGGTGGCCAAAGGACAGCTGCGAAGGTATTTCAGAGTGGCTACTACTGGCCAACAATCTTCAAGGACGCACACGACTATGCCCACAGCTGTGATGAGTGCCAAAGGACAGGTAATCTCAGTCGCAAGGATGAGATGCCCCTCACCTACATCTTAGAGTTGGAGCTCTTTGATGTGTGGGGCATTGATTTCATGGGACCATTCCCTCCATCATCAGGTAACATGTACATTTTAGTAGCAGTAGACTACGTGTCCAAGTGGGTAGAAGCCAAAGCATGTCCTAATAATGATGCTAAAACAGTCACTAACTTCTTGCATAGGCACATTTTCACTAGATTTGGGACTCCTCGTGCTATCATTAGTGATGAGGGGTCGCATTTCATTAATAAGGCTATGGAGAAGATATTGGCTAAATATAACATTAGACATAGGGTAGCTACTCCCTATCACCCACACTCAAATGGTCAAGCTGAGATTTCCAATAGGGAGATAAAGAACATCCTAGAAAAGGTAGTTAAACCTAATAGGAAAGACTGGTCATTTAAGCTTGAGGATGCACTTTGGGCTTATAGAACAGCATATAAGACACCCCTAGGCATGTCTCCCTATAGGTTGGTGTATGGCAAGGCTTGCCACTTGCCACTCGAGTTAGAAAACAAAGCATTTTGGGCCATGAAGGAATTAAATTTCTGTGTAAAGGATGCGGGGACATTGAGATCTTTGCAGCTACATGAACTTGATGAGCTTAGGCATATGGCCTATGAGAATGCCAAAATGTATAAGGAAAAGACCAAAATATGGCACGACAGTAGACTTAGGATCAAAGACTTTAGGAAAGGCCAACTTGTCCTATTATTTAACTCACGTTTAAAGATATTTCCAGGCAAACTAAAGTCTAGATGGTCGGGTCCATTTGTTGTTACTAATGTCTTTGTTCATGGTGCAATAGAGATAAAGAACTTGCAGCAAGGTCAGCCATTTATGGTCAATGGTGCTAGGTTGAAGCACTACTATGAGGAAGGGGATGTGAAGACTCTCTCGGCCTTCCTCTTGACTGAAGCATGACAAAAAGAACGAGAGAGAACGAGTGGTTACTGTGCTCGTTTAGTCAAGGCCAATGCCTTAGTTTATTTTTTCTGTTTTTCCGATTATCGTTTGTATGATTTGTGGTGTGTTTTTAATTGCGTATTTAATGTTTGTTTGATTTGTTTTTGTAGGGAATCGAAAGAGGGGATCAAGGAGAATAAATCCCACTTTAAAAATCAAGAAACGGTTGAGCCAAATAAAAGATACGGACGGGCAAAGTTGGAGATTTCAATGAAATAATATCCCTGGGATTGCGCTAAAATTGCTGGATCCGCAAAAAGAGCCGTTGGGATTTTATCCGTTGCCTTTATATCCGTTGGAAGCCGCTCGATCGTTACGATTATCTCTCTCTTTGCTCTCCAAGAATTCAGCGATTCTCTCCATCTTTGATTCCTCTCCCAAGATCTTCAAGAATCAGCAATGGTGGCCACACGTGCTGAACGATCCGCAGCCAAGAAGAAGGCTGATGACGCAGCTGAAGCAGCTGCGAGGGAAGCGCTTCTCGCCCTTGCCGACGATGGTGCCGTTCGCACCGGTCCTCTTCCCAAGCTTCCTATTCGTAGGAAGAAGTGGAGGGTGGTCACTGAGATCCCCGCTGGGCCATCTGAGCCAATGGGCACGCCCAAGAAACGCCGGTGGAGTGTCAAGACGGCCGCCGAATCAAGCACAGCAAAGACTCCCTCTGTGGAGAGTCAAGAACCTGATCGTGCATCCCACGAGTCAGCCAAAGAAGGTTCGTCGCCGTCTGCATCACCTGTGCGCAGCCCTCTCCCATCTGAACCAGTGCCAAGCGCAGAGTCGTCACCGCCTGCACAGAGCCCCGAGTTGTCTCCAGCACCTCAGAGTTCTGATCCGACACCTGCAGCAGCGCAGGGTCCTGGACCATCATCTTCGCCACTGAGTTCTGCGCAGACACCATCAGCAGAGCACAATTTTCCACAACCTGATCCTGAATTCCCATATGGGGATTATCAAGAGTCCACGCCAGGCAGTGGAGATGCTGGTGAAGAAGAAGTCTTCTCTCCTATGAGGGAAGACAGCCCTGCCGAGCCTGCACAGCAGGACGACTCTATGGAAGAGACGTTGGGGGCATGCTTCCCACAACTCAACACTAAGGCCAGGCTCAAGAAGCAGAAGAAGGCCAGAATTGACAAGGCCAAGAAGTTAAAGAAAAAGAAGGCCAAGAAGGTGCCATCGACGGATGAGGAGTGTGCTGAGCCTTCGCTCAAACGCCTCAAGGTGGAGGCTGCTGCATCATCCAAACCAGCAGATAAGGGGAAGGCTAAACTCTACCCTGAAGACGAACCTCCGTCAGTGAGGTATGTCTCATCTGATGCGGAATCCAGGGGTGTTGAGCTCAGGAAGCGGGACCTATTGCACGAGAAGGGATTCCTTGATCGACTTGCTGACCTGCCGCAGTTCTTGCGCGCAGGGGTGATCAACCATGGCTGGGAAGAATTCTGCAGACCGCCTAATCCAGCATACACGAGCATGGTGTATGATTTCTACGCTAATGTGCTCAGCCCTGAGGATGGCCTGTCCGTGGTCAGAGGGGTGGAAGTTGATTTCTCAGCCAAGGCCATCAATGAAGCCTTTGGTCTCAAGGGCCAAGCGCACACAGATTATGCACGGATAGTTGATGAGCCGACTGAGGCCGTGCTGGAAGAGGCCATTCGCACAATTGGCCAGCCTGAAGCAGCGTGGACTGTCTCACGCAATGGTAGGCACACCTTGATGAGTGCCAATCTGACAGCAAAGGCAGTTGTTTGGTTTGCCTTTGTGAGGAGGAAGCTGTCACCTGTGACCCACGAGACAACAATCAACCAGAGTAGATCACTGCTGGTTTATGCCATCATGCGCGGTCTCACGGTCAATGTGGGGGAGATCATGTCAGCTGCCATTGCTGAATGCGCCAGAAAAGGTAAGGGGCCATTATTTTTCCCCAACACTATAACCAAATTGTGTTTGCTTGCAGGAGTTCCCACCGAGCGCTTGGAGCAGCAGATGCCGTACACAGGCCATTTGGAGCTGCCTGCGAACCTGAGGCTGAGAAGAAAGGGGAATATGGAGTTTGAGTTGGATAGGCTGGCTGCTGAACAGTCCCTATCCATGGCCTGCTTAATGGACATGCAGAGGAGAATGGCTCAATGGGCCAACTATGCGCAGGCAAGGGACAAGGAAGTTGCAGACCAGTTGGGATGCATCTTCCCGGACTTCCCCACCAACCTCATAACTCCATGGGTGCCCCCACGACCAAGGCAACCAGATGAGGATGATGAGAATTGAGTGCTGGTTTGAAGAGCACTAAAGGGAGTATTGCTGTTCCCTTAGAAAATAAAAGACAATTTTTCTGTTTTCTGATAGGATCATGTATATTATGCTGTTTTGGGTTCAACTTTTGATCTGTTTTTAATGTTTAGTTTTATGTTTTTTCTTTTGCTTAGTCTAGTCAGATGTTAGCTGAATAGGTAGGATAGTTTAGTTTTATTTTTAGGATGCATGAGTAACAGGAAAAAGCATGCTAGGGGCCTGAATCAATGTTAAATCTGCCCGGATTGAATTGCGAAATAATTGCGGTTCCCGCAATTTTTGTGACTGATTGTATGTTTTGGACTGTCTGTTTAGTTAGGCTGTGATCTGTTAAATTCTATCTTTTGCTCCTAGCATGACTACCTTATATATCTGATCTTGAAGCATGCTGGAAGAGTGTCATAGGACACCCTTTAATAGTTTAAATTTGCCTCTGAATAGTGCTCAGCATGCATAAACCATAAGTCCTTAATACTTTCTGTTATGTTCAAATTTTCTGCTACTGGGATAGATGCTTTTAGAATGTTTTGCCTATGCCTAGGCTTTTTGAATTCTCTTTGTTTTACTGTAGACTAGATGCTTCTAGGACAAGTTTGGGGGTGTGCCACCTCAAACACTCATTGGGGACAATGAGTAGTTGAAGTTTGGGGGAGGCCACCCTAGGCCTAGGAACATTCCTCTCTTCCTTAGGACATAAGCATTCTTCTTCTCCTAAAAAAAAAAAAAAAAAAAAAAGTGAAAAATAGAATAAAGAGGGGAGTCTTTCTCAAGTTGCTGAGTAATCAGTGCCAAGTGTGTAAACCACAAGTGGCATTGCATCAAAAGGCAAACCAAGGGGAGACTCCACCTAAGTAAAAAAGGAAAAAGGGAGAAATAGGGAAGAAGAATGTATGCTTGGGAGTTATAATCTTGTGGCTTAGATGTCCTATGTAAAAAGAACTTTGATCCTTAATGAGCTAAGCACAAGGTTGTAGCTTTTAGGTTTGTCTAGGGAGATGAATGTATATCCAATGTAGTGATGCCAGGGCTTAGGTTGTTCTCTAAAAATACCACTGTCACTGTTAATACTAAGACTGGCATGACTCTAAGGAATCCTAGACACATTAAAAATAAGCTAGAAGCATGTACTGAGTCTGGAGTAAAGCTTGGTAGAATTTGAAACCCGAGGGGTAGTGGCATGACATCATAAAAATAGCTAGATCAGTAGTAGGGGGTTAACAAAACCAGCAGGTATAGTAGGCAGGTGAAGTCAGAAGAAGCGTGATAAGAGGTTAATTCTAAACTTAGAAGTGTGTCACAGGACAGCACTGCTAGAGATAGGGATATAGGGGAGTCGGCAAGTAGTTAAAGAAGATAAAATAAACAGCCTAGGTAAGTCCTTAGTATGCTTGAGGACAAGCAAAGCCTTAAGTTTGGGGGTGTGTTAAGTCTCTGAAAGTGACTTATTTAGGACCCATTTAGCTTAAGAAGATGTACACATTTAGGTGTTTTTGTTAGCATTTAGCCTAAACCTATGCTTTAATATGAGAATTAGAAGAAGGTAGCTAATTTAGGACTTATGCACAATAGGTAGAAAAAGGGTTGAAAACCGAAGGAAAAGAATGAAAAAATAAACATTGCGAATGAATTGCGAAATCATTGCGGTGACCGCAATTATTCAAGTTAAAACCGTAAGTTGGCTGACTTTTTTCTGTTTAGATCCGACTTTTCAGGGATTCGTTCTTTCTCCTCCATCCATTCTGATATATGACGTTGAAGTCTGATGGTTCTCCTTGGCCCAAACGCACCTGCAAACTACTATAAAAGGGGGTCAAAGTCGGAGGTTCAGTCATCACTCGAAGCGCAGAAGTCTTCTCGCAGTCCACCATTTCCATCTGTTTTCCTTTGCCGTCTGTTGGAGTGAGAGTCTCAGCTGTTGGAATCGATAATCTGATAGGAAGGAGAGAAGATTCTTCTTCTCTCTCGATTGGATTCATCCAAGCAAGGCTGACTTTTCATCACCTTCATTCGAGGCGACTGCCACGAAGTTTCCCAGCATTCCTTTACTGTTTTTCTGTTCTGTTCTCCTCATTTCCATTTCTGATCACTGTTGTTCTTAGTTTAGAGTTTTAATTACTGCATTTCGTTGTTGTCTGTCTTGGATTCATTTCTTTCAAAGCTTTCCTTTGTCATTCAAACACTCAAAGTAATCAAAGTACAATTCTGCATTTTACAGTTTCTATCTTGTTCTACTACGGTTTTGTCTTGCTGTTTTAAGCACATTTCTCTTCTAAGCATGTCTGTTTTATCTACCCTTTCTGTTCTCCATGTCTCCATGAGTAGCTAAATCACTTAGGGGCATGCTAATGACAGAACTATAGGCTAAATAAAACGTACATCAAGTATGTAGGATAGCTCTCGAATCATTGATTGTATGTAAGCTTCATCCCACGGGCAATTTCGATTGGCCATCCATTTTGTCCAAAGAACTCCTAACCTCTGGAAGGAGTAAGAGTTCAGAGTCATATAATCATGCTAGCCTTTCATGGTAACCAGGAAACGGCCTAGGAATAGGCGTTTCCCTAGTACAAACTAAACACTCCTGCTTAAACAAGATGCTTAAGTCCTTACTTTGAAGTCGAGTAAACTTAAGACTCTAATGCATGGAATCGGACGATACTTGAGGTAGAGTGAGTTTGATGTATAGAGAGGAGATCCAGTGCTTGAGAATCGTATAAAAAGGCCTATAGGATAGTCATTAGTAGCCCTTAATTCACCCATCTGCGCACTTTTGTTGCTGTTTAATTGCGGAAACATTGCGGTCCTCGCAATTCCTGCTAAGTTGTTATTCTGTTAGCTGCTTTCTCCTTTGTTTATCAGTTCCATCTCTTGTCCTTTGAGTGTAATTTCAACTTCCATTTGTTTATGTTATATTCCTTTATACATTCAGCAAAACTTAGGTAATTAAAAACCAATTTTACCCCCTCAAATCCACCCCATCTTTCTTAACAAAAACACTTCGAGAATAGCTAAAAACAAGTCTCTGTGGGAAAACGAATGAAATATACTTACTACTTGCTATAAGACCATGTATGCTTGCATGTTCTGAGTGCTCTCTCCCTCTTATTTATCATTTTTATTAACACATTGAGCACGCAACAGTTGGCAGTCAACAGCAACCAAGGAACAACCCCTACTCTAACACCTATAATCCTGGTAGGAGGAACTACCCAAATCTTTCTTGGGGTGGACAACAAAATACTAATCAAGCACAAAACCAACCAAGACCGAGTGGAACACCTGGTTTCACTCAACAAAATAACCAATCTATGTACCAAAAGCCATATAACCAACCAATAGGATCATCAGTAGAGACTTTGCTTAAAGAGTACATTGCAAAAAATGATGCAACCCTGCAAAGTTAGCAAGCAACCCTGAGGAGCTTAGAAAACCAAATAGGGCAGTTAGCCAACGAACTGAAAAATAGGCCCAAGGTAGATTGCCTGCAGATACTGAAATACCAAGAAGGGATGGAAAAGAACAAGTTCAAGCCATTGAACTTCGTAGTGGAAGACCGTTGGTGATCAACAACAGAGAAGCACCAAAGCGAGTAGAGAATGAAGAGTCTAGTGCTCCACTGGATTCTCTGCCAAACCGTGATCAATCACCACCAAGCACAACAAGGGTGAGGCTGGAACCTATCATTGAGGAACCAGAAGAAATTCCAAGGCCTCCACCTATCATTAGGCGATCTGAATTGCCTACATATGTGCCACCACGTCCGTTCCCTAGAAGGCTGAAAAAGAAACAAGAACAGGAACTGCACTTTCATAAGTTTTTAGAAATTTTAAAACAAGTGCATGTTAATATTCCATTTGTGGAAGTTTTGCAATCTATGCCTTCTTATGTTAAATTCTTGAAAGATATAATTACTAACAAAAAAATCATTGATGAATTTGAAACAGTGAATCTCACCGAGGAGTGCAGTGCTATACTCCAAAACAAACTGCCAAAAAAGGAGAAGGATCCTGGTTCCTTCACCTTACCAGTCGAGTTGGGAGGCAAGCACGTGGGCAGAGCTCTGTGTGATCTGGGAGCCAGCATCAATCTCATGCCCTTGTCACTATTCCGTCTGCTCGGAATAGGGGAAGCACGACCTACTACTGTCACCTTGCAGCTTGCAGACAGATCCATAGCATACCCTGATGGTAAAATTGAGGATATACTTGTCAAGGTTGACAAATTCATCTTTCTTGCATACTTTATAATTCTGGATTATGAGGCAGACAAGGAGGTACCAATCTTATTGGGCAGACCATTTCTAGCCACAGGTAGGGCTTTAATCGATGTCTAGAAAGGTGAGCTCACCATGAGAGTTCATGATGAGGAGGTTAAATTTAGTGTATTTAAAGCTCTAAGGTATCCCTCTGACTCTGAATCCCGTGCAAATGTAGATGTAGTAGATGTAGTAGATTCACTTATGGAAGAAGAACTTGAGCATGAACTGTTAATTAAGCATGCCACTAACTATGTACAAGTAGATATAGATGACTTAAATATTTTTGAATTGATGGATATATCTGTGGACAACCCGCAACATGTTTGTATGACTAATAAATTGTCTGAGAGAACCCCCAATCCTTTGAAACCATCAATTGAACATCCACCTCTATTAGAATTAAAACCATTGCCTGATCATCTTAAGTATGCATATCTAGGGGAGCAAGATACTTTACCTGTTATTATTTCGTCCAAATTGAGTGAACAGCATGAAATTGCGCTAATATTGCTGCTTAAGCAACATAAAAAAGCCATTGCCTGGACGATTGCTGATATAAGAGGTATTAGTCCTTCATATTGCATGCATAAAATATAGTTGGAAGAGGAACATACACCTAGGGTAGATCACCAACGTAGGTTGAACCCCTCCATGAAGGAGGTAGTTAAGAAAGAAATTATCAAATGGTTAGATGCAGGTGTAATTTTCCCGATAGCCAATAGTCAATGGGTGAGTCCGATTCAATGTGTACCTAAGAAAGGTGAAATCACTGTAATAGTTAATGAAAACAACGAACTAATACCAACTAGGACTGTTACAGGTTGGAGAGTCTGTATGGACTACAGAAAACTTAACAAAGAAATAAAAAAAGATCACTTTCCTTTACCGTTTATAGATCAGATGTTAGATAGAATAGCTGGCCGAGCCTATTACTGCTTTTTAGATGGTTATTCAGGATATAACCAAATTACCATAGACCCCGAGGATCAAGAGAAAACGACCTTTACATGTCCCTTTGGAACATTTGCTTTTCGCAGAATGCCTTTTGGCTTATGCAATGCACAAGCAACATTCCAAAGGTGCATGTTGGCTATTTTCTCTGACTTAGATGAATCCATGATAGAAATATTTATGGATGACTTCTCAGTCTTTGGTGATTCTTTTAATAATTGCTTAGAAAACTTTGGACAAGTCCTAACTAGGTGTGAGGAGACCAACCTAGTCTTAAATTGGGAGAAATGCCACTTATCTGTGGATTCTGTGGGGAAGGGCACCTGTATGAATACTGCCCTGGGAATCCAGCCTCAGTCTGCTATATTGGAAGCCAGCAGCAGCCTAGGAACAACCCCTATTCCAATACTTACAATCCTGGTTGGAGGAACCACCCAAACCTGTCA
This sequence comes from Herpetospermum pedunculosum, assembly GCA_028017165.1. Classification (NCBI taxonomy): domain Eukaryota; kingdom Viridiplantae; phylum Streptophyta; class Magnoliopsida; order Cucurbitales; family Cucurbitaceae; genus Herpetospermum; species Herpetospermum pedunculosum. The sequence goes on from CM051522.1 coordinate 29,655,313, forward strand.
TGGGGTGGCCAACAGAATGCTAACCAGAATCCTAACCAACCAAGACCGAGTGGAACACCTGGTTTCACTCCCCAACATAACCAATCCATGTATCAAAAACCATACAACCAACCTGTAGGATCTTCTGTAGAAAACTTACTTAAGGAATACATAGCCAAGAATGATGCCACTCTACAGAGTCAGCAAGCTACTCTCAGGAGCCTAGAGAACCAATTAGGGCAACTAGCCAACGAACTCAAGAGTAGGCCCCAAGGTAGACTACCTGCTGACACTGAAGTACCAAGGAGAGATGGTAAAGAGCAAGTTCAAGCAATTGAACTTAGAAGTGGTAGACCATTGGTGAGCAACACCAAAGAAACACCAAAGAGAGTAGAGAACACTGAGTCTAGTGCTCCACTGGAGTCTCTGCCAAACCAAGGTCCACCACCAGCAAGCACATCAGGAGCAAGGCTAGAGCCAATCATAGAGGAGATAGAAGAAATTCTCAGGCCTCCACCTATCCTAAGGCGCCCTGAAGTGCCTGCATATGTGCCACCACCTCCATTTCCTAGAAGGCTAAAGAAGAAACAAGAACAGGAAGTGCACTTTAATAAATTTCTAGAAATTCTTAAGCAAGTGGATGTTAATATTCCTTTTGTAGAAGTTTTACAGTCTATGCCTTCTTATGTAAAGTTTTTGAAGGATATTATAACTAACAAGAGAATAATTGGTGAGTTTGAAACAGTCAATCTCACTGAGGAGTGCAGTGCTATACTCCAAAACAAGTGATAGCTCCATTTTGGAGCTATAATTATGTCCCTAATCCACGTTTATTATTGGCTTAATCTTGTTTTTATGTAATTGTTGTAGGTGTTCTCGGTGCTTCGCTCTCGAGAGCGTTTCGGCGCTTTTCGGAGCTTAATATCGCGATTTAAAGGCATAAGAACACTTCCCGGGAAGATCCATGCAAAGGGATGAAGTTTGGGTGCTTTGGGGAAATTGAAGGCGAAGTTCCATGCAAAAACCCGAGAGCTAGCGTCGAGCGGCAGCGTCGCGACGCTAGCTCGACGCTGCCCAGCGTCTCGACGCTGCCCCTAGCGTCTCGACGCTCCGAAGTCTGAAGCGCTGAATTGAAGAAAAACCCGAGAGCAAGCGTCGAGCGATAGCGTCTCGACGCTCGCTCGACGCCGACAGCGTCTCGACGTTGAGCAAGCGTCTCGACGCCACCCCGAGCGCGCGCGCGGATTATTTAGGGCGCGGCGTCGAGACGCTGCCCCTAGCGTCTCGACGCTACGACGGATTACTTAAGTTTCTGTCCGATTTTTAGCCGCCATTATCATCTTCCACCTCGAGCTCTGCGCCTGATTTGACGTCCAGCAGCTGTTTTCCACCATGGGAGGGGCTAGGAAGCTCGATTTGAAGCCGTCCCACACTACGCAAGTCATGAGTGAGTAGATTTACCGTTTTTGGCTCGGGATTGTAAGGATAAATGTAGTATGAACTCTTGGTGAGGTTGTGGATTGAAATTCTGATTTGGTTGGGTATTTTATTGAATTGAATTCTATTTCTTAGCTTAATCTATGAGCACGTTTGAATGATTTAGGACTAGGCACCCTTGATTTTGAGCATGTTCATTTGTTAAAGGATTTGATGCCGTGCCTCTCGTTTCCGCCAAGTAACAAGGAATTATGGCACCTTGAGCGTATTGGCGTCCTTACGCTCTTGGTGTTCGTTCTTCCCGAATTAGGATTCCAAATCGACATACTAATTTCGCGTCCAAATTAGATAGTCGTCACAGTTAGCTTGTTGCTACTGTTCGGTCTTGGGAGAGCGTTGGCCGCCAATGTCCGGACGGTATGCTTGATTAGCATAATTAATTATGTTTAATTAAATCCATGGAGCATGTCTGAGTTATTTATTAATTTTAGACGAGCTGTGCATTCGTTAAATTGTTCAACCATAATACTCATCAACCTATGAACCAAGAGGCATGCTAAATTTATTCCGATCATCCCGAGTCGAAAACTCCGTTAGCTAAATTTTCCCATTTGCTTTGTTCCATCTTAGTTACTTGAAAACCAACAATTACCCCTTATTTTACTTTTATTAATAGTTTGCAAATTTAATTAAGATTAAGTCAAAATTCCTTAATTCCCTGTGGATCGACCCCGTTGCTACTATTCTACAAATAGTTTAGTGATTTCGGGCACTTATAAATTTATTTTGGCGGGTCTCGACAACCCGATGATTGGCGATAGTTCAATAATATCGTTACCAAAATTGGCGCCGTTGCCGGGGAACCAAGTGTAATTCGGCCTAATTTAAATTTGATTTGTTAACTCTTAATTTTTACTTTAAAAATTCTGTTTATTCTTTTATTATTTGCAATTTTGATCTGTTTGTTTAAGTGTGCTAGAAGTGTCAAATTTTTATTGAGAGAATGGAGGTTCATGATGAGATTGGAGTCCCAAAAACGCTAAGACAGTGGACATCATTTGCTATGGGCCACCAACCTTCTTGTATTTTCTACCCGGAAATTTCAGGTGAGTTTGTGCTTAAATCAGGTGTGATTAACCTTTTACCCTCTTTTTGTGGTGAAGCAGATGAAGATCCTTACAAACATCTCAAGGAGTTTCAAATGGTAAGCTCCGCGATGAAGCCTGGCGACATAACAAAAGATCAGCTCTACCTGAGAGCTTTTCCATTCACCCTAAAAGTTGAAGCTCGAGATTGGCTGCATTACTTGCTATCGGGGACCATCTTTACTTGGGAGAAGTTGCAGAGTCTATTCTTGGAAAGGTATTTCCCAGCTTCAAAAGCCAGAGCCGTGAAAAGAGATATACGACAATTTGAGCAAGGAAAGGACGAGGCATTTCACGAATGCTGGGAGAGGTTCATTAAACTCTGTGAAAAATGTCCGAACCACTTGATAGCGGAAGTCGCGCTTATCGAATGCTTCTATGGTGGGTTGCTCACGCATGACCGCCAGATGCTTGATGCAACAAGTGGAGGAGTCCTTTGGGAGAAAACGCCTGCGGAAGCTCGTCAGTTGATCTCCAACATAGCTGAGAACCGTCGCCAGTACGGAGGAAGAAACGAGCATTCTAAGATGTCCGAAAAGCGCCGAAACGCTCTCGAGAGCGAAGCACCGAGAACACCTACAACAATTACATAAAAGCAAGATTAAGCCAATAATAAACGTGGATTAGGGACATAATTATAGCTCCAAAATGGAGCTATCAAACACCCCCAACTTAATTCTTGCTAGTCCTCGAGCAAGGTGGAACTCTGATTAATCAAATAAAGCGAGAATGCATGCTAGGGACTCGATTCTCAATACTGGAAAAGACAGGGCAATTGCATTTGAAAGAACAGCTGCATGCATGCATTGGTTAAGAACAATTTGGAAAATTTAAAGATGCTTCCCTATTTACGCTTCGGATTTAGCTCCTCGATCTTAGATTTCAACAGGGTTAGAACAGCTCTATCTATCCTAAAATTTTGCTTTCCCCCTACTTATGGCTTAACAGAGCAGTCTAAGGGCGGTTCATCGCTTATGCAAGTGATATAACGCAAGGCATTTTTTTATTTTTTTTATTTTTTTTTTTTTCTCATTTTCATTGATCTTCATGAGCGCCTAACATGTCAATCTTACTTTCGTTTCGGCTTGCCTGCAATTTCATTGCACAGTGCATCCGACTACGGGCAAAATTCACATTTTTAAGGACTAGCGTTCACTTCTTTGTGCATCCTTTTCATGCAGTGGCGACCGTGGGTTACACGACCGCCCCTGGCTACTAAGGCGACTCAAGAAGGAGGAACGCCTCATGAGATTATTTTCTTTTTATAAACTAGCATTCATTTTTTTTAGCCTAAAGATCATATTAACATTTTAAGCGCATGGATTACAAACAAGAGCGAATCTTACCCCATCCTAAGGTTGCCTTTCGAGGTGACAACGAATTTCAAAACAAACAGAGCTACACTAAACCCACAGATCCAAGATAGAGTGCTAACATGCGAAGCTTAAACAGGGAAATATTTTTGAAAAAATTTTCAAAATGGCTTTAACATATGCAATTATGCTGAATTTCGTGACAAATACAAATACGAAGACCTCAGCAGTACATCACAGAATTTCTTAGTCAGACTAGCATGCTTTCACCATAACTCAACGGGATTAATCAGGATTCCACAACAAAGCTCGACAATCACTATAAGGCACAACCCACCACCCCCAACTTAGAAATTGACAATGTCCTCATTGGACCAAATATGCACAGTCAAAACAAAAGGAAAGAAAACCTTCCCTGAATTGTGACTTAGAGGGTTGTAGAGCGCGCTTTAACCTTAGCCAATAAACCGCAAGGATGAGCCATTGTTTCACCTGAAAATTCACAACATCAGAGTGGAAATCAAAACTAATCCTAGAAGACGGTAAGTAAACAAAAAGCATGTACAGTTCAAGCTCGGGTGCCTCCGAGTAGCGCAAATTTTTAGAGTCGATTGCTCGACTTTACCAAAACTCATTTTATCCTTTCTCATAATCCGGGTCTTTCAAGTAAGCATGGTCGTCGAAGTCCTCTGACATTCCCTCATGAAAGATCTTTAATCGCTGGCCATTCACCGTGTATTCTTTTTCTGTATCCAGGCTCTGAATCTTGACTGCACCATAGTGATGAACATCAGTGATGATGAAAGGACCAAGCCACCTGGAACGAAGTTTACCTGGCATGAACTTCAGGCGGGAGTTGAACAATAAGACCTTCTGACCAACTTCGAAGTGTTTTCTGACGACTCGTCTGTCGTGGAACATTTTGGTCTTTTCCTTGTAGGTCTTCGAGTTCTCATATGCATCCAGGCGAAGCTCCTCCAGTTCTTGCAATTTGAGGAGTCTTTCTTCGCCCGCCAAGTCAAAGTCCATGTTGCACTTCTTCACGGCCCAGTAAGCTTTGTGTTCGATCTCCACGGGGAGATGACAGGCTTTACCATAAACCATCCGGTAGGGAGACATCCCTATGGGGGTTTTGTAAGCCGTACGGTAGGCCCACAAAGCGTCGTCCAGCCTCAGACTCCAATCCTTCCTTCCTGGACTTACTGTTTTCTCGAGGATGCTTTTCACTTCTCGATTTGAAACCTCCGCTTGGCCATTGGTCTGAGGATGATACGGGGTAGAGATTTTGTGATTGACCCCATATTTCCTCATCAAGGCTTGGATCGTTTTGTTGCAGAAGTGGCTCCCCTGGTCACTTATGATGGCTCGTGGAACTCCATACCTGCTAAAAATGTTAGATTTGACAAAACTGGAAACAACATTAGCGGTATCAACTTTGGTGGCTTTAGCTTCCACCCATTTAGACACGTAGTCCACAGCCAATAAGATATAGACAAAACCAAATGAAGGGGGAAAGGGTCCCATAAAGTCCATACCCCAAACCTCAAAAATTTCACAAGTTAAAATGGGGTTTTGGAGCATTTCATTCCTACTAGTGATGGTCCCTTTTCTCTGACACTGATCACAGGATTTACAAAACTCATAACAGTCCTTAAACAGTGATGGCCAGAAAAACCCACAATCTAAAATTTTTCTCGCAGTCCTATTTTGCCCAAAGTGTCCCCCACATGCAAATTCATGGCAAAAGGTAAGGATGGACCTATGTTCAGACTTAGGGACGCACTTCCTAATTACCTGGTCAGCACAAAACTTCCATAAAATGGGCTCTTCCCAAACATATGTTTTGGCTTCGCTTTTCAGCTTAGCTCTTTGATTATATGAAAAGTCGAATGGGAACGTACCTGTGACCAAGTAATTGACAATGTCGGCGTACCATGGTGTCTCCACACTCACCTGGAAAAGAACTTCATCAGGGAACTCATCATTCAGAGGCAGATCGTCCTCATTACGCACAATACAGCTCAAGTGGTCAGCAACGGTATTTTCTGATCCTTTTCTGTCCTGAACAGAGACGTCGAACTCCTGGAGTAATAATACCCATCTGAGCAGTCTAGGCTTCGAGTCTTTCTTGTTCATCAAGTATCGAACCGCTGCATGATCAGAAAAAACAATTACTTTAGATCCAAGAATATATGGCCGAAATTTATCAAGAGCGAAAACTATGGAAAGCAGCTCCTTCTCTGTTGTTGTGTAACCGATCTGCGCGGAATTGAGCGTCCTAGAGGCATAATAAATCACATGGCTCTTCTTGTCTATCCTCTGGCCCAACACAGCGCCTACGGCATAATTGCTTGCGTCGCACATAATCTCGAAAGGAGTCCCCCACTGCGGTGGATGAATGATGGGTGCGTTGGTCAAGCACTTCTTCAGAACATCAAAAGCAAGCTTGCACTGTTTGTCAAAACAGAATGGAACATCCTTTTTCAGCAAGCTTGTCATCGGAGTCACTATCTTCGAGAAGTCTTTAATGAACCTGCGGTAAAACCCTGCGTGACCAAGAAAAGAACTCACTTCCCGAAGATTCGTGGGATAAGGTAAATCAGATATGACATCAATTTTAGCTTTATCAACCTCTATCCCCTTAGCAGACACAACGTGACCCAGTACTATGCCCTGACTGGCCATGAAATGACACTTGTCAAAATTTAAAACAAGATTAGTTTCGATGCATCTTTCCATGACTCTAGACAAGTTAAACAGGCAATCCTTAAATGAACTTCCATATACAGTAAAATCATCCATAAAGACTTCGATGCATTTTTCTACAAATTCAGAAAATATGCTCATCATGCATCGCTGAAAAGTCCCTGGAGCATTACAAAGCCCAAAGGGCATTCTCCTATATGCGTAAGTTCCGAATGGACAAGTAAAAGTAGTCTTTTCCTTGTCTTCCTGGGCTATGGGAATTTGATAAAACCCAGAAAAACCATCTAGAAAACAGAAGAATGGCTTCCCAGCTAAACGCTCCACCATTTGATCTATGAAGGGAATAGGAAAGTGGTCCTTCTTAGTCACATCATTCAGTTTTCTAAAATCAATACACATTCTCCACCCATTTTGTACTCTCTTAGGTACTAACTCTCCCTTATCATTTCTAATAACAGTTATGCCCGTCTTTTTAGGTACAACATGAATAGGGCTAACCCATTGGCTATCAGAAATGGGAAAGATAATACCTGCATCCAGGAGTTTGTGTATCTCAGACAACACTACCTCTTTCATCGCAGGGTTTAGTCTCCGCTGAGGCTCTCGGGATGGCTTTGCTCCCTCATCTAGCCGAATCTTGTGCATACACAACACTGGACTCAACCCGTGCAAGTCTGCCAATGTCCATCCCATGGCTCTTTTGTTCTTTTTCAGCACTTCGACCAACTCGCCTTCTTGCTCCGATGTAAGCTCCTTGGAGATAATTACCGGAAGTGTCTCCACCTCACCCAAGTACACGTACTTGAGATGACCCGGCAACTCCTTCAATTCCAACTCGGGGGCCTGCAAAAGAGATGGTAATATTTTAGTTGGCTTTTCACATGTCTCTAAAGCAAAAGTAGGTTGTTAAGACAAATCAGTCAATATGGGAACACTACTTTCAACTTTGCCAACAATTTCAGTAAAAACGAGTGGGTCATCCCCATCAACAACAGTCATGCATTCTTCTTGTTCTAAAGTGTCTATCAGATCAATTTTACAGACAGAATGCACATCAGCACGTTGTTTCATGGCATCAAATACATTAAATTCGAACACATCCCCTTCATACTCAACAGACAAAGTTCCATCATGCACATTAATTTTAGTTTTAGCGGTTTTCATGAATGGTCTACCAAGTAAAACAGAAGTGGTGGATGTGTTTTCTTCCAAATTTATCACATAAAAATCAGCAGGGAAGATTAAATCCTTAACTTTAACTAACACGTCTTCAATCAACCCTAGAGGATGAATAGAAGACCTATTAGCTAACTGGATAACTATACTAGTTTCCTGCATACCTTCTAAACCGAGGCTCTTATAGACTGAGTATGGCATAACATTAATTGAAGCTCCTAAGTCTAGCATGGCGTGCTCGATTTCTCTATCCCCTATAGTACATGGCAAGAGGAACATACCTGGGTCCTGGCATTTGCTTGGAATACCTTGGGTTAGCAGGGCAGAAACATTCTTGCTTACCACGACTCTCTCAGCACTTTTAGTCTTCCTCTTCATAGTGCACATCTCCTTAAGGAATTTAGCGTACCTTGGGATTTGCTGAATTGCATCAAGTAGCGGTATATTGATCCCAACCTTCCTCAACGTCTCAAGCACATCCGCGTTGTTGGCCTCCTTAGATGGCCTTGCAAGCCTACTAGGAAAAGGGGCAACGGGAGTGTAAGACTTCATAGAAATAAGAGGAGGTATTACAACAGTTTCAGAGGGTGCTTGAGAACACTTATCTGGAGATATCTCTAAATCTTTTGGAGGACTCACGGGAGTGGTTTGAGATGGCACTTCTTTACCACTTCTGAGGTTTATCGCACTAACCCCTTCCGCTTTGGATTCAATTCTACTCATTCTTTCCTTCACCTCCGTGAATTCGTCTCTTAGAGACTTAATCTGCGACCTTGTCTCATCGCTAGCTTCCATGAGCGATTTGAACATGCTTTCAATGGCTTTACCTGAAATAGAAGAAACATCTTGAGATGATTTTTCTTGCATCGTATGAACTAAACCAAATACCTGAGACACTTGTTCTTTGAGCACTTCTATGTCGGAAGACATCTTAGAATGCTCGTTTCTTCCTCCGTACTGGCGACGGTTCTCAGCTATGTTGGAAATCAACTGACGGGCTTCCGCAGGTGTCTTCTCCCAAAGGGCTCCTCCACTTGCTGCATCAAGCATCTGGCAGTCATGCGGGAGCAACCCATCATAGAAGCATTCGATAAGCGCGACTTCCGCTATCAAATGGTTCGGACATTTTTCACAGAGTTTAATGAACCTCTCCCAGCACTCGTGAAATGCCTCGCCCTTTTCTTGCTCAAATTGTCGTATATCTTTTTTCACGGCTCTGGCTTTTGAAGCAGGGAAATACCTTTCCAAGAATAGACTCTGCAACTTCTCCCAAGTAAAGATGGTCCCCGATGGCAAGTAATGCAGCCAATCTCGAGCTTCTCCTTTTAGAGTGAATGGAAAAGTTCTCAGGTAGAGCTGATCTTTTGTTATGTCGCCAGGCTTCATTGCGGAACTTACCATTTGAAACTCCTTGAGATGCTTATAAGGATCTTCATCATGGGAGGGGCTAAGAAGCTCGATTTGAAGCCGTCCCACACCACACAAGTCATGAGTGAGTAGATTTACCGTTTTTGGCTCGGGATTGTAAGGATCTTCATCTGTTTCACCACAAAAAGAGGGTAAAAGGTTAATCACACCTGATTTAAGCACAAACTCACCTGAAATTTCCGGGTAGGAAATACAAGACGGTTGGTGGCCCATAGCAAATGATGTCCATTGTCTTAGCGTTTTTGGGACTCCAATCTCGTCATCAATCTCCATTTTCTCAATAAAAATTTGGCACTTCTAGCACACTTAAACAAACAGATCAAAATTGCAAATAATAAAAGAATAAACAGAATTTTTAAAGTAAAAATTAAAAGTTTACAAACCAAATTTAAATTAGGCCGAATTACACTTAGTTCCACGGCAACGGCGCCAATTTTGGTAACGATATTATTGAACTATCGCCAATCATCGGGTTGTCGAGACCCGCCAAAATGAATTTATAAGTGCCCGAAATCACTAAACTATTTGTAGAATAGTAGTAACGGGGTCGATCCGCAGGGAATTAAGGAATTTTGACTTAATCTTAATTAAATTTGCAAACTGTTAATATAGGTGAAATAAGGGGTAATTGTTGGTTTTCAAGTACTAAGATAGAAACAAGCAAATGGGAAAATTAAGCTAACGGAGTTTCCGACTCGGGACGATCGGAATAAATTTAGCATGCTTCTTGGTTCATAGATTGATGAGTATTATGGTTAAACAATTTAATGAATGCACAGCTCGTCTAAAATTAATAAATAACTCAGACATGCTCCATGGATTTAATTAAACATAATTGATTATGCTAATCAAGCATACCGTTCGGACATTGGCGGCCAACGCTCTCCCAAGACCGAACGGTAGCAACAAGCTAACTGTGACGACTATCTAATTTGGTTGCGAAATTAGTATGTCGATTCGGAATTCTAATTCGGGAAGAACGAACACCAAGAGCGTAAGGACGCCAATACGCTCAAGGTGCCATAATTCCTTGTTACTTGGCGGAAACAAGAGGCACGGCATCAAATCCTTTAACAAATGAACATGCTCAAAATCAAGGGTGCCTAGTCCTAAATCATTCAAACGTGCTCATAGATTAAGCTAAGAAGTAGAATTCAATTCAATAAAATATCCAACCAATTCAAAATTTCAATCCACAACCTCACCAAGAATTCATACTACATTTATCCTTACAATCCCGAGCCAAAAACGGTAAATCTACTCACTCATGACTTGTGTGGTGTGGGACGGCTTCAAATCGAGCTTCTTAGCCCCTCCCATGGTGAAAAATAGCTGCTGGACGTCAAATCAGGCGCGGAGCTCGAGGTGGAAGATGATAATGGCGGCTAAAAATCGGACAGAAACTTAAGTAATCCGTCGTAGCGTCGAGACGCTAGGGGCAGCGTCTCGACGCTGCGCCCTAAATAATCCGCGCGCGCGCTCGGGGCGGCGTCGAGACGCTTGCTCAGCGTCAAGACGCTGTCGGCGTCGAGCGAGCGTCGAGACGCTATCGCTCGACGCTTGCTCTCGTGTTTTTTCTTCAATTCAGCGCTTCAGACTTCGGAGCGTCGAGACGCTAGGGGCAGCGTCTCGACGCTGGGCAGCGTCGAGCTAGCGTCGCGACGCTGTCGCTCGACGCTAGCTCTCGGGTTTTTGCATGGAATTTCGCCTTCAATTTCCCCAAAGCACCCAAACTTCGTCCCTTTGCATGGATCTTCCCGGGAAGTGTTCTTATGCCTTTAAATCGCGATATTAAGCTCCGAAAAGCGCCGAAACGCTCTCGAGAGCGAAGCACCGAGAACACCTACAACAATTACATAAAAGCAAGATTAAGCCAATAATAAACGTGGATTAGGGACATAATTATAGCTCCAAAATGGAGCTATCAATGACAACAAAGGCACGATTGAGGAAGAAGGAAGCCACGGTTGTCAAGGCCAAACGGCCAAGAACAAAAAAGAAGTCCAAGAAGAAGAAGAAGTCCAGGGCTGTGCCTTCATCCAGGAAGGGGAGTGACGAGCCTTCCCAAAGAAGCTCAAGATTGAGGCTGCTGAGTCAGCCAAACTGAAAGACAAGGGGAAGGCCAAGCTGTACCCTGAAGATGAGCCTCAGTCAGTGAGGTACGTGTCTTCTAACGCTGAGTCTAGAGGCATTGAGTTGAGGAAAAGGGAGCTGCTGCACGAGAAGGGCTTCCTCGACAGACCTGCTGACCTGCCGCAATTCTTGCGCGCAGGAATTACGAATCACGGCTGGGAGGAGTTGTGCAGACCACCCAATCCAGCTTACACAAGCATGGTGTATGACTTCTACGCCAATTTGAGGAATTCTGAGGAGGGATTGTCTGTGGTTAGGGGAGTAGAAGTAGACTTCTCAGCAAAGGCAATCAACGAAGCCTACGGCCTCAAGGGCCAGAAACACACTGACTATGCAAGGATTGTTGATGAGCCTACTGAAGCCGTCTTGGAAGAGGCCATTCGGATAATTGGCCAGCCTGAAGCATCATGGACCGTGTCGCGCAATGGGAGGCACACTCTAATGAGTGCCAACCTCACAGCTAAGGCGGCTGTCTGGTTTTCCTTCGTGAGGAGGAAGCTGTCCCCCGTGACCCATGAGACCACAATCAACCAGAGCAGATCGCTGCTGGTCTATGCAATTATACGAGGTCTCACCATCAACGTGGGCGAAGTCATTACAGCTGCCATTGCTGACTGCGCCAAGAAGGGTAAGGGTCCATTGTTCTTCCCTAATACTATTACTAAACTATGCTTGCGTGCAGGAGTCCCCATTGAGCGGATGGAACAGCAGATGGCTTACACATGCCACTTGGAGCTGCCTACAGGCTTGAGGCTGAGAAGGAAAGGGAACATGGAGTTCGAGCTGGATAGATTGGCTGCGGCTCAGTCACTGTCCATGGCGTGCCTGATGGATTTACAGAAGAAGATGGCTCAATGGGCCACATATGCACAGGCGAGAGACAAGGAGGTGGCTGACCAGCTGGGTTGCCTTTTCCCTGAATTCCCCACGGACTTGCTGACTCCATGGGTGCCTCCAAGACCACGAAGGCCTGATGAGGATGAAGACATCTGAGTGCTAGTTTGAATTGCACTCAAGGGAGTATTGCTGTTCCCTTACAATTAAAAAAAAAAAATCAAACTGCTTTCTATGAACCGTGTGAATTATGCTGTTTTTAGTTAATAATTTGATCTGTTTTAGTTGCTTAGTTTTAAGTTTTTAAATTGTTTAGTGTAGTCTGATGCTAGCTGATTAGGTAGATTAGTTTAGTTTTATTTTTAGAGAGCTTGAATAACTGGAAAAAAGCATGCGTAGGGGCCTTACTCACTGTTATATCTGTCCTGTATCTATTGCGAAATAATTGCGGATACCGCAATTTTTATTAGTAAATGCATGTTTTTGACTGATTGTTTAGCTAGGCTGTGATCTGTTTAAATTCTATCTTAAAAGTGCTCAGCATGCATAGCTTTAAGTCCTTATCTGTCTGTTTTTTTTTCAAATTTCTGCTGCTGTGATATTTACTTTTAGAATGTTCTGTCTATGCTTAGGGCTTTTAGATTCTCTTTGTTTTACCTTAGACTAGATGCTTTTAGGACAGTTTGGGGGTGTGCCACCTCAGACACTCATTGGGGACAATGAGTAGTTTAAGTTTGGGGGAGGCCACCCTAGGCATAGGAACATTCCTCTCTCCCTTAAAAACATAAGCATTCTTCTTCTCCTTTACAAAAAAATGATGGACTGAAAAAAAAAAAATGAAAAAAAAAATAAAGAGGGGTGTCTCTCTTAGGTTGCTGAGTAATCAATGCCAAGTGTGTAATCCACAAGTGGCATTGCATCAAAAGGCAACCAAAGGAAAGGCTCCACCTAAGAAAGAAAAAAGGAAAGAGTAGGGAAGAAGAATGTATACCTAGGAGTTACAACTTTGTGGCTTAGATGTCCTGATAAAAAGAACTCTGATCCTCAATTAGCTAAGCACAAAGTTGTAGCTTGTAGGGTTGTTTAGGGAGATGAATGTATGTCCAATGTAGTGATGCCAGGGTTTAGGTTGTTCTCTAAAGTACTACTGTCACTGTTAATACTAAGACTGGCATGACTCTAAGGAATCCTAGGTAACTCAAAATTAAAAACTAGAAGCATGTACTGAGTCTGGGTAAAGCTAGGTAGAATTTGAAACCTTAGGGATAGTGGCATGATATGACAAAAGCAAGTAGATCAGTTGTAGGGAGTTAATGAAAACAGTAGGAGTATTAGGCATGCGAAGTCAGAAGAAGCTAGATAAGAGGATAGTTTTAAACTTAGAAGTGTGTCACAGGACAGCACTGCTATAGATAGGGATATAGGGGAGTCAGTAAGTGGTTAAAGAAGATGAAACAGCAGCCTAGGCAAGTCCTTAGATTGCTTGAGGACAAGCAAAACCTTAAGTTTGGGGGTGTGTTATGTCTCCAAAAGTGACTTATTTAGGACTTATTTAGCTTAGAAAGATGCACACTCTTATGTGTTTTTGATAGGATTTAGCTTAAACCTATGCTTATTTGTGAGAATTAAAAGAAAGTAGCTAAATTAGGACTTGTGTGCAAAAGGAAAGAAAAGGATTGAAAACCGAAGTAAAAGAATGAAAAAACTACATTGCGACAGCATTGCGGAAACATTGCTGAAACCGCAATGTTTCAAGTGAAAACCGTAAGTTGACTGATCTTCTCCTCCATCCATTTTGAAGTACGACGTTGAAGATTGATGGTTCTCCTTGGCCCAAACGCACCTGCAGATTGCTATAAAAGGGGGTCAAAGTCGAGGGTTCAATCATCATCCGAAAGCGTAGAAGTCTTCTCGCAGCTCCATCTTTTCTCCTGTTTTCGTTTGCCGTCTGTTGGAAGAAGAGGAGATTTATCTTCTCTCCCGATTGGATTCATCCAAGCAAGGCTGATCTTTCTCATCCTTCAGCCGAGGCGGTTGCGACGAGGCGTTCAAGCTCATTTACATGCTTTCTGTCTTTCTTTTCTAATTTACAGCATAGTTTAGTTGTCGTTTCTGTTCTAGTGACTAGTTCATTTCATTGCGTTGTCTTCTGTCTTTAAATTATTTACTTTAAGTTTTCCTTTGTCCATTCAAACAATCATGTAATCAAAAGCACAATTCAGTATTTCACAGTTTCTTGCCTTTGCGATCTACTGTTTTGTCTTTAAATTCCTTCTAAGCATGTCTGTTTTATCACTTCTTTCTGTTCTCCCTACATCCATGAGTAACTAAGTCACATAGGGGCATGCTAATGACAATACTATAGGCTAAAAAACGTGAACCAAGCATGTAGGATAGCTCTCGAAGCATTGATTGTATGTAAGCTTCATCCCACGGGCAATTTCGATTTGCCATCCATTTTGTCCAAAGAACTCCTAACCTCTGGAAGGAGTAAGAGTTCAGAGTCATACACTCATGCTAGCCTTTCAAGGTAGCCAGAAAACGACCTAGGAATAGGCGTTTTCCTAGTACAAACCATAACTTTCTGCTTTAACAAGATGCTTAAGACCTTACTTGGACATGAGTAAACTAAAGAATCTAATGCATGGAATCGGTCGATACATGAGATTGAGTGAGTTTGATGCATAGAGAGTTGATCCAATGCTTGAGAATCGTGAGAAAATTCCTATAGAGGAGTCGTTGGTAGCCCTTCTTTCTCCATTTTACACACTTTCGCTGTTAGGAAAATTGCGGTAGAATTGCTGTTTCCGCAATTCTGCTAAATTCACAATTCTGTTTAGCTGTTTTCTTCTTCATTAATTAATCTCGTCTCTTTTCATTTGAGTTTAGCTTTGACTTGCACTTGTTTATGTTGCTACCCTCTACGTATTCAGTAGGAAATAGACAATTTAAAACCAATTCTACCCCATCAAATCCACCCATTCTTTCTTAACTTTACACTTCACTAGTAGCTTATAATAAATCTCTGTGGGAAAACGAATGAAAAATACTTACTACTTGCTATAAGACCATGTATGCTTGCATGTTCTGAGTGCTCTCTCTATCTTATTGCTTATTTATTTTAACACATTGAGCACGCAACAGGAGCTAAACCCAAGCATAATACGCCCTGAAATTACTGCCAACTCATTCGAGTTAAAGCCAGTAATGTTCCAAATGCTGTCCACTGTGGGACAATTCTTTGGAATCGAAAATGAGGACCCCCACAACCATCTAAGAAACTTCCTAGGAGTTAGTGATACCTTCCTTATCCCTGGAGTTTCCCAAGAAGCCTTGAGGCTTTACCTCTTCCCTTACTCATTAAGAGATAAAGCCAAAACGTGGTTAAACTCATTACCTTCCGGATCAGTTGTCAATTGGACAGATCTGGCTGAGAAATTCCTAGTCAAATACTTTCCACCTGATAGGAATTTCAACTTCCGTGATGACATTATTAAATTCAAACAAGCCGAAAACGAATCTCTTCACGAAGCTTGGACAAGGTTCAAGGACCTTTTGCTTAAATGTCCACACCATGGCATTCCCTGGTGTATTCAAATAGAAGTATTCTTTAAAGGATGCAACCCCAGCACAAGGCAAGTGCTAAACTCTTCAGCTGGTGGTTCCATGCTTTCAAAGAGTTACAATGAAGCCTATGAGATCCTGGAGAAGATCTCAACCTCTCATTGTAGATGGTCAGACGATCCTGTAGAGCCTAGGAGAACTCAAGACAAGGATGCTCTTAGCACAATGAGTAGCCAAATAAACGCCCTGACCAATCTAGTCAAACAAATGGCTCAAACGAATCTCCAATCCAGTGTCAACACCGCAGCAGCCATCTCAATGGGCGCACCAAATAGTCAAGGTGAGACACTAATTTGTGGGTTCTGTGGGGAAGGACACCTGTATGATTACTGCCCTGGGAATCCAGCCTCAGTCTGCTATGTTGGAAGCCAACAGCAGCCTAGGAACAACCCCTACTCTAACACTTACAATCCTGGTTGGAGAAACCACCCAAATCTTTCTTGGGGTGGCCAACAAAACACTAACCAAAGTCAAAACCAACCAAGACCGAGTGGAACACCTGGTTTCACTCCCCAAAATAACCAATCCATGTACCAAAAACCATATAACCCTCCAATGGGGTCATCAGTAGAAAATCTACTTAAGGAGTACATTGCAAAGAATGATGCTACCCTACAAAGTCAGCAAGCTACCCTTAGGAGCCTAGAGAACCAAATAGGGCAGTTAGCCAATGAACTCAAGAGTAGGCCCCAAGGTAGATTGCCTGCTGACACTGAAGTGCCTAGAAGGGATGGTAAAGAGCAAGTTCAAGCAATTGAACTTCGCGGTGGAAGACCATTGGTAAGCAACACTAGAGAAACACCAAAGAGAGTAGAGAATGAAGAGTCTAGTGCTCCACTGGATTCTCTGCCAAGCCATGATCAACCACCACCAAGCACATCCAGGGTGAGGCTGGAACCTATCATAGACGAACCAGAAGAAATTCCAAGGCCTCCACCTGCCCTGAGGTGACCTGAAGTGCCTACTTATGTGCCACCACCTCCATTTCCTAGAAGGCTAAAGAAAAAACAAGAACAGGAAGTGCACTTTAATAAATTTTTAGAAATTCTAAAGCAAGTTGTTGCGTGCTCAATGTGTACAATAAATAAGCAATAAGAGAGAGAGAGCACTCAGAACATGCAAGCATACATGATCTTGTAGCAAGTAGTAAATATTTTTTTCATTCGTTTTCCCACAGAGATTTATTATTAGCTACTCGTGAAGTGTATTGTTAAGCAAGAATGGGTGGATTTGATGGGGTAGATTTGGTTTAAAAATGACTAATTACTAATGAATCAATAAAGGATAGCAACATGAACAAGAGCAAGTCAATGGTAAACGCAAAGGTAAAGAGAAGAAATTAATAAACGAAGAGAAAAGTAGTCAAGCAGAATTTTTAACTTAGCACAATTGCGAGAACAGCAATTCTACCGCAATGTTACTAACAGCGAAAATGTGTAAAATGGAGAAACAAGGGCTACTAACGACTCCTCTATAGGCATTTTCACACGATTCTCAAGCATTGGATTAACTCACTATGCATCAAACTAACTCAATCTCATGTATCTTCCGATTTCATGCATTAGATTCTCTAGTTTACTCATGTCCAAGTAAGGTCTTAAGCATCTTGTTAAAGCAGAAAGTTATGGTTTGTACTAGGAAAACGCCTATTCCTAGGTCGTTTTCTGGCTACCTTGAGAGGCTAGCATGAGTGTATGACTCTGAACTCTTACTCCTTCCAGAGGTTAGGAGTTCTTTGGACAAAATGGATGGCCAATCGAAATTGCCCGTGGGATGAAGCTTACATACAATCAATGCATTCGAGAGCTATCCTACATGCTTGGTTCACGTTTTTAAGCCTATAGTATTGTCATTAGCATGCCCCTATGTGACTTAGTTACTCATGGATATAGAGATAACAAAAATATTAGATGAAGTAGACATGCTTAGAGGAAATTTAAAGACAAAACAGCAATGAAAAACAGTAAGCAGAGAAGGAAAGACAAAGTGTGAAATGATGAATTGTGCTTGGATTAATCGATTGTTTGAATAGACAAAGGGAAACTTAAAGTGAATAACATAAAGACAGAAAGCAACAAAATAGATTGTACTAACTAATGGAAAAGAAATAACAACAAAACAGTGCTGGAAATGAAGAGTAAAAAGACAGAAAGCAGTAAGTGAGCTTGAACGCCTCGTCGCAAACGCCTCGGCTGAAGGGATGGAAAGGCAAGTGATAGCTCCAAATTAGAGCTATTATTTACTCCCTAATTCTAGCTAAAACCATGCTCGATATTGATTAAAATGTTTTCTTATAGGTGATTTCATGGTGAAGAGCTCGGGAAGTCCATTGATGATTCTCGGGGCTAAAAAGGTCATTTAACATGTTTCGGGAAATGTTCGGGTCAAAACGATAGGCCAAACGGAGCTCGGGATCCAAAACGACCCAAAAGTGGGCTAAGAGCCGAGAGGACAGCGCCCAAGCGCCGGCGCCCAGCGCCCAGGCGCCCAACGAACGCAGCACGCGCGCGCGCCCGCGCGCGCCGCTCGCAAGCACCGCACGCCCGCGCCCAGACGGCCAGACGCGCGCGCACCCGCGCGCGCCGCCTCGCCTCGCGCCCGCGCGCCCTCGCCCATGACCGCGCGCCCTCGCCCGCGCGCCCGTCATTGAAGATCCGCGTGCGCCCAAGCGTCTAGACGCTAGCTCGACGCCGCCCTGACGATTCCCGAAGATTGACGAGCCTCAGCGTCGAGCGCGCGTCTCAACGCTCACTCAACGCCGACAGCGTCGAGACGCTGGCCTAGCGTCTCGACGCTGGCCTAGCGTCTCGACGCTCCGAAGTCTGAAGCGCTCATTTGATGATCCACCCGAGAGCAAGCGTCTCGACGCTGCGCGAGCGTCTCGACGCTACCCCGCGCGCGCGCCTGCCAACTTAGGGCACAGCGTCGAGACGCTGCCCCTAGCGTCTCGACGCTCCGCCGGCTTTAAAAGCCTTCTTCTCCGTTTTTTGCCGCAATTTTTATTACTTCTTCTTGGATTTTGGTTTTTCCACCATTGTTAGGCTCGGGTGGGAGCTTGAAACTTGTTTATCTTCCATTATACCTTCAATAAAGCTTCAACATTAGCGTTTTTGCTTGATTTGCACAACGGGGAGCTAAGGTAAGTGCTCTAATTTGAGGTTAGGGGTGAATTTTGATGCGTTTCATGAGGGTTCGTTCTTAATTCCGTGACTTAGCATGACTGATTGGGCGAATTTATTTCTTCTAAGCATATCACATGAACGTGTAAGAATGATTTAGGCCTAGACACCCTTGATTTCAAGCATGTTTGATTGTTAAAGATTATGATGCCGTGCCTCTCTTAATCGCCAAGTAACACGGATAAGTTGAGTCATAGATAATTGGTAACGATATTTTTGAACTATCGCTATAAACTCAAGCTGTCGAGGCTTGCCAAAATACGATTTATAATGCCTATTGCCAAGGCTTAGCAGCCAGTGGTAACAGGGTCGATCCAAGGAATAGGAGAATTGAATTTACTAGTGAAATTGGGATTTAATTGATTAATTGGTAACGGGGGGTTTTAATCATGCAAAGGTGAAATAAAGAGAAAGCAACGAAGGAAAAATAATACGTAGAGAGCGCGTGAACGGTTTGGGGAGTCTCGGGGTCAATTGTTAGACAACATTCAGCTTATCATTTAATTCTAATGACATGGAATACAGTTTATTTAGCACGCGGACGACTACCAGAGAAGCCCCAAAGTAGCCGACTCCATGGATTTTAATTAGACCACACAGTTCTAATTACACGTTGTCTAAGCTCACATTAAGATGATCGGTCCTAAGATGAATTTAGACAGTCACTAGCTAACCGCGACGAACATTCGAGCGTGAATTCTAAATGCTAGTAGGTTGCCCGCAAACGCTGTATGCAACCAACATTTATCCTACCCGACCCGATACTTCGATTTAGTTCCATTTATCTGTGTTACTTAGTCGAGCAGTGAGAGGCACGGCATCGCTACTCTTTAACATACACATCATGCGAAACTACCCGAGTGTCAATCAACATAATCTAGCATGAGTGTTGGATTAAGCAAGATAAACAGATGCTAATAAATCAGATTCCAACATGCAAAATTATACTCAGATTATCAAAGCCATAAATGTCTAACAAAATTCCCCTAAACAAATCCCAAACCGTCACTCTTACCTTAGCCGCTCATGGCGCGGATCGTCAATCCCGCTCCACCAACGACCATGGAAGAGTTCATCTACCTATTACAAAGGGAGAGTGGAGCTCTCAAACATGCCAACAATGGCGGAGCACCACGAAATATAGAGAGAAAACGGAGAAGAAGGAGACAAAAATCGTCCAAATCGGTTGAGAGATGAGGAAGATGAAGGTTTTAGAAGATATGAAAAATGTGCAGAAAAATCGTCCTTTAGCTACTGCCTTCGTGGTAGCGTCGAGACGCTAGGCCAGCGTCTCGACGCTGTGCCCTAAGTAATCCGCGCGCGCGCGCGCTGGCGTCGCGACGCAAGGCCAGCGTCGCGACGCTGCCCCGATGAATTTCCTGCGCGCGCCTCCTCCGGAGCGTCTCGACGCCAAGCAGGGTCTCGACGCCAGGGCAGCGTCGAGCTAGCGTCTCGACGCTATCACTCGACGCTTGCTCTCGGGTTTTTCCAGCGTCGAGCCAGCGTCTCGACGCTATAGCTCGACGCTGGCTCTCGGGTTTGGGGCTGATGCAATGCCTCTCCAAGGCTGTTTTGGCCCGTTTCTTCACGGAACAAATTCCCCTCTTCCCGATGCATTCCCGGGGCGCTAAAACTCTGCTTTAAGCGCTCGAACACGCCTAATGGACGCACGAGCTCTTTGCCGCTTTTCTCCTACAAAAGAGATACATTTAATCAATTGGAAGCGGTCTTTAGCTATAATTAGGACGTATTTAATAGCTCCAAAATGGAGTTATCAAACACCCCCAACTTAAACATTGCTAGTCCTCGAGCAAGCACTACAAAGACATTGACTCTAAGGACGCGTTTACATATATTCTGACTCAAGCCGCCATGCATATTAAAATTTAAACACAAGTATAATCATGGAAGCATTTTGTTCATGTATTAATTAGAACATATCAAAAATTAACTCTTGTCCCCTAACTTGTGTGTGTGCTAGACAACCACTCCTAAACTCACGCAAACCCGGAAAACCAACATGCAACGCACATCCCGTTTTCCCCCTACTTCTAGCGTTTAAGAACAGCTACACTTGACTTACACGAGAGAGAGAAACAAATTAAGAGACCTAATTATTTTCTCATTCTTTTTTCTTTCTTTTCAAAAGTATTTTGTACTTTTTTTATTTTGGGTTCTTCGAACCAACTTTTCATTTCTTTTTCCTTCCTACTCGAGCTGCCTAACACGTCAAATTCATGCATAAAACTTCACGTTTTTAAGGACTAACGCTCACTTCTTTTAAGCGCTTAAAAAGAAGGAGGAGCGCCTCGAGAGGAACTTTTCTACAAAACATGCTTTTCTATTTTTTTTTATTAGGCTAAGCACATGCTTCCTCAATTAATTAGCTACTAACTCTCAAGCAACAAGCTACCTAAGGGTGCCTTTCGGGGTGACAACGAGAATTAGCTAAACATGCGATAAACCAAGCTTACGGAATCTAGGGAGAAGTTGCTAAGTGCGCGATGAGTGCAAGGGAGCAACAGAAAATTTTTTAAAATTTTTGACATGAACCTAATAAACACAAAACTCATGCAAAAACTCGATTATGAACATGCTCAGATTTCCAACATGCATTTCCTAGGCTATCACAGTCAGAAAACAGTAAACAGAGTCCCAAGCACTTCAATATCTTTATAACACTTCTCAACAAACTACACATGCACATCCATCGGACTACTCCACCCCCAACTTCAAAATTTGGCATTGTCCTCAATGCCAATCAGTCAGATACATCAAAGTAAAAGGGAAGAAGAAATACACTTCCCTGACTCTTGGTGAAGCTGGCGAGGGCGAGGAAGCGGCGCACGAACGCATCAGAGCCCAAAATTGTCTTCTCTTCCTCGATTCCCTAAAAAAAAAAACAGCAAGCTAATTAATACTAAAAAGCAATAAAACTAAACTAAAGCATAAAAACAGTTCAACACTCGGGTGCCTCCGAGAAGCGCAGAATTTTTAAAGTCGGTTGCTCGACTGTATTCTCTCAACAGACTCATCCATAGTCTGTAGGTGCGGGGGACGATCCATACTTGTCCATGGCCACACCTTTTCCACCGTTCACCTGAAAAACATTTTGCACTCTTCGTGCCTCGGGCACGTGAATATCAGACATGTTAGTGCAAAAACCATCAGTATCATCCAACAAATTCAAATAAGAAATTTTAACCGAGACATGGGAACCATCCCTCAAGCGCGAGGGTAGACTCCCATTCTCATCATGCTCACAAACAACAGAAACATTCGCAACAGATTTCCCATCAAATAAAGAAAACTCATGCAAAGTATCATCAAACTCTAACGACACGACGCCCTTATACACATCGATTTTGACCCTAGCGGTCTTAAGAAAAGGGCGTCCTAACAGCATAGAGGACGAAGCATGCAATGAATTTTCTTTCATATCTAAAACAAGGAAATCGGCGGGAAACGTCATATTCCCAACTCTAACTAAAACATCCTCTACCTTCCCCCTAGGACAGATGCTCGACCCATTAGCCAACTGAACAGAAACATTACATTCATGCATTTCATTCAAATTCAGTTCACGATATAATGCATAAGACATAACATTAACAGAGGCTCCTAGGTCTAACATGGCGTTATGAACAATTTTACTACCTATAGTGCATGGGATAGTAAAAGTACCTGGATCGTTGCACTTTGCAGGCAACGTACCTGGGAGTATGGCAGAGACGTTTTCTTTCTTTTTCTCAGTCCCTCTGGACTTCCTCTTCGTAGTGCACCAGCTCCTTAAGAATTTTGCATATTTGGGCACTTGACTGACTGCCTCTAGGAGCGGGATATTCACCATCACCTTCTGGAAGGT
Source organism: Herpetospermum pedunculosum (assembly GCA_028017165.1). NCBI lineage: Eukaryota > Viridiplantae > Streptophyta > Magnoliopsida > Cucurbitales > Cucurbitaceae > Herpetospermum > Herpetospermum pedunculosum. The sequence goes on from CM051522.1 coordinate 29,678,132, forward strand.
TCGAAGGACCTCCTCGTCGTCGGATTCCAAAGTAGGCTTCGCAAGCCTACTCGGGAATGGTGCTTTGGCAACATCCACAGGTACACTGACCTTCTCATTTCTTTTCTCATTCTGAGTCTCAAGAGCAATCGGGGCGGACTCGTTCAGGCTGTCCGTGGCTTCCTTCGCAGCTCTGGTGGAAAGTGACTTCCCACTGCGAAGCTGAATGGCACTCACATTTTCACATGAGTTAACTGTAGTTTGGGAAGGAAGCTTCCCCGAGCTCTTTCTCTCGATCTTACTAATAGACACCGCCATTTGTGTCAGCTGCTTGTTCAAATTCTGCAGCTCTGCCTTATGAGAATTAAGCTCCTCGCGAGCCTCTTTCTGGAACTGGCTGGTGCTAGTCACGATGGTCCTGACCATCTCTTCAAGTGAGCTGGAGGAGCTCGAAGCTTGAGACAGGGTGGAAGAGTTAGGCCTATCCTGGGACTGGCCTTGGAAGCCATTTTGTCCTTCCCTGTTCCCATAGCTGAAATTTGGATGGTCACGCCAACCGGGGTTGTAAGTGTTAGCATATGGATCATACTTCCTTGGGTTGGAAGCATACCCCCCGATTGCATTGACCTCCGCCTCTTCGCGGTGTCCTCCAACAATTTTCTTCAACATACTACCTATCTCGGCCACCTGGGCCCTCATTTCAGACATCTCATGGCTCTGAGCCACGCTGTGCACTTGTCCTTGCCCCCTGATCCCAAACTGCTGCGAGTTTGTAGCCATATTTGCAATGAGCTGCTTGGCCTCAACTGGGGTCTTGTCAATCAGAGCCCCTCCACTCGCTGCATCGATCATCTGCCTGTCGTGGGGCGTCATCCCCTCATAGAAATACTGTATGAGCAGCTGATCGGCGATCTGGTGGTGTGGGAAACTCGCGCACAGGCGCCCAAAGCGTTCCCAATACTCATGCAGGGACTCACCTACATCCTGGGTGATCCCATAAATTCTCTTTCGCAGGGTGGTGGCTAGGGATGCGGGAAAGTATTTCTCCAAAAATACCCGCTTCATGTCCTGCCACGTGGTGATGGATCCGGAAGGCAAATAATACAGCCAATCCTTGGCCTTGTCCTTGAGCGTGAAGGGGAATGCCCTCATGTTCAGCTGCTCTTCCGTGACTCCTGCGGGCTTCATCCCCGCGCAGACGCAATGGAATTCCATCAAATGCTTGTTCGCGTCCTCACCTGCGTTTCCATGGAAAGAAGGTAACTGGTGAATTAAACCAGATTTCAGCTCGAAGTTACCTGCTACCACGGGGTAGTTAATGCACAAAGGCTGCAGGTTCAGGTCTGGCGCTGCCAGTTGCTTCAGCGTCCGTGGCGCTTCACCTTGCGCCATCTCGTCAAATAAGAAGGGATTGCCTTCTTCTCTTTCAAACGTTCCTTGCCCCTCCCGGGCTTCTCTACGTAACCGCCGCTCCTCTCTGTCAATCTCAGGAATATACTGCAAACTACCCTCAGAGGAACGGGTCATACACAAACAAAAATCTAAACATACAACATACAAACAGAAAAAATTTTCAGTCAACCATCAATGAATCAAATTCAAACTCCAATCATAAATTCAACTAATTGCCTACTCCCCGGCAACGGCGCCAATTTTGGTAACGATATTTTTGAACTATCGCTATAAACTCAAGCTGTCGAGGCTTGCCAAAATACGATTTATAATGCCTATTGCCAAGGCTTTGCAGCCAGTGGTAACAGGGTCGATCCAAGGAATAGGAGAATTGAATTTACTAGTGAAATTGGGATTTAATTGATTAATTGGTAACGGGGGGTTTTAATCATGCAAAGGTGAAATAAAGAGAAAGCAACGAAGGAAAAATAATACGTAGAGAGCGCGTGAACGGTTTGGGGAGTCTCGGGGTCAATTGTTAGACAACATTCAGCTTATCATTTAATTCTAATGACATGGAATACAGTTTATTTAGCACGCGGACGACTACCAGAGAAGCCCCAAAGTAGCCGACTCCATGGATTTTAATTAGACCACACAGTTCTAATTACACGTTGTCTAAGCTCACATTAAGATGATCGGTCCTAAGATGAATTTAGACAGTCACTAGCTAACCGCGACGAACATTCGAGCGTGAATTCTAAATGCTAGTAGGTTGCCCGCAAACGCTGTATGCAACCAACATTTATCCTACCCGACCCGACACTTCGATTTAGTTCCATTTATCTGTGTTACTTAGTCGAGCAGTGAGAGGCACGGCATCGCTACTCTTTAACATACACATCATGCGAAACTACCCGAGTGTCAATCAACATAATCTAGCATGAGTGTTGGATTAAGCAAGATAAACAGATGCTAATAAATCAGATTCCAACATGCAAAATTATACTCAGATTATCAAAGCCATAAATGTCTAACAAAATTCCCCTAAACAAATCCCAAACCGTCACTCTTACCTTAGCCGCTCATGGCGCGGATCGTCAATCCCGCTCCACCAACGACCATGGAAGAGTTCATCTACCTATTACAAAGGGAGAGTGGAGCTCTCAAACATGCCAACAATGGCGGAGCACCACGAAATATAGAGAGAAAACGGAGAAGAAGGAGACAAAAATCGTCCAAATCGGTTGAGAGATGAGGAAGATGAACGTTTTAGAAGATATGAAAAATGTGCAGAAAAATCGTCCTTTAGCTACTGCCTTCGTCGTAGCGTCGAGACGCTAGGCCAGCGTCTCGACGCTGTGCCCTAAGTAATCCGCGCGCGCGCGCTGGCGTCGCGACGCAAGGCCAGCGTCGCGACGCTGCCCCGATGAATTTCCTGCGCGCGCCTCCTCCGGAGCGTCTCGACGCCAAGCAGGGTCTCGACGCCAGGGCAGCGTCGAGCTAGCGTCTCGACGCTATCACTCGACGCTTGCTCTCGGGTTTTTCAAGCGTCGAGCCAGCGTCTCGACGCTATAGCTCGACGCTGGCTCTCGGGTTTGGGGCTGATGCAATGCCTCTCCAAGGCTGTTTTGGCCCGTTTCTTCACGGAACAAATTCCCCTCTTCCCGATGCATTCCCGAGGCGCTAAAACTCTGCTTTAAGCGCTCGAACACGCCCAATGGACGCACGAGCTCTTTGCCGCTTTTCTCCTACAAAAGAGATACATTTAATCAATTGGAAGCGTTCTTTAGCTATAATTAGGACGTATTTAATAGCTCCAAAATAGAGTTATCAATAATGTGGGTTTCCAGTTGATCTTTGGCGGCAATTTATCTTGAACGAAATAGGCAAATCGGAATATTAGCTCAGGCGTCCTAGTTAAACATCCGTCGTAATGCTCCCGTTACTGTCAATTAGTCAATATGGGTGGCATTTGCTCCCTATTAATTCATTGCCACGTTTAATTAGAATCGTACATTCGCCTCTGTTCTTTACTTAATTTAGGATTGATCCCCTTAGATTAATAAAAGAACAGTCCGCTTTGCATTCCACGTTTCTAATTAATTATTTGGGTTACTTGTATTAGTAGTTTCGTGCAAGTAAATTACGTGTTCAATTATGCTCTTGCTAAGTATGTTTGAATCCCAATGAATTGAGTCGCATCAAAGTAAACCCCGACCCTTAAAATTAGGAGCACGTGTTCCGTTTAATTTTCCGCGCTTTACTTTTTGCATTTATTTTCCCGTTAGTTTATATTTCGTCAAACCCCCCATTTTAATTGCTTTCGAGTCTTAGCTTTAAAAACAAATAGAAATTAATTAAGAGGAAGTAATTTTGGTTCCCTGTGGTTCGACACCCGACTACCACTAGCTGCAAAGCTCTGTTGTAGCGGAGTTATAAATGTATTTTGGCAAGCCTCGACAGCTTGAATTTGGAGTACCCCAAAAGTACCTCTACCAGCAAGCCTTGCTTGGATGAATCCAATCGGGAGAGAAGATGAATCTTCTCTCCTTCCTATCAGATTGTCGACTCCAACAGCTGAACCTCTCAAACCAACAGACGGAGAAGATATTGAATGGGAAAGACTGCGCTGCGAAGAGACTTCTACGCTTTCGGATGATGATCAAACCCTCTACTTTGACCCCCTTTTATAGTAATCTGCAGGTGCGTTTGGGCCAAGGAGAACCATCCATCCTCAACGTCGTACTTCAAAATGGATGGAGGAGAAAGAACGAATCCCTGAAATAACGGAACATAACAGAAAAAGATCAGCTAACTTATGGATTTAACTTGAAACATTGGGGTTTTAGCAATGTTTCCGCAATGCACATTTTTCATTCTTTTAACTTCGTTTTTCATTCCTTTTCTTTCCTTTTGCATACAAGTCCTAATTTAGCTCCCTTCTTCAAATTCTCATAAATAAGCATAGGTTTAAGCTAAATCCTACCAAAAACACCTAAGAGTGTACATCTTTCTATGGAAAACAAGTCCTAAAAAGGTCACCTTTGGAGACGTAACACACCCCCAAACTTAAGGTTTTGCTCGTCCTCGAGCAATCTAAGAACTTACTTAGGCTGTTGTTTTATCCTTTTAACCACTTGTTGACTCCCCTAACTTCCTATCTATAGCATTGCTGTCCTGTGACACACTTCTAAGTTTACAACTATCCTCTTATTTAGCTTCTTCTGACTTCCCATGCCTAATGATCCTACTGTTTTATTAACCCCTTACAGCTGATCTACTTGCTTCTGTCATATCGTGCCACTATCCCTAAGGTTTCGAATTCTACCTAGCTTTACCCCAGACTCAGTACATGCTTCTAGTTTTACTTTTGAGCTGCCTAGGATTCCTTAGAGTCATGTCAGTCTTAGTATTAACAGTGACAGTAGTACTTTTTAGAGAACAACCTAAACCCTGGCATCACTACATTGGACATACATTCATCTCCCTAAACAACCCTACAAGTTACAACTTTGTGCTCAGCTAATTGAGGATCAGAGTTCTTTTTATTCAGGATATCTAAGCCACAAAGTTGCAACTCCTAGGTATACATTCTTCTTTCCTATTTCTTCCTTTTTTCTTTCTTACTTTGGTGGAGCCTCTCCTTTGGTTGCCTTTTGATGCAATGCTACTTGTGGGTTACACACTTGGCACTGATTACTCAGCAACTTAAGAGAGACACCCCTCTTTATTCTATTTTTCCTTTTTTTTTCAGCTCATCATTTTTTTGTCAAGGAGAAGAAGAATGCTTATGCTTTAAGCGAGAGAGGAATGTTCCTAGGCCTAGGGTGGCCTCCCCCAAACTTAAACTACTCATTGTCCCCAATGAGTGTCTGGGGTGGCACACCCCCAAACTTGTCCTAGAAGCATCAAGTCTAAGGTAAAACAAAGAGAATCTAAAAGCCCTAGGCATAGACAGAACATTCTAAAAGCCAACATCACAGCAGCAGAAATTTATAAAAACAGTCATGTAAGGACTTAAAGCTATGCATGCTGAGCACTTTTAAGAGGTTAATTTAAACTATCAAACGTGTCTTATGACACTCATCCAGCATGCTTTTAGATAGGCTATATAAGGCAGTCAAGATAGCAGCAAAAGACAAAATTTAAACAGAACCAGCCTAGCTAAACAGTCAGTCAAAAACATGCATGTAGTAATAAAAATTGCGGATTCCGCAATTATTTCGCAATGGATACAGGGCAGATATACCAGTGATTAAGGCCCCTATGCATGCTCTTTCCAGTCATTTAAGCTCTACAAAAAGGAAACTAAAGTAATCTACCTATTCAGCTATCATCAGACTACACTAAACAAATTTAAACAATCTAAATAAAGAACTAAAAACAGATCAAAATTGATTCCAAAATAGCAGAATTCACATAGTTAACGAAAAGCAGTTTAATTTTTTTTTTCTTTTAGGGAACAGAAATACTCCCTTGAGTGCTTCTCAACCTAGCACTCAGATGTCCTCATCATCATCATCCCTTCTTGGTCTTGGAGGCGCCCATGGTGTCAGTAGGTCCGTGGGGAACTCAGGGAAGATGCAGCCCAACTGGTCAGCAACCTCCTTGTCCCTTGCCTGCGCATATGTGGCCCATTGAGCCATATTCTTCTGCAGATCCATCAGGCATGCCATGGACAGAGACTGAGCAGCAGCCAGGCCATCCAGCTCGAACTCCATGTTCCCCTTCCTTCGCATCCTCAAGGCAGTATTCAACTCCAGGTGCCCCGTGTAGGCCAGCTGCCTTTCCATTCGCTCGATTGGGACCCCTACACGTAAGCAGAGCTTAGTAATTGTATTAGGAAAGAAAAGTGGACCCTTACCCTTTTTAGCGCAGTCTGCGATTGAGGCTGCAATGACTTCACCAACGTTGATTGTGAGGCCCCTCATGATCGCATAGACCAGCAGCGATCTGCCTTGGTTGATGGTGGTCTCGTGAGTCACTGGGGACAACCTTCTGCGCACAAATGAGAACCAGACAGCTGCCTTGGCTGTGAGGTTAGCACTCATGAGAGTATGCCTCCCATTGCGTGAAACTGTCCACGCTGCCTCAGGTTGGCCAATGATTCGAAGTGCTTCCTCCAGGACAGCTTCTGTTGGCTCATCAACGATCCTGGCATAGTCAGTGTGCTTTTGCCCCTTGAGGCCATAGGCTTCATTGATGGCCTTCACTGAGAAATCTACCTCGACTCCTCTGACCACAGACAGGCCATCCTCAGGGTTCATCAAATTGGCGTAAAATCATACACCATGCTGGAGTAGGCGGGGTTGGGTGGCATGCACAGCTCTTCACAGCCGTGATTTGTAATCCCTGCGCGCAAGAATTGCGGCAGGTCTGCGAGTGCATCGAGGAATCCTTTCTCGTGCAGCAGGTCCCTCTTCCTCAGCTCAGTGCCCCTTGATTCTGCATCAGAGGACACATACCTCACTGATTGAGGCTCATCTTCGGGGTACAGCTTGGCTTTCCCCTTGTCTTTTGGTTTGGCTGATTCTGCAGCCTCGATCTTGAGCTTCTTTGGGGATGGCTCATCACTCACCTTCTTTGATGAAGGCTCACGCCTGGCTTTCTTTTTCTTGGATTTCTTCGATGCTTTTGGCCGTTTGGCCTTGACAACCTTGGTGGCCTTCTTTTTAAATCTTGCCTTGGTTGTGATCTGCTGGAGGCAATCCCCCAGTGTCTCGTCCATTGAATCATCCCCCTGTGCTGGACTCTCGGGGCTGGCTTCCCTCAAAGAAGAGAAGACCTCTTCTTCTTCAGCCTCCTCACTACCCTGTGTCGATTCTTGACGCTCTCCATATGGAAATTCGGGGTCAGGCTTCTGGGAGATGGGTGACGCCTCAGGGCTCTGCGCTGGTGGAGTGTGTTCAGAGCTCTGTGGCGATGGAGAAAGCTCAGGGCTTCGCGCTGGTGGAGATGGAGAAGGGCTTTGCTCGGCTGTCTCGTGGGACGGACGGCCACTTTCTTGACTCTCCACAGAGGGAGTCTTCTTCTTGATCGCTGCTTCGGCCACAGCCATCTTCCACTTGCGTTTCTTGGGCGTTCCTGCTGGTTCATAGGGTCCAGCAGGGATCTCCGTAACCACCTTCCACTTCTTCTTGCGGACAGGCAGCTTGGGGAGTCGTTCAGTGCGCGCAGCCTCAGCATCTGCCAAGGCGAGGAGTGCTTCCCTCGCAGCAATTTCAACGTCGTCAGCCTTCTTCTTGGACGCAGATCTCTCAGCTCTCGTTAGCACCATGGTGGAATCGTAGGAATCTGGAAAGAGGAATTGCAGATGAAGAGGGAGAGAGATTTCTTGGAGTTCAGAGAATGGGGGAAGCGTACGGATCAGCGCGCTTCTAACGGCTATAAGTAATGATGGAAATCCCAACGACTATTTCTGTTGCGGATTCTGCAAATCCAGCGCAATTTTAGTGACCGTTGGAGATTTTTCTGTTTCAAATGCTAATATCTTCTCAACGTAATCTTTGATTTGGTCCCATATCTTCCCCGATTCTTTTATCCTAACTTCATCTCCTTGATTCCCTCTTTCGATCCCCTACAAAAAGAAATAAAATTAACATCAAATTCGTAATTAAAATCACACAAAAATCTCTACAAACAGTAACCGAAAAAATAGCAAAAAAAAACTAAGGCATTAGCCTCGCATGGACGAGCACAGTGATCACTCGTCCTCTCTCGTTCTTATTTTCACGTTTCAATCAAGAGGAAGGCCGAGAGAGTCTTCACATCTCCTTCCTCATAGTAATGCTTCAATCGTGCACCATTAACCATGAACGGTTGCCCTTGCTGCAGGTTCTTAATCTCGATTGCACCATGAACAAACACGTTAGTTATCACAAAAGGACCTGACCATCTGGACTTAAGTTTGCCTGGAAATAATTTCAACCGTGAGTTAAATAATAAGACAAGCTGGCCTTTCTTAAAGTCCTTAATCCTAAGTCTACTGTCGTGCCAGATCTTGGTCTTTTCCTTATACATTTTAGCATTTTCATAGGACATATGTCTAAGCTCATCAAGCTCATGTAATTGCAAAGACCGCAATGTTCCCGCATCGGTCACGTAATAATTCAACTCTTTTAGGGCCCAAAATGCTTTAATTTCCAATTCAAATGGTAAGTTACATGCTTTGCCATACACAAGTCTATAAGGAGACATACCTAGGGGTGTCTTATATGCAGTCCTATATGCCCAAAGTGCATCCTCGAGTTTAAACGACCAATCTTTTCTATTGGGTTTGACCACTTTTTCGAGTATGTTTTTAATCTCCCTATTTGATATTTCAGCTTGGCCATTCGAATGTGGGTGATAAGGGGTGGCTACTCTATGTCTAACATTGTATTTAGCCAACACTTTCTCCATAGCTTTATTAATGAAGTGTGTTCCCTCATCACTAATTATAGCTCGAGGTGTCCCAAACCTAGTAAAAATATGCCTATTAAGGAACTTAATGACTGTTTTGGCATCATTATTTGGACATGCTATGGCCTCTACCCACTTAGATACATAGTCTACTGCTACAAGTATGTAAAGGTTACCTGATGATGGGGGAAATGGTCCCATGAAGTCAATGCCCCACACATCAAAGAGCTCCAACTCTAAGATGTAAGTGAGAGGCATTTCATCCTTTCGACTAAGGTTACCTGTTCTCTGGCATTCATCACAGCTGTGTGCATAGTTGTGGGCATCCTTGAAGATCGTTGGCCAATAGTAGCCACTCTGGAACACCTTTGCAGCTGTCCTTTGACCACCAAAGTGTCCACCATAGGGGGCTGTATGGCAGTGCTGCAGCACAGACTTCGCCTCAGCAGCTGACACACACTTCCTCAGCAAACCATCTGCACATGTCTTGTAAAGTGTAGGATCATCCCATATGAACTTCCTAGCTTCATGAAGGAACCTCTTCTTTTCTTGTCCTCCCTTGAAAGTTGGTAGTACCTGCGAGGCAAGGAAGTTAGCAATGTCAGCAAACCATGGTTCCTCATCGTTATCACGATGAGTCAATACAAAGACATGTTCATCAATAAAAGCATCAGAAATTGCGGTTTCCGCAATTTTTCCGCAATTATGCTGCAATCTAGATAGATGATCCGCAACCACATTTTCACATCCTTTCTTATCTCTAATGTCCAGATCAAACTCTTGCAGCAGCAATACCCATCTAATCAACCTGGGCTTAGCATCAGCCTTCCTCATAAGGTACTTTAGTGCAGAGTGATCTGTATACACAATTGTTCTAGTGCCTACAATGTAATTCCTAAACTTCTCACAGGCAAATACTACAACTAGCATCTCCTTCTCAGTGGTTGTGTAATTACATTGTGCCTCATTAAGTGTCTTACTAGCATAGTATACAGGGTGTGTTAACTTGTCAATCTTTTGTCCTAGCATAACCCCGACAGCATAGTCACTAGCATCACATAACATCTCAAAGGGGAGGTCCCAATTTGGCCCTACTATAATAGGTGCTTTGACTAGTGCTTCCTTAAGGGTTTTCCAGGCTAGGAAACATTCTTTAGAGAAGATGAATGGTTTGTTCAGCTCTAGAAGCTCACATAAAGGCTTGGAGATCTTAGAAAAGTTCTTAATGAACCTTCTATAGAAGCCTGCATGTCCTAAGAAACTTCTAATGGCTTTTACATTCTGAGGTTCCACCAATTTCTCTATTATTTCAATCCTGGCCCTATCGACCTCTACACCTGCCCTAGACACTCTATGACCTAAGACAATCCCTTCGTCCACCATGAAGTGGCACTTCTCCTAATTAAGGACTAGGTTGGTCTCCTCACACCTAGCCAGGACTTGTCCTAAGTTCTCTAAACAGTTTGTGAATGAATCACCAAAGACTGAGAAATCATCCATGAATATCTCTATCATGGACTCATCTAAATCAGAGAAGATTGCCAACATGCACCTTTGGAATGTTGCCGGTACATTGCATAAGCCAAAAGGCATTCTGCGAAAGGCAAAAATTCCAAAAGGGCAAGTGAAGGTTGTCTTCTCCTGGTCCTAAGGGTCTATAGTGATCTGGTTATATCCTGAATAACCGTCTAAGAAGCAGTAGTAAGCTCTACCAGCTATCCTATCTAACATTTGGTCAATGAATGGTAGAGGGAAGTGGTCCTTTTTGGTTTCCTTATTTAATTTCCTATAATCCATACACACTCTCCACCCTGTGATAGTCCTAGTTGGAATCAGTTCATTGCTCTCATTGACTACCACAGTCATCCCCACTTTCTTAGGTACACATTGTATAGGGCTCACCCACTGACTACTAGCTATAGGGAAGATCACACCAGCATCTAACCATTTTATTATGTCCTTTTTAACTACCTCTTTCATAGAGGGGTTCAACCTACGTTGGTGATCTACTCGGGGTGTATGTTCTTCCTCTAGTATTATCTTATGCATGCAGTAGGAAGGGCTAATGCCTCTAATGTCAGCAATAGTCCATGCAATAGCCTTCCTATGTTGTTTAAGTAATAAAATCAGCTCAACCTCATGCTTCTCACTTAATTTAGATGAAATAATCACAGGCAGAGTCTCATTGCTTCCTAAATATGCATACTTTAGATGTGTGGGCAGTGGTTTCAATTCTAGGACAGGTGGATGCTCAATGGATGGTTTTAATGGATTCATGGATCTTTCAGTTAAGTCATTAGTCATACAAACATGCTGTATCCTATCTACAGGTACATCCATTATCTTAGAAACATTTAAGTCCGTTAAATCTAATTCTACATAATTATTAGCATGCTTAGTCAATAATTCATGCTCCAGCTGTTCTTCCATTAGTGAGTCTACAATGTCCATGCTAGCACAAGATTCAGAGTCAGAGGGGTACCTTAAGGCTTTATAAACGCTAAATTTAACCTCCTCATCATGAACCCTCATAGTGAGCTCACCTTTCTGGACATCTATCAGGGCCCTACCTGTGGCTAGAAATGGTCTGCCTAATAGGATGGGGACCTCCTTGTCTGCTTCATAATCCAGGATAATGAAATCTGCAAGAAAAATAAACTTGTCAACCTTTACAAGAATATCCTCAATCTTACCCTCAGGGTAGGCTATGGATCTGTCTGCAAGTTGTAAAGTGACAGTGGTTGGACGTGCTTCTCCTATTCCTAGCCGGCGGAATAGTGATAGGGGCATGAGGTTTATGCTGGCTCCCAGGTCACAAAGAGCTCTGCCCACGTGCTTGCCTCCTAGCTCTACTGGTAAGGTGAAGGAACCAGGATCCTTCTCCTTCTTGGGTAGCTTGTTCTGGAGTATGGCACTGCACTCCTCAGTGAGATTTACTGTTTCAAACTCACCAATTATTTTCTTGTTAGTGATAATATCCTTCAAAAACTTAACATAAGAAGGCATAGACTGTAAAACTTCTACAAAAGGAATATTAACATGCACTTGCTTAAGAATTTCTAAGAATTTGTTAAAGTGCACTTCCTGTTCTTGTTTTTTCTTTAGCCTTCGAGGAAATGGAGGTGGTGGCACATATGCAGGCACTTCAGGTCGCCTCAGGATAGGTGGAGGCCTTGGAATTTCTTCTATCTCTTCTATGATTGGCTCCAGCCTTGGTCCTGATGTGCTTGTTGGTGGTGGACCTTGGTTTGGCAGAGACTCTAGTGGAGCACTAGACTCTTTGTTCTCTACTCTCTTTTGTGTTTCTTTGGTGTTGCTCACCAATGGTCTCCCACTCCTAAGTTCAATTGCTTGAACTTGCTCTTTTCCATCTCTCCTTGGCACTTTAGTGTCAGCAGGTAGTCTTCCTTGGGGCGTGCTCTTGAGTTCATTGGCTAGTTGCCCTATCTGGTTCTCTAGGCTCCTAAGAGTAGCTTGCTGACTCTGTAGAGTGGCATCATTCTTGGCTATGTATTCCTTAAGTAAGTTTTCTACAGAAGACCCTACAGGTTGGTTGTATGGTTTTTGATACATGGATTGGTTATGTTGGTGAGTGAAACCAGGTGTTCCACTGGGTCTTGGCTGGTTAGGAGCTTGGTTAGCATTCTGTTGGCCACCCCATGAAAGGTTTGGGTGGTTCCTCCAACCAGGATTGTAAGTGTTGGAATAGGGGTTGTTCCTAGGCTGCTGCTGGCTTCCAACATAGCAGACTGAGGCTGGATTCCCAGGGCAGTATTCATACAGGTGCCCTTTGTTAAGTCTCTGAAAGTGACTTATTTAGAACCCATTTAGCTTAGGAAGATGTACACTTTTAGGTGTTTTTGTTAGCATTTAGCCTAGACCTATGCTTTAATATGAGAATTAGAAGAAGGTAGCTAATATAGGACTTATGTACAATAGGTAGAAAAAGGGTTGAAAACCGAAGGAAAAGAATGAAAAAATGAGCATTGCGAATGAATTGCGAAAACATTGCGGTGACCGCAATTATTCAAGTGGAAACCGTAAGTTGACTGATCTTTTTCTGTTAATTTCCGTAATTTCAGGGATTCATTCTTTCTCCTCCATCCATTCTGATATATGACGTTGAAGATTGATGGTTCTCCTTGGCCCAAACGCACCTGCAAACTACTATAAAAGGGGGCCAAAGTCGGAGGTTTGATCATCATCCGAAGCGCAGAGTCTTCTCGCAGTCCATCATTTCTCTCTGTTTTCCTTTGCCGTCTGTTGGAGTGAGAGTCTCAGCTGTTGGAATCGATAATCTGATAGGAAGGAGAGAAGATTCTTCTTCTCTCTCGATTGGATTCATCCAAGCAAGGCTGACCTTTCATCCCCTTCATTCGAGGCGACTGCAACGAAGATTTTCAAGCACCTTTACTGCTTTTCTGTCGTTCTTCTTCTTATTTCCAGTTTGATCATTGTTGTTCTTAGCCTAGTACTTTAATTACTGCATTTCGTTGTTGTCTGTCCTTGAAGCATTTCTTTTAAACTTTCCTTTGTCGTTCAAACATTCAAAGTAATCCAAGTACATTTCTGCACTTCACAGTTTCCACCTTCTGTTACTACGCTTTCGCTTACTGTTTAAAGCACATTTCCCTTCTAGACATGTCTATCTTTTCTGCCATTTCTATTCTATATACTTCCATGAGTAGCTAAGTCACTTAGGGGCATGCTAATGACAGAACTATAGGCTTAAAAAACGTGCATCAAGTATGTAGGATAGCTCTCGAATCATTGATTGCATGTAAGCTTCATCCCACGGGCAATTTCGATTGGCCATCCATTTTGTCCAAAGAACTCCTAACCTCTGGAAGGAGTAAGAGTTCAGAGTCATATAATCATGCTAGCCTTTCATGGTAATCAGGAAACGGCCTAGGAATAGGCGTTTCCCTAGTACAAACTAAACACTCCTGCTTAAACAAGATGCTTAAGTCCTTACTTTGAAGTCGAGTAAACTTAAGACTCTAATGCATGGAATCGGACGATACTTGAGATAGAGTGAGTTTGATGTATAGAGAGTTGGTCCAATGCTTGAGAATCGTATAAAAATGCCTATAGGATAGTCATTAGTAGCCCTCAATTCACCCATTTACACACTTTCGCTGCTGTTTAATTGCGGTAACATTGCGGTCCCCGCAATTCTACTAAGTTTTCATTCTGTTTAGCTGTTTTCTTCTTCGTTTATCAATTCCATCTCTTGTCCTTTGAGTCTGATTTTAACTTTAATTTGTTTATGTTATATTCCTTTACACATTCAGCGCAACTTAGATAATTAAAAATCAATTTTGCCCCATCAAATCCACCCCATCTTTCTTAACAAAAACACTTCGAGAATAGCTAAAAACAAGTCTCTGTGGGAAAACGAATGAAATATACTTACTACTTGCTATAAGATCATGTATGCTTGCATGTTCTGAGTGCTCTCTCTACCCTTTTGCATATTTATCTTTACACATTGAGCACGCAACAAGTTTTTGGCGCCGCTGCCGGGGACTTATTTTAAGTGAAAACGAAGTTTGTTAAGTCTGAAACATCAAAGTATTTTCCATTGAATTAGATCCATTTTCATTTCTTTTTCAGGTACCATTTAGGGTAGTTTATGAATGAGACTCCATCTAGTGATCTAGAGTTCAACCCTGAGCCCGAGAGATTACTTAGAGCTAGGAATAGAGCCAAGAAACGTCTCTTTAAACAAACCCTTTTACCTCCAATCATTGCAGAGACTACAATTCCTCCGCAATTACCTCAAGAAGAAATGGCTGGAGTAAATCAAAACCTGGTGCCTGTCACTCGCAATCCCATTGAAATAGCGAATGACAAGGATAGCGCCATCCTTTCATATTTAGTACCTATGCCTGGGGAGCTGAACCCCAGCATAATCCGTCCTGAAATCACTGCCAACTCATTCGAGTTAAAGCCAGTGATGTTCCAAATGTTGTCCACTGTGGGACAATTCTTTGGAATAGAAAATGAGGACCCCCATAACCACCTTAGGAACTTCCTAGGAGTTAGTGACACATTCCTAATCCCTGGAGTTTCCCAAGAAGCCCTGAGGCTATATCTTTTCCCTTACTCTTTGAGGGACAAAGCCAAAACATGGTTGAACTCATTACCCTCTGGATCTGTCCGCAATTGGACAGATTTAGCAGAAAAATTCCTAGTCAAATATTTCCCACCAGATAGGAATTCTACCTTTCGTGATGATATCATAAAGTTCAAACAAGCTCCAAGTGAGTCTCTTCACGAAGCTTGGACAAGATTCAAAGACCTTCTCATTAAATGTCCACACCATGGCATTCCATGGTGTATCCAAATAGAAGTCTTCTTTAAAGGATGCAACCCCAGCACCAGACAAGTTCTAAATTCATCTGCTGGTGGTTCCATGTTGTCCAAGAGTTACAACGAAGCTTATGAGATCTTGGAGAAGATCTCAACATCTCATTGTAGGTGGTCAGACGATCCAGTAGAGCCAACTAGGGCTCAAGACAAGGATGCTCTAAGCGCCATGAGCACCCAAATAAATGCCCTGACCAACTTAGTCAAGCAAATGGCTCAGGCCAATCTCCAAACCAGTGCCAATACCGCCACAGCCATGTCAATGGGCACCCAACCAAGTCAAGGCGAGGCACTAGTCTGTGGATTCTGTGGGGAAGGGCACCCTTATGAATACTGCCCTGGGAATCCATCCTCAGTCTGCTATGTAGGAAGCCAGCAGCAGCCTAGGAATAACCCCTACTCCAACACCTATAACCCTGGTTGGAGAAACCACTCTAACCTGTCATGGGGTGGCCAACAAAACACTAACCAAAATTCTAACCAACCTAGACCGAGTGGAACACCTGGTTTCACTCCCCAACATAACCAGTCAATGTACCAAAAACCTTACAATCAACCTAGAGGATCTTCTGTAGAAAACCTACTCAAGGAATACATAGCTAAGAATGATGCTACTCTTCAGAGCCAGCAAGCTACTCTTAGGAGCCTGGAAAACCAAATAGGCCAATTAGCCAATGAACTTAAAAGTAGGCCCCAAGGTAGACTCCCTGCTGACACCGAGGTACCAAGGAGAGATGGCAAAGAGCAAGTTCAAGCAATTGAACTTAGGAGTGGAAGACCATTGGTGAGTAACACAAAAGACATACCAAAGAGAGTAGAGAACACTGAGTCTAGTGCTCCACTGGAGTCTCTGCCAAGCCAAGGTCCACCACCAACTAGCACACCAGGAGCCAGGCTAGAACCAATTATTGAGGAGGTAGAAGAAATTCCAAGGCCTCCACCTATCCTAAGGCGTCCTGACGTGCCTGCATATGTGCCACCACCTCCATACCCCCGAAGGCTTAAGAAGAAGCAGGAACAGGAAGTTCATTTTAATAAATTTTTAGAAATACTTAAGCAAGTGCATGTTAACATTCCTTTTGTAGAGGTTTTACAGTCTATGCCTTCATATGTAAAGTTTTTGAAGGACATTATTACTAACAAAAAAATAATTGGTGAGTTTGAAACAGTAAACCTCACCGAGGAGTGCAGTGCCATCCTCCAGAACAAGCTGCCCAAGAAGGAGAAGGATCCTGGTTCCTTCACCTTACCTGTAGAACTTGGAGGCAAGCACGTGGGCAGAGCGCTTTGTGACCTGGGCGCCAGCATAAACCTCATGCCCCTGTCCCTATTCCGCCAGTTGGGAATGGGAGAAGCACGTCCAACTACTGTCACTTTACAACTAGCAGACAGATCCATTGCATATCCAGAAGGTAAAATTGAGGATATTCTAGTTAAAGTTGACAAATTTATTTTCCTTGCAGATTTCATTGTCCTGGACTATGAGGCAGACAAGGAGGTCCCCATCCTGCTAGGTAGACCATTTCTAGCCACAGGTAGGGCACTCATAGATGTTCAAAAAGGTGAGTTAACTATGAGGGTTCATGATGAAGAGGTAAAATTTAGTGTTTATAAAGCTTTAAGGTATCCCTCTGATTCTGAGTCTTGTGCTAGCATGGATGTTGTTGACTCACTAATGGAAGAACAATTAGAGCATGTACTGTTAACCAAGCATGCTAGTGAATATGTACAAGTAGATGTAGCTGACTTAAATGTATCTGACATAATGAATATGCCTGTAGATAAACCACAGCATGTATGTATGAATATAGATTTAACTGATAGAACTATAAATCCGTTAAAACCCTCCATTGAGCATCCACCTATTTTAGAACTGAAACCACTACCCACTCACCTCAAATATGCATATCTAGGAGATAATGATACGCTGCCTGTAATTATTTCTTCTAAGCTAAGTGAACAGCATGAGGTTGATTTAATTTTACTGCTTAAGCAACATAGGAAGGCTATAGCATGGACTATTGCTGATATTCGAGGCATTAGCCCTTCTTATTGCATGCACAAAATTATACTAGAGGAAGAGCACACCCCTAGGGTAGATCATCAGCGTAGGCTAAACCCCTCTATGAAAGAGGTAGTGAAGAAGGAAATAATAAAGTGGTTGGATGCAGGAGTGATTTTCCCCATAGCTAGTAGCCAGTGGGTGAGCCCCATCCAATGTGTACCTAAAAAGGGGGGAATAACTGTGGTAGTCAATGAGAACAACGAACTGATTCCAACAAGGACTGTCACAGGGTGGAGGGTATGTATGGATTACAGAAAATTTAATAAAGAAACTAAAAAAGACCATTTCCCTATACCGTTCATTGACTAGATGCTAGACAGAATAGCTGGTAGAGCCTACTATTGTTTCTTAGATGGCTATTCAGGCTATAATCAAATTACTATAGACCCTAAGGATCAAGAGAAGACCACTTTCACTTGCCCTTTTGGAACGTTCGCCTTCCGCAGAATGCCTTTCGGCTTATGCAATGCACCGGCAACTTTCCAAAGGTGCATGATGGCAATCTTCTCTGAGTTGGATGAGTCCATGATAGAAATATTCATGGATGACTTCTCAGTCTTTGGGGACTCATTTAAAACCTGTCTAGACAACCTAGGACAAGTCCTGGCTAGGTGTGAAGAGACCAACCTAGTCCTAAATTGGGAAAAGTGTCATTTTATGGTAGATGAAGGGATTGTCTTAGGACATAGAGTGTCAAGGGCAGGTGTAGAAGTGGATAGGGCAAAAATAGAGGTCATAGAGAAGTTGGTAGAGCCCCAGAATGTCAAAGCCATTAGAAGCTTCTTAGGGCACGCTGGCTTCTACAGAAGGTTCATTAAGGACTTTTCTAAGATAGCCAAGCCTCTGTGCGAGCTTCTCGAGCTAAATAGACCATTTATCTTCTCTAAAGAATGTGTATTAGCTTGGAGAACCCTTAAGGAAGCACTGGTCACAGCACCTATCATAGTCGGACCAAATTGGGATCTCCCATTTGAGATGCTATGTGATGCCAGTGACTATGCTGTGGGAGTCATGTTAGGACAGAAGATTGACAAGCTGACACACCCTGTCTATTATGCTAGCAAGACCTTGAATGAGGCTCAATGTAATTATACAACTACAGAGAAAGAGATGCTTGCTGTAGTATTTGCTTGTGAAAAATTTAGAAATTACATTGTAGGCACTAGGACCATTGTATACACTGACCATTCTGCTTTAAAATATCTTATGAGGAAGGCTGACGCTAAGCCTAGATTGATTAGATGGGTGTTATTGCTGCAGGAATTTGATTTGGACATTCGGGACAAGAAAGGATGTGAAAATGTGGTTGCAGATCACCTGTCTCGATTGCAGCACAATTGCGAAAAAATTGCGGAGACCGCAATTTCTGATGCTTTTATAGATGAACATGTCTTTGCTTTGGCTCATCGTGATAACGATGAGGAACCTTGGTTTGCTGACATTGCTAACTTCCGTGCATCACAGGTATTGCCAGTGTTCAAGGGAGGACAAGAGAAGAAGAGGTTCCTTCATGAAGCAAGGAAATTCATCTGGGATGACCCCACACTCTACAGAACCTGTGCTGATGGGTTGTTGAGGAAGTGTGTTTCAGCTGCTGAAGCGAAGTCTGTGCTACAGCACTGTCACTCATCTCCTTATGGTGGACACTTTGGTGGTCAAAGAACAGCTGCGAAGGTATTTCAGAGTGGCTACTATTGGCCAACAATCTTCAGGGACGCCCACAACTATGCCCACAGCTGTGACGAATGTCAAAGGACAGGTAACCTCAGTCGCAAGGATGAGATGCCCCTCACCTACATCTTAGAGTTGGAGCTCTTTGATGTGTGGGGCATTGATTTCATGGGACCATTCCCTCCATCGTCAGGTAACCTAACCTATACATATTAGTGGCAGTGGACTACGTGTCCAAGTGGGTAGAAGCCAAAGCATGTCCTAATAATGATGCTAAAACAGTCACTAACTTCTTGCATAGGCACATTTTCACTAGATTTGGGACTCCTCGTGCTATCATTAGTGATGAGGGGTCACATTTCATTAATAAGGCTATGGAGAAAGTATTGGCTAAATATAACATTAGACATAGGGTAGCTACTCCCTACCACCCACACTCAAATGGCCAAGCTGAAATTTCCAATAGGGAGATAAAGAACATCCTAGAAAAGGTGGTCAAACCTAATAGGAAAGACTGGTCATTTAAGCTTGAGGATGCACTTTGGGCTTATAGAACAGCATATAAGACACCCCTAGGCATGTCTCCCTATAGGTTGGTGTATGGCAAGGCTTGCCACTTGCCACTTGAGTTAGAAAACAAAGCATTTTGGGCCATGAAGGAATTGAATTTTTGTGTAAAGGATGCGGGGACATTGAGATCTTTGCAGCTACATGAACTTGATGAGCTTAGGCATATGGCCTACGAGAATGCCAAAATGTATAAAGAAAAGACCAAAATATGGCACGACAGTAGACTCAGGATCAAAGACTTTAGGAAAGGCCAACTTGTACTCTTATTTAACTCACGATTAAAGTTATTTCCAGGCAAATTAAAGTCTAGATGGTCGGGTCCATTTGTTATTACTAATGTCTTTGTTCATGGTGCAATAGAGATAAAGAACTTGCAGCAAGGCCAGCCATTTATGGTCAATGGTGCTAGGTTGAAGCACTACTATGAGGAAGGAGATGTGAAGACTCTCTCGGCTTTCCTCTTGACTGAAGCATGACAAAAAGAACGAGAGAGAACGAGTGGTTACTGTGCTCGTTTAGTCAAGGCCAATGCCTTAGTTTATTTTTTCTGTTTTTCCGGTTATCATTTGTATGTTTTGTGGTGTAATTTTAATTGCGTATTTAATGTTTGTTTTATTTGTTTGTGTAGGGAATCGAAAGAGGGAATCAAGGAGAGTAAATCAAGCTTTAAAAATCAAGAAACGATCGAGCCAAATAAAAGATACGGACGAGCAAAGTTGGAGATTTTGATGATAAAATATCCCTACAATTGCGCTAAAATTGCTGGATCCGCGAAAAAAAGAGCCGTTGGGATTTTTCCGTTGCATTTATAGCCGTTAGAACGCGCTCGTTCGATACGATCCTCTCATTTTCTGATTTTCAAGAAATCTGCGATTCTCTCCATCTTTGATCCTTCTCTCCAAACCTCCAAGATTCGACAATGGTGTCCACACGTGCTGAAAGATCCGCAGCCAAGAAGAAGGCTGATGACGCAGCTGAAGCGGCTGCGAGGGAAGCGCTTCTCACCCTTCCAGACGATGGTGCTGTTCGCACCGGTCCTCTTCCCAAGCTTCCTATTCGTAGGAAGAAGTGGAGGGTGGTCACTGAGATCCCTGCTGGACCATCTGAGCCAGTGGGCACGCCCAAGAAACGCCGGTGGAGTGTCAAGACGGCCGCCGAACCAAGCACAGCAAAGACTCCCTCTGTGGAGAGTCAAGAAACTGATCGTGCATCCCACGAGTCAGCCAAAGAAGGTTCGTCGCCGTCTGCATCACCTGCGCGCAACCCTCTCCCATCTGAACCAGTGCCAAGCGCAGAGTCGTCACCGCCTGCACAGAGCCCCGAGTTGTCTCCAGCACCTCAGAGTTCTGATCCGACACCTGCAGCAGCGCAGAGTCCTGAACCACCATCTTCGCCACTGAGTTCTGCGCAGACACCATCAGCAGAGCACAATCCCACGCCCTCGCACAACTCTCCACAGCCTGATCCTGAATTCCCATATGGGGATTATCAAGAGTCCACGCCGGGCAGTGGAGATGCTGGGGAAGACGAAGTCTTTTCTCCCATGAGGGAAGACAGCCCTGATGTTCCTGCACAGCAGGATGATTCCATGGAGGAGACGTTGGGGGCTCGCTTCCCGCAACTCAACATCAAGGCCAGGCTCAAGAAGAAGAAGAAGGCCAAGATTGACAAGGCCAAGAAGTTGAAGAAAAAGAAGGCCAAGAAGGTGCCGTCGACGGACAAAGAGAGTACTGAGCCTTCGCTCAAACGCCTCAAGGTGGAGGCTGCTGAATCATCCAAACCAGCAGATAAGGGGAAGGCTAAACTCTACCCTGAAGACGAACCTCCGTCAGTGAGGTATGTCTCATCTGATGCTGAATCCAGGGGTGCTGAGCTGAGGAAGCGGGACCTGTTGCACGAGAAAGGCTTCCTCGACCGACTTGCTGACCTGCCGCAGTTCTTGCGCGCAGGGGTGATCAACCACGGCTGGGAGGAATTCTGCAGACCGCCTAATCCAGCATACACGAGCATGGTGTATGATTTCTACGCTAATGTGCTCAGCCCTGAGGATGGCCTGTCTGTGGTCAGAGGGGTAGAAGTAGATTTCTCAGCCAAGGCCATCAATGAAGCATTTGGTCTCAAGGGCCAACCTCACACAGATTATGCGCGGATAGTTGATGAGCCGACTGAGGCAGTGCTGGAAGAGGCCATTCGCACAATTGGCCAGCCTGAAGCAGCGTGGACTGTCTCACGCAATGGGAGGCACACCTTAATGAGTGCCAATCTGACAGCAAAGGCAGCTGTTTGGTTTGCCTTTGTGAGGAGAAAGCTGTCCCCTGTGACCCACGAGACGACAATCAACCAGAGTAGATCACTGCTGGTCTATGCCATCATGCGCGGTCTCACGGTCAATGTGGGGGAAATCATGTCAGCTGCCATTGCTGAATGCGCAAAGAAAGGTAAGGGACCCTTGTTTTTTCCTAATACCATAACCAAGCTATGTTTGCTTGCAGGAGTCCCCACCGAGCGCTTGAAGCAGCAGCTGCCTTACACAGGCCATTTGGAGCTGCCTGCTAACCTGAGGCTGAGAAGAAAGGGGAATATGGAGTTTGAATTGGATAGGCTGGCTGCTGAACAGTCCCTATCCATGGCCTGCTTGATGGACATGCAGAGGAGAATGGCTCAATGGGCCAACTATGCGCAGGCAAGGGATAAGGAAGTTGCAGACCAGCTGGGGTGCATCTTCCCGGACTTCCCTACCAATCTCCTAACTCCATGGGTGCCCCCACGGCCAAGGCAACCAGATGAGGATGACGAGAATTGAGTGCTGGTTTGAAGTGCACTAAAGGGAGTATTGCTGTTCCCTTAGAAAAAACAAACAATTTTTCTGCTTTCTGAGAGATAATGTGCATTATGCTGTTTTTTGTTCACTTTTTGATCTGTTTTTAATGTTTAGTTTTATGTTTTTTTCTTTTGCTTAGTCTAGTCTGATGTTAGCTGACTAGGTAGGATAGTTTAGTTTTATTTTTAGGCTGCATAAGTAACAGGACAAAGCATGCTAGGGGCCTGAATCAATGTAAATCTGCCCGAATTGAATTGCGAAATAATTGCGGTTCCCGCAATTTTTGTGACTGATTGCATGTTTTGGACTGTCTGTTTAGTTAGGCTATGATCTGTTATATTCTATCTTTTGCTGCTAGCATGACTACCTTATATAGCTGATCTTAAAGCATGCTGGATGAGTGTCATAGGACACGCTTTGATAGTTTAAATTCGCCTCTGAATAGTGCTCAGCATGCATAAACCGTAAGTCCTTAAAACTGTCTGTTATGTTCAAATTTTCTGCTGTTGGAATAATTGCTTTTAGAAATGTTTTGCCTATGCCTAGGATTTTTAGATTCTCTTTGTTTTACTTTAGACTAGATGCTTCTAGGACAAGTTTGGGGGTGTGCCACCTCAGACACTCATTGGGGACAATGAGTAGTTGAAGTTTGGGGGAGGCCACCCTAGGCCTAGGAACATTCCTCTCTTCCTTAGGACATAAGCATTCTTCTTCTCCTTTAAGAAAATTTTTTGTGATAAATAGAAAAAGTGAAAAATAGAATAAAGAGGGGAGTCTCTCTCAAGTTGCTGAGTGATCAGTGCCAAGTGTGTAAACCACAAGTGGCATTGCATCAAAAGGCAACCCAAGGAGAGACTCCACCGAAGTAAAAAAGGAAAAAGGGAGAAATAGGGAAGAAGAATGTATGCTTGGGAGTTATAATCTTGTGGCTTAGATGTCCTATGTAAAAAGAACTCTGATCCTTAATGAGCTAAGCACAAGGTTGTAGCTTTTAGGTTTGTCTAGGGAGATGAATGTATATCCAATGTAGTGATGCCAGGGTTTAGGTTGTTCTCTAAAAGTACCACTGTCACTGTTAATACTAAGACTGGCATGACTCTAAGGAATCCTAGACACATTAAAAATAAAGCTAGAAGCATGTACTGAGTCTGGAGTAAAGCTTGGTAGAATTTGAAACCTTAGGGATAGTGGCATGATGTCATAAAAGTAGCTAGTAGGCAGGTGAAGTCAGAAGAAGCTTGATAAAGAGGTTAGTTCTAAATTTAGAAGTGTGTCACAGGACAGCACTGCTAGAGATAGGGATATAGGGGAGTCGGTAAGTAGTTAAAGAAGATAAAACAGCAGCCTAAGTAAGTCCTTAGTATGCTTGAGGACAAGCAAAGCCTTAAGTTTGGGGGTGTGTTAAGTCTCTGAAAGTGACTTATTTAGAACCCATTTAGCTTAGGAAGATGTACACTTTTAGGTGTTTTTGTTAGCATTTAGCCTAGACCTATGCTTTAATATGAGAATTAGAAGAAGGTAGCTAATATAGGACTTATGTACAATAGGTAGAAAAAGGGTTGAAAACCGAAGGAAAAGAATGAAAAAATGAGCATTGCGAATGAATTGCGAAAACATTGCGGTGACCGCAATTATTCAAGTGGAAACCGTAAGTTGACTGATCTTTTTCTGTTAATTTCCGTAATTTCAGGGATTCATTCTTTCTCCTCCATCCATTCTGATATATGACGTTGAAGATTGATGGTTCTCCTTGGCCCAAACGCACCTGCAAACTACTATAAAAGGGGGCCAAAGTCGGAGGTTTGATCATCATCCGAAGCGCAGAGTCTTCTCGCAGTCCATCATTTCTCTCTGTTTTCCTTTGCCGTCTGTTGGAGTGAGAGTCTCAGCTGTTGGAATCGATAATCTGATAGGAAGGAGAGAAGATTCTTCTTCTCTCTCGATTGGATTCATCCAAGCAAGGCTGACCTTTCATCCCCTTCATTCGAGGCGACTGCAACGAAGATTTTCAAGCACCTTTACTGCTTTTCTGTCGTTCTTCTTCTTATTTCCAGTTTGATCATTGTTGTTCTTAGCCTAGTACTTTAATTACTGCATTTCGTTGTTGTCTGTCCTTGAAGCATTTCTTTTAAACTTTCCTTTGTCGTTCAAACATTCAAAGTAATCCAAGTACATTTCTGCACTTCACAGTTTCCACCTTCTGTTACTACGCTTTCGCTTACTGTTTAAAGCACATTTCCCTTCTAGACATGTCTATCTTTTCTGCCATTTCTATTCTATATACTTCCATGAGTAGCTAAGTCACTTAGGGGCATGCTAATGACAGAACTATAGGCTTAAAAAACGTGCATCAAGTATGTAGGATAGCTCTCGAATCATTGATTGCATGTAAGCTTCATCCCACGGGCAATTTCGATTGGCCATCCATTTTGTCCAAAGAACTCCTAACCTCTGGAAGGAGTAAGAGTTCAGAGTCATATAATCATGCTAGCCTTTCATGGTAATCAGGAAACGGCCTAGGAATAGGCGTTTCCCTAGTACAAACTAAACACTCCTGCTTAAACAAGATGCTTAAGTCCTTACTTTGAAGTCGAGTAAACTTAAGACTCTAATGCATGGAATCGGACGATACTTGAGATAGAGTGAGTTTGATGTATAGAGAGTTGGTCCAATGCTTGAGAATCGTATAAAAATGCCTATAGGATAGTCATTAGTAGCCCTCAATTCACCCATTTACACACTTTCGCTGCTGTTTAATTGCGGTAACATTGCGGTCCCCGCAATTCTACTAAGTTTTCATTCTGTTTAGCTGTTTTCTTCTTCGTTTATCAATTCCATCTCTTGTCCTTTGAGTCTGATTTTAACTTTAATTTGTTTATGTTATATTCCTTTACACATTCAGCGCAACTTAGATAATTAAAAATCAATTTTGCCCCATCAAATCCACCCCATCTTTCTTAACAAAAACACTTCGAGAATAGCTAAAAACAAGTCTCTGTGGGAAAACGAATGAAATATACTTACTACTTGCTATAAGATCATGTATGCTTGCATGTTCTGAGTGCCCTCTCTACCCTTTTGCATATTTATCTTTACACATTGAGCACGCAACACCCTTCCCCACAGAATCCACAGATAACTGTCTCACCTTGACTTGGCTGGGTGCCCATTGACATGGCTGTGGCGGTGTTGACACTAGTTTGGAGATTGGCTTGAGCCATTTGCTTGACTAGGTTGGTCAGGGCGCTTATTTGGCTACTCATGGCATTGAGTGCGTCCTTGTCTTGAGCTCTAGTTGGCTCAACTGGATCATCTGACCACCTACAGTGAGATGCTGAGATCTTCTCCAAGATCTCATAGGCTTCGTTATAACTCTTGGAAAGCATGGAACCTCCAGCAGATGAATTCAACACTTGTCTGGTGCTGGGGTTGCATCCTTTGAAAAAGACCTCTATTTGGATACACCATGGGATGCCATGGTGTGGACATTTAAGAAGAAGGTCCTTGAACCTTGTCCAAGCTTCGTGAAGAGACTCATTCTCAGCTTGTTTAAACTTAATTATGTCATCACGAAAGGTAGAATTCCTATCAGGTGGGAAGTATTTAACTAGGAATTTCTCCGCCAAGTCTGTCGAATTGAGGACTGATCCAGAGGGTAATGAGTTTAACCACGTCTTTGCTTTGTCCCTCAAAGAGTAAGGGAAGAGGTAGAGCCTCAAGGCTTCTTGGGAAACTCCAGGGATGATGAATGTATCACTGACTCCTAGGAAGTTTCTAAGATGGTTGTGGGGGTCCTCATTTTCCACTCCAAAGAATTGTCCCACAGTGGACAACATTTGGAACATTACTGGCTTTAACTCGAATGAGTTGGCAGTAATTTCAGGGCGGATGATACTTGGGTTTAGCTCCCCAGGCATGGGATCTAAGTATGAGAGAATGGCACTATCCTTATCATTCGCTATTTCGATGGGATTGCGAGTGATAGGTACCGGATTTGGAACTAATCTATCCATTTCTTCTTGATCGAATTGCGGAGGAATTGCGGTTTCAGCAATTATTTGAGGTAAAGGGGGTTGGTTAAAGAGACGTTTCTTGGCTCTATTTCTGGCCCTAAGTAATCTCTCAGGTTCAGGGTTGAACTCTAGATCACTACTTGAAGGCTCATTCATAAACTAACCCAAATAGTACCTGCAAAAGAAATGAACATAGATCTGTTGGGTTTTATGTCCTAAAACTCGTGGTTTTGTAAACTGAATGTATATTCTATTTTGCAATAAAGTTGTTATTGAGATTTATTCAGTAAAGTTGTTATTGAATAAAATGAATTGTTTTTACTTTTAACCTAACTCCAATAAACAAAGAACCCATGGCTATAGGTTGTATACTTGAACTTCATGTATGACATGATTGTGGATCAAGTTCAAGTAATAGCCAGAACGGTCTATAGTATAGGGATAAGGCTGGGTACCTTATCCTGGGGACACTATTGGACGCGGCCCACTTTGTATAGTACAAACGATGTGATCCGAAATCGTTCATGTGGAGACATGTGAGTGGGGGCGTCCTATGCAATGAGTTTGCATAAGACTGAACCGCGAAACAAGTCGCTCTTTCTTTATAACTCCGTTTACTGTAAAGACCGATTTTTTTCATATGATGACCTAGGTAACTCGATCTGAATCCTGAGCACGCTATGAACTCCTGTTTATTCGGGCTTATCCTTTGACTTGTATGGGTGAGAGTGGCCCGAGATCGCCGACTCAATAAGCCTACCATCTTGGGGATAAGACCGGGTAGGTAGCTGGGAACATAGTCCTGCGAGATGGAATTCACTCCTACCCGCTCTGAGGGATTAGTAGAGAGGTTCTTCCCTTAAGTGCTGACTCCAGGTCTTGAACTAGGGATCCCACCCTCTCATTGGCCCGAGAGGGACTTGGTATAGTGATGAGATCACATACCAATCGGTTTGGTGGTTGGACCACAAACCAATAGTTCATTAGAGGATCAGTGGGACTTAAGGAACAAGATGTAATTACGGGGGTAAAACGGTTATTTTGACCCAGCTATAATTACGAACGACCTGTGAAGGATCGATTTACTGATGATGGTTATATCAAGAGGACAGAAATATATCTACGGTGAGGAGAGTGCAACCCTTGGACTTTAGTGGAGTCTCCGGGGGTTAACGAATGTTGGTTAGCTTGGTTAAAGAGTTTGACCGGTTAATCTCGTATCGTTGGAGCTCATGATCTGTAGGTCCTTTAGGTTCTCCTGGCTAGCTCGGATTAAGCCGTGTAACAATATGAGAGAAAAAGAATTTGAATTTATTGAAATTCGGTTTTGGAAGAATGATGGACATATTTAAATATGATTTAAATATGGGATCGGTGTAAAACATGAATAGGGATTCATGTGTGATGATTTGGTTTAAGAAACCGAGATTAGTCTTATTATTTAATTAATATTTGATATTGAATTAAATAATAATATTAATTAATTAAAAAGTTTAATTAATTATAATTTATTTTGCTTATTAAAATTAATTATGAATTAATTTTAAAATGACAAAATATTACAAGTGTGATTATAAGTCAAAGTGGAATTATCCATGTTGAGTGGATTTATCCAAGTTGAGTGGGTTTATCCAAGTTGTGAAGTGGATTGTGAATCACCAACAACATGCATATAAACTCATCAATTTTGGAACACTTGGTTGAAGACTAATCCATCCAATTTGAGGTGTCATGCTAAGTAAAGACTTTGTTGCATGTGAATTGCCTATAAATTGGATGAAGTTCAAATGGTTTGAAGTTGATGAAATTTCAAAGAGTTTGAATGTTGGATGAGCATGAAGAGTTCATGTTACTTGAGAAATTAGAAAGCTAAGTGTTAGACTTCTTCTCACAAAATCCTCATCACTTTCATCTTCCCATCTTCTTCTTCCAAACTTTTTCTTTCATAAAGGAGTCCCACCACTCCGTTGCTCGGCCCGAGGATAGCGGGACTACCGGAGGTGGTTCTCGAGGAGTTCGAGGGAAGCTTCGAAGGGTTCGTGAGGAGATTTGAGCTTTGGAAGAGAAGTCTTTAGAACTACAAGAGGTATGTGTTCTAATTCCTTTTATTTCAAAGCTTTGTGCATGTTTCTTATTTAGCTAAATTGATGAAATTAGAGTGCCAATGATCCGTCTCGCTTCCGCTGCGCTACATGCGCTCCATCAAGATCAGCTTCAATTGATATTAAGAGTTGGTTTTCTAACTTAACAAACTTCGTTTTCAATAAACTAAATCCCCGGCAGCGGCGCCAAAAACTTGTTGCGTGCTCAATGTGTACAATAAATAAACAATATGAGAGAGAGAGCACTCAGAACATGCAAGCATACATGATCTTGTAGCAAGTAGTAAGTATTTTTTCATTCGTTTTCCCACAGAGATTTATTATTAGCTACTCAAGAAGTGTATTGTTAAGCATGAATGGGTGGATTTGATGGGGTAGATTTGGTTTGAAAATGACTAATTACTAATGAATCAATAAAGGATAGCAACATGAACAAGAGCAAGTCAATGGTAAACGCAAAGGTAAAGAGAAGAAATTAATAAACGAAGAGAAAAGTAGTCAAGCAGAATTTTTAACTTAGCAGAATTGCGAGAACAGCAATTCTACCGCAATGTTACTAACAGCGAAAGTGTGTAAAATGGAGAAACAAGGGCTACTAACGACTCCTCTATAAGAATTTTCACACGATTCTCAAGCATTGGATTAACTCACTATGCATCAAACTAACTCAATCTCATGTATCTTCCGATTTCATGCATTAGATTCTTTAGTTTACTCATGTCCAAGTAAGGTCTTAAGCATCTTGTTAAAGCAGAAAGTTATGGTTTGTACTAGGAAAACGCCTATTCCTAGGTCGTTTTCTGGCTACCTTGAGAGGCTTGCATGAGTGTATGACTCTGAACTCTTACTCCTTCCAGAGGTTAGGAGTTCTTTGGACAAAATGGATGGCCAATCGAAATTGCCCGTGGGATGAAGCTTACATACAATCAATGCATTCGAGAGCTATCCTACATGCTTGGTTCACGTTTTTAAGCCTATAGTATTGTCATTAGCATGCCCCTATGTGACTTAGTTACTCATGGATATAGAGATAACAAAAATATAGATGAAGTAGACATGCTTAGAGGAAATTTAAAGACAAAACAACAATGAAAAACAGTAAGCAAAGAAGGAAAGACAAAGTGTGAAATGATGAATTGTGCTTGGATTAATCGATTGTTTGAATGGTCAAAGGGAAACTTAAAGTGAATAACATAAAGACAGAAAGCAACGAAATAGATTGTACTAACTAATGGAAAAGAAATAACAACAAAACAGTGCTGGAAATGAAGAGTAAAAAGACAGAAACAGTAAGTGAGCTTGAACGCCTCGTCGCAAACGCCTCGGCTGAAGGGATGGAAAGGCAAGCCTTGCTTGGATGAATCCAATCGGGAGAGAAGATGAATCTTCTCTCCTTCCTATCAGATTGTCGACTCCAACAGCTGAACCTCTCAAACCAACAGACGGAGAAGAGATTGAATGGGAAAGACTGCGCTGCGAAGAGACTTCTACGCTTTCGGATGATGATCAAACCCTCTACTTTGACCCCCTTTTATAGTAATCTGCAGGTGCGTTTGGGCCAAGGAGAACCATCCATCCTCAACGTCGTACTTCAAAATGGATGGAGGAGAAAGAACGAATCCCTGAAATAACGGAACATAACAGAAAAATATCAGCTAACTTATGGATTTCACTTGAAACATTGCGGTTTTAGCAATGTTTCCGCAATGCTGCCGCAATGTACAATTTTCATTCTTTTAACTTCGTTTTTCATTCCTTTTCTTTCCTTTTGCATACAAGTCCTAATTTAGCTCCCTTCTTCTAATTCTCATAAATAAGCATAGGTTTAAGCTAAATCCTACCAAAAACACCTAAGAGTGTACATCTTTCTATGGAAAACAAGTCCTAAAAAGGTCACCTTTGGAGACGTAACACAAGTGCATGTTAATATTCCGTTTGTAGAGGTTTTGCAATCTATGCCTTCTTATGTTAAATTTCTGAAGGATATTATTACTAACAAGAAAATTATTGGTGAATTTGAAACAGTGAATCTCACTGAGGAGTGCAGTGCTATACTCCAGAACAAGCTACCAAAGAAGGAGAAGGATCCTGGTTCCTTCTCCTTACCAGTCGAGTTGGGAGGCAAGCACGTGGGCAGAGCTCTTTGTGATCTGGGAGCCAGCAATTAGAATTCACGCTCGAA
Source organism: Herpetospermum pedunculosum (assembly GCA_028017165.1). Taxonomy (NCBI): domain Eukaryota; kingdom Viridiplantae; phylum Streptophyta; class Magnoliopsida; order Cucurbitales; family Cucurbitaceae; genus Herpetospermum; species Herpetospermum pedunculosum. The sequence goes on from CM051522.1 coordinate 29,708,703, forward strand.
TGTTCGTCGCGGTTAGCTAGTGACTGTCTAAATTTACCTTAGGGTTGATCACCTTGATGTAGGCTTAGACAACGTGTAATTAGAACTGTGTGGTCTAATTAAAATCCATGAAGTCGGCTACTTTGGGGCTTCTCTGGTAGTCGTCCGCGTGCTAAATAAACTGAATTCCATGTTATTAGAATTAAATGATAAACCGAACTTGTTTAACAATTGATCCCGAGACTCCCCAAACCGCGCACACGCTCTCTTCTTGTTATTCTTTCTTCGTTGCTTTCGCATTATTTCCCCTTTGCATGATAAAAACCCCCCGTTACCAATTAATCAATCAAATCCCAATTTCATTATTAAATTCAAGCTTGCTATTCCTTGGATCGACCCTGTTACCACTGGCTGCAAAGCCTTGGTTATAGGCTTTATAAATCAAATTTTGGCAAGCCTCGACAGCTTGAGATTAAGTGGATATTCAAAAATCCGCCCACCAAGGAACCACCCAAACCTGTCATGGGGTGGCCAACAAAATGCTAACCAAGCTCCTAACCAACCAAGACCGAGTGGAACACCTGGTTTCACTCCCCAACATAACCAATCAATGTATCAAAAACCATACAACCAACCTGTAGGATCTTCTGTAGAAAACTTACTCAAGGAATACATAGCCAAGAATGATGCCACTCTACAGAGTCAGCAAGCTACTCTTAGGAGCCTAGAGAACCAAATAGGGCAACTAGCCAACGAACTCAAGAGTAGGCCCCAAGGTAGACTACCTGCTGACACTTAAGTACCAAGGAGAGATGGTAAAGAGCAAGTTCAAGCAATTGAACTTAGAAGTGGTAGACCATTGGTGAGCAACACCAAAGAAACACCAAAGAGAGTAGAGAACACTGAGTCTAGTGCTCCACTGGAGTCTCTGCCAAACCAAGGCCCACCACCAACAAGCACATCAGGATCAAGGCTGGAGCCAATCATAGAAGAGATAGAAGAAATTCCAAGGCCTCCACCTATCCTAAGGCGACCTGAAGTGCCTGCATATGTGCCACCACCTCCATTTCCTAGAAGGCTAAAGAAAAAACAAGAACAGGAAGTGCACTTTAATAAATTTCTAGAAATTCTTAAGCAAGTGCATGTTAATATTCCTTTTGTAGAAGTTTTACAGTCTATGCCTTCTTATGTAAAGTTTTTGAAGGATATTATAACTAACAAGAAAATCATTGGTGAGTTTGAAACAGTCAATCTCACTGAGGAGTGCAGTGCCATACTCCAAAACAAGCTACCCAAGAAGGAGAAGGATCCTGGTTCCTTCACCATACCTGTAGAGCTAGGAGGCAAGCACGTGGGCAGAGCTCTTTGTGACCTGGGAGCCAGCATAAACCTCATGCCCCTATCACTATTCCGCCAGCTAGGAATAGGAGAAGCACGTCCAACCACTGTCACTTTACAACTAGCAGACAGATCCATAGCATACCCTGAAGGTAAGATTGAGGATATTCTTGTAAAGGTTGACAAGTTTATTTTCCTTGCAGATTTCATTATCCTAGATTATGAAGCAGACAAGGAGGTCCCCATCCTGTTAGGCAGACCATTTCTAGCCACAGGTAGGGCACTGATAGATGTCCAAAAAGGTGAGCTCACTATGAGGGTTCATGACGAGGAGGTTAAGTTTAGTGTTTTTAAAGCACTGAGGTATCCTTCTGACTCTGAATCTTGTGCTAGCATGGACATTGTAGATTCATTAATGGAAGAACAATTGGAGCATGAATTGTTGACTAAGCATGCTCATGAATATGTAGGATTAGAATTAACTGACTTAAACATAGCTGAGATAATGGACATACCTGTAAATAACCCTCAGCATGTTTGTATGAATATTGACTTAACTGAAAAATCTTTGAATCCATTAAAACCATCCATTGAGCATCCACCTGTCTTAGAATTAAAACCTCTACCCACTCACCTCAAGTATGCATATCTAGGAAGTAATGATACTTTGCCTGTGATTATTTCTTCTAAGTTAAGTGAAAACCATGAGGTTGAACTGATTTTACTACTTAAGCAACATAGGAAGGCTATTGCATGGACTATTGCTGATATTAGAGGCATTAGCCCTTCTTATTGCATGCATAAGATTATATTAGAGGAAGAGCATACACCTAGAGTAGATCACCAACGTAGGCTGAACCCCTCTATGAAAGAGGTAGTTAAAAAGGAAATAATAAAATGGTTAGATGCTGGTGTGATCTCCCCCATAGATAGTAGCCAGTGGGTGAGCCCTATACAATGTGTACCTAAGAAGGGGGGGATGACTGTGGTAGTCAATGAGAACAATGAACTGATTCCAACAAGGACTATCACAGGGTGGAGAGTTTGCATGGATTATAGGAAACTAAATAAAGAAACCAAAAAAGACCATTTCCCTCTACCATTCATTGACCAGATGCTAGATAGGATAGCTGGTAGAGCCTACTACTGTTTCTTAGACGGTTATTCAGGATATAACCAGATTACTATAGACCCTAAGGACCAAGAGAAGACTACCTTCACTTGCCCTTTTGGAACGTTTGCCTTTCGCAGAATGCCTTTTGGCTTATGCAATGCACCGGCAGCTTTCCAAAGGTGCATGTTGGCAATCTTCTCTGATTTGGATGAGTCCATGATAGAGATATTCATGGATGATTTCTCAGTCTTTGGGGATTCATTTACAAACTGTCTAGAGAACTTAGTACAAGTCTTGGCTAGGTGTGAGGAGACCAACCTAGTCCTAAATTGGGAAAAGTGCCACTTCATGGTGGATGAAGGGATTGTCTTAGGTCATAGAGTGTCAAGGGCAGGTGTAGAAGTTGACAGGGCAAAAATTGAAGTAATAGAGAAATTGGTAGAACCCCAAAATGTCAAGGCCATTAGAAGTTTCTTAGGGCATGCTGGTTTCTATAGAAGGTTCATTAAGGACTTTTCTAAGATCTCCAAGCCTTTATGTGAGCTTCTAGAGCTAAACAAACCATTCATTTTCTCTAAAGAGTGTGTCCTAGCTTGGAAAACCCTTAAGGAAGCACTAGTCACAGCACCTATTATAGTAGGGCCTAATTGGGATCTTCCCTTTGAGATGTTATGTGATGCTAGTGACTATGCTGTAGGGGTGATGTCAGGACAGAAGATTGACAAGTTAACACACCCTGTATACTATGCTAGTAAGACACTTAATGAGGCACAATGTAATTACACAACTACTGAGAAGGAGATGTTAGCTGTAGTGTTTGCTTGTGAGAAGCTTAGGAATTACATTGTAGGCACTAGGACAATCGTGTACACTGACCATTCTGCTTCGAAGTACCTTATGAGGAAGGCTGATGCTAAGCCTAGGTTGATTAGATGGGTTTTGCTGCTGCAAGAGTTTGATCTAGACATTAGAGATAAAAAAGGATGTGAAAATGTGGTTGCGGATCATCTTTCTAGATTGCAGCATAATTGCGAAAAAATTGCGGAAACCGCAATTTCTGATGCTTTATTGATGAACATGTCTTTGTACTGACTCATCGTGATAACGATGAAGAACCTTGGTTTGCTGACATTGCTAACTTCCTTGCATCACAGGTACTACCAACTTTCAAGGGAGGACAAGAGAAGAAGAGGTTCCTTCATGAAGCAAGGAAATTCATATGGGATGACCCCACACTTTACAAAACATGTGCTGACGGCCTGCTAAGGAAGTGTGTTTCAGCTGCTGAGGCGAAGTCTGTGCTGCAGCACTGCCACACAGCACCCTATGGTGGACATTTTGGTGGCCAAAGAACAGCTGCAAAGGTGTTCCAGAGTGGCTACTATTGGCCAACGATCTTCAAGGATGCCCACAACTATGCACACAGCTGTGATGAATGCCAGAGAACAGGTAACCTCAGTCGAAAGGATGAGATGCCTCTCACTTACATCTTAGAGTTGGAGCTCTTTGATGTGTGGGGCATTGACTTCATGGGACCATTTCCCCCATCATCAGGTAACCTTTACATATTAGTGGCAGTAGACTATGTATCCAAGTGGGTAGAGGCCATAGCATGTCCCAATAATGATGCCAAAACAGTCATAAAATTCTTGCATAGGCACATTTTTACTAGGTTTGGAACACCACGTGCTATCATTAGCGATGAAGGGACACATTTCATTAATAAGGCTATGGAGAGAGTGTTGGCTAAGTATAACATTAGACATAGAGTAGCCACTCCCTATCACCCACACTCGAATGGACAGGCTGAAATTTCAAATAGGGAGATTAAGAACATCCTAGAAAAAGTGGTCAAACCCAACGGAAAGGATTGGGCGTTTAAACTCGAGGATGCACTTTGGGCGTATAGAACTGCATATAAGACACCCCTAGGTATGTCTCCTTATAGACTGGTGTATGGAAAAGCTTGTCACTTGCCATTCGAGTTAGAAATTAAAGTATTTTGGGCCCTAAAAGAGTTGAATTACTGCGTGACCGATGCGGGAACATTGCGGTCTTTGCAATTACATGAGCTCGATGAGCTTAGGCATATGTCTTATGAAAATGCCAAAATGTATAAGGAAAAGACCAAGATTTGGCACGACAGTAGACTTAGGATTAAGGACTTTAAGAAAGGCCAGCTTGTCTTATTGTTTAACTCACGATTGAAATTATTTCCAGGTAAACTTAAGTCCAGATGGTCAGGTCCATTTGTAATTACTAATGTGTTTGTTCATGGTGCCATCGAGATAAAGAACCTGCAGCAGGGACAACCATTCATGGTTAATGGTGCAAGATTGAAGCACTACTATGAGGAAGGAGATGTGAAGACTCTCTCGGCCTTCCTTTTGTCTGAAGCGTGAAATCAAGAACGAGAGAGGACGAGTGATTGCTGTGCTCGTCAATATGAGGCTCATGCCTTAGTTTATTTTTTGCGATTTTCCGGTTACTGTTTGTGTATATGTTTGTATGATTTTAGTTACGAATTTGATGTTGATTTTATTTCTTTTTGTAGGGAATCAATAGAGGGAATCAAGGAGACTAAATCCAGCTAAAAAGATCAAGGAGATATTGGGCCAAATCAAAGATACGGGTGAGCAAAGATTGACATTTAAATGCAGAAAATCTCCAACGGTCACTAGAATTGCGCTGGATTTGCAGAATCCGCAAAAATATAGCCGTTGGGATTTTTTTGTGTTTTCTTTATATTCGTTAGAGGCGCGTTGATCCGTACGATTCTCCCATTATCTAAACTCCAAGAAAGCTGCTTTTCTCTTCATCTGTGATTCCTCTCTCCAAATATCCACAATTCAACGATGGTGCTAACAAGAGCCGAACGATCTGCGTCCAAGAAAAGGGCTGATGACGCTGAAACGGCTGCGAGGGAAGCACTTCTTGCCCTTGCAGACGCTGATGCTGCGCGAACTGAACGAATTCCCAAACTGCCGATCCGCAAGAAGAAGTGGAAGGTTGTCACAGAGATACCTGCTGGACCCTCTGAACCAGCAGGCACACCCAAGAAGCGCAAATGGAGTATGGCTGTGATGTATGACATGAATGAGGATCAGGCTCAAGTAGACAGTCAAAACGGTCTATAGTATATGCTTAAGGCTGGGTACCTTAACCTGGTAACACTATTGGATGCGGCTCGCTTTGTATAGTACAAAACGATGTGATCCGATTCGTTTCATATGGAGATGTGAGAAGCGAGGGCGTCCTGTGCAATGATTTTCATAAGACTAAACCGCGAAATCAAGTCGCTCTCTCTTTATAACATCGTTTAATGAAGAGACTGATTTTTTCATTTGATGACCTAAGGTAACTCGTTCTTAATCCTGAGTTTGCTATGAACTCCTGCTTATTCGAGAGTATCCTTAGACTTGTATGGGTGAGAGTGGCGGAAGGCCCACTCAATAAGCCTACCAACTTGGGGATAAACTCAAATAGGTAGCTGGGGACATAGTGTGGCAAGATGAAATTCACTCCTGCCCTCATTAGGGTCTAGTAGAGAGGTGTTCCCTTAATAGCTGACCCCGGGGCTTGAACATGAGGCCTCATCCTCTTCTGTGTGAAGAGGATTCTGATCTAATGATTGGATCACAGATCAAATGTTCATTAGAGGTGTCAGTGGTACTTAAGGAACAAGAGGTATCACAGAGGTTAAACTGTTTAAAAGACGTAGCTGTGATAACGGACACCTGTGAAGGATCGACTTATCCATAATGGTTATATCCAGAGGACTTAATATATCTATAGTGAGGAGAGTGCAACCCTCGGACTATAGTGGATTCTCCGGGGGTTAACGAATGTTGGTTAGTTCGGTTGAAAGAGTTTTGACCGGATAATCTCGTATCGTTGAAGCTCATGATCTGTAGGTCCTTTAGGTTCTCCTGGCTAGCTCGGATAACGTCGTGCAACAGTATAAGAGAAATTAAAAAGAAAAAGAATTTGAATTGTTCAAATTCGGTTTATGGAAGAATGATGGACATATTTAAATATGAGTATGGCCTAAAACATGAATAGGATTCATGTGTAAAAAAGTCGGTTTTCGGAAAATCAGGTTTAGTCATATTATGTAATTAATATTTGATATTGAATTAAATAATAATTATTAATTAAAAAGTTTAATTAATAATTATATATATACATTTTATGTATTAAAAAGTTTAATAAATAAAATTATTATTATTATTTTTAATAATAATAATAATTAAATATATATATATATAGTCTTGCATGCAGCCAGACACATATATAAATATTAAGTGTGTATTTCTATATATATGTAAACTAAAATTGGCTAGAGGGAGGGGTACACGTTTGTACAGAGAGAAAAACAAAAAGAAAATTTCAAGTTTTGAATTTTTATTCTTCAGCACCCTCTGTCTTCTTCACTTCTTCTTCCTTCTTCTTTTCTTTTTCTTTTTCTCTTCTTTTTGGAGTCCCACAACTCCGTTGCTCGGCGCCGAGGATAGCGGGACTACCTGGGGTGGTCCTCGGGGCGTTCGTGAGAAGAGGCCGGAAGAGTTCGTGACGTGGAACGGCCGGCGGACTTGAAGAAATTTGGAACTACAAGGGTATGTATTTCTAATTTCTTATTTTTGTCTTTTGAGCATGTTTTCTATTTGTTAAATTGATGAAATTAGAGTATCATCGATCCAAAATCGCTTCCGCTGCGTATATCGCTCCATCACTTGCAACCCGTGTTGGGCAAACAAGTGTATTCAGGACAATGCTTTGTAAGCTCTGTAAGATGTGGTTAGTACTAATTCTTACTACTGTATTTCTATCCCTTTACATCTTTTATAACTTCTGTATTTGACATCTGGTTAAATACTGTTGTTCTTGATTTAATTTATATATACAATATATGTACTATTTGTATATTGTTACAATGTGAGTTGTGTGTTGGTGTTTCTCATTTCATAAATACAACGTATTATCAAAGAATTTTCAACTCTACTCCCACTCTTTAGAGTTTTGATTCTATTCAACATGCTTGATTTTCTCTGCAAGAGGAATTTCTTCATTCCTTTTACGAACACTTCTTTAGTTTTTAAGTTAAAGAATAGATTTGAATTTCCAAACACATGTTAGAAACATTGCTTTTTAATTTAGCTTAGGAGAAGTAAGTGATAGAAATTGGGTTCTATGGTGTAGTGGTTAGCACTCTGGACTTTGAATCCAGCGACCTGAATTCGACTCCCGGTAATACCTTTTTGATGTCGTCCCTTCTTCCTTTTGGACTAAACTATTGTTGAAACTTGATGTAATTTGTGGAAAAAAGTAATGGTTAGAATACCAAGAATTTCTAATCATTAGTGTATATTAGGAATTTAAATTCTAAAAAATGAATTTGTAACATTTCTTACCCATAACTACAATGTAACTGGTTGTCTCTCAATTTTCTACAACTGAGGTATTTATTTACAAATACAATGTAAGTGTTGTAACTACAATGCACTTATTTTTGGTCATTTATTTTTGGGAGAGTTACGATTTGTATTACGATAAATAGTATTTTTATTGGTCATTTGAGTATCCAAAAATATGAGCTTCAATCAAATTTTCAAGTTTTCTTCTTCGTTTGATTCTTTGGTTTTGGTTTTGGGTTTTTTTTTTTTTTTGTTGAGAGTGTGTATTCAAGAGTTCTGCTAGAGCCAAACCGAGCATAGCTCAATTGACATAAGATTGGCCCTTGACTAAAAGGTCACGGGTTTAATCTCCGCATTAATTAAAATACCTTTGCAAAAAAAGAGTTCTGCTAGATCCGAGTAGTTCAATGTTGTTGTTTTTCTGGAGCAAGTCGTTGAATTCTGCTGGCTGAGTGTTCTTGCAACCAGTGCTGGGCAAACATATGTATTCAGGACAACACTTTGTAAGCTCCAGAAGATGTGGTTATTACTAATTCTTACTATTGTATTTCTATCCCTTTACATCTCTTGTAACTTCTGTGTTTGACATCTGGTTAAATACTTTTGTTCTTGATTTAATTTATATATGCAATGTATGTACTAATTGTAGATTGTTACAATGTGAGTTGTGTGTTAGTGTTTCTCATTTCATAAATACAACGTATTATCAAAGAATTTTCAACTTTACTACCACTCTTTAGAGTTTTGATTTTATTCAACATGCTTGATTTTCTTTGCACGAGGAATTTCTTCACTCCTTTTACGAACACTTCTTTAGTTTTTAAATTAAAAAATAGATTTGAATTGCCAAACACATGTAAGAAACATTGCGTTTAATTTAGCATAGGAGTAGTAAGTGATGGAAATTGGGTTCTATGGTGTAGTGGTTAGCACTTTGGACTTTGAATCCAGCGACCTGGGTTCGACTCCCGGTAGGACCTATATTTCATTATTTTCGATTTTGTTTTTAAAAAAGGAGAAGTATTTGATGTAGTCCCTTCTTCCGTAAATTGGGAACTCGAAAACATTGACGAACTTGTGAAACTAAGTTTTAAATTATTGACTAAACTATCGTTGAAAGTTGATGTATTTTGTGAAAAAAAAAATTTAATGGTAAGATACCAAGAATTTCTAATATTTTGTGTAATTACCAATTTAAATTCTAAAAAAGGAATGTAGTCCCTTCTTCCTTTTGAAAATGTTCAATACGTAAATCCAAGGTTCTCCTTTGGAAAACGGTAAATTGGGCACTCAAAAACATTGACGAGCTTGTGAAATTAAGTTTTAGATTATTGACTAAGCTCTCCTTGAAAGTTGATGTATTTTGTGAAAAAAAAAAGTAATGGTAAGATACCAAGAATTTCTAATATTTTGTGTAATTACGAATTTTAATTCTAAAAAAGGAATTTGTAACATGTCTGACTATTGATAAAAACAATGTAATTGGTTGTTTGTCAATTTTCTACAACTGAGGTATTTATTTACAAATACAATGTAAATGGTGTAACTACAATGTACTTATTGTCAGTCTTTTATTTTTTAGAGAGTTACTATTTGTACTACTATAAAAAGTATGTTATTCGTCATTTGAGTATCGCAAAAATATGAGCTTCAATCAATTTTTCAAGTTTTATTCTTCCTTTGATTCTCTTGGTTTTTGTTTTTTTGTTGAGAGTCTGTACTCAAGAGTTCTGCTAGATCCGAGTAGTTCAATGTTGTTGTTCTTCTTGAGCAAGTTGTTGAATTATGCTGGCTGAGTATTCTTTCAACCAGTGCTGGGCAAACAAATGTATTTTGGACAATGCTTTGTAAGCTCCCGAAGATGTGGTTATTACTGATTCTTATTATTGTATTTCTATCCCTTTACATCTTTTGTAACTTCTGTATTTGACATCTGGTTAAATACTTTTTTTCTTGATTTAATTTATATATACAATGTATGTACTATTTGTAGATTGTTACAATGTGAGTTGTGTGTTAATGTTTCTCGTTTCATAAATACAACGTATTATCAAAGAATTTTTAACTTTACTACCACTCTTTAGATTTTTTATTCTATTCAACATGCTTGATTTTCTCTGCACGAGGAATTTCTTCACTCTTTTACGAACACTTCTTTAGTTTTTAATTTAAAAAATAGATTTGAATTGTCAAACACGTGTTAGAAAGATTGCTTTTAATTTAGCATAGGAGAAGTAAATGATGTAAACTTAGTTCTATGGTGTAGTGGTTAGCATTTTGGACTTTGAATCTAGTGACCTGGGTTTGACTCCTGGTAGGATGTATATTTTATTTTTTAGATTTTGTTTTTAAAAAAGGAGAAGTATTTGATGTAGTCCCTTCTTCCTTTTGAAAATGTCCAATAAGTAAATCCAAGGTTTTCCTTTGGAAAACGGTAAATTGGGCACTAAAAAACATTGACGAGCTTGTGAAATTATGTTTTAAATTATTTACTAAACTATCGTTGAAACTTTATGTATTTTGTGAAAAAAAAAAAGTAATGGTTAGATACCAAGAATTTCTAATCTTTGGTGTAATTACGAATTTAAATTCTAAAATACGAATTTCTAACATGTTGATAACTTCAATTTCACTCTCTAATTCTAGCTAAAAGCCGCATTTAAATGTTTAATTTACCTTGTTTTTAGGTAATTTGCGGCGAAGAGCTCATGGTGTCCATTGGACGTGTTTCCAGGCTTAGGAAGCCGTTTTAGCGCTCCGAGAATGCATCGGGAAAAGGGGAATTTCAAGCATGAAGATTTGGGAAAAATTGCCATGCCAAGGCAATTTTTAGTTAAATTGCCTTATTATAGGTGTTTTCGGCGCAAAGAGCTCTGGAAGTCCATTTATTATTTTCGGGGCTAAATCGATCATTTTAGGAGTTCCGGAAAGTGTTCGGGTCAAGGAGATAGGCCAAAAGGAGCTCGGAAGCTAAAAAGATGCATTTTCGGGCTTAGACCCGAGAGGGCAGCGCCCAACGGAGGCACCAGACCCGCGCGCCCGTCATTAAAAGCCCCCGTTCGCGCGCCCCCGCCTGCTCGCCCTCGCCCCGCTCGGCCCAACACCCCAGCCGCACGCCCGTCATTAAAAGTCGAGAAAATGCCCGTCATTAAAAGTAAAAAAATTTCCGATTTTGTAAAATTTCCAGAGAGGTTACCGCCTAGGCGCTGACTTATGGCGCCTAGGCGCTGTCCCGATTCTGTGCGCGCGCGCCCGCAGCGTCTAGGCGCTAGTCTGAGGCTGTTTTGGGTATTTAAGTCCATTTTTGCTGATATTAGGTCATTCTCTCCCAATTTCTTCCGCCCCCATTTTTTCTAGAGCTCGATTCTTGAGCCAAAACCTATTACTTACCTATTCTAATACATTGGAGTGGATTTCTTGTTGATTTCTCTTGAATTTCACAACGGGCAGCTAAGGTAAGTGCTCTAATTTGGGTTTAGGGTTTGTGTTGTTGATGTATTAGGTGAGATCTGAACTTTTATCATTTTCTTGTCTTGTTCTAGCATTCAATTCATCTCTAGCCTCGTTCTTAATATCCAACATGAATTTCTTAATGGTTGACACCCGTTTAGTTAATTATGTGTTGGTTCGATTAAAAATCAATGACTTAGCGATCGCACTTCATGTTTTGAGTAATTAAATTTAGCATTATGAATTAAATGTGGCCTTGTTTGTTTGGTTTGCTGATAAATTCTAGAGATAGAATAAAATCGAGTCCCATTGTTAGAGATTTCATCAATTGGCTCGTCACACGATTACCCGTCGCTCGCGACTAATCCTAATTTGGGAAAGCGATCGCCCCTGAATTAGAGTTATTAGCGAAGCATAGTCTAGAGTCGTCAACTCTTTTCTAATTAATTGAGATTATTAGTTCTAATTAAAGCATGGGATTACTTGTTTTGATTAGGCCTTTTAATGTGTGTGAGTGTTAACAAAAACCGGTTAAGTATCTTTTGCATCTATGATCCGAACTATATCAACAATCAATCCCGACACTCAAATTAGAAGCACGTGTTCCGTTTATTTTTCTCGCATTTTAGTTTAATTTTCCGTTAGCTATTTTTTCTGTTTTCGGTTAATTTTCCGTTAGCATTTCCCCCTTTATTTTTCTGTTTTAATTTGAGTTTTATTAAAAACAAGTAGAAGTTAATTAAGAGAAAATAACTTAGGTTCCCTGTGGTTCGACACCTGACTACCACTAGCTGCAAAGCTCAGTAGTATCGGATTTATAAATGTTATTTTGGCGGGTCTCGACAACCCGAACATAGAGAATTTTATAAATTAAAAAAATCTCTTGCCAAAATTGGCGCCGCTGCTGGGGAACCATTTAGATTCTCTTAGTTAAATTTTATTTGTTTAAAAACCACAAAAATATTGTCCTTTTCTTGTGTCTTCTTGTTTTAACATGATAGATTTTCCACGAGATTATTGGGGGCGAGCTTCAAGTCATGAAGCTGGAGAAGCTTCTCAGAGTCCTTTCAAAGGTATGTCATTGGAACAAATGATCAATGAGTGCATTATTCAGACTAACCAATTTACACAGGTTAAAAACTGAAGCCCAGTTCCAAGAAACAAATGAGCAAATAAGCCATTTGCTCAATCCAGCGAAGCAATTGGGAGTCAAAGAATAACATCATGCTGAACATACCAAGGAAAGGGTCATTATCGAGATGTACCCCGATTTTGAGGAAGGATTCGAGGAATTTCTGACATGCAGAGGCGAGAACGGTGAGGCCGAGGAGGATGAGCTTGACCTCGAGAAGCATCCTGAAGAGACTAGTGATGTGAACGAGCTAAGGAGTGGAGCTGAGACTTCTTGAAGGTGGTATACTCGGGAAGAATTTTTCGCATCTCTCGGTGATGAAGAAGATCTCAGAGAATTTTACAAGGTAAGTATATCTCCACCTGTAGATTTTGACTTAGAGCATAAATTTTGTATTGAAAATTTATTTGAGGATTCATACAATAATGAGCTCGAGCATTTGTCTGTTAATGAGAATATTTTTGAAAGTCTTTTCATGGATGATGTAGAACCAACTTGTGCTAAAAATGTTGTTGTGATGGATAAGGATGTGGCAATTGTGCCTCTAGAGAATTTATCTCCTTCTGCTTTATTTTGTGATAATACATGTATTATAGGAGATTTATCTTGCATGCCCCCTTCCATCTTTGCTTCTGTTGATGTTGGTTGCCTTGAGAATTTTGATGTGATCCCTCCTGTGGTCGAGTCTTTATTTTCTGTTGAGTCTTTTATTTTTGTTGAGTCAGTTGAGTCTTATTTTATTTTGTTTGAGTCTGTTGAGTCTTTATTTTTCCCATATATTAAAAATACCAAAAAGATAACAACTCTGTCTGGCTGCCTCCAAAAGTCGAAGGGGCCGAAGAAAGAAAGAAGGGGCCGAAGAAATACGAGAATTTTTACGTACCCTGACAGAGTGGAGGACACGTTGAGCATAACGACGTTAAAAATTTGCGCTTCGTGGGAGGCAACCCATGACTATTTCAATTTCTGTCTTTACTTTTAGTTTTTCTTTTCCTAGCTTAGCTTTTTCTTGCTTTCTTAGGTAATAAGCGAGAGATGACCTGCATTTCAGATCTATTTTGAAGACGAGGTTGCGCATCCCTACTCACCGATCCCGCAAAAATTCAGGGGAGGTTTTTGTTCCCTTTAATTTTTGTCATTATAATGGTTTATCTGTGGGATTAAATGCATTGACGAAAATGCAGTCTTTTAGGTGGGGGGTAGAATTTTTTGTTGGACTTCGTTGTAGTTCTTGAGCATGTCATACTTTGATTTTGAGATGTTTAGGAATCTGAATGTATGTTGTCCGATGAGGACTTTCTGTGATTTATTTGTGAATACTCCATAGTTGTGCATTGCGAGAAAGCCATGTGAATGTATGCATATTTTGAGCATATTTTAAATTTTTTTCGATTATTCCCCTACATTCACTGAGCACGTAGACCTCTTACTCTTAGCTCTCTAGGCTTAGAATAATTTTATTTGGTCTGAAACCTCGTTGTCACCCCGAAAGGTTCATTTAGGGAGGCTTGATGTGTTAGATCTTGTAACGAATCATTTGTTTTAGCAAAGCTATATGCCTATAAAAAAATTATTGAGAGTAAAAGCATGTTGGCAATATATTCTTAGGTGCTCCTCCTTCTTGTGTTGCCTGTGTAACCAGGGGCGATCGTGTAACCCACGATTGCCACTGCATGAAAGGGCAACTAGCAGAAGTGAGCAATAGTCCTTAAAAATGTGAAGCGATATAAAAGCTTGACGTGTTAGGCTCTCAAGAAAAGAAAAGATGAAAAAAAAAATAGTTAAGCCTTTTGTTTTGTTACTCTTTCCGACATTGAAAAGCCATTAGACTGTTCTTATTGCCAGAAGTAGGGGGAAGATGAGTATTAGGATTGATTAAGGTGGTTCCGGGTCTATGGAAGCTAGGATAGGAGGCGCCAAGCATCACACACACACGTTAGGGAATAGGAGTTAATATTTTGAAATATTCACAATTTATGCATATGCTTGATTGTTTTTCGTTAGCATGATTATCTTGTTTTTGCAAGTATTGAGATTTGAGTCGTCAGCATCATGCTTATTCTTATGAGATAAATCAAAGTGTTCCTTGCTCGAGGACTAGCAAGATTCAGGGTGGGGTATTTTGATAGCTCTAAAATAGAGCTACAATTATAGCCTCAAATTTAGCTTAATGCCATGCTTAATTTAGTTAAATTGCCTTATTATAGGTGTTTTCGTGGCGAAGAGCTCGGGAAGTCCATTTATGATTTTCGTGGCTAAATCAATCATTTTAGGAGTTTCGTGAAGTGTTCGAGTCAAGGAGATAGGCCAAAAGGAGCTCGAAAGCTAAAAAGATGTATTTTGGGGCTTAGACCCGAGACGGCAGCGCCCAGCGCCCAGGCGACCAACGAAGGCACCAGACCCGTGATGGAGCGTTGATGGAACGCAGCGAAAGCGATTTGGATCATAGACACTCTAATTTCATCAATTTAAACAAACGGAAACATGCAAAAGCAATGAAAAAGAGAAATTAGAACACATACCCTTGTCGTTCGAATTTCTTCAATTTCACCGCCAGAAGCTCCTCACGAGCTCACCGAGTCTTCTCACGAAATCTTCGTGGACCACCCACGGTAGTCCCGCTATCCTCGGGCCGACAAACGGAGTAGTGGGACTCCTTTTACAAAAGAAAAGAGGGAAGAAACTCACTGAAGAAAAACCATTTTTCTTTAACAGAGAGCTTCAGCCGCGGAAGAAGAAGAAGAAGTTTCAAAATTGAAATTTCAATTCACATAATGAAACCCAAAAGGCACTACTCCTTTTTAAATTGATTTTTTTTTTTTTTTTTTTTTTTTAATTGATCTGATGTTTTATATATATACCCTGTATATATAATACATGTGTCTTACATGCATGTAAGACACATGTATATATATATATATATATATATATATATATATATATATATATATATATATATATATATATATTTATATATATATATATATATATATTTATATATTATTATTATTAAAAATAATAATAATTATTTTTCTTAATTAAACTTTTTAATTAATAAAAAATATATATATATTAATTAATATTATTTAATTCAATATCAAATATTAATTAAATAATATAATTAAACCCGGTTTTCCGAAAACCGACTTTTTGCACATGAATCCTATTCATGTTTTCAGACCAATCTCATATTTAAATCATATTTAAATATGTCTAACCTTCTTCCACAAACCCGAATTTGAACGATTCAAATTCTTTTCTTTTCTTTTATATTGTTTCACGGCTTTATCCGAGCTAGCCAGGAGAACCGTAAGGACCTACAGATCATGAGCTCCAACGATACGAGATTATCCGGTCAAAACTCTTTCAACCGAACTAACCAACATTCGTTAACCCCCGGAGACTCCACTAAAGTCCAAGGGCTGCACTCTCCTCACTGTAGATATATTGTGTCCTGTTGATATAACTATTATCAGTAACTCGATCCTTCACAGGTCGTTCATAATCACAACGGGTCATTTAAACCGTTTAACCCTTGTATTATATCTTGTTCCTTAAGTACAACTGACATCTCTAATGAACAATTGATTTGTGGTCCAACTATCAAATCAGATTCCTCCCTGATCAGGAGAGGATGGGCCCATTGTTCAAGACCTGGAGTCAGCACTTAAGGAAACAACCTCTCTACTAACCCTTAAAGCAGGTAGGAGTGAATTCCATCTCGCACAACTATGTCCCCAGCCACTTATTCAATCTTATCCCCAAGATGGTAGGCATATTGAGTCGGCGATCTAGCCACTCTCACCCGTACAAATCAAAGGATAAGGTTGAATAAACAGGAGTTCATAGTAAGCTCAGGATTGAGATCGAGTTACCTAAGTCATCAAATGAAAAAATCGGTATTTACAGTAAACGGTGTTATAAAGAAAGAGCGATCTTATTTTTTGGTTCGGTCTTGTGCAAACTCATTGCACAGGACGCCCTCACTCACATGTCTCTACATGAAACGATTCGAATCACATCGTTTTGTACTATACAAAGTGAGCCGCGTCCAATAGTGTCCCCAGGATAAGGTACCCAGCCTTATCCCTATACTATAGACCAATTTTGGCTGTCTACTTGAACTTGATTCACATTCATGTCACACATGAAGTTCAAGTACTCACACTATCGCCATGGGTGTTAGTTATTGGTATGGGTTAATACAAACACAATTCACTAAAATTCAATAACAACTTTATTGAAATATAATATTTGCATTCATTCAGTTTACAAACTACGAGTTTTAGGACATAAAACCCAACAACCCGCGCGCCCGTCATTAAAAGCCCGCGCCCGCGCGCCTGTCATTAAAGGTCCCAGACGCGCCCCGCGCGCCCTCGCCTCGCCTCGCCCCGCGCCGCGCGCCCGTCATTAAAGGTCCCAGACGCCCAAGCCCAGACGCGCCCGCGCGCCAATCATTAAAAGTAAAAAAAAATTCGATTTTGTAAAATTTCCAGAGAGATTAGCGCCTAGGAGCTGACTTATGGCGCCTAGGCGCTGTCCCGATTCTGTTCGCGCGCGCCCGCAGCGTCTAGGCGCTAGTCTGATGTTGTTTTGGGTATTAAAGTCCGTTTTTGCTGATATTAGGTCATTCTCTCCCAATTTCTTCCGCCCCCATTTTTTGTAGAGCTCGATTCTTGAGCCAAAACCTATTTCTTACCTATTCTAATACATTGGACTGGATTTCTTGTTGATTTCTCTTGAATTTCACAACGGGCAACTAAGGTAAGTGCTCTAATTTTGGTTTAGGGTTTGTGTTGTTTATGTATTAGGTGAGATCTGAACTTTTATCATTGTCTTGGCTTGTTCTAGCATTCAATTCATCTCTAGCCTCGTTCTTAATGTCCAACATGATTTTCTTAATGGTTGACACTCGTTTAGTTAATTATGTGTTGGTTCGATTAAAAATCTATGACTTAGCGATCGCACTTCATGTTTTGTGTAATTAAATTTAGCTTTCTGAATTAAATGTGGCCACGTTTGTTTGGTTTGCTGATAAATTCTAGAGATTGAATAAAATCGAGTCCCATTGTTAGAGATTTCATCAATTGGCTCGTCACACGATTACCCGTCGCTCGCGACTAATCCTAATTTGGGAGAGCGATCGCCCCTGAATTAGAGTTATTAGCGAAGCTTAGTCTAGAGTCGTCAACTCTTTTCTAATTAATTGGGATTATTAGTTCTAATTAAAGCATGAGATTACTTGTTTTGATTAGGCCTTTTAATGTGTGTGAGTGTTAACAAAAACCGGTTAAGTATCTTTTGCATCTATGATCCGAACTACATCAACAATCAATCCCGACACTAAAATTAGGAGCACGTGTTCCGTTTATTTTTCTCGCATTTTAGTTTAATTTTCCGTTAGCTATTTTTTCTGTTTTAGTTTACTTTTCCGTTTGCATTTCCCCATTTATTTTTCTGTTTTAATTTTAGTTTTATTAAAAACAAGTACAAGTTAATTAAGAGAAAATAACTTAAGTTCCCTGTGGTTCGACACCCGACTACCACTAGCTGCAAAGCTCAGTAGTATCAGATTTATAAATGTTATTTTGGCGGGTCTCGACAACCCGACCATAGAGAATTTTATAAATTAAAAAAATCTCTTGCCACCCTCAAACCCGAGAGCTAGCGTTGAGCGGAAGCGTCGAGACGCTGCCGAGGCGTCGCGACGCTTCGAAGAGGTGCGCGCGTTGGAGATTTTGGGCGCAGCATCGAGACGCTGCCCTAGCGTCTCGACGCCATCGCGACATCGCGCGCTGGAATTTTTAGGTCGCAGCGTCGAGACGCTGGCCTAGCGTCTCGACGCTCCGACGGGTTAAATATGCCATTTTAGAGCTTTTTCATCATCTTCTTCGTCAATTTCTCTCGGGTTTCTGCCATTGTTGGCCTATTTTTGAGCTTTTCTTCTCTTCTTTTGCTTGGGATGATTTCCAAAGTCCCCATGGGAGCTTGGACACTTAAAACCTCCATGGTAGGCTAAGGTAATGTGACGGATTTTGGAAGAATGTAGGGATTGTGTATGCTTTTGTAATATTTTGATAATTTAGACTTTCAATTCTGATTTGGCTTGTTTGTATGTGAGCATCTACTCTTTCTTGCTTAATTCATGAGTATGTTAGATTTGTAGAATGACAATCTCCTTTTCTAGCATGCTCTAATGTTATAGATTAGCGATGCCTTGCCTCTCCTTATCGACTTAGTAACACAGAAGGGTAGAACAAATCGAAGAATCTTACTGAGCGTTCTGAATGTTGATTACTTTAGGGTTGCCGGGTAATCAATTAGCATTTAACATGTTTAATGGAATGTTCAGCATGAATTGCTAGTTACTGCTTGGATTATTTTGGGGCTGATCATTCTAATTTAATTAGCGAGCATTGTTTAATTAGGATTGTAAATTCTGATTAATTTATATGAGGACGGTTGCTTTAGGGTTGCTGGGCAACCGTTCACGTGCGCACTACATTCATCGCCACACCATAGAATTAAATGATAAATGTTACATTACTTAGCAAATCCCGAAATTCCCAAATCCATCACACTTTAATCTCAATTACATTTTTCCGTTAGCACTTTTTAGCATCATCTTGCATGAGAAAAAACCCCAATTTAGTGACAATTAATCAATAAACTTATTTACACTTCGAGCAATTAATTTCATCTTTAGACTCTCTCTGTGGTTCGACCCTGTTATCACTAGCTTCAAAGCTAAGGGCTACAGGTTATAAATTTCATTTTTGGCAAGCTTCGACAGCTTGAGAAATTAGGATTATATTCCAAAATATTCCAACAAAAAATTGGCGTCGTTGCCGGGGAGAGCAATGGTAGTAAGGATTTTTTGAATGTCCTACAATAAATTCAAGCTGTCGAGGCTTGCCAAAAGCATATTTATAAAACTCGAATCCACCGAGCAATTTGCAGCTTAATAGTAACGGGGTCGATCCACAGGGAATTATGAAATTCAATTTGACTAAGTTTAAATTGCTAATGATAAAAAGTGGGTAAAAATATGGTGATTTGGTTTGTTGAAAGAGAGCTCCAAGCATGCAAACGCTAACGGAAAATTAAATGGCGAAGTAACAAATTAAACGGTCGTGCTTAACTTCGAGTAATGGGATTGATCGCTATGGACGTTCAGTTCATCGATACAATTAATTAGCTAACATGCTTATGCACACAATTCATTTGGCTAATTTCTAACTCAAATGACCCAAAGATATAATTAGAAAAGTGCAATTCTAGTTGTTCTTGGCCAATAATCCATTCAAGGTAGATAATCCTTAATTGACCATAGGCCAGTAACGGGAACATTGTGACGGTTTCATCCTAAGACTAACCCGATTTCTCTCTCGCCCAAAGCCTGACATGAAAACGTGAACTAATTCAAATCTCCCAATTGTCACTTGGGTTTGAACTACCTAGCCATGCTTAAGCCCTTGCTACTTAGCGATTTAGGCAATTATACGTCCTAATCTTTAGCTCTCTATCATGCATAGGAATTAGGGAGTCAACCTAACTAAGCTATACATGCTAGAATTGAAGAAGAACAAAGGAAAGAGATGCAAAAGTCCTAATTAGCTCAACATATACAAAGGGGCAAATCTCCCAAAAAATCCATAGTTTACAATCCCAAGCTCGAAATTAAACACTTACCTTGTTTAGCTTTCCATGGAGGATGAATAAATCAACCCCCCATGGAAAGACTTAGTAGCTGTTACCTCTACAAATGAGAGTTATTTAGGTCTATAATTGCTTATATTCATGAAGTCTTTTGAAGCATTCTAGCCATTATTCTGCATAATATGTGTTTAATAGTGACATTTGTGAAAAGGTGTTAAAATTAAGGCTTATGTGAAATATATGTGCATAAGTGTATAATTGGTGCAAAAATGTCTAATTTATGCCTTTCAGGAGTATTGCTGAAGTTTTGCGAGGAGCGCAATAGGATAAGAAGAAGGGCAGCTGAAAACAGAGCTTTGCAATTGCAACGCAATCGCAATGGAGTCTTCAAGAAACTTTGCGATCGCAACGCAATCGCAATACTGGCAGTATCCTTGGCTGAGGTTGTTAGCCGCCGGCCCTTCTGTAGCTGCCACGTATGAGTTTGTTACCCTAATTTGGATGGTGATCCGTGATTAGGGAGCAGACTATGGACCACTTAAATCTATATAAAGAGAGCAAGATGAAGCAAGAGAGTCATTCAATCCAATCCTCGACGGTGAAGAAATTCGGCAAAGGCCAAACCGCGAAAAAAGAGAATTCTCTCGGTTGTTGGATCGAAGAAACAAAGGCTCTCTTTGCGTCAGCAATTCAAGAGGAAGAAGAGAAGATCCATCTTCTCTTCTTATTGAATTCCCTTCCCAAGTCAAGCCATTCTTCTCCTTCAACCGAGGCGGATCGTGGACGATCAGACCTTCCCTGATTTACTGCTTTTCTTTAGTTTCTGTTTTCGGTTCATCTACTGCTTCACTTTAATTATTGTTTTCAGAACGAGTCGTGTTTTGCTATTTGAATTATTATTGGATTTGCTTTTATAAGTAATCAATTAGTTTTGTTGAGTTCTTCTATTTATCATAATTAATCAATTAGTTTTGTTGAGTTATATTCATGAGTAATCAATTAGTTTTGTTAAGTTCTCCTATGATCATGCGTAGCTAGAATTAGAAAGGTTGTTGAGATGAATCTATAGGGCATACCAATGTGAATTCAGCATGTAAATGAGCATGAGTGCATTGAATGAATGTGAACTTCATCCCATGGACATTTTCGACCGGCCATCCATTTTATTCTAAAGAATTCCTAACCTCCGGAAGGAGTAAGAATTCAGAGTCATTCATTCATGCTAGCCTTTTATGGTAACCAGAGAGTGATCTAGGAATAAGTGCTTTCCTAGCACGTTTAATATCATGCAATCATAAATAGGTTCTTAGCCTTACTTGGATATGAGTAACTTATGAATCTAATGCATATAATCGGAAGATGTATGAGATCTAGCTGAATACGATGCATGTAATGCTTGTTCACTGCTGAATGATCATGGTTTATACCTAAGGAGGATTCTTAGCCAACCTTGCTGTTTTATCTTAAGGTTTCACCCGTTGCGAGTTTATTGCGAAAGTATTGTGACAGCCGCAATCTTATTTTTTATTCTGCAAGTTGTTATTATTTCAACATTTTCACTATTTACTTGTTTCTGCATTTTGTATGTTTTTGTCGTTATTTCAGCAACCCAGCCAACAACATTTTGACACCGGTTACATTTTCCTTCAATCAATCTGTACTTAGCATAAACTTAATCAAATCTCTGTGGGAAAACGATATAAAATATACTTATCACTTGCTGCAGACCATGTATAGTTGCATGATCTGAGTGCTCTTCGCATCTAATTTATACACACACTGAGCACGCAACAAGTTTTTGGCGCCGCTGCTGGGGATTAGCATTACTTTTGTGTTAAGTTGATTGATTGTAAGATCTGTGCGGAATACGTGAGCTTAATTTGTTTACTATAATTTTCAGGCACAGAGCGAGACTATGCAGGTGAAAAACGTATGTGTACGGCGAAGTAAATGAATACGCTGCAGAACTTAATTGGAGGAAGAGTTTGCCCACAACAGTTTGAAGAATCTTATCAGTCATGTGCTTATTGTGGGGATAATCATAACTTGGAGAATTGCCCAACATTGAATTATCAAGAGAGGCAATATCAACAAAGCTATGACAACCATTATCCGTACCTGTGTGGACATGATCAGTGGCAACTCTCTAATAATCCTTGGGAAGAGCATGTGCAAGTTGCTCATTATGAAGAGTTCCACCAACATGAAGACTATCAACATTATGCGCCAACTCAAAATGCAGAATTATCACCCGCTTTGGAGGCGTTATGGATAGGATTCATGGTAAGGAATGATGCATCCATGAGGAGAATTGATGTGCAATTAGCCCAGCTTACAAATGACTTACAAAATTTACTTGCTATAGCAAAATCACCACCACCATGCCCTCAGATGGTTGATTTTTATGATGATGACTCCTTTGTTACCTTCGATTCTAAAAAGAGTGATCCAATGGAATCTCCATATGAATTGGTGGAGTTGGTGAAAGTTGAGAAAAAGGAAATTGTGTTGGATGAGGCCAAAGAGACTAATGCGCTGCTTGAGGAACAAGAATTTGAAATGTTTGATGTTGCAGCAAGCTTCTCCAGCAATGAAAGACTTGAACCACCACCACAAATGCTCCAGTTGAAGGAGTTAGAAAGAGATGTGCCAGAAAAAGAAGTCCCATCGCATCAAAGCAATGTTGTAACAAATGTTGCAGAAAAAAAACCAACGCACAGAAAGTACAAACCTTAGGATGTTATAACATGCAGTCTCTTTGAAAGAATCAACAATTTCAAGGTGTGGCAGAATGTCCGACCCCGTAAATCGAGACTTAAGTATCTTTAAGGAGAAAAAGTGATGCCTCGAAACATTGAAGAATATCCATATGAGGCAGATTGACAAGGGAGATTTCTGATCCCTAAACTCTTAAGTTAGGAATTTATCATGCTTTGCTTAGATTTTGTATGTTAGAAGTGGTTTATTTTGGGAATGGAATATTGATCATGTGGCAACAGTCATAGTGTACTGGGAGACAATTCTGAAAATAGTTTGATGCTTCTGCTATCATGCTTGAAATATTTGTTAATGCGCTTACCATAGTCGTTTAGCATGAATTGATGATGCCTTCATTTTTAAAGAATTATGTTGCATGCTTGTGCTATTACAACATTAGACTTAAGCATAGAGCGAAGTGTGGATTCCTGCCTTCCGAATTTGTCTTGTGATAATGCTGTTCTGTTTTAATAGTTAGCTCAGTTAGGAGTAGCTTAGATTAGTTAAAATGAGTATAGCACAGTTAGTTTAGATAGTTCTTTTCTGTTGTCTTTACTTTTCCAAAAGCCCCATGGGCCCATGTTACATCTCCAAAAGTGCATTATTTAAGGCCTTAATTACCTAAAAATCATGGAAGTTCTTGAGTATTTTTGTTAGAAGTTAGCTTAATGTGTGCTTAAAAGTGAGAATTTGAGAAATGATGCTAATTTAAAGCTTATTTGGAAAAGGAACGAAAAATGATGCAAAATGGTGAAAAAAGAGCTAAATTGTACATTGCAGGTGCATTGCGGAAATATTGCGGAGCTCGCAATGGAATCAGCTAAAACAGAGCATTGCGGCCCTCGCAATGAAACCGCAACGCCAGTCTTTTCTGCTGCACTTTTCCAGCAGTTAGTCTTCATTGCTGCGTTTTTCCAGCAGTCAACTCTCTCTGCTGCTGCCACGTGTGAGGATTGGGACCTCAAGAAATTGGATGGTGATTGGTGTGCGGATTTTTGAATATCCACTTAATCTCAAGCTGTCGAGGCTTGCCAAAATACGATTTATAAGCCTATAACCAAGGCTTTGCAGCCAGTGGTAATAGGGTCGATCCAAGGAGAAGGTATGATCAAAATCACTATTAAAATTGGGAATTAATTAATTGATTGGTTTTGTAACGGGGGGATTTTTAGCATGCAAGGAAAGATAATAAAAAGCTAACGGAAGAATAACAAGTAGAAAAATGCGTGCACGGTTTGGGAGTTTCGGGATTAATTGCTAGACAATTTCAGTTCATCATTTAATGCTAAATTCATGGTATGCAGTTTATTATACACACGGACGACTACCCGAGAAGCCCCAAGGTAGCCGACTCCATAGATTTTAATCAGACCACACAGTTCCAATTATACGTTATCCAAAATTGCATTAAGGTGATCAGCCTTAAATTTATCTTAGACAGTCACTAGCTAACCGCGACGAACATTCAAGTGTGAATTCTAATTGCTAGTAGATTGCCCGCAAACGTTGTATGCAATCAACAACTATCCTACACGACTCGATACTCCGATTTAGTTTTATCTACCTGTGCTACTTAGTCGAGCAGTGAGAGGCACGACATCGCTTCTCTTTAACATACACAACATGCAAGATGACTCGAGTGTCAATCGTCGAAATCTAACATGCGCGTTGGATTAAGCAAGATAGATAAATGCAAATAAACAGCAACCAATATGCAAATTCAAAGCGTAGATTATCAAAACTAAAATGTCTAACAATAGTTCCCTAAACAATCCCTAAACCGTTCACCCTTACCTTAGCCGCTCATGGCGCGGGTTGTCAATTCCGCTCCAACAATGGCTATGGAAGGTGTCATCAACGTATTACAAGGGTAAGAAAGCTCTCTAACATGCCAACAATGGCGGAGCTTGAAGAAAACTAAGAAAAACGAGAGGAAGAAGAAGATGAAGAGCTCAAAAAATGGTGAAGCATGCTAAAATCTGCGCAGAAAATCGTCTTTTACAGCTTCTGTAATCGTCGTAGCGTCGAGACGCTAGGCCAGCGTCTCGACGCTGTGCCCTAAGTAATCCGCGCGCGCGCCTCGCGATGGCGTCGCGACGCTTGCCCGATGATTTTCCTGCGCGCGCCTCCTCCGAAGCGTCTCGAAGCCAAGTAGAGTCTCGACGCTGGGCAGCGTCGAGCTAGCGTCTCGACGCTATCACTCGACGCTAGCTCTCGGGTTTTTGCAGCGTCGAGCCAGCATCTCGACGCTATAGCTCGACGCTGGCTCTCGGGTTTGGGGGCTGGAACTTTGCCTCTCCTAGGCGGTTTTGGCCCGTTTCTTCACGAATCAACTTCCCCTTTCCCGACGCACTCCCGGGGCGTTAAAACTCCACTTTAAGCTCTCGAACGGGTCCAACGGACGCACGAACTCTTTGCCGCATTTCTCCTACAAACGAGATATATTAACAAACTAAACGCGGACTTTAGCTATAATTAGGAAGTATTTAATAGCTCCAAAATGGAGTTATCAAACACCCCCAACTTAAACATTGCTAGTCCTCGAGCAAGTACTACAAAGATATTGACTCTAAGGACGCGCCTACATGCAACTAACTCAAACCTCCATGCATTTTGAAAAACTTAAACACAACATAATCATGGAAGCATTTTGTTCATGCATTTACTACGAACATATCAAAAATTAACTCTTGCCTCCTAACGTGTGTGTGTGCTAGCCAACCACTCCTAAACTCACGTAAACCCGGAAAACCCACATGCAACACACATCCCGTTTTCCCCCTACTTCTAGCGTTTAAGAACAGTCTAAACTTGACTTACACGAGAGAGAGAAGCAAATTAAGAGACCTAATTATTTTTCTCATTCATTTTCCTTTTCACAAGTACTTTGTACTCTTTTATTAAGGTTCTTTGAACCAACTTTTTTATTCACTTTTTCTTTTCTTTCCAACTCGAGCTGTCTAACACGTCAAACTTTGGCCAAAGCTTCACGTTTTTAAGGACTAACGCTCACTTCTTAAGCGCTAATAAGAAGGAGGAGCGCCTCGAGAGGAATTTTCTATCAAACCTGCTTTTCTATTTTTTTTTTATTAGGCTAAGCACATGCTTTCTCAATTAACCAACTACTAACTCTCATGCAACAAGCTACCTATGGGTGCCTTTCGGGGTGACAACGAGAATTAGTGCTACATGCAAATTTTCGAGCCTACGGAATCTAGGAAGGGGTTGCTAAGTGCGCGAATGATGCAAGGGAGCAACAGAAAAAATTTTAAAATTTTTGACATGAACCTAATAAACGCAAAACTCATGCAAAAACTAGATTATGAACGTGCTCAGATTTCCAACATGCATTTCCTAGGCTATCATTGTCAGAAAACAGTAAACAGAGTCCCAAACACTTCAATATCGATATAGCACTTCTCAACAAACTACACATGCATATCCATCAGACCAACTCCACCCCCAACTTCAAAATTTGGCATTGTCCTCAATGCCATCCAGTCAGATAAAGCAAAGTAAAAGGGAAGAAGAACTACACTTCCCTGACTCTTTGTGAAGCTGGCGAGGGCAAGGAAGCGGCGCACAAATGCATCGAAGCCCAAAATCTTCTTCTCTTCCTCGATTCCTAAAAAAAAAAAACAGCAAGCAAAGTAAGACTAAATTAATCTAAAAAGCAATAAAAAACAGCAACTAAACTAAAACATTAAAAACAGTCCATCGCTCGGGTGCCTCCGAGAAGCGCAGAATTTTTAAAGTCGTTTGCTCGACTGAATTCTCTCCACATACTCATCCATAATCCGTAAGTGCGGGGGACGATCCACACTTGTCCGCGTCCACACTTTTCCTGTAATCAACATTAAGAAACTTTTGCACTCTTCGTGCCTCGGGCACGTGAATATCAGAGTTATTAGTGCAAAAAAAAGTAGTATCATCCATCAAATTTAAATCAGATTTTTTAACCGAGACATGGGAACCATCCCTCAAGCGCGAGGGTAAACTCCCATTCTCGTCATGCTCAACAACAGATACATTCTCAACAGATTTCCTATCAAATAATGAGAACTCATGCAAAATGTCATCAAACTCTAAAGAAACGACGCCCTTAAACACATCGATTTTGACCCTAGCGGTCTTAAGGAAAGGGCGTCCTAACAACATAGAGGACGAAGCATGCGATGACTTTTCATTCATATCTAACACAAGGAAATCAGCGGGGAACATCATATCCCCAACTCTAACCAGAACATCCTCTACTTTCCCCCTAGGACATATGCTCGACCAATTAGCCAACTGGACAGACACGTTACACTCATGCAGTTCATTTAAATTTAAATCAAGAAACAGTGCATAAGACATAACGTTCACAGAAGTTCCTAAGTCTAGCATGGCATTATGAACTACCTTACTACCTATAGTACAAGGAATAGTGAAGGTACCTGGATCGTTGCACTTTGCAGGCAACGTACCTGGGAGGATAGCAGAAACGTTCTCTTTTCTCATCTCAGTCCCTCTGGACTTTCTTTTCTTCGTGCACCAGCTCCTTAAGAACTTTGCATACTTGGGTACTTGACTGACTGCCTCTAGGAGCGGGATATTTACCATCACCTTGTGGAAGGTACGAAGGACCTCCTCATCATCGGATTCCAAAGTAGGCTTCGCAAGCCTACTCGGGAAGGGTGCTCTGGCAACATCCTCAGGTACACTGACCTTTTCATCTTTCCTCTCATTCTGAATCTCGGGAGCAGGCGGGGCGGACTTGTTCAGGCTGTCCGTAGCTTCCTTCACAGCTCTGGTGGAAAGTGACTTCCCACTCCTTAGCTGAATAGCACTCACGTTTTCACATGAGTTGACCGTAGTTTGGGAAGGAAGCTTCCCTGAGCTCTTGCTCTCAATCTTACTGATAGACACCGCCATTTGTGTCAGCTGCTTGTTCAGATTCTGCAGCTCGGCCTTGTGAGAATTAAGCTCTTCTCGAGCTTCTTTTTGAAACTGGTTGGTGCTCGTTACAATGGTCCTTACCATTTCTTCTAATGAGCTGGAGGATCTCGAGGCTTGAGCCTGGGTGGAAGAGTTAGGCCTATCCTGAGACTGGCCTTGAAAGCGAGATTGTCCTTCCCTGTTCCCATAGCTAAAGTTGGGGTGGTCGCGCCAACCGGGGTTATACGTGTTTGAATATGGGTCGTACCCCCCGATTGCATTGACCTCCTTCGCCTCGCGGGTTCCTCCAACCATCTTTTTCAGCATATTTCCTATCTCGGCCACTTGGGCCCTCATTTCAGTCATTTCATGGCTCTGAGCCACGCTGTGGACTTGTCCTTGCCCACGAATACCAAACTGCTGCGAGTTGGTTGCCATGTTCGCTATCAACTGTTTGGCCTCTGTTACGTCTCCAAAAGTGACATTTTTAGGACTTATTTATCTTAGAAAGATGTACACTCTTAGGTGTTTTTGATAGGATTTAGCTTAAACCTATGCTTATATATGAGAATTAGAAGAAGGAAGCTAAATTAGGACTTGTGTGCAAAAGGAAAGAAAAGGAATGAAAAAGGAAGTTAAAAGAATGAAAATTGTGCATTGCGGAAGCATTGCGGAAACATTGCTAAAACCGCAATGTTTTAAGTGAAATCCGTAAGTTGGCTAACCTTTTTCTGTTGTAAACCGATATTTCAGGGATTCGTTCTTTCTCCTCCATCCATTTTGAAGTACGACGTTGAGGATGGATGGTTCTCCTTGGCCCAATCGCACCTGCAGATTATTATAAAAGGGGGTCAAAGTAGAGGGATTGATCATCATCCGAAAGCGTAGAAGTCTCTTCGCAGCGCAGTCTTTCCCATTCATTCTCTTCTCCGTCTGTTGGTTTGAGAGGTTCAGCTGTTGGAGTCGACAATCTGATAGGAAGGAAAGAAGATTCATCTTCTCTCCTGATTGGATTCATCCACGCAAGGCTTACCTTTCTCTCCCTTCAGCCGAGGCGTTTGCGACGAGGCGACCAAGTTCATTTTACTGCTTTCTGTCTTTATTTTCATTTCCAGCACTGTTTTGTTGTTATTTCTTTTCCATTAGTTAGTTCATACCATTTCGTTGCTTTCTGTCTTTATGTTAGTAACTTTAAGTCTTCATCTGTTCGTTCAAACAATTGAGTAATCAAAGCACAATTCATCATTTCGCACTATCTCTTATTTCATTTCTGCCTACTGTTTTTCCTTGCTGTTTTAAGGTTAATCTCCTCCTAAGCATGCCTATTTCATCTATTACTTCTGTTCTCTCTACATCCATGAGTAGCTAAGTCACATAGGGGCATGCTAATGACAAGTCTATAGGATAAAACACGTAAACCAAGCATGTAGGATAGCTCTCGAATGCATTGATTGTATGTAAGCTTCATCCCACGGGCAATTTCGATTGGCCATCCATTTTGTCCAAAGAACTCCTAACCTCTGGAAGGAGTAAGAGTTCAGAGTCATACACTCATGCTAGCCTCTCAAGGTAGCCAGAAAACGACCTAGGAATAGGCGTTTTCCTAGTACAAATCATAACTTACTGCTTTAACAAGATGCTTAAGACCTTACTTGGACATGAGTAAACTAAAGAATCTAATGCATGAAATCAGAAGATACATGAGAATGAGTTAGTTTGATGCATAGTGAGTTGATCCAATGCTTGAGAATCGTGTGAAAATGCCTATAGAGGAGTCGTTAGTAGCCCTTGTTTCTCCATTTTACACACTTTCGCTGTTAGTAACATTGCGGTAGAATTGCTGTTCTCGCAATTCTGTTAAGTTAAAAATTATGTTTAGCCATTTTCCTCTTCGTTTATTATTCTCTTCTCTTTACATTTAAGTTTATCATTGACTTACACTTATTTATGTTGCTACCCTATATATATTCATTAGTAATTAGGCAATTAAAAACCAAAATTACCCCATCAAATCCACCCATTCTTGCTTAACAACACACTTCGCGAGTAACTAATAATAAGTCTCTGTGGGAAAACGAATGAAAAAATACTTATTACTTGCTACAAGATCATGTATGCTTGCATGTTCTGAGTGCTCTCTCTCTCTTATTGCTTATTTCTTTTACACATTGAGCACGCAACAAGTTTTTGGCGCCGCTGCCGGGGACTTAGTTTAGAGAAAACGAAGTTTGTTAAGTTTGAAACACCAAGTTTAATATCCATTGGAGCTGATCTATTTTTATTTCTTGTGCAGGTACCATTGGATTAGTTTATGAATGAGCTTTCAAGTAGTGATCTAGAGTTCAATCCTGAGCCTGAGAGATTATTTAGGGCCAGAAACAAAGCTAAGAAACGTCTCTTTCACCAACCCTCTATACCTCCAACAATTGCTGAAACCGCAGAGTCTCCGCAATTCTATCAAGAAGAAATGGACAGACCAATCCCAAATCCGGTACCTACCACTCGCAATCCCATCGAAATAACGAATGATAAGGATAGTGCCATTCTTTCTTACCTAGTACCTATGCCTGGGGAACTAAACCCAAGCATAATCCGCCCTGAGATTACTGCCAACTCATTCGAGTTAAAGCCAGTAATGTTCCAAATGTTCTCCACTGTGGGACAATTCTGTGGAGTAGAAAATGAGGATCCCCACAACCATCTTAGAAACTTCCTAGGAGTTAGTGATACATTTCTCATCCCTGGAGTTTCCCAAGAAGCCTTGAGGCTCTACCTCTTCCCTTACTATTTGAGGGATAAAGAAAAGACGTGGTTAAACTCATTACCCTCTGGATCAGTCCTCAATTGGACAGACTTGGCGGAGAAATTCCTAGTAAAATACTTCCCACCTGATAGGAATTCTACCTTTCGTGATGACATAATAAAGTTTAAACAAGCTGAGAATGAGTCCCTTCACGAAGCTTGGACAAGGTTCAAGGACCTTCTACTTAAATGTCCACACCATGGCATTCCATGGTGTATCCAAATAGAGGTCTTTTTCAAAGGATGCAACCCCAGCACCAGACAAGTGTTAAATTCATCTGCTGGAGGTTCCATGCTGTCCAAGAGTTATAATGAAGCCTATGAGATCTTGGAGAAGATCTCAGCATCTCACTATAGGTGGTCAGATGATCCAATCGAGCCAAGTAGAGCTCAAAATAAGGATGCACTCAATGCCATGAGTAGCCAAATAAGCGCCCTGACCAACCTAGTCAAACAAATGGCTCAAGCCAATCTCCAAACTAGTGTCAACACTGCCACAGCCATGTCAATGGGCACACAACCAAGTCAAGGTGAGACACTTATCTGTGGATTCTGTGGGGAAGGGCACCTGTATGAATACTGCCCTGGGAATCCAGCCTTAGTCTGCTATGTTGGAAGCCAACAGCAGCCTAGGAACAACCCCTATTCCAACACCTACAATCCTGGTTGGAGGAACCACCCAAACCTTTCATGGGGTGGCCAGCAAAATACTAACCAAGCTCCTAACCAACCAAGACCGAGTGGAACACCTGGTTTCACTCCCCAACATAACCAATCCATGTATCAAAAACCATACAACCAACCAGTAGGGTCATCTGTAGAAAATCTACTCAAAGAGTACATCGCCAAGAATGATGCTACTCTACAAAGCCAACAAGCTACCCTCAGGAGCCTAGAGAACCAAATAGGGCAACTAGCCAATGAACTCAAAAGTAGGCCCCAAGGTAGACTACCTGCTGACACTTAGGTGCCAAGGAGAGATGGAAAAGAACAAGTTCAAGCAATTCAACTCAGAAGTGGGAGACCATTGGTGAGCAACACAAAAGAAGCCCCAAAGAGAGTAGAGAACAATGAGTCTAGTGCTCCACTGGAATCTCTGCCAAACCATGATCAACCATCACCAAGCACATCAGGACCAAGGCTGGAGCCAATCATAGAAGAGATAGAAGAAATTTCAAGACCTCCACCTATCCTGAGGCGACCTGAAGTGCCTGCATATGTGCCACCACCACCATTTCCTCGAAGGCTCAAGAAAAAACAAGAACAGGAAGTGCACTTTAACAAATTTTTAGAAATTCTTAAACAAGTGCATGTTAATATTCCTTTTGTAGAAGTTCTACAGTTTATGCCCTCTTATGTTAAGTTTTTAAAGGATATAATCACTAACAAAAAAATTATTGGTGAATTTGAAACAGTGAATCTCACTGAGGAGTGCAGTGCCATACTCCAGAACAAGCTACCCAAGAAGGAGAAGGATCCTTCATGATGAGGAGGTTAAATTTAGTGTTTATAAAGCCTTAAGGTACCCCTCTGACTCTGAATCTTGTGCTAGCATGGAAATTGTAGATTCACTGATGGAAGAACAGCTGGAGCATGAATTATTAACTAAGCATGCTAATAAATATGTACAATTAGATTTAACTGATTTAAATGTTTCTGAAATAATGGATATACCTGTAGATAAGACACAGCATGTATGTATAAATAAAGACCTGACTAACAGATCCATGAATTCTTTAAAGCCATCCATTGAGCATCCACCTGTCTTAGAATTGAAACCTTTACCCACTCACCTCAAGTATGCATATCTAGGAAGTAATGATACTCTGCCTGTGATTATTTCTTCTAAATTAAGTGAAAAGCATGAGGTTGAACTGATATTATTACTTAAGCAGCATAAAAAGGCTATTGCATGGACTATTGCTGACATTAGAGGCATTAGCCCTTCTTACTGCATGCATAAGATAATCTTAGAGGAAGAACATACACCCCGAGTAGATCACCAACGTAGATTGAACCCCTCTATGAAAGAGGTAGTAAAAAAAGAAATCATAAAATGGTTAGATGCAGGTGTAATCTTCCCTATAGATAGTAGTCAGTTGGTGAGTCCTATACAATGTGTACCTAAGAAGGGGGGGATGACTGTAGTAGTAAATGAGAGCAATGAACTGATTCGAACTAGAACTATTACAGGATGGAGAGTTTGCATGGATTATAGGAAATTAAATAAGGAAACAAAAAACGACCACTTCCCTCTACCATTTATTGACCAGATGTTAGATAGGATAGCTGGTAGAGCTTATTACTACTTCCTAGACGGTTATTCAGGATATAACCAGATCACTATAGACCCTAAGGACCAGGAGAAGACCACCTTCACTTGCCCTTTTGGAACATTTGCCTTTCGCAGAATGCCTTTTGGCTTATGCAATGCACCAGCAACGTTCCAAAGGTGCATGTTGGCAATCTTCTCTGACTTAGATGAATCCATGATAGAGATATTTATGGATGACTTCTCAGTCTTTGGTGATTCATTTACAAACTGTTTAGAGAACTTAGGACAAGTCCTGGCTAGGTGTGAGGAGACCAACCTAGTCCTTAATTGGGAAAAATGCCACTTCATGGTGGAAGAGGGGATAGTCCTAGGTCATAGAGTGTCTAGAGCAGGAGTGGAGGTCGATAGGGCAAAAATTGAAATAATAGAGAAGTTGGTGGAACCTCAGAATGTGAAAGCCATTAGAAGCTTCTTAGGACATGCAGGCTTCTATAGAAGGTTCATTAAAGACTTTTCTAAGATCTCCAAACCTTTGTGTGAGCTTCTAGAGCTGAACAAACCATTTATCTTCTCTAAAGAATGTGTCTTAGCCTGGAAAACCCTTAAGGAAGCAGTAGTCAAAGCACCTATTATAGTAGGACCAAATTGGGACCTCCCATTTGAGATGTTATGTGATGAAAGTGACTATGCTGTAGGGGTTATGCTAGGACAAAAGATTGACAAGCTAACACACCCTGTATACTATGCTAGTAAGACACTTAATGAGGCACAATGTAATTATACAACCACTGAGAAGGAGATGCTAGCTGTAGTGTTTGCCTGTGAGAAGTTTAGGAATTACATTGTAGGCACTAGGACAATCGTGTACACTGACCATTCTGCCTTAAAGTACCTCATGAGGAAGGCTGATGCTAAGCCTAGGTTGATTAGATGGGTGTTGTTGCTGCAGGAATTTGATCTAGACATTAGAGATAAGAAAGGTTGTGAAAATGTCGTTGCGGATCATCTTTCAAGATTGCAACATAATTGCGATAACATTGCGGAAACCGCAATTTCTGATGCTTTTATCGATGAGCATGTCTTTGTTTTAGCACATCGTGATAACGATGAGGAACCTTGGTTTGCTGACATTGCTAACTTCCTTGCATCGCAGGTACTACCAACTTTCAAGGGAGGACAAGAAAAGAAGAGGTTCCTGCATGAAGCTAGGAAGTTCATATGGGATGATCCTACACTTTACAAGACATGTGCAGATGGTTTGCTGAGGAAGT
Organism: Herpetospermum pedunculosum; assembly: GCA_028017165.1. Classification (NCBI taxonomy): domain Eukaryota; kingdom Viridiplantae; phylum Streptophyta; class Magnoliopsida; order Cucurbitales; family Cucurbitaceae; genus Herpetospermum; species Herpetospermum pedunculosum. The sequence continues at coordinate 29,742,814 of CM051522.1, forward strand.
GTGTGTCAGCTGCTGAGGCGAAGTCTGTGCTGCAGCACTGCCATTCAGCCCCCTATGGTGGACATTTTGGTGGCCAAAGAACAGCTGTGATGAATGCCAGAGAACAGGTAACCTTAGTCGAAAGGATGAGATGCCTCTCACTTACATCTTAGAGTTGGAGCTCTTTGATGTGTGGGGCATTGACTTCATGGGGCCATTTCCCCCATCATCAGGTAACCTTTACATACTTGTAGTTGTAGACTATGTATCTAAATGGGTAGAAGCCATAGCATGTCCAAATAATGATGCCAAAACAGTCATTAAGTTCCTTCATAGACATATCTTTACTAGGTTTGGAACACCTCGTGCTATAATTAGTGATGAAGGGACACATTTCATTAATAGAGCTATGGAGAGAGTGTTGGCTAAATACAATGTTAGACATAGAGTAGCCACCCCTTATCACCCACATTCGAACGGCCAAGCTGAAATATCCTATAGAGAGATTAAAAACATACTCGAAAAAGTGGTCAAACCCAATAGAAAAGATTGGTCGTTTAAACTCGAGGATGCACTTTGGGCATATAGGACTGCCTATAAGACACCCCTAGGTATGTCTCCTTATAGACTTGTGTATGGCAAAGCATGTCACTTACCATTCGAATTGGAAATTAAAGCATTTTGGGCCTTGAAAGAACTGAATTATTGCGTGACCGATGCGGGAACATTGCGGTCTCTGCAATTACATGAGCTTGATGAGCTTAGACATATGTCCTATGAAAATGCTAAAATGTATAAGGAAAAGACTAAGATTTGGCATGATAGTAGACTTAGGATTAAGGACTTTAAGAAAGGCCAGCTTGTCTTATTATTTAACTCACGGTTGAGATTATTTCCAGGCAAACTTAAGTCCAGATGGTCATGTCCTTTTGTGATAACTAACGTGTTTGTTCATGGTGCAATCGAGATTAGGAACCTGCAGCAAGGGCAACCGTTCATGGTTAATGGTGCAAGATTGAAGCATTATTATGAGGAAGGAGATGTGAAGACTCTCTCGGCCTTCCTCTTGACTGAAACGTGAAAATAAGAACGAGAGAGGACGAGTGATCACTGTGCTCGTCCACGCGAGGCCATGCCTTAGTTTATTTTTTGCTATTTTTTCGGTTACGATTTGTGTATGTTTTTGTGTGATTTTAATTACGAATTTGATGTTGATTTTATTTCTTTTAATAGGGAATTGATAGAGGGAATCAAGGAGATGAAATCAAGATAAAAAATCGAGGGAGATATTGGGCCAAATCAAAGATTCAGTTGAGAGAAGATTGGCATTTAAAATCAGGAAAATCTCCAAACGGCCATTTAATTGCGGTAGATTTGCGAAATCCGCAACAAAAATAGCCGTTGGGATTTCCATCATTACTTATAGCCGTTAGAAGCGCTCTGATCCGTACGTCTCCTTCATTCTCTGATCTCCAAGAAAGCTCTCTCCTTCTTCCTCTGCAATCCCTCTTTCCAGATTCCTACGACTCCACCATGGTGCTAACGAGAGCTGAGAGATCTGCGTCCCAGAAGAAGGCTGACGACGCTGAGATCGCTGCGAGAGAAGCACTTCTAGCCTTGGCCGACGCTGAGGCCGCGCGAACTGAACACCTTCCCAAGCTTCCTGTTCGCAAGAAGAAGTGGAAGGTAGTGACAGAGATTCCTGCTGGACCATCTGAACCTGCAGGAACGCCCAAGAAGAGAAAGTGGAGTATGGCTGTGGCTGATGCAGCAATCAAGAAGAAGACTCCCTCTGTGGAGAGTCGAGAGAGTGGCCGTCCATCCTACGAGATGGCCAGGCAAAGCCATTCGCCATCTCCACCGGCGCGAAGCCCTGAACCATCTCCGTCGCCACAGAGATCTGAACCATCTCCCCCAGCGCAGAGTCCTGAAGCTTCGCCCATCTCCCAAACACCTGAACCTGAAATTACAGAGGCAGACCATCAAGAATCGGCGCAGGGGGATGACGCAGCTGAGGAAGACGAGGTATTCTCTCCCTTGAGGGAGCTTAGCCCCGACAGCCCTGTGGAAGGAGATGATTCGATGAATGAGACGTTGGGGGATTGCCTCAACCAGATCACAAGCAAGGCCAGATTGAGAAAGAAGGCCACCAAGGTTGTCAAGGCCAAACGGCCAAAAGCCTCGAAGAAGTCCAAGAAAAAGAAAGCCAGGGGTGAGCCTTCATCAAAGAAGGTTGGTAGTGAGCTGTAACGACCCGTAATTTTTAACTAATCCCGAGTACGTTACTAACAACTGAGTTTTAAATCTCGTTTAAACTAACCGTATTGCTCCGAGAATTTCGGCAGCATAACAACGTATTTACAAAAACCCTCCATTTTTCTAACACCTGAAGAAGGCAACATACATACAACATGACCCATATTTAACCAACAGAGAACAAACCAAGCTTTACCATGAAACTAACTTAGCATAACAGAGATACATTCAACCTTGTTAACCTTTCCCAAATCAATTACATTTTTAGTACGAGTTTAGCTCACTTCTATTAACAATATCAACGCCATCTAACCGACCAACAGACATAAGGAACGTCATTGAGTTTAGCCAGAACCCAAAATGCGAAAAGAATAAAGAGTAAAAGTACGTTGTTCGACAATCTAAAAACCTAAAGCAACTTAACATGACCGAGCCAAGCTCAACAGAACCAAAAATAAGAATATAACAAGTCAAATACAACGCACGAAATCTAGCTAATGGTATTCCTTTCTCAGGTCTCCTCGTCAGCATCACCTGGTTCGTAGTACTCCTCATCATCTGCAAAATCTGTTAGTGGGTCAGTACATAACACGTACTGAGTAAGTAGCTCCCATTTGAGGAGCCACCAACCAACATGCTTAACAAGGCAACATATCATTCACAACTAGCTCATTAACAAGACATTCACACGTACATCATTTCACAACATAAGAACGCATAAACAACACAATGCACAATCAACTTTCTTCATGCTCAATCCATTCAAGTCTAGTCTCACAGGCCATCTCAACCTCCACTGAGTCCTCTCTGACTCATCTCTAGCTTCACAAGCTCACTCAGACTCTACTGAGTTCTCTAAGTCCCCGCTCGAACTCCACTGAGTTCTCTAGTCCACACTCGGACTCCACTGAGTTCTCTCAACTAAACTCATGGCCCTCACAAGCCCTCTGAGACTAACTCCTTCGAGTCACATCGACCCCTGACCATTTATACCCAGGACCTCGACACTTCTCTACGGCGCTCAGCGTTCGATCCTTGACCATTTATACCCAAGGCCTCGAACTGATGCATCGCCCCTTGACCATTTTTACCCAAGGCGCACCGATGACTTTCCAATAACGGTGACATATCACCCCTCGACCATTTTTACCCGAGGCGCATTGATAATCACAAACTGTTGCATCGCCCCTTGACCATTTTTACCCAAGGTGCACCGATGACTTTCCAATAGCGGTGACATATCACCCCTCGACCATTTTTTACCCGAGGCGCACTGATATTCACAGACTGTTGCATCGCCCCTTGACCATTTTTACCCAAGGCGCACCGATGACTTTCCAATAACGGTGACATATCACCCCTCGACCATTTTTACCCGAGGCGCACTGGTATTCACTCACCTTACCTGTAACCACAAGTTACACTATTTCCTCACAATATCGCTAGGCTACATGAATTCCACATCATGCACCTAGACCATATTCACACCTCAGATACATAGCCAAATACAGCCCACTCACAACATACATCACATGCTCATCACACAACATGTCATTCATCACACCTTTCACATAACTAACATCACAATCACCACCACATCCACAACATGTTCATCACACACTACACAACACTAAACACTCAATAGTGTTAAGCCCTATCAGAGACATCATACTCAGCAAACATGATCATCATATAAATCAATAAATCGTAGCACTCAATAGTGCTAAGCCCTATCGGAGGGAACATAATCAACAACACTATACTCAAAGCACACCACCGCAATACATCATACACAGTTCATAATCACATCATCACATCAACTATTCAGAACACATCTCAGACACATCACGCTAAGCACTCAGATGTGCTTAGTCTTATCAGAGAATTCAGAACGACAAAACATAGATTGCTAAGCACTCAGGTGTGCTTAATCTTATCAAGACATTTATAATAACATAATGCAATTCATACATCTCATAGCATATATATATAATTATTTAACATACATCATGCTACATACAATCAAACAAACTCAACAGGTAGAAGCCACTTACCTAAATAACTCCTAGAACAACTCAAGGTTCCTAAAATGTCTTAATTCTTGGCTCGACGCTCCAAATCCAACCATGCTTGAGATTAACCCAAAACGACCCAAATCCTAGTTGGTGGGTAATCGGTGATGTTCGGAAAGATTTGCAACTGCAAACATAATGTTCCTACTCGTTAGAACCTAAATTACAACACCTATGACATCATTGAAAGAGCTTAGAATGAAGAATTACTTATTGTCTTACCCAAAAGATCCCAAATGCATGGTGATTGGTGTCCGACGAAGCCTAAAACAACAAATCTAGAGTCATTAGAGGATGGGTAACCCAAAACCAAGATCGATTAATCATGGGCCGTTGGCGAACCTTGCAAAACGGAAGAGAACGCCACTGATTGGCTGCTGAAACGCAATCAAGAAGAAACAACAAGGTGATTGGGTTCGTTGGGGCCTAAATCTTGCAAGAATGAAGTCGTTAGGGAAAGGGTAATTACAATCTAACAACAATGGAGCAAGGGTTAGACTTACCTAACAAAAAGGATGTTGGAAAATCGTCGAAGGGGAATAACTCCTTGCTGGCTCGGGTTTGCTTGCGGATCTGAGATCGAACCGCCAAAGTCCGTCACTCAGTTGCGCAAGGAGGTGTCGTTTGCGTCGCCTACCGGAAGAGATGAGGGAAGAACCTGTTGCATTCGTGGTTGGAGGAGAGGGAGAACGATCGGGGAAGCATCGTCTCCGGAGGTGGAATGCGGCTGCGCAAATCTAGATCCGAAGGAATCCGGCGCTCGCCTTGGTGCGTCTTCGTCGTCGATCTGTTGGCGTTTGCTCGCAACACCGCAGATGAATCGCGACGTCGTCTGATTGTGTCGCCGCCATCTGCGAACGCCGAAGATTGGCCGTCGCCGCTCGCTCACGCCGTGGATCGTTGATGGAGGTTGAGGTTGGGTTGGATATTATCGAAGGGCGTCGCGCGCGTGGGTTGCGCTTCTCGCCGATGCTGGAGATGGGGGATGCGAGGGAGAGGATCGGAGGTGAAGCGTCGCTCGTCCGGTGGCGCTGAAGGTGCTGGCCAGAGATGGAGGTTGATTGAGAGAGAGGGGAAACGTGGCTAAAGTTTGTTCAAGAGAAAATGGTTTGAGCGGTTCATGAAGAGAGGATGAAGAATTAGTTTTAGGGCTTTTCTTTTTAATTTAATTAATCCTAACAAAACCAATTAAACCTCATAATACCTTTTCTCAAACTTTAATTTTATTTTTCCTAAACTTAAAAACCCACTAGCTACAAACTTAAATTTCAAACCTTAATTAAACCACCTCATTGCAATTTTCCCCAAATGTTCTAGAAATTTAGTTAATCAAACTTGGGGACTAAACTCAACTTCTAATTTCATAAATTAGAATCCATAAACGAATAAATCCATTTAATTTAACATTAAACGGATAGAAGAGGTTAAATGCAAATCTTACTCCAAAATAACCTAAGTTTGAAACGCGGGGCGTTACATGAGCCTTCCCCAAAGAAGCTCAAGATCGAGGCTGCTGAATCAGCCAAACTAAAAGACAAGGGGAAAGCCAAGCTGTACCCCGAAGATGAGCCTCAATCTGTGAGGTATGTGTCCTCTGATGCAGAATCAAGGGGCATTGAGCTGAGGAAGAGGGACCTGCTGCACGAGAAAGGGTTCCTCGACGCGCTAGCAGACCTGCCGCAATTCTTGCGCGCAGGGATCACAAATCACGGCTGGGAGGAGCTGTGTAGACCACCCATCCCCGCCTACTCCAGCATGGTGTATGACTTTTACGCCAATTTGATGAACCCTGAGGATGGCCTATCTGTGGTCAGAGGAGTCGAGGTAGATTTCTCAGCGAAGGCAATCAATGAAGCCTATGGCCTCAAGGGTCAAAAGCACACGGATTATGCCAGGATCGTTGATGAGCCAACAGAAGCTGTCCTGGAGGAAGCAATTCGAGTCATTGGCCAACCTGAGGCAGCGTGGACAGTTTCACGCAATGGGAAGCACACCCTGATGAGTGCTACCCTCACAGCCAAGGCAGCTGTCTGGTTTTCCTTCGTGCGGAGGAAGCTGTCCCTAGTAACCCACGAGACCACCATCAACCAAGGCAGATCGCTGCTGGTCTATGCGATCATGAGGGGCCTCACAATCAACGTTGGCGAGGTCATTGCAGCCTCAATCGCTGACTGCCCCAAAAAGGGTAAGGGTCCACTTTTCTTTCCTAATACAATTACTAAGCTTTGCTTACGTGCAGGGGTTCCAATCGAGCGGATGGAGAGGCAGCTGGCCTACACGGGGCACCTGGAGTTGCCTACTGCCTTGAGGATGCGAAGGAAGGGGAACATGGAGTTCGAGCTGGATGGCCTGGCTGCTGCTCAGTCTCTGTCCATGGCCTACCTGATTGATCTGCAGAAGAAGATGGCTCAATGGGCCACATATGCGCAGGCAAGGGATAAAGATGTTGCAGACCAATTGGGCTGCATCTTCCCTGAATTCCCCACGGACCTACTGACACCATGGGCGCCTCCAAGACCAAGAAGGGATGATGATGATGAGGACATCTGAGTGCTAGACTGAGAAGCACTCAAGGGAGTATTTCTGTTCCCTAAAAGAAAAAAAATAATAATCAAACTGCTTTTCGTTAACCATGTGAATTTTGCTGTTTTGGAATCAATGTTGATCTGTTTTTAGTTCTTTATTTTTGTTGTTTAGATTTGTTTAGTGTAGTCTGATGGTAGCTGAATAGGTAGATTAGTTTAGTTTCCTTTTTGTATAGCTTAAATGACTGGAAAGAGCATGCATAGGGGCCTTGATCACTGATATATCTGCCCTGTATCCATTGCGAAATAATTGCGGAATCCGCAATTTTTATTAGTAAATGCATGTTTTTGACTGACTGTTTAGCTAGGCTGGTTCTATTTAAATTTTGTTTTTTGCTGCTATCTTGACTACCTTATATAGCTTATCTAAATGCATGTTGGATGAGTGTCATAAGACACCTTTGATAGTTTAAATTAACCTCTTAAAAGTGCTCAGTATGCGTAGCTTTAAGTCCTTCTCTGCCTGTTTTTATAAATTTCTGCTGCTATAATGTTTGCTTTTAGAATGTTCTGTCTATCCCTAGGGCTTTTAGATTCTCTTTGTTTTACCTTAGACTAGATGCTTCGAGGACAAGTTTGGGGGTGTGCCACCTCAGACACTCATTGGGGACAATGAGTAGTTTAAGTTTGGGGGAGGCCACCCTAGGCCTAGGAACATTCCTCTCTCCCTTAAAACATAAGCATTCTTCTTCTCCTTTACAAAAAAATGATGAGCTGAAAAAAAAAAAAATGAAAAATAGAATAAATAGGGGTGTCTCTCTCAAAGTTGCTGAGTAATCAGTGCCAAGTGTGTAACCCACAAGTGGCATTGCATCAAAAGGCAACCAAAGGAGAGGCTCCACCAAAGTAAGAAAGAAAAAAGGAAGAAGTAGGGAAGAAGAATGTATACCTAGGAGTTGCAACTTTGTGGCTTGGGTGTCCTGAATAAAAAGAACTCTGATCCTCAATTAGCTGAGCACAAAGTTGTAGCTTGTAGGGTTGTTTAGGGAGATGAATGTATGTCCAATGTAGTGATGCCAGGGTTTAGGTTGTTCTCTAAATGTACTACTGTCACTGTTAATACTAAGACTGGCATGACTCTAAGGAATCCTAGGTAGCTCAAAAGTAAAAGCTAGAAGCATGTACTGAGTCTGGGGTAAAGCTAGGTAGAATTTGAAACCTTAGGGATAGTTGCACGGTATGACAGAAGCAAGTAGATCAGTCGTAGGGAGTTAATGAAACAGCAGGAGTATTAGGCGTGCGAAGTCAGAAGAGGCAAAATAAGAGGGTAGTGTAAACTTAGAAGGGTGTCACAGTACAGCACTGCTATAGATAGGAATGTAGGGGAGTCAGCAAGTGGTTAAAGAGGATAAAAAGCAGCCTAAGCAAGTCCTTAGATTGCTCGAGGACGAGCAAAACCTTAAGTTTGGGGGTGTGTTACGTCTCCAAAAGTGACCTTTTTAGGACTTATTTATCTTAGAAAGATGTACACTCTTAGGTGTTTTTGATAGGATTTAGCTTAAACCTATGCTTATATATGAGAATTAGAAGAAGGAAGCTAAATTAGGACTTATGTGCAAAATGAAAGAAAAGGAAAGAAAAAGGAAGTTAAAAGAATGAAAATTGTGCATTGCGGAAGCATTGCGGAAACATTGCTAAAACCACAATGTTTTAAGTGAAATTCGTAAGTTGGCTAACCTTTTTCTGTTGTAAACCGATATTTCAGGGATTCGTTCTTTCTCCTCCATCCATTTTGAAGTACGACGTTGAGGATGGATGGTTCTCATTGGCCCAATCGCACCTGCAGATTACTATAAAAGGGGGTCAAAGTAGAGGGATTGATCATCATCCGAAAGCGTAGAAGTCTCTTTGCAGCGCAGTCTTTCCCATTCATTCTCTTCTCCGTCTGTTGGTTTGAGAGGTTCAGCTGTTGGAGTCGACAATCTGATAGGAAGGAAAGAAGATTCATCTTCTCTCCTGATTGGATTCATCCAAGCAAGGCTTACCTTTCTCTCCCTTCAGCCGAGGCGTTTGCGACGAGGCGATCAAGCTCATTTTACTGCTTTCTGTCTTTATTTTCATTTCCAGCACTGTTTTGTTGTTATTTCTTTTCCATTAGTTAGTTCATACCATTTCGTTGCTTTCTGTCTTTATGTTAGTAACTTTAAGTCTTCATCTGTTCGTTCAAACAATTGAGTAATCAAAGCACAATTCATCATTTCGCACTGTCTCTTATTTCGTTTCTGCCTACTGTTTTTCCTTGCTGTTTTAAGTTTAATCTCCTCCTAAGCATGCCTATTTCATCTATTACATCTGTTCTCTCTACATCCATGAGTAGCTAAGTCACATAGGGGCATGCTAATGACAAGTCTATAGGATAAAACACGTGAACCAAGCATGTAGGATAGCTCTCGAATGCATTGATTGTATGTAAGCTTCATCCCACGGGCAATTTCGATTGGCCATCCATTTTGTCCAAAGAACTCCTAACCTCTGGAAGGAGTAAGAGTTCAGAGTCATACACTCATGCTAGCCTCTCAAGGTAGCCAGAAAACGACCTAGGAATAGGCGTTTTCCTAGTACAAATCATAACTTACTGCTTTAACAAGATGCTTAAGACCTTACTTGGACATGAGTAAACTAAAGAATCTAATGCATGAAATCGGAAGATACATGAGAATGAGTTAGTTTGATGCATAGTGAGTTGATCCAATGCTTGAGAATCGTGTGAAAATGCCTATAGAGGAGTCGTTAGTAGCCCTTGTTTCTCCATTTTACACACTTTCGCTGTTAGTAACATTGCGGTAGAATTGCTGTTCTCGCAATTCTGTTAAGTTAAAAATTCTGTTTAGCCATTTTCCTCTTCGTTTATTATTCTCTTCTCTTTACATTTAAGTTTATCATTGACTTACACTTGTTTATGTTGCTACCCTTTATATATTCATTAGTAATTAGGCAATTAAAAACCAAAATTACCCCATCAAATCCACCCATTCTTGCTTAACAACACACTTCGCGAGTAACTAATAATAAGTCTTTGTGGGAAAACGAATGAAAAAATACTTATTACTTGCTACAAGATCATGTATGCTTGCATGTTCTGAGTGCTCTCTCTCTCTTATTGCTTATTTCTTTTACACATTGAGCACGCAACAGCCTCAATCGGGGTCTTGTCGATCAAGGCCTCGCCACTCGCTCCATCAATCATTTGCCGGTCGTGGGGCATAATCCCCTCATAGAAGAACTGTATAAGCAGTTGGTCGGCAATCTGATGGTGTGGGAAGCTGGCGCACAGGCGCCCGAATCGCTCCCAGTATTCGTGCAGGGACTCACCCACGTCCTGAGTGATCCCATAAATCCTCTTCCGCAGTGTCGTGGCCAAGGACGTGGGGAAGTATTTTTCCAGAAATACTCGCTTCATGTCCTGCCACGTGGTGATCGATCCGGAGGGCAGATAATATAGCCAATCCTTGGCCTTGTCCTTGAGCGTGAAGGGGAATGCCCTCATGTTCAACGGCTCCTCTGTGACTCCAGCGGGCTTCATCCCCGCGCAGACGCAGTGAAATTCCATTAGGTGTTTGTTCGCGTCCTCACCTGCATTGCCATGAAAAGAAGGTAACTGGTGAATTAAACCTGACTTTAATTCGAAGTTACCTGCTACCACGAGGTAGTTTATGCATAGAGGCTGCAGGTTCAGATCTGGCGCTGCCAGATGCTTTAGCGTCCGTGGCGCGTCACCTTGCGCCATTTCCTCAAACAAGAAGGGATTGCCTTCTTCTCCTTCAAACGGTCTCTGCCCCTCACGGGCTTCTCTCCTTAACCGCCGCTCCTCTCTGTTGATTTCTGGGATAAACTGCAATCCACTAACCTCAGACGAACGGGTCATACACAAACAAAAATTTAAACATACAACATACAAACAGAAAAAAATTTCAGCCAACCATCAATCAATTAAATTCAAACTTCAATCATAATTTTAATCAAATTTGCCTTCTCCCCGGCAACGGCGCCAATTTTGGTGTGCGGATTTTTGAATATCCACTTAATCTCAAGTTGTTGCGGCTTGCCAAAATACGATTTATAAGCCTATAACCAAGGCTTTGCAGCCAGTTGTAACAGGGTCGATCCAAGGAGAAGGTATGATCAAAATCACTATTAAAATTGGGAATTAATTAATTGATTGGTTTTGTAACGGGGGGATTTTTAGCATGCAAGGAAAGATAATAAAAAGCTAACGGAAGAATAACAAGTAGAAAAACGCGTGCACGGTTTGGGAGTTTCGGGATTAATTGCTAGACAATTTCAGTTCATCATTTAATGCTAAATTCATGGTATGCAGTTTATTATACACACGGACGACTACCCGAGAAGCCCCAAGGTAGCCGACTCCATAGATTTTAATCAGACCACACAGTTCCAATTATACGTTATCCAAAATTGCATTAAGGTGATCAGCCTTAAATTTATCTTAGACAGTCACTAGCTAACCGCGACGAACATTCAAGTGTGAATTCTAATTGCTAATAGATTGCCCGCAAACGCTGTATGCAATCAACAACTATCCTACACGACTCGATACTCCGATTTAGTTTTATCTACCTGTGTTACTTAGTCGAGCAGTGAGAGGCACGGCATCGCTACTCTTTAACATACACAACATGCAAGATGACTCGAGTGTCAATCGTCGAAATCTAACATGCGCGTTGGATTAAGCAAGATAGATAAATGCAAATAAACAGCAACCAATATGCAAATTCAAAGCGTAGATTATCAAAACTAAAATGTCTAACAATAGTTCCCTAAACAATCCCCAAACCGTTCACCCTTTCCTTAGCCGCTCATGGCGCGGGTTGTCAATTCCGATCCAACAATGGCTATGGAAGGTGTCATCAACGTATTACAGGGGTAAGAAAGCTCTCTAACATGCCAACAATGGCGGAGCTTGAAGAAAACTAAAAAAAACGAGAGGAAGAAGAAGATGAAGAGCTCAAAAAATGGTGAAGAATGCTAAAATTTGCGCAGAAAATCGTATTTTACAGCTTCTGTAATCGTCGTAGCATCGAGACGCTAGGCCCGCGTCTCGACGCTGTGCCCTAAGTAATCCGCGCGTGCGCCTCGCGATGGCGTCGCGATGCTGGGGCAGCGTCGCGACGCTTGCCCGATGATTTTCCTGCGCGCGCCTCCTCCGAAGCGTCTCGACGCCAAGCAGAGTCTAGACGCTGGGCAGCGTCTAGCTAGCGTCTCGACGCTATCACTCGACGCTAGCTCTCGGGTTTTTGCAGCGTCGAGCCAGCGTCTCGACGCTATAGCTCGACGCTGGCTCTCGGGTTTGGGGGCTAGAACTTTGCCTCTCCTAGGCGGTTTTGGCCCGTTTCTTCACGGATCAACTTCCCCTTTCCCGACGCACTCCCGGGGCGTTAAAACTCCACTTTAAGCTCTCGAACGGGTCCAACGGACGCATGAGCTCTTTGCCGCATTTCTCCTACAAACGAGATATATTAACAAATTAAACGTGAACTTTAGCTATAATTAGGAAGTATTTAATAGCTCCAAAATGGAGTTATCAGTGATCCATGATTAATGAGCAGCCTTTGAAGGCTATATTAAGAGAGTTAAATGGAGGATCAAATATTGCAATTGAATTCCCTTCAATTCAATCCACAACTCAGAAAGTGAAGAAAATCGGCAGAAGCCTAAACCCGTTTGTTGGATCGAAGAATCTAAAGCCCTTGGCGTCGATAATTCGAAAGGAAGAAGAGAGAAATTCTCTTATGATCAAATTCCTTCCCAAGATCAGCTCTTCTTCTCCTTCATCCGAGGCGATTCACGGCTTGGATTATCTTCATTAAATTTACAGCTTTCCTTTACTGCTTTCTAAATCAACTATTGCTTCCCTTTAAATGTTGTTCTAAATCATTTATTGCATTTTCCTTTAATTATTGCTTTCGGATCGTTGTATGGTTGGTTACGAATTGTTATATGAATTGCCTTTTTAAGAGTAATCAATTAGTTTTGTTGAGTTCTTCATTTAATCATCTCTCAATCAATTAGTTTTATTGAGTTCTTCATTCCATGCTTAATCAATTAGTATTCTTAAATTCTCCGAAATCCATGAGTAACTAACTAAAAAGAGGTTTGCTAGGATGAATCTATAGGATAGACTTATGTGAATTCAGCATGTAAAGTAGCATGAATGCATTGAATGAATGTGATCTTCCACCGGCCATCCATTTTGTCTAAAGAATTCCTAACCTCTGGAAGGAGTAAGAATTCCGAGTTGTTCATTCATGTTAGCCTTTTATGGTAAATAGAGAGTGGCCTAGGAATAGGCATTCTCCTAGCACGTTTATTAGCATGTGTTTATGAATAGGTTGTTAGCTTTACTTGGACAGAAGTAATCTAAGAAACTAATGCATGTAATCGGAAGATGCATGAGAACTAGCTAAGACGATGCAGGAGATGTTAAGTTACTGCTGAATGATCATAGTTAAATGCCTATAGAGGACTCTTAAGCCAACCTTGCTGTCTTACTTTAGATTTTAAATCGTTGTTAAAGTATTGCGAGAATATATTGCGAGAACCGCAATATCAATTTCTGCCTTTACATTAGTCTTTTTATTAGCTTTTAACCCATTGCGAATTCATTGCGAAAGTATTGCGAGACCCGCAATACTAATTTTCCACATTATAACTTCATCAACTTAGTTTGCTTTGCGTTAAAGTTTGCATTCTTCTTGCATCTTTTATAGTTCTGTACCTCAAACCAAAATCCAACCAACAACATTTTGTCACCGATTACATTTTCCTTCAATCAATCTGTACTTAGCATAAACGTAATCAAATCTCTGTGGGAAAACGATATAAAATATACTTATCACTTGCTGCAGACCATGTATGCTTGCATGATCTGAGTGCTCTTCGCATCTAATTTACACACACACTGAGCACGCAACAAGTTTTTTGCGCCCCTGTCGGGGATTTGCATTACTTTTGTGTTAAGTTGATTGATTATAAGATCTGTGCTGAATACGTGAGCTTAATTTGTTTACTATCATTTTCAGGCACAGAGAGAAACTATGCAGGTGAAGAACGTATGTGTACGACAAAGTAAATGAATACGCTAGAAAACTTAATTGGAGGAAGAGTTTGGCCACAACAGTTTGAAGAATTTTATCAGTCATGTGCTTATTGTGGGGATAATCATAACTTGGAGAATCGCCAAACATTGAATTATCAAGAGGGGCAATATCAACAAAGCTATGACAACCATTATTCGTACTTGTCTGAACATGATCAGTGGCAACTCTCAAATAATTCTTGGGAAGAGCATGTGCAAGTTGCTCATTATGAAGAGTTGCACCAACATGAAGACTATGAACATTATGTGCCAACTCAGAATGAATAATTATCACCCGCTTTGGAGGCGCTATGGATAGAATTCATGGAAAGGAATGATGCATCCATGAGGGGAATTGATGTGCAGTTAGCCCAGCTCACAAATGATTTACAAAATCTACTTGCTATAGCAAAATCACCACCACCATGCCCTCAAATGTTTTATTTTTATGATGATGACTGCTTTGTAACCTTCGATTCTGAGAAGAGTGATCCAATGGCATCTCCATATGAATTGGTGGAGTTGGTGAAAGTTGAGAAAAATGAAATTGTGCTGGATGAGCCCAAAAAGCCTAATGCGCTACTTGAGGAACAAGAATTCGAAATGTTTGATGTTGCAGCAAGCTTCTCCACCAATGAAAGAGATTAGCCACAACCACCACAAATGCTCCAGTTGAAGGAGTTAGAAAGAGATGTGCCAGAAAAAGAAGTCTCATTGCATCAAACCTATGTTGTACCAACGCACAAAAAGTACAAACCTTGGGATGTTATAACATGCAGTCTCTTTGAAAGAATCAACAATTTCAAGGTGTGGTAGAATGTCCGACCCCGTAAATCAAGACTTGAGTATCTTAAAGGAGCAGAAGTGATGCCTCGAAACATTGAAGAATATCCATATGAGGCAGATTGACAAGGGAGATTTCTGATCCCTAAACTTTCAAATTAGGTCTTTATCATTATTTGCTTAGATTTCGTATGTTAGGAGTAGTTTATTTTGGGAATGAAATATTTATCATGTGCCAACAATCATAGTGTACTGGCTAGACAAAAAGGGATGTGAAAATGTAGTTGCTGATCACTTATCAAGATTGAAGAGTCATTGCGAATCTATTGCGGAGCCCGCAATGACAGATTCTTTTATTGATGAACATGTTTTCGGTTTAGTACATTGTGATGATAATGATGAACCATGGTTTGCTGATATTGCAAATTTTCTTGCCTCACAAGTGCTACCATATATCAGAAAAGGGCATGACAAGAAGAAGTTCTTGAACGAGGCTAGGAAATACATTTGAGATGATCCAACTCTGTACAGAAGCAGTGCGGATGGATTGCTAAGGAAATGTGTGTCAGCTGCTGAATCAAGGTCAATCCTGCAGCATTGCCATACAGCTCCGCATGGAGGACACTTTGGTGGGCAGAGGACTGCTGCAAAGGTGTTCCAAAGTGGCTACTTCTGGCCTACAATCTTCAAGGATGCACATGACTACGCACACAATTGCAACGAATGTCAACGTACAGGTAACCTTAGTAGGAAGGATGAGATGCCCCTAACATATATCCTAGAATTAGAACTCTTTGATGTATGGGGCATTGACTTCATGGGTCCATTCCCTCCATCTGCTGGTAATCTTTACATCTTAGTACGGTAGATTATGTCTCAAAATGGGTAGAGGCAATTGCATGTCCCTTAAATTATGCTAAAACAGTTGTTAGATTTCTAAATAGGCATATTTTCACACGATTTGGCACACCACGTGCCATCATAAGTGATGAAGGAACACATTTCATAAACAAAGCCATGGAAAAAGTGTTAGCTAAATATAATGTTAGGCATAGGGTAGAAACACCCAATCACCCCCACTCAAATGGACAAGCTGAAATTTCTAATACAGAGATCAAAAGTATACTTGAAAAAGTTGTAAAACCGAATAGAAATGATTGGTCTTTTAAGTTAGATGATGCACTATGGGCGTATAGGAATGCATATAAAACACCATTAGGAATGTCTCCTTATAGGTTAGTATATGGAAAAGCATGCCACTTACCCCTTGAATTAGAAAACAAAGCTTTTTGGGCTTTAAAAGAGTTGAATTTTTGCTTAACCGATGCGGGAACATTGCGGTCTCTGCAATTGCATGAATTAGATGAACTAAGACACATGTCATACGAGAATGCTAAAATGTATAAGAAAAATACTAAAATTTGGCATGATAGTAGACTTAGGATTAAGGACTTCAAAAAGGGCCAACGTGTTTTATTGTTTAACTCACGATTGAAATTGTTTCCTGGCAAATTAAAATATCGTTGGTCTGGTCCATTTGTGATCACTAAGGTGTTTGTTCATGGTGCAATTGAAATCCAAAATTTGGAACAAGGCCAACCGTTCGTGGTGAATGGTGCTAGATTGAAGCATTACTATGAGGAAGGGGATGTGAGAACACTCTCGGAATTCCTCTTGTCCGAAACTTGAAAGTCAAGCAAAAGAAGATGAGCAAGGGGATTTAATGGAATTATCTTCATGCTCAACCATCAAAGTATTATGGAATAGATATCTTTATTTACTGTTTATTTATTTTGTTTAGAGTATTTTTAATTTCATAGTATTAATTAAGTTTGTTTTTAATGTGATTAGAAGCGTAGTAATTGTAGATCTTAACGACAATAAGGGTGAACAATCAAGGGACAAGGATGAATGAAGGAATGCCACAGACTGACAACATTCGAGGGAGTATTTCTTACCCCTCACAAAAACCTGCTTTTCTTTAACCAGTAACCCCCCCCCCCCCCCCCCCCCCCCACAATATCAATTGTTGTTATGTTTTGATTTCCTTAATTAGCTAGAGTTAGAGTAGCTTAGTATAGTTTAACTTCGTATGATTAGTTAGCTGAGATAGTTTTTTTTGTTGCCTGTAGTTGTTCGCAAATGGATTAGTGCATGTTAGGAGCTTTGATCACGGTTAAATCTGCTCTGTTAGTATCATTGCGATTTCTTTGCGGACACCGCAATGTTTTGTTCATTTAAGCATGCTGTTATATGACTTTATGCTGGTCTGTCTGTCTTTAATTCTCATTATTTGACTGCATTACTGATGTCCATAGGTAGTCTGTCTATTGAGCATGTTGGGTGAGTGTCGAGTACACTCTTGTTAGGTTTAATTAGCTTCATAAAATGTTGAGCATATGCCTCTGTTAGACCTTACCATTTTGATTTTAGTAAAATTCTGCTGATGAGTTATCTGAACTGTGAGGTCCATTCTATCCCTAGGAGTTTTAAAATCTGTCTGGTTTTTATTTAGACTAGATGCTTCTAAGATAAGTTTGGGGGTGTGCTACCTCAGACTCTCATTGGGGACAATGAGAAGTTTAAGTTTGGGGGAGGAAGCCTCTAGTCCTAGGAGCACTCCTTTCTCCCTTAGTAAGATATGCATCATCATTCTTTGAGAAAAAAAGAGAATACAAAAAAAAAAAAAACGAAAAAGAAGCATTGTGTTTTCTTTAAAAATTGTTGAGTAATCAGGGCCACTTGTGTAACCCACAAGGGGCACTGCATCAAAAGGCATACTTAAGGGAAAGAAACAGGTGCAAAGAAAGAAAAACAATAGATGGAAAACAAGGAAGGATGATGAATGCCAAGAGGGTACAACCTTGGGTGCTTAGATGTCCTATGTAATGAACTCTGGTCCTAAGTTAGCTAAGCACATGGCTGTAACTAGAAGGCTTGTTGAGGGAGATGAGTGTCTGTCCTAAAATAGAAGTAATGTTAGGGCTTAGTTTATTTTATGGATTCTGTACTCTGATACTTGTGTGTTCTAAGCAGGGCATGACTCTAAAGGATTCCTAGGTAATAAAAAAAAACCTTAGAAGCATGTACTAAGTCTGAGTTAAAACTAGGGAGAGTTTGAAGGCTTAGGGATGTCTGCAGAATGTGCTCAATGATATAGGCACATAAACCAAAAGACAGGAAGTTAGTAAAAACAGAAGGTTTTAAAGGCAAGAGAAATCAGAATAGACAAAATATGGAGTTAGTTTTAGCCTAGGAGAGTGTCACAGGACAGCAATGCCTTTGACAGTAAACCTAGGGAAGTCAGCAAATCAGTTAGGTAGAGTTTAAAAGACAAGAGTTAGCAACTAATTAGAGAGAAAGTAAGCCTTTATATTGCTCGAGGACTAACAATAACTCAAGTTTGGGGGTGTGTTACCTCTCCAAAAGTGCATTATTTAGGGCCTTAATTACCTAAAAATCATGGAAGTTCTTGAGTGTTTTTGTTAGAAGTTAGCTTAATGTGTGCTTAAAAGTGAGAATTTGAGAAATGATGCTAATTTAAGGCTTATTTGGAAAAGGAACAAAAAAGGATGCAAAATGGTGAAAAAAGAGCTAAATTGTACATTGCAGATGCATTGCGGAAATATTGCGGACCTCGCAATGGAATCAGCTGAAACAGAGCATTGCGGCCCTCGCAATGAAACCGCAACGCCAGTCTTTTCTACTGCACTTTTCCAGCCGATAGTCTTCATTGTTGCGTTTTTCCAGCAGTCAACTCTCCCTACTGCTGCCACGTGTGAGGATTCTGACCTTAAGAAATTGGATGGTGATCCATGATTAATGAGCAGCCTTTGAAGGCTATATAAAGAGTGTTAAATGGAGGATCAAATATTGCAATTGTATTCCCTTCAATTCAATCCGCAACTCAGAAAGTGAAGAAAATCGGCAGAAGCCTAAACCCGTTTGTTGGATCGAAGAATCTAAAGCCCTTGGCGTCGATAATTCGAAAGGAAGAAGAGAGAAATTCTCTTCTGATCGAATTCCTTTCCAAGATCAGCTCTTCTTCTCCTTCATCCGAGGCGATTCACGACTTGGATTATCTTCATTAAATTTACAGCTTTCCTTTACTGCTTTCTAAATTAACTAGGGCTTCCCTTTAAATGTTGTTCTAAATCATTTATTGCTTTTTCCTTTAATTATTGCTTTCGGATTATTGTATGTTTGCTTACGAATTGTTATATGAATTCCCTTTTTGAGAGTAATCAATTAGTTTTGTTGAGTTCTTCATTTAATCATCTCTCAATCAATTAGTTTTATTGAGTTCTTCATTCCATGCTTAATCAATCAGTATTCTTAAATTCTCCGAAAACCATGAGTAACTAACTAAAAAGAGGTTTGCTAGGATGAATCTATAGGATAGACTTATGTGAATTCAGCATGTAAAGTAGCATGAATGCATTGAATGAATGTGATCTTCATCCCATGGGCAATTTCGACCGGCCATCCATTTTCTCTAAAGAATTCCTAACCTCTGGAAGGAGTAAGAATTCCGAGTCGTTCATTCATGTTAGCCTTTTATGGTAAATAGAGAGTGGCCTAGGAATAGGCATTCTCCTAGCACGTTTATTAGCATGTGTTTATGAATAGGTTGTTCGCTTTACTTGGACAGAAGTAATATAAGAAACTAATGCATGTAATCGGAAGATGCATGAGAACTAGCTAAGACGATGCATGAGATGTTAAGTTACTGCTGAATGATCATAGTTAAATGCCTATAGAGGACTCTTAAGCCAACCTTGCTGTCTTACTTTAGATTTAAAATCGTTGTTAAAGTATTGCGAGAGTATTGCGAGAACCGCAATATCAATTTTTGCGTTTACCTTAGTCTTTTTATTAGCTTTTAACCCATTACGAATTAATTGCGAAAGTATTGCGAGACCCGCAATACTAATTTTCCACATTATAACTTCATGAACATAGTTTGCTTTGCGTTAAATTTTGCATTCTTCTTGCATCTTTTATAGTTCTGTACCTCAAACCAAAATCCAACCAACAACATTTTGTCACTGGTTACATTTTCCTTCAATCAATCTGTACTTAGCATAAACGTAATCAAATCTCTGTGGGAAAACGATATAAAATATACTTATCACTTGCTGCAGACCATGTATGCTTGCATGATCTGAGTGCACTTCGCATATAATTTACACACACACTGAGAACGTAACATCCCACAATAGAATTCGAGTAGTGAGGAGCCTTGATGAATGACATATTTGCTCTGTTAGTTGTTTGCGGTTTTGTTGCGCTCTCCGCATGTCCCTCTCAAGCATGTTTGAATCAGCATACTCTCATTAGAAAAATCGAAGCATGCTATTACTGTGCAATGAACCTTCTGTTGTTTGTTTATCTTGATTTCTTACTTAGCTGAATTGTGACTTTTCTCTGTGGATTGTTTGTTGATTGTGCTGGATGAGTGTCGAGTACACGCCGTAAGATTGAATTAGCTTCATAGGTTGGAAAACATGAAACTCTGTAAGACCTTACCTTTGTTTTGAATAAACCTCTGCCTACTGTGTTATCTAACCTAGGAGAGTCATTCCAACCTTTAGATATTTAAAGTCTGCCTGCTTTTTACTTAAACTAGATGCTTCTAATTAAGTTTGGGGGTGTGCCACCCAATGCTCTCATTGAGGACAATGAGAAGTCCAAGTTTGGGGGTAAGGCAACCTTCTAGTCCCTAGGAACACTCCTCTCTCCCTTATTAGATATGCATTGTTCTTCTTTGAAAAAAAAAAAAAAACAAAAAAAAAAGGGAAAAAGCATTTTTCTTTTTTCTAGGAATGTTGAGTAATCAGAGCCATTTGTGTAACCCACAAGTGGCACTGCATCAAAAGAAAAACTTAGGGAAAAGGAAACATTGTGAAAAAAAAACAAAGATATAAAAAAAAAAGAGAAAAACAAAACAAAGAAGAAGAATGTATGCCAGAAGGTTGCCGCCTTGAATGTTTAGATGTTCCTATGTACTGAAATCTGATCCTAAGTTAGCTAAGCAAGGGGCTATAACTAGAAGGCTTATCTAGGGAAATGAGTGTCTGTCCTAAATAGAGTGATGCCATGGCTTAGATTGTTCTATGGATTTTGTACTCTGACACTTTTTGGTTCTAAGCATGGCATGACTTTAAGGATTCCTAGGAAATAAAAGAATAAAATTTAGAAGCATGTACTGAGTTTTAAGTTAAGAGTAAGCTGATTTTAAAGCTAAAGGATGGCTGCACAATGAGCTTGGTGATATAGGCAGATAAACCAGAAGGTAGGAAGTTATTAAAGGCAAAAGGTTTTAAAGGAAAGGAATTCAGAATGACAAACATGAAGTTGGTTTTAGCTTGAAGTATGTCACAGGACAGCATTGCCTTCGGCAGTAAGCCGAGAGAATAACAGTTTGGTTAGTTGGAGAGAAGGAAAAGACTTAGCAGCTATACTAAAGAGAAAGAGAAGGAAGGTGAGGTTCATAGTATTGCTCGAGGGCTAGCAATAGCTAAAGTTTGGGGGTGTGTTACCTCTCCAAATGAGAGTTACTTAGGTCTATAATTGCTTATATTGATGGAGCGTTGATGGAACGCAGCGGAAGCGATTTGGATCATAGACACTCTAATTTCATCAATTTAAACAAAACGGAAACATGCAAAAGCAATGAAAAAGAGAAATTAGAACACATACCCTTGTCGTTCGTATTTCTCCAAATTCACCGCCAGAAGCTCCTCACGAGCTCAACGAGCCTTCTCACGAAACCTTCGTGGACCACCCACGGTAGTCTCGCTATCCTCAGGCCGAGAAACGGAATAGTGGGACTCCTTTTACAAGAGAAAAGAGGGAAGAAACTCACTGAATAAAAACTAATTTTTATTAAACAGAGAGTAGAGAGGAAGACGGAAGAAGAAGAAGTTCAAAATTGAAAACTCATTTCAATTTTTAACAACCCAAAAGAGCACTCAGCTCTTTTGGATTTTCTTTTTCCTTTTTTTTTTTTTTTTTAATTGATCTGATGTTTTATATACATCCCTTGTATACATGTGTCTTATGCATGTAAGACACACACATATATATATATATATATATATATATATATATATATATATATATATATATATTATTAAAAATAATAATAATTATTTTATTAATTAAACATTTTAATTAATAAAAAAATTATATATATTAATTAATATTATTTAATTTAATATCAAATATTAATTAAATAATATAATTAAACCCGGTTTTCCGAAAACCGACTTTTTGCACATGAATCCTATTCATGTTTTCAGACCAATCTCATATTTAAATCATATTTAAATATGTCCATCCTTCTTCCACAAACCCGAATTTGAACGATTCAAATTCTTTTCTTTTCTTTTATATTGTTTCACGGCTTTATCCGAGCTAGCCAGGAGAACCGTAAGGACCTACAGATCATGAGCTCCAACGATACGAGATTATCCGGTCAAAACTCTTTCAACCGAACTAACCAACATTCGTTAACCCCCGGAGACTCCACTAAAGTCCAAGGCCTGCACTCTCCTCACTGTAGATATATTGTGTCCTGTTGATATAACTATCATCAGTAAGTCGATCCTTCACAGGTCGTTCATAATCACAACGGGTCATTTAAATCGTTTAACCATTGTATTATATCTTGTTCCTTAAGTACCACTGACACCTCTAATGAACAATTGATTTGTGGTCCAACCATCAAATCAGATTCCTCCCTGATCAGGAGAGGATGGGCCCACTGTTCAAGACCTGGAGTCAGCACTTAAGGGAACAACCTCTCTACTAACCCTTAAAGCGGGTAGAAGTGAATTCCATCTCGCACAACTACGTCCCCAGCCACTTATTCAATCTTATCCCCAAGATGGTAGGCTTATTGAGTCGGCGATCTGGCCACTCTCACCCGTACAAGTCAAAGGATAAGGTTGAATAAACAGGAGTTCATAATGAGCTCAAGATTGAGATCGAGTTACCTAAGTCATCATATGAAAAAACCGGTCTTTACAGTAAACGGTGTTATAAAGAAAGAGCGATTTTATTTCTTGGTTCGGTCTTGTGCAAACTCATTGCACAGGACGCCCTCACTCACATGTCTCTACATGAAACGATTCGAATCACATCGTTTTGTACTATACAAAATGAGTCGCGTCCAATAGTGTCCCCAGAATAAGGTACCCAGCCTTATCCCTATACTATAGACCATTTTGGCTGTCTACTTGAACTTGATTCACATTCATGTCACACATGAAGTTCAAGTACTCACACTATCGCCATGGGTGTTAGTTATTGGTATAGGTTAATACAAACACAATTCACTAAAATTCAATAACAACTTTATTGAAATAGAATATTTACATTCAAACAGTTTACAAACTACGAGTTTTAGGACATAAAACCCAACAAACTCCCACTTGGACTAAAAAGTCAGTGAAGTACATGCTGGTCGAGAGAACTAGAATATCAAATATCTAAAGTTTCTCCCACTGTCCTACTGAGCAGCTCGCAGCCCTATACTTTGTAGGTGTCTCTCAAACACTTTAGCCGTGAGAGACTTAGTAAACGGATCAGCAATGTTGTGCTCCGAGGCTACCTGTGTGACGATCACATCTCCTCGTTGCACTATCTCCCTGATGAGATGATACTTCCGCTCAATATGCTTTTCACGCTTATGGCTTCTAGGTTCTTTAGAATTTGCCACTGCACCGCTGTTATCACAATAAAGGGTGATTGGCAAGTTCATATTTGGAACAATTTCCAAATCTGTCAAGAACTTCCTAAGCCATACAGCTTCCTTCGCTGCTTCGCAAGCTGCGACATACTCAGCTTCCATGGTGGAGTCAGCAATACAACCTTGCTTTATACTTCTCCATACTATTGCTCCCCCGTTAAGAGTGAACACTGATCCTGATGTAGATTTCCTGGAATCTATATCAGTCTGAAAATCAGAGTCAGTGTATCCTGCAAGGATCAAATCCTTCGCGCCATACACAAGCACATAGTCTCTCGTTCTCCTAAGATACTTGAGGACGTGTTTAACGGCTGTCCAATGATCATATCCTGGATTGGACTGGAACCTACTGAAAATTCCTACTGCATTGCAGATGTCGGGTCTTGTACACAACATAGCGTACATGAGACTACCAACTGCAGATGCATAGGGAATTCGTCTCATATCCTCAACCTCTTGAGGTGTCTTAGGAGACTGTTCCTTAGACAAGTGAATTCCATGCCTAAAAGGCAGCGAATCTTTCTTGGAATTCTGCATCGAATATCTTGACAACACCTTGTCAATATAAGATGCTTGAGACAGCGCTAGCACTTTGTTCTTACGATTCCTTATGATCTGAATCCCTAGAACAAACCGAGCCTCTCCCAAATCTTTCATTTGGAATTGGGTCGCTAGCCAATTCTTAACGTCAGTTAGGAACCCTACATCATTCCCAATGAGTAGTATATCGTCTACGTACAAGACTAAGAAAGCTACAACAGTATTGACTACTTTCTTGTAAGCACAAGGTTCGTCAATATTTTGTTCAAAGCCATAAGATTTTATCGCCGTATCAAACCTTATATTCCAGGATCTAGATGCTTGCTTCAACCCATAAATGGATCGATTGAGCTTGCAAACCTTTTGCTCTTGACCCTGAAGTATGAATCCCTCTGGTTGAGCCATATAGATACTCTCCTCAAGATTACCATTCAGAAAGGCAGTCTTGACATCCGTTTGCCAGATTTCATAATCATAAAATGTAGCAATGTATAAGAGTATTCTAATCGACTTTAACATGGCAACAGGAGAAAAAATTTCTTCATAGTCCACCCCTTCTCTTTGGGAATAACCTTTTGCCACAAGTCGAGCCTTAAAGGTTTGCACCTTACCGGCTTGGTCTCGTTTTCTCTTGTAGATCCACTTGCAACCGATAGGTCTTTCACTATCTGGTTGGTCTACAAG
Organism: Herpetospermum pedunculosum; assembly: GCA_028017165.1. NCBI lineage: Eukaryota > Viridiplantae > Streptophyta > Magnoliopsida > Cucurbitales > Cucurbitaceae > Herpetospermum > Herpetospermum pedunculosum. The sequence continues at coordinate 29,767,564 of CM051522.1, forward strand.
ATCCCAGACCGAATTGAAGTACATAGACTCCATTTCGAGATCCATGGCTTTAAGCCACTGGTCCTTGTCTATGTCATTCATTGCCTGTTTAAAGGTCAATGGATCCTCAACGCCATCATCAGGTATGACGACTTGAGTTTCAAACAAGCCGATGTAGCGGTCAGGCTGTCTTACATCCCTCCCACTGCGTCGAGGCTTTCTCAACTCTTGAGAAGGCCAGCCTGATCAACAACCTTTGTTGATCCGTCTGTAGCTTTCCTGGAAAATTCGGACAAAACAATTTTGCTCGACGGTTGATGATCTCTCATGTGGTCATCCTCTAAGAACGTGGCATTAGTCGATACTAGTACCTTGTTCTCATGAGGATCGTAAAACAGACCACCTTTCGTTTCCTTGGGGTAACCTACAAATAGGCACAATTTTGAACGATGTTCCAACTTCTTTGGATTAGGTACTAGCACATGTGCCGGACACCCCCAAATCCTGAAGTTACGTAAACTACCTTTACGCCCTCTCCATAACTCATAAGGTGTTTCAGAAACACTCTTAGAGGGAACCATGTTCAAAATCTGGTTGGTCTACAAGATCCCAGACCGAATTGAAGTACATAGACTCCATTTCGAGATCCATGGCTTTAAGCCACTGGTCCTTGTCTATGTCATTCATTGCCTGTTTAAAGGTCAATGGATCCTCAACGCCATCATCAGGTATGACGACTTGAGTTTCAAACAAGCCGATGTAGCGGTCAGGCTGTCTTACATCCCTCCCACTGCGTCGAGGCTTTCTCAACTCTTGAGAAGGCCAGCCTGATCAACAACCTTTGTTGATCCGTCTGTAGCTTTCCTGGAAAATTCGGACAAAACAATTTTGCTCGACGGTTGATGATCTCTCATGTGGTCATCCTCTAAGAACGTGGCATTAGTCGATACTAGTACCTTGTTCTCATGAGGATCGTAAAACAGACCACCTTTCGTTTCCTTGGGGTAACCTACAAATAGGCACAATTTTGAACGATGTTCCAACTTCTTTGGATTAGGTACTAGCACATGTGCCGGACACCCCCAAATCCTGAAGTTACGTAAACTACCTTTACGCCCTCTCCATAACTCATAAGGTGTTTCAGAAACACTCTTAGAGGGAACCATGTTCAAAATATATACTGCAGTCTCTACTGCATATCCCCAAAACGAACTAGGCAAATGAGCATAACTCATCATAGATCGAACCATGTCTAACAGGGTTCTATTTCTCCTCTCGGACACACCATTCTGCTGTGGTGTGCCTGGCGCTGAGAGTTGAGATACTATTCCATGTTCTATCATATAGTCCTGGAATCTTAAATCCATATACTCTCCACCTCGATCTGATCGGAGTGTTTTTATCGATTTACCTAATGTGTTCTCAACCTCTGCCTTATACTCTTTGAACTTTTCAAGAGCTTCGGACTTATGATGCATTAGATAAAGATAACCGTACCTAGAATAATCATCAATGAAACTGATGAAATATTCATACCCTCCTCGTGCTTTGACATTCAAAGGACCGCAGAGATCCGAATGCACGATTTCTAAAGGTTCTTTGGACCTATGACCTTTTTCAGAAAAAGATCGTTTGGTCATTTTGCCCTCAAGACAAGACTCACATGGCGGTAACGAGTTGTCCTCTAAACGATTTAGCAGACCACTCTTAACCAATCTCCCAATCTTATTGAGATTAATGTGACCTAGTCTTAAGTTCCAAAGATAAGTACTTGGAGAAAGTTTCTGCCTTTTAGTTCGAGTCTCAGCTGTTTTAAACATTTCAGTGTTCAAAATAGCTTTGGCTTCGGTTGGTCTTAACACATACAAGTTGTTTTCAAGTTTCGCAGAACAAATACGTACACCTCTTTTGCTAATGAACGCTTCATTATGAACAAAAGATACTTTATACAACTGTTCTAACAAACAAGATATAGATACAAGATTCCTCTGGAAGGTAGGAACCAGAAGTACATTTTCTAGTAAAATGAAACTATCTCTATACAACAACTTTACAGCTCCCACTGCTTCAGCTGAGACAACCTCTCCAGTTCCAACTCTGCGAGTTATCTCACCTCGAGAAAGTGGCTGCCAAGAACTAGTTTCCTGAAAAGAAGAACAAATATGGTTAGTAGCTCCTGAATCAAGTATCCAGGTATGACAATCATGTTCTACTAAACATGTTTCGACAACAAATAAATCATATTTACCTTGTCTTTCTTTCTCAGCCTTTTTCTCTGCAAGATACTTTGGGCAATTCCGTTTCCAGTGCCAATCTACACCACAATGGAAACATTTTCCTTTGTCTGCAGATCTAGTCTTGCTCTTAGCAGTAGCAGGTGATTTTCCCTTCCTTTTATCTTTCTTCTTCTTTTGAATACTCTTATTCTTAATAGAAGAAAGTTGAGACTTACTCCCTGAAGACGACCCCTTTTGGAATTTCCTAGAAGTGACAACGTTTGCCTCCTTCTCTTTTCCTTTAGAAGTGTGTAGGGACTGATAGGTCTGTAGCTCGCTGAGGAGAGAAGTCAAATTATACTTTATTTTGTTCATTACCAAATTGGTTCTGAACTGAAGGAAACTCTTCGGAAGAGATTCCATGATAAAGCTTACTTGACTTGACTCATCTATAGTAGCTTCGTTTACTTCCGCCACATTGAAGTGGACCATCATGTTAAGGACATGCTCCCTAACAGAGGTTCCCTCCTTTATGCGGGAGTTGTAAACGAATTTGAGGGCTTCATGACAGACCGATGAGGACGGAAGTCCAAACATCTCCTGTAATGAAGACATGATTTCTTTAGCAGAAACCGTATCCTCGTGCTTCTTAGCTAACACATCAGATATGCTGGCTAAGATATAGACTCAAGCTTTATCATTAGCCCTTGTCCATCTATCATATGCTTCTCGAACAGTTCGAGTCGCATCCGAGCTAGGAGGGGGAGGACAATCCTCTGATAAGACGAACCTGAGATCATCTAGAACGAGAATCGTATTCAAGTTCGATTTCCAGGTCGCGTAGTTATCGCCGGTTAACTTATCGGAAGCTAGTAAGTGAATAAAAGAGCTAGTCATGCTGAAAAGAGAATGAATAAATATTAGTGAAAAGGTTTTAACCTAATTTACACACCAAATAAGAATTTAGCAAAGAATAATAATGTACCCAAAACTCATTATTAAACTGCAACGATACTTCAGTGGGTCAGAATGGTTGCTACCGAGGGGCAGTCAAGCATTCCTTCACTGAATCAAGACATTCTTGACTAAATGCTAATACCAGAATATCTCATATTCCTATAGCATCTTAGTTATCGTTGTTTGGTCAAGATTTACTAACTCCTTAGCAAATCTCGTAAGTGTGACCCTCCATTTTTAGAATTCATAGGGCGGCCCCATCGATGCAACCGAATGGAAATGTCAAAGTTGGGAATGGCTCTATGTTTCTTTATCCATAAATGGTGATTGAGATGTTCCGATTCCTATGAAACGGCCCTCCGAATGGATCGGTACCACTTGTGGGCACCTAGCAGGCAGAACATAGGAATCTCACGGTTCAATCTAATGGAGGAGACCGCAGGATGTATTGACATACTTCCTTCTCCCACTTACTATAAATACTTTCTCCATTCACCTTGCTCTTGAATTAACCAAATACCATCCGAATGGGGATGCCCTATTGACATCATGAGGCCGAGCATAATTCTCACGGTGTGAACTTGACAGAGAACGTAGGAGGAGAGGGACATATCATATATACCTTCTCAACACCTCTACTAAGTATTTTAAGACGGAATGGGTAAATTACTCAGGCATTATCCGGCTAAGACAATAAGGCCTAAGTCTAGGTAAAACAAACTTTTACCTATGATGTCTAGGTGATAAACACTTTATTACCTCACACCACTCACGCATGCTCATAAAGCCGGGTTAACTTTACTCAAGTACCGGATGGTCCCCAGGTAGGAGGTGTTCCGTAAACCGTCAGCTTAAATACCTCCAACCTCGAATAGGATGTCCCCGGGTGAGTTTCTTGTAACCTTAGCATTTACAATATATCGACCTATTTATCTAATGAAACGGAACGATACATTCAACCCTAAGTGAGCATGCCTTTGTCTTTGTTATAGATTTTAAAAGTCTATGCCAATTTTACAACGCTTTGCAAAACTAAGACTTACTACAACAAACTTCTACATGTTTCTCAAACATGCAACACTAAGGCACGACAAGTTGAATATTTAATTTCATAATTAATATAACAATTATATCGATTATGTTTTTAAATATACAACTCCTAATTCATAAATTAATATAACACTTATATCAATTCTCATGAATTAAGCATGCATCCTATACATTATAACACTTATAACAAACAAAATGCATCTAATGTTGGATGTTTAATTTCATAATTAATATAACACTTATATCAATTATTCTATTAAGCAAACAACATCTAATTCATGAATTAATATAACTCTTATATTAATACTCATGAATAAACATGCATCCTATACATTATAACACTTATAATATACCATGTGCATAAAATTAGGACAACCTATGTTGTATATTTAATTTCATAATTAATATAACACTTATATCAATTATTCTATTAAATTAACAACAACAAATTCATGAATTAATATAACTTTTATATCAAAACTCATGAATTGCCAAATATGCATACGATATATTATAACACTTATAACATATTTTCAATGCATGAAACATGCTTCCTACGGTGGGATTTTAAATCTATATGGCATACGTTATGCACATACAAACATGGAATTTAATTAAAACATACATTCGCAATGCATAATTATATAAACACACTAAAGTGGATCGATTTTGGCATTTAACAAGCAATAACTAATTTATTACAAGCTTGATAAACAAGCTACGTCTTGAGCGGACTTCGAACTCTTCGCACCGCCTTTGACCAACTTGCTTCTTCCGAACGCTTCGGCCAAAATCTCTTCGAATTTCTCCTCGTATTGCCCAGAACGAGTTTGAACTTACACCGAACATTTCGGCGAGTTTCAAACTCAAACTTCTTTCACAAAGAAACCTATATGGACTCTAATGACTCTAAAAATACAGACTCTTTAGCATGCATTAAAGCCCATACAATCTCGGGCAATTACAAATAATGAAATTCAAAAAGAAACTATGCCAAAATCGATATTCACTTTAGAATTCCATTCAGAAACAATTTCTAGATAAAACCCACCATAACTTAAATTGATAGAAATTGAGTGGCCAAAAACGCTCTGATACCAATTGATGGAGCGTTGATGGAACGCAGCAGAAGCGATTTGGATCATAGACACTCTAATTTCATCAATTTAAACAAAACGGAAACAAGCAAAAGCAATGAAAAAGAGAAATTAGAACACATACCCTTGTCGTTCGTATTTCTCCAAATTCACCACAAGAAGCGCTCTCACGAGCTCAACGAGTCTTCTCACGAAACCTTCGTGGACCACCCACGGTAGTCCCGCTATCCTCAAGCCGAGAAACGGAGTAGTGGGACTCCTTTTACAAGAGAAAAGAGGGAAGAAACTCACTGAATAAAAACTAATTTTTATTAAACAGAGAGCAGAGAGGAAGACGGAAGAAGAAGAAGTTCAACCCAGCTCTTTTGGATTTTCTTTTTCCTTTTTTTTTTTTTTTTTTAATTGATCTGATGTTTTATATATATCCCTTGTATACATGTGTCTTACATACATGTAAGACACATGTATATATATATATATATATTATTATTATTAAAAATAATAATAATTATTTTATTAATTAAACATTTTAATTAATAAAAAATATATATATATTAATTAATATTATTTAATTTAATATCAAATATTAATTAAATAATATAATTAAACCCGGTTTTCCGAAAACCGACTTTTTGCACATGAATCCTATTCATGTTTTCGGACCAATCTCATATTTAAATCATATTTAAATATGTCCATATTTAAATCATATTTAAATATGTCTATCCTTCTTCCACAAACCCGAATTTGAACGATTCAAATTCTTTTCTTTTCTTTTATATTGTTTCACGGCTTTATCCGAGCTAGCCAGGAGAACCGTGTTTGTTGGGTTTTATGTCCTAAAACTCGTGGTTTGTAAACGATAAACATATTTTATTACCAATAAAGTGTTATTGAGGTTTATTCAATAAAGTTATTATTGAATATGTGAATTGCTTATTTCATTTTAGAAAACCCTAAATCCAATAAACTAAGATCCATGGCTATAACATGAATACTTGAACTTTATGTGGAGACATAAAAGTGGATCAAGTTCGAGTAAATAGCCAAAACGGTCTATAGTATACGGATAAGGCTGGATACCTTATCTTGGGGACACTATTGGATGCGGCCCATTTTGTATTTAGTACAAACGATGTGATCCTGAATCGTTCATGTGGAGACATGTGAATGGGGGCGTCCTATGCAAAGAGTTTGCATTAGACCGGACCGCAAAATAAGTCACTCTTACTTTATAACGCTGTTTACTGTTTTAAAGACTGACTATTTCAAAACGATGACCTAGGTAACTTGACCTTAATCCTGAGCTAACTATGAACTCCTGTTTATTCGGGATTATCCTTAGATCTGCATGGGTGAGAGTGGCTCAACAGCGCCGACTCAATATGCCTCCCATTTCAGGGGTAAGACCGAATAGATAGCTGGGGACATAGGGTGCAAGATGGAATTCACTCCTACCCGTCTCTAGGGATAGTAGATAGGTTGTTCCCTTAAGTGCTGACTCCAGGTCTTGAACAAGGGGCCCCACCTTCTCATTGGCCCGAGAGGGACTCGGTATAGTGATTAGATCACATACCAATCGGTTTAGTGATTGGATCACAAACCAATTGTTCATTAGAGGATCAGTGGGACTTAAGGAGCAAGATGTAATTACGGGGGTAAAACAGATATTTGACCCGACCGTAAATTACGAACAACCTGTGAAGGGTCAACTTACTAATCATGGTTATATCGAGTGGACATAAATATATCTACAGTGAGGAGAATGCAACTACTAGGCTATAGTGGAATGTCCTGATAGTTAACGAATGTTGATTAACTAGGTTAAAGAGTTTAATCAGTTAATCTCGGATCGTTGGAGCTCATGATCTGTAGGTCCATGAGGTCCCCCTGCTAGCTCATATCGGACTAAACCTTAGAACAGTGTGACGAGTGAATTCGAAGTGTTCGAATTCGAATTAGGGAATTAACGTTAAATATATGTGATATATTTAACGACATAACGTTCAATTGCGAATTGAACAATAGAGAGAGATGGTGATATTTAAATAAGATTTAATTATCGAAAATATGAATATGGATTCATAATCATGTATATCGGGAATGATAGGGATTAGTGTTGGATTTATTGGATATTAAATTTGAATTAATTAAATTGTTTAATTAATTATTTAATATTAATTTAATTTGATTTAAAATTAATTATTTGAATTAATTTTTAAATTGAATTAATTTGATCAAAGTTAGTCAAAAGTCAAATTTAAGACAATTGACTACAACTTTGAAAGTCAAAAGTCAAATGTTGACTCCACTAAACCTTGAAAGTCAAGAGTCATTTTGATGACTAAAGTGAGTGGAAAAATCCAATTCTTAAGTTAGTGGAAAAATTCAATTCTTGAGTTAGTGGGAAAAACCATTTGTTGGTGGTTTTATGAGTCAAACTTTTTTGCTAAGTGTTCATCCCACATCAAGCCACTAATCCCACTAAATTGAGTGGATTCTACATGGCATCCTATTGTTAACTCAATTTTGCATGTTTTTGCATGTAGTCTTCTATATATACAAAGGGTTAATGAGATTGACTTCTTCTTGGAATTTTGATGAACTTTGAGAAATTGTAAAGACAATTTCTCTACCATTCTCTCCAATTCCATCTTCAATTCTCTTTTAAATTAGTCACTCAAAGGATCCCACAATCCCGTTCTAAGGCCGGAGAATAGTCGGGAAGACTCTCGTGGTGGTTCGTGACTGTTACGTTCGAAGATCGAGTTTGGAATCAAGAAGAATTTGAACTTCAAAGGTAACTTCTAAATTATTGTCTTTGATTTTCAAATTACATGCTTTTTCTTTTTAAATTAACAAAATAAGAGTACTTAGATCCAACGATGCTTCCGCTATGCATGCCGAAACCCATGAAGTTCAAATTAAATAGCGGAAGCATAGCGGAAGCATCGTTGGATCTAAGTACTCTTATTTTGTTAATTTAAAAAGAAAAAGCATGTAATTTGAAAATCAAAGACAATAATTTAGAAGTTACCTTTGAAGTTCAAATTCTTCTTGATTCCAAACTCGATCTTCGAACGTAACAGTCACGAACCACCACGAGAGTCTTCCCGACTATTCTCCGGCCTTAGAACGGGATTGTGGGATCCTTTGAGTGACTAATTTAAAAGAGAATTGAAGATGGAATTGGAGAGAATGGTAGAGAAATTGTCTTTACAATTTCTCAAAGTTCATCAAAATTCCAAGAAGAAGTCAATCTCATTAACCCTTTGTATATATAGAAGACTACATGCAAAAACATGCAAAATTGAGTTAACAATAGGATGCCATGTAGAATCCACTCAATTTAGTGGGATTAGTGGCTTGATGTGGGATGAACACTTAGCAAAAAAGTTTGACTCATAAAACCACCAACAAATGGTTTTTCCCACTAACTCAAGAATTGGATTTTTCCACTAACTTAAGAATTGGATTTTTCCACTCACTTTAGTCATCAAAATGACTCTTGACTTTCAAGGTTTAGTGGAGTCAACATTTGACTTTTGACTTTCAAAGTTGTAGTCAATTGTCTTAAATTTGACTTTTGACTAACTTTGATCAAATTAATTCAATTTAAAAATTAATTCAAATAATTAATTTTAAATCAAATTAAATTAATATTAAATAATTAATTAAACAATTTAATTAATTCAAATTTAATATCCAATAAATCCAACACTAATCCCTATCATTCCCGATATACATGATTATGAATCCATATTCATATTTTCGATAATTAAATCTTATTTAAATATCACCATCTCTCTCTATTGTTCAATTCGCAATTGAACGTTATGTCGTTAAATATATCACATATATTTAACGTTAATTCCCTAATTCGAATTCGAACACTTCGAATTCACTCGTCACACTGTTCTAAGGTTTAGTCCGATATGAGCTAGCAGGGGGACCTCATGGACCTACAGATCATGAGCTCCAACGATCCGAGATTAACTGATTAAACTCTTTAACCTAGTTAATCAACATTCGTTAACTATCAGGACATTCCACTATAGCCTAGTAGTTGTATTCTCCTCACTGTAGATATATTTATGTCCACTCGATATAACCATGATTAGTAAGTTGACCCTTCACAGGTTGTTCGTAATTTACGGTCGGGTCAAATATCTGTTTTACCCCCGTAATTACATCTTGCTCCTTAAGTCCCACTGATCCTCTAATGAACAATTGGTTTGTGATCCAATCACTAAACCGATTGGTATGTGATCTAATCACTATACCGAGTCCCTCTCGGGCCAATGAGAAGGTGGGGCCCCTTGTTCAAGACCTGGAGTCAGCACTTAAGGGAACAACCTATCTACTATCCCTAGAGACGGGTAGGAGTGAATTCCATCTTGCACCCTATGTCCCCAGCTATCTATCCGGTCTTACCCCTGAAATGGGAGGCATATTGAGTCGGCGCTGTTGAGCCACTCTCACCCATGCAGATCTAAGGATAATCCCGAATAAACAGGAGTTCATAGTTAGCTCAGGATTAAGGTCAAGTTACCTAGGTCATCGTTTTGAAATAGTCAGTCTTTAAAACAGTAAACAGCGTTATAAAGTAAGAGTGACTTATTTCGCGGTCCGGTCTAATGCAAACTCTTTGCATAGGACGCCCCCATTCACATGTCTCCACATGAACGATTCAGGATCACATCGTTTGTACTAAATACAAAATGGGCCGCATCCAATAGTGTCCCCAAGATAAGGTATCCAGCCTTATCCGTATACTATAGACCGTTTTGGCTATTTACTCGAACTTGATCCACTTTTATGTCTCCACATAAAGTTCAAGTATTCATGTTATAGCCATGAATCTTAGTTTATTGGATTTAGGGTTTTCTAAAATGAAATAAGCAATTCACATATTCAATAATAACTTTATTGAATAAACCTCAATAACACTTTATTGGTAATAAAATATGTTTATCGTTTACAAACCACGAGTTTTAGGACATAAAACCCAACAAACTCCCACTTGGACTAAAACTCCAGTGGTAATAAATATATATCCATATATATACATAATGTTGAGTTTTTCAAAATGAGAAATAAATACAACTACTAGGCTATAGTGGAATGTCCTGATAGTTAACGAATGTTGATTAACTAGGTTAAAGAGTTTAATCAGTTAATCTCGGATCGTTGGAGCTCATGATCTGTAGGTCCATGAGGTCCCCCTGCTAGCTCATATCGTTTTGAAATAGTCAGTCTTTAAAACAGTAAACAGCGTTATAAAGTAAGAGTGACTTATTTCGCGGTCCGGTCTAATGCAAACTCTTTGCATAGGACGCCACCATTCACATGTCTCCACATGAACGATTCAGGATCACATCGTTTGTACTAAATACAAAATGGGCCGCATCCAATAGTGTCCCCAAGATAAGGTATCCAGCCTTATCCGTATACTATAGACCGTTTTGGCTATTTACTCGAACTTGATCCACTTTTATGTCTCCACATAAAGTTCAAGTATTCATGTTATAGCCATGGATCTTAGTTTATTGGATTTAGGGTTTTCTAAAATGAAATAAGCAATTCACATATTCAATAATAACTTTATTGAATAAACCTCAATAACACTTTATTGGTAATAAAATATGTTTATCGTTTACAAACCACGAGTTTTAGGACATAAAACCCAACAAACTCCCACTTGGACTAAAACTCCAGTGGTAATAAATATATATCCATATATATACATAATGTTGAGTTTTTCAAAATGAGAAATAAATACAATAAACTAGGGCATCACATACCCATAGTTTTCTCCCACTTGCCCTAGATTATACATCCTGTAGTCCTAGTCTCACTAGGTGACCCTCAAACACTTTAGCCGTGAGAGCCTTTGTAAATGGATCAGCAATGTTGTCCTCAGAGGCTATTTGTTTCACAATAACGTCTCCTCGTTGGACGATCTCTCGAATGAGATGATATTTTCGCTCAATATGTTTCCCGCGTTTATGGCTCCTTGGCTCTTTTGAATTTGCAACTGCTCCACTGTTATCACAAAAGAGAGTGATAGGCAGATGCATATTTGGAACAACTTCCAAATCGTTCAAAAACTTTCTAAGCCACACAGCTTCTTTTGCTGCTTCACAGGCAGCTACGTATTCTGCTTCCATAGTGGAGTCAGCAACACAACTTTGCTTGATACTCCGCCATACTACATCTCCTCCATTCAGAGTGAACACTGATCCCGATGTTGATTTTCTCGAATCTTTATCCGACTGGAAATCAGAATCAGTGTATCCTGTAAGAATCAGATCCTTACCTTTATACACGAGCATGTAATCCCTCGTTCTCCTAAGATACTTGAGGATATTCTTAACGGTTGTCCAATGTATAAGTCCAGGATTGGACTGAAACCTGCTGACAACACCTACTGCATAGCATATGTCGGGTCGTGTACACAACATAGCATACATCAGACTTCCAACAGCCGATGCATAGGGAATGCGTCTCATATCCTCAACTTCTTGAGGTGTCTTAGGACATTGTTCCTTCGACAAGTGAATTCCATGCCTGAAGGGTAGCAAACCCCTCTTGGAATTCTGCATTTTATATCTTGACAACATCTTGTCAATATAGGATGCTTGAGACATGGCTAATGTTCTATTCTTGCGGTTCCGAACTATTTGGATCCCAAGAATATATTGAGCTTCTCCCAAATCTTTCATTTGGAATTGAGTTGCTAGCCATTTCTTGACGTCAGTCAGGCATCTTACATCATTCCCAATGAGTAAGATATCATCGACATATAATACGAGGAATGCTACAGATGTTTTGACAATCTTCTTGTAAACACAAGGTTCGTCAATGTTTTGTTCAAAACCATAAGATTTGATCGCAGTATCAAACCTTATATTCCAGCATCTAGATGCTTGTTTCAACCCATAAATGGATCGTTTAAGCTTACAAACTTTTTGTTCTTGATGTTGTATTATAAACCCCTCTGGTTGAGACATATAGATACTCTCTTCAAGATTGCCATTCAGAAAGGCTGTCTTGACATCCATTTGCCAAATCTCATAGTCATAATATGTGGCAATGGACAAGAGTATTCTAATTGATTTTAACATGACAACAGGAGAGAAGGTTTCATCATAGTCTACCCCCTCTCTCTGGGTATAACCCTTTGTCACTAATCGAGCTTTAAAGGTCTGTACCTTACCAGCTTGGTCTCGTTTCCTTTTGTAGATCCATTTACAACCAATAGGTTTTACCCCATCTGGTTGATCTACAAGTTCCCAGACGGAATTGAAGTACATCGACTCCATTTCGAGGTCCATGGCTTTGATCCATTGATCTTTGTCAACATCATTCATTGCCTGTTTATAGGTCAATGGATCCTCTATTCCATCATCTGGTATGATGATTTGAGTTTCTACTAAACCCATGTAACGGTCAGGTTGTTGCACAACTCTCCCACTACGTCGAGGCACTCTCAACTCTTGAGATGGATGTGAGTAATCAGAAGTATTAGCTCCATCAACAACTCTTGTTGAGGGTCCAATCTCATCAACAACTCTTGTTGATCTATCTGTAGCTTCTTTAGAAATTTCACGCAATACTAGTTTACTGCGAGGTTGATGATCTCTCATGTGATCTTCTTCGAGAAAAGTAGCATTTGTCGATACAAATACTTTATTTTCTTCTGGATCAAAGAAGTATCCAGCTTTCGATTCTTTTGGGTAGCCTATGAATAAACATACTTTTGAACGACGTTCCAATTTCTTAGGGTTTTGCACCAACACATGTGTCGGGCATCCCCAGATCCTGAAGTGACGTAAACTAGTTTTACGCCCTCTCCATAACTCATAAGGTGTTCCAGTAACACTTTTAGAGGGAACATTGTTCAAAATGTAGGCAGCAGTCTCTACTGCATATCCCCAAAACGAATCAGGCAAATGAGCATAGCTCATCATCGATCGAACCATGTCTAACAAGGTTCTGTTTCTTCTCTCCGATACACCGTTTTGCTGTGGCGTACTAGGTGCAGAGAGTTGTGACTGGATTCCATGTTCTATCAAATAGTCCTGGAATCTTAGGTCCATGTACTCTCCACCTCGATCTGATCGAAGTGTCTTAATTGTTTTACCTAATAAGTTTTCAACTTCTGCCTTATACTCCTTGAACTTTTCAAGAGCTTCGGACTTATGATGTATTAGGTAAACATAACCGTACCTTGAATAGTCATCTATGAAACTGATGAAATATTCATATCCTCCTCGTGCTTTGACATTCATTGGTCCACAAAGGTCCGAATGCACGAGTTCTAAGGATTCTTTGGCTCTAAGATCTTTTCCAGTAAAAGATCTTTTCGTCATTTTCCCCTCAAGACAAGACTCACATGCTGGTAAAGAGTTGTCTTCTAACTGGCTTAGATGACCATTCTTAACCAATCTCTCAATCCTATTGAGATTAATGTGGCCAAGTCTTAAGTGCCAAAGATATGTACTTGAAGAAACTTTTTGCCTTTTGTTTCGCGTCTCAGCCGTTTTAAACATCTCGATATTTAAAATAGCTTTCGCTCTGGTCGGTTTTAACTTATATAAGTTGTTTTCTAGTTTTGCAGAACAAATAGGAATACCTCTTTTGGTAATGAACACTTCATTAATTTCAAAAGATACTTTATACAATTGTTCTAACAAACAAGAGATAGATACAAGATTCCTTTTCATTCCAGGAACAAGATACACATTATCTAATATAATGAATCTATCTCCAAAAAACAACTTTAAATCTCCCACTGATTTTGCTGAGACAACCTCTCATGTTCCAACCCTGAGAGTTATCTCGCCTTCCGCAAGCGTTCTCCAGGAACTAGTTTCCTGAAAAGAAGAGCAAATATGATTAGTGGCCCCTGAATCCAGTATCCAGGAAGAGTCATCACTCTCTACTAAACATGTTTCAACAACTAGTAAATCATATTTACCTTGTTTTGCCTTTTCAGCTTTCTTCTCAGCAAGGTACTTTGGGCAGTTTCTTTTCCAATGCCCATTCTCGTTGCAGTGGAAACATTTTCCTTTATCTGCAACTTGAGCCTTGCTTTTGCGGTCATTAGGAGTTTTACTTTTCCCCTTCCCTTTCTTTTTCATCGAAATACTCTTATTTTTAGAAGAAGAAGGGCCAGACTTCGTTCCAGAGGACGATCCTCTATAGAACTTTTTAGTGGTAGCAACATTTGCCTCCACTTCATGTCCCTTAGTTTTCAGGAGGGACTGATAAGTCTGAAGCTCATTCAGAAGAGTAGTCAAGTTATATTCAATTTTGTTCATCATCGCATTTGTGCGGAACTGTAGGAAGCTCTTCGGAAGAGACTCCAGAATAAAACTGACCTGACTCTTCTCATCTATGACAGCTCCATTTACTTCTGCCACATTGAAATGGACCATCATGTCCAGGACATGTTCTCTAACAGAGGTCCCTTCTCTCATGCGACAGTTATAAACGTACTTGATGGCATCATGCCTAAGGGAGAAGGACGGTTGTCCAAACATCCCCTTCAGAGATTCCATAATCTCTTTGGCAGCACCCATACCATCGTGTTTCTTAGCCAATACATCAGATATGCTGGCCAGAATGTAGACGCGGGCTTTATCATTTGCCCTTGTCCATCTGTCATATGCATCCCGAACATTTCGGTTTGCATTTGTGCCGGGGTTTTGAGGACACTCCTCAGTTAAAACGAACCTTAGATCATCAATTACCAGTATTGTGTTTAAATTTGATTTCCACATTGCGTAATTATCCCCGTTAAGTTTCTCAGAAGCTAGTAACTGTACTATTGAGTTGGACATGCTGAAAAATATAAACATATCGTATTTAGTGAAATTGCTATTACCCTTTTATATTATCCAATCAAGTTTTAGCAAAAGTAATAATGTACCCATCATTTATTCTTTATTGCAACGATACTACAAAGGTTTAGAGCAACATCCACCTAGGGGCAGTCTATCACTCCTCCTTTGAATTGAGACAATCTCAGCTAATCACTATTACCAGAATAACTCATATTCCAATAGATCTTTTAGCTATCGTTTACTTTGGTCAAGAAGTTACTAACACTTAGTAATTCTTGTAAGTGTGACCCTCCATTTTCAGACCTCAGAGATCGGAATCAACAAGCTCCCGAAGTTGGAAAGACAATGCTGAAAACGGACCTATGAGACCCTATCCATTTCTGGAGTTCGCGGTGTTCCGAATCCCATGATACAGCCCTCCTAAGGGGTGGTCGCTCCCAGGGCAGACTCGCAGGCGCATCATGGGAATCTCACGGTGCAACCTAATGGAGGAGACCGTAGGATGTGTTGACACACAACCTTCGCCCACTTACTATGAACGACTTCCCTTATTCACCTTGTTATTGACTCATGCAAATACTTTCCTACTGGAGGTCGCTCCCAGGGCGACTCGAAGCCGAGCATGAATCTCACGGTGTGAACTCTTAGGGACGTAGGAGCTGAAAACATTTTTCCTCCCACTGAAGTGTTCTAGACGGTTGGGTATGATTTTACTTAGGCATATATTTTGGCTAACTAAAACATATCCTAAGTCTAGGTAATGTTTCCGAGTATAACGTTTATACTGGATTTTAACCTATGATGTCTAGGTGATAAAACTTTTTAAAACCTCACATCACTCACGCATGCTCATAAAACCGGGTTAGCTAAACTCAAACGCCAGTTCGATGCCCAGGTAGGAGGTGTTCCGTAAACCGCCAACTTAAATACCCCCAAGCTGAGACAGCATCTTACCGGGTGAGTTTTTCTTGTAACCGAAGTTTTACAAGATATCGAACTATTTTAACTATTAAAATAGGAGATTGTTTGGTAGTTAACCCTAAATGAGCATGCATTTATCTTTGTTATAAGTTTTAATGTCTAATTCATTTTATAACACTTATAAAAAAAACTTATAACATACATCTAACATGCTTTTATATAACAATTATATAAAATCATTCCATGCAAAAATATAACAACTTATATGAAATCTCATGGAATCCTAAACATGCATACTTATATTATAACACTTATAACATACTTTCAATGCATGTTTCATGCTTATCCTATGGTGGGATTTTAAATCTACATGGCATACAATATGCACACAAGATTATGTTTATTTAAACTATACATTCACAATGCATAAATAAATAAACCACACTAAAAATGGATTGGTTTTGGCATCCTAAACAAGCATTTACCTAAATTATTACAATAATAAAATAGGAAAAAGTCTTGAACCGCCCCCGAACACTTCGAATCGGCTCGAACCGCTTGTAAGTTGTGGAATTGCACGAACCGCCGCCGAACCGAACCGAACCGCCACTTGACGCCTCTTCCAATTTTGATAAATTACACCCGGTAAGATGCTGTCTCAGCTTGGGGGTATTTAAGTTGACGGTTTACGGAACACCTCCTACCTGGGCATCGAACTGGCGTTTGAGTTTAGCTAACCCGGTTTTATGAGCATGCGTGAGTGATGTGAGGTTTTAAAAAGTTTTATCACCTAGACATAATAGGTTAAAATCCAGTATAAACGTTATACTCGGAAAGATTACCTAGACTTAGGATATGTTTTAGTTAGCCAAAATATATGCCTAAGTAAAATCATACCCAACAGTCTAGAACACTTCAGTGGGAGGAAAAAGGTTTTCAGCTCCTACGTCCCTAAGAGTTCACACCGTGAGATTCATGCTCGGCTTCGAGTCGCCCTGGGAGCGACCTCTAGTAGGAAAGTATTTGCATGAGTCAATAACAAGGTGAATAGGGGAAGTCGTTCATAGTAAGTGGGCGAAGGTTGTGTGTCAACACATCCTACGGTCTCCTCCATTAGGTTGCACCGTGAGATTCCCATGATTCGCCTGCGAGTCTGCCCTGGGAGCGACCACCCCTTAGGAGGGCTGTATCATGGGATTCGGAACACCGCGAACTCCAGAAATGGATAGGGTCTCATAGGTCCGTTTTCAGCATTGTCTTTCCAACTTCGGGAGCTTGTTGATTCCGATCTCTGAGGTCTGAAAATGGAGGGTCACACTTACAAGAATTACTAAGTGTTAGTAACTTCTTGACCAAAGTAAACGATAGCTAAAAGATCTATTGGAATATGAGTTATTCTGGTAATAGTGATTAGCTGAGATTGTCTCAATTCAAAGGAGGAGTGATAGACTGCCCCTAGGTGGATGTTGCTCTAAACCTTTGTAGTATCGTTGCAATAAAGAATAAATGATGGGTACATTATTACTTTTGCTAAAACTTGATTGGATAATATAAAAGGGTAATAGCAATTTCACTAAATACGATATGTTTATATTTTTCAGCATGTCCAACTCAATAGTACAGTTACTAGCTTCTGAGAAACTTAACGGGGATAATTACGCAACGTGGAAATCAAATTTAAACACAATACTGGTAATTGATGATCTAAGGTTCGTTTTAACTGAGGAGTGTCCTCAAAACCCCGGCACAAATGCAAACCGAAATGTTCGGGATGCATATGACAGATGGACAAGGGCAAATGATAAAGCCCGCGTCTACATTCTGGCCAGCATATCTGATGTATTGGCTAAGAAACACGATGGTATGGGTGCTGCCAAAGAGATTATGGAATCTCTGAAGGGGATGTTTGGACAACCGTCCTTCTCCCTTAGGCATGATGCCATCAAGTACGTTTATAACTGTCGCATGAGAGAAGGGACCTCTGTTAGAGAACATGTCCTGGACATGATGGTCCATTTCAATGTGGCAGAAGTAAATGGAGCTGTCATAGATGAGAAGAGTCAGGTCAGTTTTATTCTGGAGTCTCTTCCGAAGAGCTTCCTACAGTTCCGCACAAATGCGATGATGAACAAAATTGAATATAACTTGACTACTCTTCTGAATGAGCTTCAGACTTATCAGTCCCTCCTGAAAACTAAGGGACATGAAGTGGAGGCAAATGTTGCTACCACTAAAAAGTTCTATAGAGGATCGTCCTCTGGAACGAAGTCTGGCCCTTCTTCTTCTAAAAATAAGAGTATTTCGATGAAAAAGAAAGGGAAGGGGAAAAGTAAAACTCCTAATGACCGCAAAAGCAAGGCTCAAGTTGCAGATAAAGGAAAATGTTTCCACTGCAACGAGAATGGGCATTGGAAAAGAAACTGCCCAAAGTACCTTGCTGAGAAGAAAGCTGAAAAGGCAAAACAAGGTAAATATGATTTACTAGTTGTTGAAACATGTTTAGTGGAGAGTGATGACTCTTCCTGGATACTGGATTCAGGGGCCACTAATCATATTTGCTCTTCTTTTCAGGAAACTAGTTCCTGGAGAACGCTTGCGGAAGGCGAGATAACTCTCAGGGTTGGAACAGGAGAGGTTGTCTCAGCAAAATCAGTGGGAGATTTAAAGTTGTTTTTTGGAGATAGATTCATTATATTAGATAATGTGTATCTTGTTCCTGGAATGAAAAGGAATCTTGTATCTATCTCTTGTTTGTTAGAACAATTGTATAAAGTATCTTTTGAAATTAATGAAGTGTTCATTACCAAAAGAGGTATTCCTATTTGTTCTGCAAAACTAGAAAACAACTTATATAAGTTAAAACCGACCAGAGCGAAAGCTATTTTAAATATCGGGATGTTTAAAACGGCTGAGACGCGAAACAAAAGGCAAAAAGTTTCTTCAAGTACATATCTTTGGCACTTAAGACTTGGCCACATTAATCTCAATAGGATTGAGAGATTGGTTAAGAATGGTCATCTAAGCCAGTTAGAAGACAACTCTTTACCAGCATGTGAGTCTTGTCTTGAGGGGAAAATGACGAAAAGATCTTTTACTGGAAAAGGTCTTAGAGCCAAAGAATCCTTAGAACTCGTGCATTCGGACCTTTGTGGACCAATGAATGTCAAAGCACGAGGAGGATATGAATATTTCATCAGTTTCATAGATGACTATTCAAGGTACGGTTATGTTTACCTAATACATCATAAGTCCGAAGCTCTTGAAAAGTTCAAGGAGTATAAGGCAGAAGTTGAAAACTTATTAGGTAAAACAATTAAGACACTTCGATCAGATCGAGGTGGAGAGTACATGGACCTAAGATTCCAGGACTATTTGATAGAACATGGAATCCAGTCACAACTCTCTGCACCTAGTACGCCACAGCAAAACGGTGTATCGGAGAGAAGAAACAGAACCTTGTTAGACATGGTTCGATCGATGATGAGCTATGCTCATTTGCCTGATTCGTTTTGGGGATATGCAGTAGAGACTGCTGCCTACATTTTGAACAATGTTCCCTCTAAAAGTGTTACTTGAACACCTTATGAGTTATGGAGAGGGCGTAAAACTAGTTTACGTCACTTTAGGATCTGGGGATGCCCGACACATGTGTTGGTGCAAAACCCTAAGAAATTGGAACGTCGTTCAAAAGTATGTTTATTCATAGGCTACCCAAAAGAATCGAAAGCTGGATACTTCTTTGATCCAGAAGAAAATAAAGTATTTGTATCGACAAATGCTACTTTTCTCGAAGAAGATCACATGAGAGATCATCAACCTCGCAGTAAACTAGTATTGCGTGAAATTTCTAAAGAAGCTACAGATAGATCAACAAGAGTTGTTGATGAGATTGGACCCTCAACAAGAGTTGTTGATGGAGCTAATACTTCTGATTACTCACATCCATCTCAAGAGTTGAGAATGCCTCGACGTAGTGGGAGAGTTGTGCAACAACCTGACCGTTACATGGGTTTAGTAGAAACTCAAATCATCATACCAGATGATGGAATAGAGGATCCATTGACCTATAAACAGGCAATGAATGATGTTGACAAAGATCAATGGATCAAAGCCATGGACCTCGAAATGGAGTCGATGTACTTCAATTCCGTCTGGGAACTTGTAGATCAACCAGATGGGGTAAAACCTATTGGTTGTAAATGGATCTACAAAAGGAAACGAGACCAAGCTGGTAAGGTACAGACCTTTAAAGCTCGATTAGTGACAAAGGGTTATACCCAGAGAGAGGGGGTAGACTATGATGAAACCTTCTCTCCTATGTCATGTTAAAATCAATTAGAATACTCTTGTCCATTGCCACATATTATGACTATGAGATTTGGCAAATGGATGTCAAGACAGCCTTTCTGAATGGCAATCTTGAAGAGAGTATCTATATGTCTCAACCAGAGGGGTTTATAATACAACATCAAGAACAAAAAGTTTGTAAGCTTAAACGATCCATTTATGGGTTGAAACAAGCATCTAGATGCTGGAATATAAGGTTTGATACTGCGATCAAATCTTATGGTTTTGAACAAAACATTGACGAACCTTGTGTTTACAAGAAGATTGTCAAAACATCTGTAGCATTCCTCGTATTATATGTCGATGATATCTTACTCATTGGGAATGATGTAAGATGCCTGACTGACGTCAAGAAATGGCTAGCAACTCAATTCCAAATGAAAGATTTGGGAGAAGCTCAATATATTCTTGGGATCCAAATAGTTCGGAACCGCAAGAATAGAACATTAGCCATGTCTCAAGCATCCTATATTGACAAGATGTTGTCAAGATATAAAATGCAGAATTCCAAGAGGGGTTTGCTACCCTTCAGGCATGGAATTCACTTGTCGAAGGAACAATGTCCTAAGACACCTCAAGAAGTTGAGAATATGAGACGCATTCCCTATGCATCGGCAGTTGGAAGTCTGATGTATGCTATGTTGTGTACACGACCCGACATATGCTATGCAGTAGGTGTTGTCAGCAGGTTTCAGTCCAATCCTGGACTTATACATTGGACAACCGTTAAGAATATCCTCAAGTATCTTAGGAGAACGAGGGATTACATGCTCGTGTATAAAGGTAAGGATCTGATTCTTACAGGATACACTGATTCTGATTTCCAGTCGGATAAAGATTCGAGAAAATCAACATCGGGATCAGTGTTCACTCTAAATGGAGGAGCTGTAGTATGGCGGAGTATCAAGCAAAGTTGTGTTGCTGACTCCACTATGGAAGCAGAATACGTAGCTGCCTGTGAAGCAGCAAAAGAAGCTGTGTGGCTTAGAAAGTTTTTGAACGATTTGGAAGTTGTTCCAAATATGCATCTGCCTATCACTCTCTTTTGTGATAACAGTGGAGCAGTTGCAAATTCAAAAGAGCCAAGGAGCCATAAACACGAGAAACATATTGAGCGAAAATATCATCTCATTCGAGAGATCGTCCAACGAGGAGACGTTATTGTGAAACAAATAGCCTCTGAGGACAACATTGCTGATCCATTTACAAAGGCTCTCACGGCTAAAGTGTTTGAGGGTCACCTAGTGAGACTAGGACTACAGGATGTATAATCTAGGGCAAGTGGGAGAAAACTATGGGTATGTGATGCCCTAGTTTATTGTATTTATTTCTCATTTTGAAAAACTCAACATTATGTATATATATGGATATATATTTATTACCACTGGAGTTTTAGTCCAAGTGGGAGTTTGTTGGGTTTTATGTCCTAAAACTCGTGGTTTGTAAACGATAAACATATTTTATTACCAATAAAGTGTTATTGAGGTTTATTCAATAAAGTTATTATTGAATATGTGAATTGCTTATTTCATTTTAGAAAACCCTAAATCCAATAAACTAAGATCCATGGCTATAACATGAATACTTGAACTTTATGTGGAGACATAAAAGTGGATCAAGTTCGAGTAAATAGCCAAAACGGTCTATAGTATACGGATAAGGCTGGATACCTTATCTTGGGGACACTATTGGATGCGGCCCATTTTGTATTTAGTACAAACGATGTGATCCTGAATCGTTCATGTGGAGACATGTGAATGGGGGCGTCTTATGCAAAGAGTTTGCATTAGACCGGACCGCGAAATAAGTCACTCTTACTTTATAACGCTGTTTACTGTTTTAAAGACTGACTATTTCAAAACGATGACCTAGGCAACTTGACCTTAATCCTGAGCTAACTATGAACTCCTGTTTATTCGGGATTATCCTTAGATCTGCATGGGTGAGAGTGGCTCAACAGCGCCGACTCAATATGCCTCCCATTTCAGGGGTAAGACCGGATAGATAGCTGGGGACATAGGGTGCAAGATGGAATTCACTCCTACCCGTCTCTAGGGATAGTAGATAGGTTGTTCCCTTAAGTGCTGACTCCAGGTCTTGAACAAGGGGCCCCACCTTCTCATTGGCCCGAGAGGGACTCGGTATAGTGATTAGATCACATACCAATCAGTTTAGTGATTGGATCACAAACCAATTGTTCATTAGAGGATCAGTGGGACTTAAGGAGCAAGATGTAATTACGGGGGTAAAACAGATATTTGACCCGACCGTAAATTACGAACAACCTGTGAAGGGTCAACTTACTAATCATGGTTATATCGAATGGACATAAATATATCTACAGTGAGGAGAATGCAACTACTAGGCTATAGTGGAATGTCCTGATAGTTAACGAATGTTGATTAACTAGGTTAAAGAGTTTAATCAGTTAATCTCGGATCGTTGGAGCTCATGATCTGTAGGTCCATGAGGTCCCCCTGCTAGCTCATATCGGACTAAACCTTAGAACAGTGTGACGAGTGAATTCGAAGTGTTCGAATTCGAATTAGGGAATTAACGTTAAATATATGTGATATATTTAACGACATAACGTTCAATTGCGAAGTGAACAATAGAGAGAGATGGTGATATTTAAATAAGATTTAATTATCGAAAATATGAATATGGATTCATAATCATGTATATCGGGAATGATAGGGATTAGTGTTGGATTTATTGGATATTAAATTTGAATTAATTAAATTGTTTAATTAATTATTTAATATTAATTTAATTTGATTTAAAATTAATTATTTGAATTAATTTTTAAATTGAATTAATTTGATCAAAGTTAGTCAAAAGTCAAATTTAAGACAATTGACTACAACTTTGAAAGTCAAAAGTCAAATGTTGACTCCACTAAACCTTGAAAGTCAAGAGTCATTTTGATGACTAAAGTGAGTGGAAAAATCCAATTCTTAAGTTAGTGGAAAAATCCAATTCTTGAGTTAGTGGGATAAACCATTTGTTGGTGGTTTTATGAGTCAAACTTTTTTGCTAAGTGTTCATCCCACATCAAGCCACTAATCCCACTAAATTGAGTGGATTCTACATGGCATCCTATTGTTAACTCAATTTTGCATGTTTTTGCATGTAGTCTTCTATATATACAAAGGGTTAATGAGATTGACTTCTTCTTGGAATTTTGATGAACTTTGAGAAATTGTAAAGACAATTTCTCTACCATTCTCTCCAATTCCATCTTCAATTCTCTTTTAAATTAGTCACTCAAAGGATCCCACAATCCCGTTCTAAGGCCGGAGAATAGTCGGGAAGACTCTCGTGGTGGTTCATGACTGTTACGTTCGAAGATCGAGTTTGGAATCAAGAAGAATTTGAACTTCAAAGGTAACTTCTAAATTATTGTCTTTGATTTTCAAATTACATGCTTTTTCTTTTTAAATTAACAAAATAAGAGTACTTAGATCCAACGATGCTTCCGCTATGCATGCCGAAATTCTTTCAGTAAGGACCTACAGATCATGAGCTCCAACGATACGAGATTATCCGGTCAAAACTCTTTCAACCGAACTAACCAACATTCGTTAACCCCCAGAGACTCCACTAAAGTCCAAGGGCTGCACTCTCCTCACTGTAGATATATTGTGTCCTGTTGATATAACTATCATCAGTAAGTCGATCCTTCACAGGTCGTTCATAATCACAACGGGTCATTTAAACCGTTTAACCCTTGTATTATATCTTGTTCCTTAAGTACCACTAACACCTCTAATGAACAATTGATTTGTGGTCCAACCAACAAATTAGATTCCTCCCTGATCAGGAGAGGATGGGCCCACTGTTCAAGACCTGGAGTCAGTACTTAAGGGAACAACCTCTCTACTAACCCTTAAAGCGGGTAGAAGTGAATTCCATCTCGCACAACTACGTCCCCAGCCACTTATTCAATCTTATCCCCAAGATGGTAGGCTTATTGAGTCGGCGATCTGGCCACTCTCACCCGTAAAAGTCAAAGGATAAGGTTGAATAAACAGGAGTTCATAATGAGCTCAAGATTGAGATCGAGTTACCTAAGTCATCATATGAAAAAACCGGTCTTTACAGTAAACGGTGTTATAAAGAAAGAGCGATTTTATTTCTTGGTTCGGTCTTGTGCAAACTCATTGCACAGGACGCCCTCACTCACATGTCTCTACATGAAACGATTCGAATCACATCGTTTTGTACTATACAAAGTGAGCCGCGTCCAATAGTGTCCCCAGAATAAGGTACCCAGCCTTATCCCTATACTATAGACCATTTTGGCTGTCTACTTGAACTTGATTCACATTCATGTCACACATGAAGTTCAAGTACTCACACTATCGCCATGGGTGTTAGTTATTGGTATAGGTTAATACAAACACAATTCACTAAAATTCAATAACAACATTATTGAAATAAAATATTTACATTCAAACAGTTTACAAACTACGAGTTTTAGGACATAAAACCCAACATATATTCATGAAGTCTTTTGAAGCATTCTAGCCATTATTCAGCATAATATGTGTTTAATAGTGACATTTGTGAATAGGTGTAAAAATTAAGGCTTATGTGAAATATCTGTCTAATTTATAGTGTATAATTGGTGCAAAAATGTTTAATAGTGTATAATTGGTGCAAAAATGTCTAATTTATGCCTTTCAGGAGTATTGCTGAAGTTTTGCGAGGAGTGCAATAGGATAAGAAGAAAGGCAGCTGAAAACAGAGCTTTGCGATCTCAACGCAATCGCAATGGAGTCTTCAAGAAACTTTGCGATCGCAACGCAATCGCAATACTGGCAGTAGGCTGAGGTTGTTAGCCGCCGACCCTTCTGTAGCTGCCACGTATGAGTTTGTTTCCCTAATTTGGATGGTTGTTACGTCTCCAAAAGTGACCTTTTTAGGACTTATTTATCTTAGAAAGATGTACACTCTTAGGTGTTTTTGATAGGATTTAGCTTAAACCTATGCTTATATATGAGAATTAGAAGAAGGAAGCTAAATTAGGACTTGTGTGCAAAAGGAGAGAAAAAGAATGAAAAACGAAGTTAGAAGAATGAAAATTGTGCATTGCGGAAGCATTGCGGAAACATTGCTAAAACCGCAATGTTTTAAGTGAAATCCGTAAGTTGGCTAACCTTTTTCTGTTGCAATCCGATATTTCAGGGATTCGTTCTTTCTCCTCCATCCATTTTGAAGTACGACGTTGAGGATGGATGGTTCTCCTTGGCCCAATCGAACCTGCAGACTACTATAAAAGGAGCTCAAAGAGGAGGGTTCAATTATCATCCGAAAGCGTAGAAGTCTCTTCGTAGATCCATTTTTTCTCCTGTTTTTCTTCTCCGTCTGTTGGTTTGAGAGGTTCAGCTGTTGGAGTCGACAATCTGATAGGCATCTTCTCTCCTTATTGGATTCATCCAAGCAAGGCTACCCTTTCTTCCCTTTCAGCCGAGGCATTTGCGACGAGGCGTTGAAGCTCAATTACTGCTTTCTGTCTTTTATTTCTAATTTCCAGCTCTGTTTAGTTGTTTTTTCTCTACCAGTAGCTAGCTCATTTCATTTCGTTATCTTCTGTCTTTATGCTATTCACTTTAAGCTTTCCTTTGTTCATTCAAACAATCAAGTAATCAAGGCACAATTCATTATTTCACAGCTTCTTATCTTTTGCTGCTACTGTTTTACCTTGTTGTATTAAGTTTATTTCTCTTCTAAGCATGTCTACTTCATCTCTTATTTCTGTTCTTTCTATATCCATGAGTAACTAAGTCACATAGGGGCATGCTAATGATAATACTATAGGCTAAAATACGTGAACCAAGCATGTAGGATAGCTCTCGAATGCATTGATTGTATGTAAGCTTCATCCCACGGGCAATTTCGATTGGCCATCCATTTTGTCCAAAGAACTCCTAACCTCTGGAAGGAGTAAGAGTTCAGAGTCATACACTCATGCTAGCCTCTCAAGGTAACCAGAAAACGACCTAGGAATAGGCGTTTTCCTAGTACAAATCATAACTTACTGTTTTACACAAGATGCTTAAGACCTTACTTGGACATGAGTAAACTAAAGAATCTAATGCATGAAATCGGAAGATACATGAGAATGAGTTAGTTTGATGTATAGTGAGTTGATCCAATGCTTGAGAATCGTGTGAAAATGCCTATAGAGGAGTCGTTAGTAGCCCTTGTTTCTCCATTTTACACACTTTCGCTGTTAGTAACATTGCGGTAAAATTGCTGTTCTCGCAATTCTGTCAAGCTAAAAATTATGCTTAGCCATTTTCCTCTTCATTTATTAATCTCTTCTCTTTACATTTAAGTTTATCATTGACTTGCACTTGTTCATGTTGCTATCCTTTATATATTCATTAGTAATTAGGCAATTAAAAACCAAATTTACCCCATCAAATCCACCCATTCTTGCTTAACAACACACTTCGCGAGTAACTAGTAATAAGTCTCTGTGGGAAAACGAATGAAAAAATATTTACTACTTGCTACAAGATCATGTATGCTTGCATGTTCTAAGTGCTCTCTCATTGCATATTTATTTTAACATTGAGCACGCAACAAGTTTTTGGCGCCGCTGCCGGGGATTTAGTTTAGTGAAAACGAAGTTTGTTAAGTTTGAAACACAAAGTTTAAATTGGAACTGATCTTTTTTTCATTTCCTTTACAGGTACTATCAAGCTAGTTTATGAAAGAGTTTCCAAACCTCAACTCGCACAGAGAGAAACTTTACAGGTGGAAAACGTATGTGTACGACAAAGTAAATGAATACGCTGCAGAACTTAATTGGAGGAAGAGTTTGCCCACAACAGTTTGAAGAATTTTATCAGCCATGTGCTTATTGTGGGGATAATCATAACTTGGAGAATTGCCCAACATTGAATTATCAAGAGAGGCAATATCAACAAAGCTATGACAACCATTATTCGTACATGTGTGAACATGATCAGTGGCAACTCTCAAATAATCCTTGGGAAGAGCATGTGAAAATTGCTCATTATGAAGAGTTCCCCCAACATGAAAACTATCAACATTATGCCCCAACTCCAAATGAAGAATTATCACCCACTTTGGAGGCGCTATGGATAGAATTCATGGAAATGAATGATGCATCCATGAGGAGAATGGATGTGCAATTAGCTCAGCTCACAAATGACTTACAAGATCTACTTGCTATAGCAAAATCACCACCACCATGCCCTCAGATGTTCAATTTTTATGATGATGAATCCTTTGTTACCTTCGAATCTGAGAAGAGTGATCCAATGGAATATCCATATGAAATGGTGGAGTTGATGGAAGTTGAGAAAAATGAAATTGTGCTGGATGAGGCCAAAGAGACTATTGCGCTGCTTGAGGAACAAGAATTTGAAATGTCTGATGTTGCAGCAAGCTTCTCCACCAATGAAAGAGTTGAGCCACCACCACAACAAATGCTCCAGCTGAAGGAGTTGGAAAGAGATGTGCCAGAAAAAGAAGTCTCATCGCATCAAAGCTATGTTGTAGCAAATGTTGTAGAAACCCAACCAACGCACAGAAAGTACAAACCTTGGGATGTTATAACATGCAGTCTCTTTGAAAGAATCAACAATTTCAAGGTGTGGCAGAATGTCCGACCCCGTAAATCAAGACTTAAGTATCTTAAAGATGCAGAAGTGATGCCTCGAAACATTGAAGAATATCCATATGAGGCAGATTGACAAGGGAGATTTCTGATCCCTAAACTCTTAAATTAGGATTTTATCATGCTTTGCTTAGATTTCGTATGTTAGGAGTAGTTTATTTTGGGAATGAAATATTTATTATGTGCCAACAATCATAGTCGTTTAGCATGAATTGATGATGCACTGTGGGCCTATAGGATTGCATATAAAACACCCTTAGGTATGTCTCCTTATAGGCTAGTGTATGGAAAAGCATGTCATCTTCCCTTCGAATTGGAAATCAAAGCCTTTTAGGCCTTGAAAGAACTGAATTATTGCGTGACCGATGCGGGAACATTGCGGTCTCTGCAATTACATGAGCTTGATGTGCTTAGACATATGTCCTATGAAAATGCTAAAATGTATAAGGAAAAGACTAAGATTTGGCATGATAGTAGACTTAGGATTAAGGACTTTAAGAAAGGCCAGCTTGGCTTATTATTTAACTCACGGTTGAGATTATTTCCAGGCAAACTTAAGTCCAGATGGTCAGGTCCTTTTGTGATAACTAACGTGTTTGTTCATGGTGCAATCGAGATTAGGAACCTGCAGCACGGGCAACCGTTCATGGTTAATGGGGCAAGATTGAAGCATTATTATGAGGAAGGAGATGTGAAGTCTCTCTCGGCCTTCCTCTTGACTGAAACGTGAAAATAAGAACGAGAGAGGACGAGTGATTACTGTGCTCGTCCATGCGAGGCTAATGCCTTAGTTTATTTTTTGCTATTCTTTCGGTTACTGTTTGTATAGATTTTTGTGTGATTTTAATTACGAATTTGATGTTGATTTTATTTCTTTTGATAGGGGATCGATAGAGGGAATCAAGGAGATGGATCTAGGATAAAAGATCGGGGAAGATACTGGACCAAATCAAAGATTGAGTTGAGGGAATATGGGCAGTTGAAACGAAGGAAATCTCCAACGGCCATTTAATTGCGGTAGATTTGCGAAATCCGCAACAGAAATAGCCGTTGGGATTTCCATCATTACTTATAGCCGTTAGAAGCGTTCTGATCCATACGTTTCCTTCATTCTCTGATCTCCAAGAAAGCTTTCTCCTTCTTCCTCTGCAATCCCTCTTTCCAGATTCCTACGATTCCACCATGGTGCTAACAAGAGCTGAGAGATCTGCGTCCAAAAAGAAGGCCGACGACGCTGAGATAGCTGCGAGAGAGGCACTCCTTGCCTTGGCGGATGCTGAAGCCGCGCGAACCGAACGCCTTCCCAAGCTCCCTGTCCGCAAGAAGAAGTGGAAGGTGGTGACGGATATCCCTGCTGGGCCATCTGAACCAGCAGGAACACCCAAGAAGAGGAATTGGAAGATGGCTGTTGCCGACGCAGCAGTCAAGAAGAAGACTCCCTCTGTGCAGAGTCAAGAAAGTGGCCGTCCATCCTACGAGACGGCCAGGCAAAGCCATTTTCCATCTCCACCGGCGCGAAGCCCTGTACCATCACCGTCGTCACAGAGCTCTGAAAAGACTCCACCACCGCAGAGCCCTGAAGCCTCACCCATCTCCCAGACGCCTGAACCTGAAATCCCAGAAGAAGAGCATCAAGAATCGGCGCTGGGCGATGACGCAGTTGAAGAAGACGAGGTCTTCTCGCCCTTGAGGGAAGTCAGCCCCGACAGCCCTGCAGAGGGGGATGATTCGATGAATGAGACGTTGGGGGATTGCCTCCAACAGATCACAACCAAGGCCAGATTGAGAAAGAAGGCCACCAAGGTTGTCAAGGCCAAACGGCCAAAAACAACGAAGAAGTCCAAGAAAAAGAAAACCAGGGGTGAGCCTTCATCAAAGAAGGTTAGTAGTGAGCCTTCCCCAAAGAAGCTCAAGATCGAGGCTGCTGAATCAGCCAAACCAAAAGACAAGGGGAAAGCCAAGCTGTACCCCGAAGATGAGCCTCAATCTGTGAGGTATGTGTCCTCTGATGCAGAATCAAGGGGCACTGAGCTGAGGAAGAGGGACCTGCTGCACGAGAAAGGATTCCTAGACGCGCTCGCAGACCTGCCGCAATTCTTGCGCGCAGGGATCACGAATCACGGCTGGGAGGAGCTGTGCAGACCGCCCATCCCCGCCTACTCCAGCATGGTGTATGACTTTTATGCCAATTTGATGAACCCTGAGGATGGCCTATCTGTGGTCAGAGGCGTCGAGGTGGATTTCTCAGCGAAGGCAATCAATGAAGCCTATGGCCTCAAGGGGCAAAAGCACACGGATTATGCCAGGATCGTTGATGTGCCAACAGAAGCTGTCCTGGAGGAAGCAATTCGAGTTATTGGCCAGCCTGAGGCAGCGTGGACGATTTCACGCAATGGGAAGCACACCCTGATGAGTGCTACCCTCACAGCCAAGGCGGCTGTCTGGTTTTACTTCGTGCGGAGGAAGCTGTCCCCAGTGACCCACGAGACCACCATCAACCAAGGCAGATCGCTGCTGGTCTATGCGATCATGAGAGGCCTCACAATCAACGTTGGCGAGTTCATTGCAGCCTCAATTGCTGACTGCGCCAAAAAGGGTAAGGGTCCACTTTTCTTTCCCAATACAATCACTAAGCTTTGCTTACGTGCAGGGGTACGAATCGAGCGGATGGAAAGGCAGCTGGCCTACACGGGGCACCTAGAGTTGCCTACTGCCTTGAGGATGCGAAGGAAGGGGAACATGGAGTTCGAGCTGGATGGCCTGGCTGCTGCTCAGTCTCTGTCAATGGCCTGTCTGATGGACCTGCAGAAGAAGATGGCTTAGTGGACCACATATACGCAGGCAAGGGATAAAGATGTGGCAGACCAATTGGGCTGCATCTTTCCTGAATTCCCCACGGACCTACTGACACCATGGGCGCCTCCAAGGCCACGAAGGAATGATGATGATGAGGAAGACATCTGAGTGCTAGGCTGATTAGCACTCCATGGAGTATTGCTGTTCCCTAAAAGAAAAAAATCAAACTGCTTTTTGTTGAACCATGTGAATTCTGCTGTTTTGAGTTAATATTTTGATCTGTTTTAGTTCTTTAGTTCTAGTGTTTAAAGTTGTTTAGTGTAGTCTGATGGTAGCTGAATAGGTAGATTAGTTTAGTTTCCTTTTTGTATAGGTTAAATGACTGAAAAGAGCATGCATAGGGGCCTTGATCACTGATATATCTGCCCTGTATCCATTGCGAAATAATTGGGGAATCCGCAATTTTTATTAGTAAATGCATGTTTTTGACTGACTGTTTAGTTAGGCTGGTTCTGTTTAAATTTTGTCTTTTGCTGCTACCTTGACTACCTTATATAGCTTATCTAAATGCATGTTGGATGAGTGTCATAAGACACCTTCGATAGTTTAAATTAACCTCTTAAAAGTGCTCAGCATGTATAGCTTGAAGTCCTTCCCTGACTGTTTTTATAAATTTCTGCTGCTGTGATGTTTGCTTTTAGAATGTTCTGTCTATGCCTAGGGCTTTTAGATTCTCTTTGTTTTATATTAGACTAGATGCTTCTAGGACAAGTTTGGGGGTGTGCCACCTCAGACACTCATTGGGGACAATGAGTAGTTTAAGTTTGGGGGAGGCCACCCTAGGCCTAGGAACATTCCTCTCTCCCTTTAAGCATAAGCATTCTTCTTCTCCTTTACAAAAAAAAAATGAGCTGAAAAAAAATAAAATAAAATAAAATAAAGAGGGGTGTCTCTCTTAGGTTGCTGAGTAATCAGTGCCAAGTGTGTAACCCACAAGTGGCATTGCATCAAAAGGCAACCAAAGGAGAGGCTCCACCAAAGTAAGAAAGAAAGAAGAAAGAAATAGGGAAGAAGAATGTATACCTAGGAGTTGCAACTTTGTGGCTTAGATGTCCTGAATAAAAAGAACTCTGATCCTCAATTAGCTGAGCACAAAGTTTTAGCTTGTAGGGTTGTTTAGGGAGATGAATGTATGTCCAATGTAGTGATGCCAGGGTTTAGGTTGTTCTCTAAAAGTACTACTGTCACTGTTAATACTAAGACTGGCATGACTCTAAGGAATCCTAGGTAGTTCAAAAGTAAAAACTAGAAGCATGTACTGAGTCTGGGGTAAAGCTAGGTAGAATTTGAAACCTTAGGGATAGCTGCACGATATGACAGAAGCAAGTAGATCAGTCGTAGGGAGTTAATGAAACAGCAGGAGTATTAGGCGTGCAAAGTCAGAAGAAGCAATATAAGAGGATAGTTGTAAACTTAGAAGTGTGTCACAGGACAGCACTGCTATAGATAGGAATGTAGGGGAGTCAGTAAGTGGTTAAAGAGGATGAAACAGCAGCCTAAACAAGTCCTTAGATTTCTCGAGGACGAGCAAAACCTTAAGTTTGGGGGTGTGTTACGTCTCCAAAAGTGACCTTTTTAGGACTTATTTATCTTAGAAAGATGTACACTCTTAGGTGTTTTTGATAGGATTTAGCTTAAACCTATGCTTATATATGAGAATTAGAAGAAGGAAGCTAAATTAGGACTTGTGTACAAAAGGAGAGAAAAAGAATGAAAAACGAAGTTAGAAGAATGAAAATTGTGCATTGCGGAAGCATTGCGGAAGCATTGCGGAAACATTGCTAAAACCGCAATGTTTAAGTGAAATCCGTAAGTTGGCTAACCTTTTTCTGTTGCAATCCGATATTTCAGGGATTCGTTCTTTCTCCTCCATCCATTTTGAAGTACGACGTTGAGGATGGATGGTTCTCCTTGGCCCAATCGAACCTGCAGACTACTATAAAAGGAGCTCAAAGAGGAGGGTTCAATCATCATCCGAAAGCGTAGAAGTCTCTTCGCAGCTCCATCTTTTCTCCTGTTTTTCTTCTCCGTCTGTTGGTTTGAGAGGTTCAGCTGTTGGAGTCGACAATCTGATAGGAAGGAGAGAAGATTCATCTTCTCTCCTGATTGGATTCATCCAAGCAAGGCTACCCTTTCTTCCCTTTCAGCCGAGGCATTTGCGACGAGGCCTTCAAGCTCAATTACTGCTTTCTGTCTTTTATTTCTAATTTCCAGCTCTGTTTAGTTGTTGTTTCTCTACCAGTAGCTAGCTCATTTCATTTCGTTGTCTTCTGTCTTTATGCTATTCACTTTAAGCTTTCCTTTGTTCATTCAAACAATCAAGTAATCAAGGCACAATTCATTATTTCACAGCTTCTTATCTTTTGCTGCTACTGTTTTACCTTGCTGTCTTAAGTTTATTTCTCTTCTAAGCATGTCTACTTCATCTCTTATTTCTGTTCTTTCTATATCCATGAGTAACTAAGTCACATAGGGGCATGCTAATGATAATACTATAGGCTAAAATACGTGAACCAAGCATGTAGGATAGCTCTCGAATGCATTGATTGTATGTAAGCTTCATCCCACGGGCAATTTCGATTGGCCATCCATTTTGTCCAAAGAACTCCTAACCTCTGGAAGGAGTAAGAGTTCAGAGTCATACACTCATGCTAGCCTCTCAAGGTAACCAGAAAACGACCTAGGAATAGGCGTTTTCCTAGTACAAATCATAACTTACTGTTTTACACAAGATGCTTAAGACCTTACTTGGACATGAGTAAACTAAAGAATCTAATGCATGAAATCGGAAGATACATGAGAATGAGTTAGTTTGATGTATAGTGAGTTGATCCAATGCTTGAGAATCGTGTGAAAATGCCTATAGAGGAGTCGTTAGTAGCCCTTGTTTCTCCATTTTACACACTTTCGCTGTTAGTAACATTGCGGTAAAATTGCTGTTCTCGCAATTCTGTCAAGCTAAAAATTCTGCTTAGCCATTTTCCTCTTCATTTATTAATCTCTTCTCTTTACATTTAAGTTTATCATTGACTTGCACTTGTTCATGTTGCTATCCTTTATATATTCATTAGTAATTAGGTAATTAAAAACCAAATTTACCCCATCAAATCCACCCATTCTTGCTTAACAACACACTTCGCGAGTAACTAGTAATAAGTCTCTGTGGGAAAACGAATGAAAAAATATTTACTACTTGCTACAAGATCATGTATGCTTGCATGTTCTAAGTGCTCTCTCATTGCATATTTATTTTAACATTGAGCACGCAACAATGGTGATCCGTGATTAGGGAGCAGACTATGGACCACTGAAAGCTATATAAAGAGAGCAAGATGAAGCAAGAGAGTCATTCCATCCAATCCTCGACGGTGAAGAAATTCGGCAAAGGCCAAACCGCGGAAAAAGAGAATTCTCTCGGTTGTTGGATCGAAGAAACAAAGGCTCTCTTGGCGTCGAGAATTCAAGAGGAAGAAGAGAAGATCCATCTTCTCTTCTGATTGAATTCCCTTCCCAAGTCAAGCCACTCTTCTCCTTCAACCGAGGCGGATCGTGGACGATCGGACCTTCACTGATTTACTGCTTTTCTTTAGTTTCTGTTTTCGGTTCATCTACTACTTCACTTTAATTATTGTTTTCAGAACGAGTCGTGTTTTGCTATTTGAATTATTATAGGATTTTCTTTTATAAGTAATCATTTAGTTTTGTTGAGTTCTTCTATTTCTCATAATTAATCAATTATTTTTGTTGAGTCCTATTCATGAGTAATCAATTAGTTTTGTGAAGTTCTCCTATGATCATGCGTAGCTAGAATTAGAAAGGTTGCTGAGATGAATCTATAGGGCATAACAATGTGAATTCAGCATGTAAATGAGCATGAGTGCATTGAATGAATGTGAACTTGATCCCATGGACATTTTCGACTGGCCATCCATTTTGTTCTAAAGAATTCCTAACCTCTGGAAGGAGTAAGAATTAGGAGTCATTCATTCATGTTAGCCTTTCATGGTAACCAGAGAGTGATCTAGGAATAGGTGCTTTCCTAGCACGTTTAATACCATGCAATCACAAATAGGTTCTTAGCCTTACTTGGATATGAGTAACATATGAATCTAATGCATATAATCGAAAGATGTATGAGATCTAGCTAAATACGATGCATGTAATGCTTGTGCACTGCTGAATGATCATGGTTTATACCTAAGGAGGATTCTTAGCCAACCTTGTTGTTTTCTCTTAAGCTTTCACCCGTTGCGAGTTTATTGCAAAAGTATTGCGAGAGCTGCAATCTTATTTTCTATTCTGCAAGTTGTTATTATTTCAGCATTTTCACTATTTACTCGTTTCTGCATTTTGTATGTTCTGTCGTTATTTCAGCAACCCAATCAACAACTTTTTGTCACCGGTTATATTTTCCTTCAATCAATCTGTACTTAGCATAAACTTAATCAAATCTCTGTGGGAAAACGATATAAAATATACTTATCACTTGCTGCAGACCATGTATACTTGCATGATCTGAGTGCTCTTCGCATCTAATTTATACACACACTGAGCACGCAACAGTAGCATACAAGAAGAGGAAGAAAAATGCCCAAAAATGGTGGAAAATGCCGTAGACCCGAGGCCAATATTGTGGGGAAAAAGATAGCCAGTTTTGGCCTTTATATCGCCAGAGCGTCGAGAACATGTTTGTTTTGAGTATATGATTAATAATGGTATAAAACTTCTTACAATTCTCACGCTCGCATTTACATATACGTATATTTATCTGAGGAATTGAATTCTAGTGTCCAAAATATACATACATGCATATTTTTTCTTACAATTCTCACGCCCGCATTTACATACACTTTCACTACAGCAAGCTCCAATAAGCTCTATGTCAATAAGTATAACAAAACTTGGAGATGCAAGGTATGAATCCCAAGACCTCTCGCATGCTAAGTGAACGTTGTACCATCTAAGCTACATCCACTTGCATGTTTTAACAACATGGTTTGATTTTAATTAACTAGCGCTTCTACTCTTTTTATTGATAAAGAATTTTTTTTTCTTTGTAATGATAAAGAAAGTTATTATATTATGTTTGGTATTCAATGAAATTCAACTTAAAAAAAAGATGCATGGTAATCAAACCATGTTCGTCTCACTTGCGAAGTAGGCACTCTACCGTTTGAGCTACATCCACACATATTGTTAAACTGACTCTAATTGCATTAAAGATGTTCTTTTTATTGTCATATATGTTTATTCTTTTCTTTATGGTGTGGTAAACATTAAAAATAATGGAGATGTAGATTATTATTCTCAAAAACTCTACCATGTTAAGTGAGTGCTGCCACCATATTTTTTCGCTTAGATTTTTTTTTAAACATGTTTTTGCTTGTTGACAAAAGGAAATGGTATTGGTAGGGTGAGGTATCCATCCCATACCATAAAAATTAATGGAGTGAATGTAGGGCCCAACCAGGTTCGACTGGTGACCACTTGATCTACAGTCAAATGTTCTAACACTAAGCAATGGACCCACATTTCATTTCAAAATATTAAATATTTTATTTGTGCATTTTGTAATGTAAAAAGTATTCTTTATAATCTAGTTGTAAATACATCCAAATCAACTTAGTGAGAGTTACTCGTTTCTATGAGTTCATAGTGGTATTTACTCTCTCACAATTGTGAATGTTAAGAGTGCTTGGTGATAAACTTATATGACAACATATATATACTTCGTGATTTGGATGAAAATTATTGGAGAAAAATATCATCTACGAGAAGAAAACTTAAAATTTATACAAATTGATTTGATTACTTAAGTATTTTAAATTTATTAACAACATGTTTGTTTTGAGTATATGATTCATAATGGTATACAACTTCTTACAATTCTCATGCCCGCATTTAAATATACGTGTATTTATCCGAGGAATTGAATTCTAGTGTCCAAAATACACATACATGCATATTTCTTCTTACAATTCTCACGCCCGCATTTACATATATGTATATTTATCTCATGCATATTTCTTTTTACAATTCTCACGCCCGCATTTACATATACGTATATTTATCTCAGAAATTGAATTCTTGTGTCCAAAATATACATACATGCATATTTATTCCCGTGCTTGAAATTTAGCCTCCATGTTTTAGCCCTATCGCAAAGAATTGTATTTCAAGAATTCAAAGAGTTCAATTGTATGAAATTGTTAATTATGATAATCTCACGAAAATCACATTATAAGTTGATGACCTTATACACAAGGGTATTTTACCTCTTTATTCAAGTTTATTCCTTGATTAAAATGGATGTACTATAATTATTATTGTGCTTAAGTGATCATAAACATGCAACAATACGAATATCATATGATTTTAATTTTTAGTCATGCTATGTTATTACACTTGTTTAAGGGTAATAATAATTTTCGGCCTCAAAGTGCCATTTCACTATTTCGAGGAATCTGCAAGTCAAAACTACTCGAGCAACACTTTTACTACAGCAAACTCCAATATGCTCTATGTCAATAAGTATAACAAATCTTGGAGATGCGGGGTATCTACCATCTGAGCTACATCCCCTTACATGTCTTAACAACAAGGTTTGATTTTGATTAACTAGCGTTTCTATTTTTTTATTGATAAATTTTTTTATCTTTGTAATGATAAAGAAAGTTATTATATTATGTTGGGTATTCAATGAAAGTCAACTTAAAAAATAGATGCATGGGATATCAAACCACGTTACTCTCACTTGCGAAGTAGGCACTCTACCGTTTGAGATACATCCACACATATTGTTAAATTGACTCTAATTGAATTAAAGATGTTCTTTTTATTGTCATATATGTTTATTCTTTTCTTAAATGGTGAGGTAAACATTAAAGAAAATTGAGATGTAGATTATTAATCTAAAAAACTATACCAGTTAAGGGACGGCTACAACCATATTTTTTCGCTTAGATTTTATTTTTAAACATGTTTTTGCTTGTTGAGAAAAGAAATGGTACTGGTAGGGTGAGGTATCCATCCCATACCATACCATAAAAAAATAATGGAGTGAATGCAAGGCCCATCCAGGTTCAAACTGGTGACCTCTTGATCTGCAGTCAAATGCTCTACCACTGAGCTATGGACCCACATTTCATTTCTTAATATTTACTCTTTTATTTGTGCATTTTGTAATGTAAAAAGTATTCTTTATAATCTAGTTGAAAATATATCCAAATCAACTTAGTGAGAGTTACTCGTTTCTATGAGTTCATAGTGGTATTTACTCTCTCACAACTGTGAATGTTAAGAGTGGTTGGTGATAAACTCATATGACAAGATATACATACTTGGTGAATTGGATGAAAATTAGAGGAGAAAAATATCATCTACGAGAAGAAAACTTAAAATTTATACAAATTGATTTGACTACTTAAGTATTTTAGATTTATTAACAACATGTTTTTTTTTAGTATATGATTAATAATGGTATAAAACTTCTTACAATTCTCACGCCCGCATTTACATATACGTATATTTATCCGAGGAATTGAATTCTAGTGTCCAAAATATACATACATGCATATTTCTTCTTACAATTCTCACGCCCGCATTTACATATACGTATATTTATCTGAGGAATTGAATTCTAGTGTCCAAAATATACATACATGCATATTTATTCTCGTGCTTGAAATTTAGCCTCCATGTTTTAGCCCTATCACAAAGAATTGTATTTCAACAATGTTACACTTGGCAAGATAGAGTTTGTAAGGGAAAGAAAGAGAGATGAATAGTAAGTTCATATTACAATAGAAAAAACCAAACATTATATAGGCTTTTCTTACACCTATTTTATTGTTTCCAAAATAAAAGAAATGGTACTGGTAGGGTGAGGTATCCATCCCATACCATACCATAAAAAAATAATGGAGTGAATGCAAGGCCCATCCAGGTTCAAACTGGTGACCTCTTGATCTGCAGTCAAATGCTCTACCACTGAGCTATGGACCCACATTTCATTTCTAAATATTTACTCTTTTATATGTGCATTTTGTAATGTAAAAAGTATTCTATATAATCTAGTTGAAAATATATCCAAATCAACTTAGTGAGAGTTACTCGTTTGTATGAGTTCATAGTGGTATTTACTCTAGCACAACTGTGAATGTTAAGAGTGCTTGGTGATAAACTTATATGACAACATATACATACTTGGTGAATTGGATGGAAATTAGAGGAGAAAAATATCATCTACGAGAAGAAAACTTAAAATTTATACAAATTTATTAGATTACTTAAGTACTTTAGATTTATTAACAACATGTTTGTTTTGAGTATATGATTAATAATGGTATAAAACTTCTTACAATTCTCACGCCCGCATTTACATATATGTATATTTATCCGAGGAATTGAATTCTAGTGTCCAAAATATACATACATGCATATTTCTTCTTACAATTCTCAATCCCGCATTTACATATACGTATATTTATCTGAGGAATTGAATTCTAGTGTCCAAAATATACTTACGTGCATATTTATTCTCGTGCTTGAAATTTAGCCTCCATGTTTTAGCCCTATCACAAAGAATTGTATTTCAACAATTCAAACAGTTCAGTTGTATGAAATTATGAATTATGATAATCTCACGAAAAATCACATTATTAGTAGATGAACTTATACACAAGGGTATTTTACCTCTATATTCAAGTTTATTCCTTGATTAAAATGGATGTACTGTAATTATTTTTTTGCTTAAGCGATCATAAAGATGCAACAATACGAATATCATATGATTTTCATTTTTAGTCATGCTATGTTATTAGACTTGTTTAAGGGTAATAATAATTTTTGGTTGGAATGAAAAAAATTTCTGGTTTTGTAGAAAACTATCAAACAATCTCGGATGCGGCCTCAAAGTGTCATTTCACTACTTCGAGGAATCTCCAAGTCAAAACTACTCGAGCAACAACTTTCTCTAAAGCAAACTCCAATCTAATTTATGTCACGAATCTTGGAGATGCGGGGTATCGATCCCTATACCTCTCGCATGCTAAGCGAGCGCTCTACCATCTGAGCTACATCCCCTTGCATGTTTTAACAACAAGGTTGGATTTCAATTAACTAGCGTTTCTATTCTTTTTATTGATAAAGAATTTTTTTTTGTTTGTAATGATAAAGAAAGTTATTATATTATGTTTGGTATTCAATGAAATTCAACTTAAAAAATGGATGCATGGGATATCAAACCATGTTCCTCTCACTTGCGAAGTAGGCAAACTACCGTTTGAGCTACATCCACACATATTGTTAAACTGACTCTAATTGCATTAAAGATGTTCTTTTTATTGTCATATATGTTTATTCTTTTCTTCATGGTGAGATAAACATTAAAAATAATGGAGATGTAGATTATTAATCTAAAAAACTATACTAGTTAAGTGAGTGCTGCCACCATATTTTTTCGCTTAGATTTTTCTTTAAACTTGTTTTTGCTTGTTGACAAAAGAAATGGTACTGGTAGGGTGAGGTATCCATTCCATACCATACCCTAAAAAATTAATGGAGTGAATACAGGGCCCAACCATGTTTGAATTGGTGACCTCTTGATCTCAGTCAAATGCTCTACCACTGAGCTATGGACCCACATTTCTTTTCTAAATATTTACTCTTTTATTTGTGCATTTTGTAATGTAAAAAGTATTTTATATAATCTACTTGAAAATATATCCAAATCAACTTAGTGAGAGTTACTCGTTTGTATGAGTTCATAGTGGTATTTACTCTAGCACAACTGTGAATGTTAAGAGTGCTTGGTGATAAACTTATATGACAACATATACATACTTGGTGAATTGGATGGAAATTAGAGGAGAAAAATATCATCTACGAGAAGAAAACTTAAAATTTATACAAATTTATTAGATTACTTAAGTACTTTAGATTTATTAACAACATGTTTGTTTTGAGTATATGATTAATAATGGTATAAAACTTCTTACAATTCTCACGCCCGCATTTACATATATGTATATTTATCCGAGGAATTGAATTCTAGTGTCCAAAATATACATACATGCATATTTCTTCTTACAATTCTCAATCCCGCATTTACATATACGTATATTTATCTGAGGAATTGAATTCTAGTGTCCAAAATATACATACGTGCATATTTATTCTCGTGCTTGAAATTTAGCCTCCATGTTTTAGCCCTATCACAAAGAATTGTATTTCAACAATTCAAACAGTTCAGTTGTATGAAATTATGAATTATGATAATCTCACGAAAAATCACATTATTAGTCAATGAACTTATACACAAGGGTATTTTACCTCTATATTCAAGTTTATTCCTTGATTAAAATGGATGTACTGTAATTATTATTGTGCTTAAGCGATCATAAAGATGCAACAATACGAATATCATATGATTTTCATTTTTAGTCATGCTATGTTATTAGACTTGTTTAAGGGTAATAATAATTTTTGGTTGGAATGAAAAAAATTTCTGGTTTTGTAGAAAACTATCAAACAATCTCGGATGCGGCCTCAAAGTGTCATTTCACTACTTCGAGGAATCTCCAAGTAAAAACTACTCGAGCAACACTTTCACTAAAGCAAACTCCAATCTACTTTATGTCACAAATCTTGGAGATGCGGGGTATCGATCCCCATACCTCTCGCATGCTAAGCGAGCGCTCTACCATCTGAGCTACATCCCCTTGCATGTTTTAACAACAAGGTTGGATTTCAATTAACTAGCGTTTCTATTCTTTTTATTGATAAAGAATTTTTTTTTGTTTGTAATGATAAAGAAAGTTATTATATTATGTTTGGTATTCAATGAAATTGAACTTAAAAAATGGATGCATGGGATATCAAACCATGTTCCTCTCACTTGCGAAGTAGGCAGACTACCGTTTGAGCTACATCCACACATATTGTTAAACTGACTCTATATATTTATTCTTTTCCTGTGAGGTAGAAATTAAAAGTAATGGAGATGTAGATTATTAATCTCAAAACCTAAGGTATCCATTCCATACCCTAAAAAAATAATGAAGTGAATACAGGGCCCAACCAAGTTTGAACTGGTGACCTCTTGATCTGCAATCAAATGCTCTACCACTGAGCTATGGACCCACATTTCATTTCTAAATATTTACTCTTTTATTTGTGCATTTTGTAATGTAAAAAATATTCTATATAATCTAGTTGAAAATATATCCAAATCAACTTAGTGAGAGTTACTCGTTTCTATGAGTTCATAGTGGTATTTACTCTAGCACAACTGTGAATGTTAAGAGTGCTTGATGATAAACTTATATAACAACATATACATACTTGGTGAATTGGATGAAAATTAGAGGAGAAAAATATCATCTACGAGAAGAAAATTTAAAATTTATACAAATTTATTAGATTACTTAAGTACTTTAGATTTATTAACAACATGTTTGTTTTGAGTATATGATTAATAATGGTATAAAACTTCTTACAATTCTCACGCCCGCATTTACATATACGTATATTTATCCGAGGAATTGAATTCTAGTGTCCAAAATATACATACATGCATATTTCTTCTTACAATTCTCAATCCCGCATTTACATATACGTATATTTATCTGAGGAATTGAATTCTAGTGTCAAAAATATACATACGTGCATATTTATTCTCGTGCTTGAAATTTAGCCTCCATGTTTTAGCCTTATCACAAAGAATTGTATTTCAACAATTCAAACAGTTCAGTTGTATGAAATTATGAATTATGATAATCTCACGAAAAATCACATTATTAGTTGATGAACTTATACACAAGGGTATTTTACCCCTATATTCAAGTTTATTCCTTGACTTAAATGGT
This sequence comes from Herpetospermum pedunculosum, assembly GCA_028017165.1. Taxonomy (NCBI): domain Eukaryota; kingdom Viridiplantae; phylum Streptophyta; class Magnoliopsida; order Cucurbitales; family Cucurbitaceae; genus Herpetospermum; species Herpetospermum pedunculosum. The sequence continues at coordinate 29,810,362 of CM051522.1, forward strand.
CATAGAGATGCAACAATACGAATATCATATGATTTTCATTTTTAGTCATGCTATGTTATTAGACTTGTTTAAGGATAATAATAATTTTTGGTAGGAATGAAAAAAATTTCTAGTTTTGTAGAAAACTATCAAACAATCTCGGATGCGGCCGCAAAGTGTCATTTCACTACTTCGAGGAAACTCCAAGTCAAAACTACTCGAGCAACACTTTCACTAAAGCAAACTCCAATCTACTTTATGTCACAAATCTTGGAGATGCGGGGTATCGATACCCGTACCTCTTGCATGCTAAGCGAGCGCTCTACCATCTGAGCTACATCCCATTGCATGTTTTCACAACATGGTTGGATTTCAATTAACTAGCGTTTCTATTCTTTTTATTGATAAAGAATTTTTTTTTGTTTGTAATGATAAATAAAGTTATTATATTATGTTTGGTATTCAATGAAATTCAACTTAAAAAATGGATACATGGGATATCAAACCATGTTCCTCTCACTTGCGAAGTAGGCAGACTACCGTTTGAGCTACCTCCACACATATTGTTAAACTGACTCTAATTGCATTAAAGATGTTGTTTTTATTGTCATATATGTTTATTCTTTTCTTCATGGTGAGGTAGAAATTAAAAATAATGGAGATGTAGATTATTAATCTCAAAACCTATACCAGTTAAGTGAGTGCTGCCACCATATTTTTCGGCTTAGATTGGTAGGGTGAGGTATCCATTCCATAACCTAAAAAATAATGGAGTGAATACAGGGCCCAACCAGGTTCGAACTGGTGACCTCTTGATCTGCAGTCAAATGCTCTACCACTGAGCTATGGACCCACATTTCTTTTCTAAATATTTACTCTTTTATTTGTGCATTTTGTAATGTAAAAAGTATTCTATATAATCTACTTGAAAATATATCCAAATCAACTTAGTGAGAGTTACTCGTTTGTATGAGTTCATAGTGGTATTTACTCTAGCACAACTGTGAATGTTAAGAGTGCTTGGTGATAAACTTATATGACAACATATACATACTTGGTGAATTGGATGGAAATTAGAGGAGAAAAATATCATCTACGAGAAGAAAACTTAAAATTTATACAAATTTATTAGATTACTTAAGTACTTTAGATTTATTAACAACATGTTTGTTTTGAGTATATGATTAATAATGGTATAAAACTTCTTACAATTCTCACGCCCGCATTTACATATATGTATATTTATCCGAGGAATTGAATTCTAGTGTCCAAAATATACATACATGCATATTTCTTCTTACAATTCTCAATCCCGCATTTACATATACGTATATTTATCTGAGGAATTGAATTCTAGTGTCCAAAATATACATACGTGCATATTTATTCTCGTGCTTGAAATTTAGCCTCCATGTTTTAGCCCTATCACAAAGAATTGTATTTCAACAATTCAAACAGTTCAGTTGTATGAAATTATGAATTATGATAATATCACGAAAAATCACATTATTAGTAGATGAACTTATACACAAGGGTATTTTACCTCTATATTCAAGTTTATTCCTTGATTAAAATGGATGTACTGTAATTATTATTTTGCTTAAGCGATCATAAAGATGCAACAATACGAATATCATATAAACAATCTCGGATGCGGCCTCAAAGTGTCATTTCACTACTTCGAGGAATCTCCAAGTCAAAACTACTCGAGCAACACTTTCACTAAAGCAAACTCCAATCTACTTTATGTCACGAATCTTGGAGATGCAGGGTATCGATCCCTGTACCTCTCGCATGCTAAGCGAGCGCTCTACCATCTGAGCTACATCACCTTGCATGTTTTAACAACAAGGTTGGATTTCAATTAACTAGCGTTTCTATTCTTTTTATTGATAAAGAATTTTTTTTTGTTTGTAATGATAAAGAAAGTTATTATATTATGTTTGGTATTCAATGAAATTCAACTTAAAAAATGGATGCATGGGATATCAAACCATGTTCCTCTCACTTGCGAAGTAGGCAGACTACCGTTTGAGCTACATCCACACATATTGTTAAACTGACTCTAATTGCATTAAAGATGTTCTTTTTACTGTCATATATATTTATGCTTTTCTTCATGGTGAGGTTGAAATTAAAAATAATGGAGATGTAGATTATTAATCTCAAAACCTATACCAGTTAAATGAGTGCTGCCACCATATTTTTTGGCTTAGATTGGTAGGGTGAGGTATCCATTCCATACCCTAAAAAAATAATGGAGTGAATACAAGGCCCAACCAAGTTCAAACTGGTGACCTCTTGATCTGCAGTCAAATGCTCTACCACTGAGCTATGGACCCACATTTCATTTCTAAATATTTACTCTTTTATTTGTGCATTTTGTAATGTAAAAAATATTCTATATAATCTAGTTGAAAATATATCCAAATCAACTTAGTGAGAGTTACTCATTTCTATGAGTTCATAGTGGTATTTACTCTAGCACAACTGTGAATGTTAAGCGTGCTTGGTGATAAACTTATATAACAACATATACATACTTGGTGAATTGGATGAAAATTAGAGGAGAAAAATATCATCTACGAGAAGAAAATTTAAAATTTATACAAATTTATTAGATTACTTAAGTACTTTAGATTTATTAACAACATGTTTGTTTTGAGTATATGATTAATAATGGTATAAAACTTCTTACAATTCTCACGCCCGCATTTACATATACGTATATTTATCCGAGGAATTGAATTCTAGTGTCCAAAATATACATACATGCATATTTCTTCTTACAATTCTCAATCCCGCATTTACATATACGTATATTTATCTGAGGAATTGAATTCTAGTGTCAAAAATATACATACGTGCATATTTATTCTCGTGCTTGAAATTTAGCCTCCATGTTTTAGCCTTATCACAAAGAATTGTATTTCAACAATTCAAACAGTTCAGTTGTATGAAATTATGAATTATGATAATCTCACGAAAAATCACATTATTAGTTGATGAACTTATACACAAGGGTATTTTACCCCTAAAAAAAATTTCTAGTTTTGTAGAAAACTATCAAACAATCTCGGATGCGGCCGCAAAGTGTCATTTCACTACTTCGAGGAAACTCCAAGTCAAAACTACTCGAGCAACACTTTCACTAAAGCAAACTCCAATCTACTTTATGTCACAAATCTTGGAGATGCGGGGTATCGATACCCGTACCTCTTGCATGCTAAGCGAGCGCTCTACCATCTAAGCTACATCCCCTTGCATGTTTTCACAACATGGTTGGATTTCAATTAACTAGCGTTTCTATTCTTTTTATTGATAAAGAATTTTTTTTTGTTTGTAATGATAAATAAAGTTATTATATTATGTTTGGTATTCAATGAAATTCAACTTAAAAAATGGATACATGGGATATCAAACCATGTTCCTCTCACTTGCGAAGTAGGCAGACTACCGTTTGAGCTACCTCCACACATATTGTTAAACTGACTCTAATTGCATTAAAGATGTTCTTTTTATTGTCATATATGTTTATTCTTTTCTTCATGGTGAGGTAGAAATTAAAAATAATGGAGATGTAGATTATTAATCTCAAAACCTATACCAGTTAAGTGAGTGCTGCCACCATATTTTTCGGCTTAGATTGGTAGGGTGAGGTATCCATTCCATAACCTAAAAAATAATGGAGTGAATACAGGGCCCAACCAGGTTCGAACTGGTGACCTCTTGATCTGCAGTCAAATGCTCTACCACTGAGCTATGGACCCACATTTCTTTTCTAAATATTTACTCTTTTATTTGTGCATTTTGTAATGTAAAAAGTATTCTATATAATCTACTTAAAAATATATCCAAATCAACTTAGTGAGAGTTACTCGTTTGTACGAGTTCATAGTGGTATTTACTCTAGCACAACTGTGAATGTTAAGAGTGCTTGGTGATAAACTTATATGACAACATATACATACTTGGTGAATTGGATGGAAATTAGAGGAGAAAAATATCATCTACGAGAAGAAAACTTAAAATTTATACAAATTTATTAGATTACTTAAGTACTTTAGATTTATTAACAACATGTTTGTTTTGAGTATATGATTAATAATGGTATAAAACTTCTTACAATTCTCACGCCCGCATTTACATATATGTATATTTATCCGAGGAATTGAATTCTAGTGTCCAAAATATACATACATGCATATTGCTTCTTACAATTCTCACTCCCGCATTTACATATACGTATATTTATCTGAGGAATTGAATTCTAGTGTCCAAAATATACATACGTGCATATTTATTCTCGTGCTTGAAATTTAGCCTCCATGTTTTAGCCCTATCACAAAGAATTGTATTTCAACAATTCAAACAGTTCAGTTGTATGAAATTATGAATTATGATAATCTCACGAAAAATCACATTATTAGTCAATGAACTTATATACAAGGGTATTTTACCTCTATATTCAAGTTTATTCCTTGATTAAAATGGATGTACTGTAATTATTATTGTGCTTAAGCGATCATAAAGATGCAACAATACGAATATCATATGATTTTCATTTTTAGTCATGCTATGTTATTAGACTTGTTTAAGGGTAATAATAATTTTTGGTTGGAATGAAAAAAATTTCTGGTTTTGTAGAAAACTATCAAACAATCTCGGATGCTGCCTCAAAGTGTCATTTCACTACTTCGAGGAATCTCCAAGTCAAAACTACTCGAGCAACACTTTCACTAAAGCAAACTCCAATCTACTTTATGTCACAAATCTTGGAGATGCGGGGTATCGATCCCCGTACCTCTCGCATGCTAAGCGAGCGCTCTACCATCTGAGCTACATCCCCTTGCATGTTTTAACAACAAGGTTGGATTTCAATTAACTAGCGTTTCTATTCTTTTTATTGATAAAGAATTTTTTTTTGTTTGTAATGATAAAGAAAGTTATTATATTATGTTTGGTATTCAATGAAATTCAACTTAAAAAATGGATGCATGGGATATCAAACCATGTTCCTCTCACTTGCGAAGTAGGCAGACTACCGTTTGAGCTACATCCACACATATTGTTAAACTGACTCTAATTGCATTAAAGATGTTTTTTTTATTATCATATATATTTATTCTTTTCTTGTGAGGTAGAAATTAAAAATAATGGAGATGTAAATATCCATTCCATACCCTAAAAAAATAATGAAGTGAATACAGGGCCCAACCAGGTTTGAACTGGTGACCTCTTGATCTGCAGTCAAATGCTCTACCACTGAGCTATGGACCCACATTTCATTTCTAAATATTTACTCTTTTATTTGTGCATTTTGTAATGTAAAAAATATTCTATATAATCTAGTTGAAAATATATCCAAATCAACTTAGTGAGAGTTACTCGTTTCTATGAGTTCATAGTGGTATTTACTCTAGCACAACTGTGAATGTTAAGAGTGCTTGATGATAAACTTATATAACAACATATACATACTTGGTGAATTGGATGAAAATTAGAGGAGAAAAATATCATCTACGAGAAGAAAATTTAAAATTTATACAAATTTATTAGATTACTTAAGTACTTTAGATTTATTAACAACATGTTTGTTTTGAGTATATGATTAATAATGGTATAAAACTTCTTACAATTCTCACGCCCGCATTTACATATACGTATATTTATCCGAGGAATTGAATTCTAGTGTCCAAAATATACATACATGCATATTTCTTCTTACAATTCTCAATCCCGCATTTACATATACGTATATTTATCTGAGGAATTGAATTCTAGTGTCAAAAATATACATACGTGCATATTTATTCTCGTGCTTGAAATTTAGCCTCCATGTTTTAGCCTTATCACAAAGAATTGTATTTCAACAATTCAAACAGTTCAGTTGTATGAAATTATGAATTATGATAATCTCACGAAAAATCACATTATTAGTTGATGAACTTATACACAAGGGTATTTTACCCCTATATTCAAGTTTATTCCTTGACTTAAATGGTCATAGAGATGCAACAATACGAATATCATATGATTTTCATTTTTAGTCATGCTATGTTATTAGACTTGTTTAAGGATAATAATAATTTTTGGTAGGAATGAAAAAAATTTCTAGTTTTGTAGAAAACTATCAAACAATCTCGGATGCGGCCGCAAAGTGTCATTTCACTACTTCGAGGAAACTCCAAGTCAAAACTACTCGAGCAACACTTTCACTAAAGCAAACTCCAATCTACTTTATGTCACAAATCTTGGAGATGCGGGGTATCGATACCCGTACCTCTTGCATGCTAAGCGAGCGCTCTACCATCTAAGCTACATCCCCTTGCATGTTTTCACAACATGGTTGGATTTCAATTAACTAGCGTTTCTATTCTTTTTATTGATAAAGAATTTTTTTTTGTTTGTAATGATAAATAAAGTTATTATATTATGTTTGGTATTCAATGAAATTCAACTTAAAAAATGGATACATGGGATATCAAACCATGTTCCTCTCACTTGCGAAGTAGGCAGACTACCGTTTGAGCTACCTCCACACATATTGTTAAACTGACTCTAATTGCATTAAAGATGTTCTTTTTATTGTCATATATGTTTATTCTTTTCTTCATGGTGAGGTAGAAATTAAAAATAATGGAGATGTAGATTATTAATCTCAAAACCTATACCAGTTAAGTGAGTGCTGCCACCATATTTTTCGGCTTAGATTGGTAGGGTGAGGTATCCATTCCATAACCTAAAAAATAATGGAGTGAATACAGGGCCCAACCAGGTTCGAACTGGTGACCTCTTGATCTGCAGTCAAATGCTCTACCACTGAGCTATGGACCCACATTTCTTTTCTAAATATTTACTCTTTTATTTGTGCATTTTGTAATGTAAAAAGTATTCTATATAATCTACTTAAAAATATATCCAAATCAACTTAGTGAGAGTTACTCGTTTGTACGAGTTCATAGTGGTATTTACTCTAGCACAACTGTGAATGTTAAGAGTGCTTGGTGATAAACTTATATGACAACATATACATACTTGGTGAATTGGATGGAAATTAGAGGAGAAAAATATCATCTACGAGAAGAAAACTTAAAATTTATACAAATTTATTAGATTACTTAAGTACTTTAGATTTATTAACAACATGTTTGTTTTGAGTATATGATTAATAATGGTATAAAACTTCTTACAATTCTCACGCCCGCATTTACATATATGTATATTTATCCGAGGAATTGAATTCTAGTGTCCAAAATATACATACATGCATATTGCTTCTTACAATTCTCACTCCCGCATTTACATATACGTATATTTATCTGAGGAATTGAATTCTAGTGTCCAAAATATACATACGTGCATATTTATTCTCGTGCTTGAAATTTAGCCTCCATGTTTTAGCCCTATCACAAAGAATTGTATTTCAACAATTCAAACAGTTCAGTTGTATGAAATTATGAATTATGATAATCTCACGAAAAATCACATTATTAGTCAATGAACTTATATACAAGGGTATTTTACCTCTATATTCAAGTTTATTCCTTGATTAAAATGGATGTACTGTAATTATTATTGTGCTTAAGCGATCATAAAGATGCAACAATACGAATATCATATGATTTTCATTTTTAGTCATGCTATGTTATTAGACTTGTTTAAGGGTAATAATAATTTTTGGTTGGAATGAAAAAAATTTCTGGTTTTGTAGAAAACTATCAAACAATCTCGGATGCTGCCTCAAAGTGTCATTTCACTACTTCGAGGAATCTCCAAGTCAAAACTACTCGAGCAACACTTTAACTAAAGCAAACTCCAATCTACTTTATGTCACAAATCTTGGAGATGCGGGGTATCGATCCCCGTACCTCTCGCATGCTAAGCGAGCGCTCTACCATCTGAGCTACATCCCCTTGCATGTTTTAACAACAAGGTTGGATTTCAATTAACTAGCGTTTCTATTCTTTTTATTGATAAAGAATTTTTTTTTGTTTGTAATGATAAAGAAAGTTATTATATTATGTTTGGTATTCAATGAAATTCAACTTAAAAAATGGATGCATGGGATATCAAACCATGTTCCTCTCACTTGCGAAGTAGGCAGACTACCGTTTCAGCTACATCCACACATATTGTTAAACTGACTCTAATTGCATTAAAGATGTTTTTTTTATTATCATATATATTTATTCTTTTCTTGTGAGGTAGAAATTAAAAATAATGGAGATGTAAATATCCATTCCATACCCTAAAAAAATAATGAAGTGAATACAGGGCCCAACCAGGTTTGAACTGGTGACCTCTTGATCTGCAGTCAAATGCTCTACCACTGAGCTATGGACCCACATTTCATTTCTAAATATTTACTCTTTTATTTGTGCATTTTGTAATGTAAAAAATATTCTATATAATCTAGTTGAAAATATATCCAAATCAACTTAGTGAGAGTTACTCGTTTCTATGAGTTCATAGTGGTATTTACTCTAGCACAACTGTGAATGTTAAGAGTGCTTGATGATAAACTTATATAACAACATATACATACTTGGTGAATTGGATGAAAATTAGAGGAGAAAAATATCATCTACGAGAAGAAAATTTAAAATTTATACAAATTTATTAGATTACTTAAGTACTTTAGATTTATTAACAACATGTTTGTTTTGAGTATATGATTAATAATGGTATAAAACTTCTTACAATTCTCACGCCCGCATTTACATATACGTATATTTATCCGAGGAATTGAATTCTATTGTCCAAAATATACATACATGCATATTTCTTCTTACAATTCTCAATCCCGCATTTACATATACGTATATTTATCTGAGGAATTGAATTCTAGTGTCAAAAATATACATACGTGCATATTTATTCTCGTGCTTGAAATTTAGCCTCCATGTTTTAGCCTTATCACAAAGAATTGTATTTCAACAATTCAAACAGTTCAGTTGTATGAAATTATGAATTATGATAATCTCACGAAAAATCACATTATTAGTTGATGAACTTATACACAAGGGTATTTTACCCCTATATTCAAGTTTATTCCTTGACTTAAATGGTCATAGAGATGCAACAATACGAATATCATATGATTTTCATTTTTAGTCATGCTATGTTATTAGACTTGTTTAAGGATAATAATAATTTTTGGTAGGAATGAAAAAAATTTCTAGTTTTGTAGAAAACTATCAAACAATCTCGGATGCGGCCGCAAAGTGTCATTTCACTACTTCGAGGAAACTCCAAGTCAAAACTACTCGAGCAACACTTTCACTAAAGCAAACTCCAATCTACTTTATGTCACAAATCTTGGAGATGCGGGGTATCGATACCCGTACCTCTTGCATGCTAAGCGAGCGCTCTACCATCTAAGCTACATCCCCTTGCATGTTTTCACAACATGGTTGGATTTCAATTAACTAGCGTTTCTATTCTTTTTATTGATAAAGAATTTTTTTTTGTTTGTAATGATAAATAAAGTTATTATATTATGTTTGGTATTCAATGAAATTCAACTTAAAAAATGGATACATGGGATATCAAACCATGTTCCTCTCACTTGCGAAGTAGGCAGACTACCGTTTGAGCTACCTCCACACATATTGTTAAACTGACTCTAATTGCATTAAAGATGTTCTTTTTATTGTCATATATGTTTATTCTTTTCTTCATGGTGAGGTAGAAATTAAAAATAATGGAGATGTAGATTATTAATCTCAAAACCTATACCAGTTAAGTGAGTGCTGCCACCATATTTTTCGGCTTAGATTGGTAGGGTGAGGTATCCATTCCATAACCTAAAAAATAATGGAGTGAATACAGGGCCCAACCAGGTTCGAACTGGTGACCTCTTGATCTGCAGTCAAATGCTCTACCACTGAGCTATGGACCCACATTTCTTTTCTAAATATTTACTCTTTTATTTGTGCATTTTGTAATGTAAAAAGTATTCTATATAATCTACTTAAAAATATATCCAAATCAACTTAGTGAGAGTTACTCGTTTGTACGAGTTCATAGTGGTATTTACTCTAGCACAACTGTGAATGTTAAGAGTGCTTGGTGATAAACTTATATGACAACATATACATACTTGGTGAATTGGATGGAAATTAGAGGAGAAAAATATCATCTACGAGAAGAAAACTTAAAATTTATACAAATTTATTAGATTACTTAAGTACTTTAGATTTATTAACAACATGTTTGTTTTGAGTATATGATTAATAATGGTATAAAACTTCTTACAATTCTCACGCCCGCATTTACATATATGTATATTTATCCGAGGAATTGAATTCTAGTGTCCAAAATATACATACATGCATATTGCTTCTTACAATTCTCACTCCCGCATTTACATATACGTATATTTATCTGAGGAATTGAATTCTAGTGTCCAAAATATACATACGTGCATATTTATTCTCGTGCTTGAAATTTAGCCTCCATGTTTTAGCCCTATCACAAAGAATTGTATTTCAACAATTCAAACAGTTCAGTTGTATGAAATTATGAATTATGATAATCTCACGAAAAATCACATTATTAGTCAATGAACTTATATACAAGGGTATTTTACCTCTATATTCAAGTTTATTCCTTGATTAAAATGGATGTACTGTAATTATTATTGTGCTTAAGCGATCATAAAGATGCAACAATACGAATATCATATGATTTTCATTTTTAGTCATGCTATGTTATTAGACTTGTTTAAGGGTAATAATAATTTTTGGTTGGAATGAAAAAAATTTCTGGTTTTGTAGAAAACTATCAAACAATCTCGGATGCTGCCTCAAAGTGTCATTTCACTACTTCGAGGAATCTCCAAGTCAAAACTACTCGAGCAACACTTTCACTAAAGCAAACTCCAATCTACTTTATGTCACAAATCTTGGAGATGCGGGGTATCGATCCCCGTACCTCTCGCATGCTAAGCGAGCGCTCTACCATCTGAGCTACATCCCCTTGCATGTTTTAACAACAAGGTTGGATTTCAATTAACTAGCGTTTCTATTCTTTTTATTGATAAAGAATTTTTTTTTGTTTGTAATGATAAAGAAAGTTATTATATTATGTTTGGTATTCAATGAAATTCAACTTAAAAAATGGATGCATGGGATATCAAACCATGTTCCTCTCACTTGCGAAGTAGGCAGACTACCGTTTGAGCTACATCCACACATATTGTTAAACTGACTCTAATTGCATTAAAGATGTTTTTTTTATTATCATATATATTTATTCTTTTCTTGTGAGGTAGAAATTAAAAATAATGGAGATGTAAATATCCATTCCATACCCTAAAAAAATAATGAAGTGAATACAGGGCCCAACCAGGTTTGAACTGGTGACCTCTTGATCTGCAGTCAAATGCTCTACCACTGAGCTATGGACCCACATTTCATTTCTAAATATTTACTCTTTTATTTGTGCATTTTGTAATGTAAAAAATATTCTATATAATCTAGTTGAAAATATATCCAAATCAACTTAGTGAGAGTTACTCGTTTCTATGAGTTCATAGTGGTATTTACTCTAGCACAACTGTGAATGTTAAGAGTGCTTGATGATAAACTTATATAACAACATATACATACTTGGTGAATTGGATGAAAATTAGAGGAGAAAAATATCATCTACGAGAAGAAAATTTAAAATTTATACAAATTTATTAGATTACTTAAGTACTTTAGATTTATTAACAACATGTTTGTTTTGAGTATATGATTAATAATGGTATAAAACTTCTTACAATTCTCACGCCCGCATTTACATATACGTATATTTATCCGAGGAATTGAATTCTAGTGTCCAAAATATACATACATGCATATTTCTTCTTACAATTCTCAATCCCGCATTTACATATACGTATATTTATCTGAGGAATTGAATTCTAGTGTCAAAAATATACATACGTGCATATTTATTCTCGTGCTTGAAATTTAGCCTCCATGTTTTAGCCTTATCACAAAGAATTGTATTTCAACAATTCAAACAGTTCAGTTGTATGAAATTATGAATTATGATAATCTCACGAAAAATCACATTATTAGTTGATGAACTTATACACAAGGGTATTTTACCCCTATATTCAAGTTTATTCCTTGACTTAAATGGTCATAGAGATGCAACAATACGAATATCATATGATTTTCATTTTTAGTCATGCTATGTTATTAGACTTGTTTAAGGATAATAATAATTTTTGGTAGGAATGAAAAAAATTTCTAGTTTTGTAGAAAACTATCAAACAATCTCGGATGCGGCCGCAAAGTGTCATTTCACTACTTCGAGGAAACTCCAAGTCAAAACTACTCGAGCAACACTTTCACTAAAGCAAACTCCAATCTACTTTATGTCACAAATCTTGGAGATGCGGGGTATCGATACCCGTACCTCTTGCATGCTAAGCGAGCGCTCTACCATCTAAGCTACATCCCCTTGCATGTTTTCACAACATGGTTGGATTTCAATTAACTAGCGTTTCTATTCTTTTTATTGATAAAGAATTTTTTTTTGTTTGTAATGATAAATAAAGTTATTATATTATGTTTGGTATTCAATGAAATTCAACTTAAAAAATGGATACATGGGATATCAAACCATGTTCCTCTCACTTGCGAAGTAGGCAGACTACCGTTTGAGCTACCTCCACACATATTGTTAAACTGACTCTAATTGCATTAAAGATGTTCTTTTTATTGTCATATATGTTTATTCTTTTCTTCATGGTGAGGTAGAAATTAAAAATAATGGAGATGTAGATTATTAATCTCAAAACCTATACCAGTTAGATGAGTGCTGCCACCATATTTTTCGGCTTAGATTGGTAGGGTGAGGTATCCATTCCATAACCTAAAAAATAATGGAGTGAATACAGGGCCCAACCAGGTTCGAACTGGTGACCTCTTGATCTGCAGTCAAATGCTCTACCACTGAGCTATGGACCCACATTTCTTTTCTAAATATTTACTCTTTTATTTGTGCATTTTGTAATGTAAAAAGTATTCTATATAATCTACTTAAAAATATATCCAAATCAACTTAGTGAGAGTTACTCGTTTGTACGAGTTCATAGTGGTATTTACTCTAGCACAACTGTGAATGTTAAGAGTGCTTGGTGATAAACTTATATGACAACATATACATACTTGGTGAATTGGATGGAAATTAGAGGAGAAAAATATCATCTACGAGAAGAAAACTTAAAATTTATACAAATTTATTAGATTACTTAAGTACTTTAGATTTATTAACAACATGTTTGTTTTGAGTATATGATTAATAATGGTATAAAACTTCTTACAATTCTCACGCCCGCATTTACATATATGTATATTTATCCGAGGAATTGAATTCTAGTGTCCAAAATATACATACATGCATATTTCTTCTTACAATTCTCAATCCCGCATTTACATATACGTATATTTATCTGAGGAATTGAATTCTAGTGTCCAAAATATACATACGTGCATATTTATTCTCGTGCTTGAAATTTAGCCTCCATGTTTTAGCCCTATCACAAAGAATTGTATTTCAACAATTCAAACAGTTCAGTTGTATGAAATTATGAATTATGATAATATCACGAAAAATCACATTATTAGTAGATGAACTTATACACAAGGGTATTTTACCTCTATATTCAAGTTTATTCCTTGATTAAAATGGATGTACTGTAATTATTATTTTGCTTAAGCGATCATAAAGATGCAACAATACGAATATCATATGATTTTCATTTTTAGTCATGCTATGTTATTAGACTTGTTTAAGAGTAATAATAATTTTTGGTTGGAATGAAAAAAATTTATGGTTTTGTAGAAAACTATCAAACAATCTCGGATGCGGCCTCAAAGTGTCATTTCACTACTTCGAGGAATCTCCAAGTCAAAACTACTACTCGAGCAACACTTTCACTAAAGCAAACTCCAATCTACTTTATGTCACGAATCTTGGAGATGCAGGGTATCGATCCCTGTACCTCTCGCATGCTAAGCGAGCGCTCTACCATCTGAGCTACATCACCTTGCATGTTTTAACAACAAGGTTGGATTTCAATTAACTAGCGTTTCTATTCTTTTTATTGATAAAGATTTTTTTTTTTGTTTGTAATGATAAAGAAAGTTATTATATTATGTTTGGTATTCAATGAAATTCAACTTAAAAAATGGATGCATGGGATATCAAACCATGTTCCTCTCACTTGCGAAGTAGGCAGACTACCGTTTGAGCTACATCCACACATATTGTTAAACTGACTCTAATTGCATTAAAGATGTTCTTTTTACTGTCATATATATTTATGCTTTTCTTCATGGTGAGGTAGAAATTAAAAATAATGGAGATGTAGATTATTAATCTCAAAACCTATACCAGTTAAATGAGTGCTGCCACCATATTTTTTGGCTTAGATTGGTAGGGTGAGGTATCCATTCCATACCCTAAAAAAATAATGGAGTGAATACAAGGCCCAACCAAGTTCAAACTGGTGACCTCTTGATCTGCAGTCAAATGCTCTACCACTGAGCTATGGACCCACATTTCATTTCTAAATATTTACTCTTTTATTTGTGCATTTTGTAATGTAAAAAATATTCTATATAATCTAGTTGAAAATATATCCAAATCAACTTAGTGAGAGTTACTCATTTCTATGAGTTCATAGTGGTATTTACTCTAGCACAACTGTGAATGTTAAGCGTGCTTGGTGATAAACTTATATGACAACATATACATACTTGGTGAATTGGATGAAAATTAGAGGAGAAAAATATCATCTACGAGAAGAAAACTTAAAATTTATACAAATTTATTAGATTACTTAAGTACTTTAGATTTATTAACAACATGTTTGTTTTGAGTATATGATTAATAATGGTATAAAACTTCTTACAATTCTCACGCCCGCATTTACATATACGTATATTTATCCGAGGAATTGAATTCTAGTGTCCAAAATATACATACATGCATATTGCTTCTTACAATTCTCACTCCCGCATTTACATATACGTATATTTATCTGAGGAATTGAATTCTAGTGTCCAAAATATACATACGTGCATATTTATTCTCGTGCTTGAAATTTAGCCTCCATGTTTTAGCCCTATCACAAAGAATTGTATTTCAACAATTCAAACAGTTCAGTTGTATGAAATTATGAATTATGATAATCTCACGAAAAATCACATTATTAGTCAATGAACTTATATACAAGGGTATTTTACCTCTATATTCAAGTTTATTCCTTGATTAAAATGGATGTACTGTAATTATTATTGTGCTTAAGCGATCATAAAGATGCAACAATACGAATATCATATGATTTTCATTTTTAGTCATGCTATGTTATTAGACTTGTTTAAGGGTAATAATAATTTTTGGTTGGAATGAAAAAAATTTCTGGTTTTGTAGAAAACTATCAAACAATCTCGGATGCTGCCTCAAAGTGTCATTTCACTACTTCGAGGAATCTCCAAGTCAAAACTACTCGAGCAACACTTTCACTAAAGCAAACTCCAATCTACTTTATGTCACAAATCTTGGAGATGCGGGGTATCGATCCCCGTACCTCTAGCATGCTAAGCGAGCGCTCTACCATCTGAGCTACATCCCCTTGCATGTTTTAACAACAAGGTTGGATTTCAATTAACTAGCGTTTCTATTCTTTTTATTGATAAAGAATTTTTTTTTGTTTGTAATGATAAAGAAAGTTATTATATTATGTTTGGTATTCAATGAAATTCAACTTAAAAAATGGATGCATGGGATATCAAACCATGTTCCTCTCACTTGCGAAGTAGGCAGACTACCGTTTGAGCTACATCCACACATATTGTTAAACTGACTCTAATTGCATTAAAGATGTTTTTTTTATTATCATATATATTTATTCTTTTCTTGTGAGGTAGAAATTAAAAATAATGGAGATGTAAATATCCATTCCATACCCTAAAAAAATAATGAAGTGAATACAGGGCCCAACCAGGTTTGAACTGGTGACCTCTTGATCTGCAGTCAAATGCTCTACCACTGAGCTATGGACACACATTTCATTTCTAAATATTTACACTTTTATTTGTGCATTTTGTAATGTAAAAAATATTCTATATAATCTAGTTGAAAATATATCCAAATCAACTTAGTGAGAGTTACTCGTTTCTATGAGTTCATAGTGGTATTTACTCTAGCACAACTGTGAATGTTAAGAGTGCTTGGTGATAAACTTATATAACAACATATACATACTTGGTGAATTGGATGAAAATTAGAGGAGAAAAATATCATCTACGAGAAGAAAACTTAAAATTTATACAAATTTATTAGATTACTTAAGTACTTTAGATTTATTAACAACATGTTTGTTTTGAGTATATGATTAATAATGGTATAAAACTTCTTACAATTCTCACGCCCGCATTTACATATACGTATATTTATCCGAGGAATTGAATTCTAGTGTCCAAAATATACATACATGCATATTTCTTCTTACAATTCTCAATCCCGCATTTACATATACGTATATTTATCTGAGGAATTGAATTCTAGTGTCCAAAATATACATACGTGCATATTTATTCTCGTGCTTGAAATTTAGCCTCCATGTTTTAGCCCTATCACAAAGAATTGTATTTCAACAATTCAAACAGTTCAGTTGTATGAAATTATGAATTATGATAATCTCACGAAAAATCACATTATTAGTCAATGAACTTATACACAAGGGTATTTTACCTCTATATTCAAGTTTATTCCTTGATTAAAATGGATGTACTGTAATTATTATTGTGCTTAAGCGATCATAAAGATGCAACAATACGAATATCATATGATTTTCATTTTTAGTCATGCTATGTTATTAGACTTGTTTAAGGGTAATAATAATTTTTGGTTGGAATGAAAAAAATTTCTGGTTTTGTAGAAAACTATCAAACAATCTCGGATGCGGCCTCAAAGTGTCATTTCACTACTTCGAGGAATCTCCAAGTAAAAACTACTTGCGCAACACTTTCACTAAAGCAAACTCCAATCTACTTTATGTCACAAATCTTGGAGATGCGGGGTATCGATCCCCGTACCTCTCGCATGCTAAGCGAGCGCTCTACCATCTGAGCTACATCCCCTTGCATGTTTTAACAACAAGGTTGGATTTCAATTAACTAGCGTTTCTATTCTTTTTATTGATAAAGAATTTTTTTTTGTTTGTAATGATAAAGAAAGTTATTATATTATGTTTGGTATTCAATGAAATTCAACTTAAAAAATGGATGCATGGGATATCAAACCATGTTCCTCTCACTTGCGAAGTAGGCAGACTACCGTTTGAGCTACATCCACACATATTGTTAAACTGACTCTAATTGCATTAAAGATGTTTTTTTTATTGTCATATATATTTATTCTTTTCTTGTGAGGTAGAAATTAAAAATAATTGAGATGTAGATTATTAATCTCAAAACCTAAGGTATCCATTCCATACCCTAAAAAAATAATGAAGTGAATAGGGCCCAACCAGGTTTGAACTGTTGACCTCTTGATCTGCAGTCAAATGCTCTACCACTGAGCTATGGACACACATTTCATTTCTAAATATTTACTCTTCTATTTGTGCATTTTGTAATGTAAAAAATATTCTATATAATCTAGTTGAAAATATATCCAAATCAACTTAGTGAGAGTTACTCGTTTCTATGAGTTCATAGTGGTATTTACTCTAGCACAACTCTGAATGTTAAGAGTGCTTGGTGATAAACTTATATAACAACATATACATACTTGGTGAATTGGATGAAAATTAGAGGAGAAAAATATCATCTACGAGAAGAAAACTTAAAATTTATACAAATTTATTAGATTACTTAAGTACTTTAGATTTATTAACAACATGTTTGTTTTGAGTATATGATTAATAATGGTATAAAACGTCTTACAATTCTCACGCCCGCATTTACATATACGTATATTTATCCGAGGAATTGAATTCTAGTGTCCAAAATATACATACATGTATATTTCTTCTTACAATTCTCAATCCCGCATTTACATATACGTATATTTATCTGAGGAATTGAATTCTAGTGTCCAAAATATACATACGTGCATATTTATTCTCGTGCTTGAAATTTAGCCTCCATGTTTTAGCCCTATCACAAAGAATTGTATTTCAACAATTCAAACAGTTCAGTTGTATGAAATTATGAATTATGATAATCTCACGAAAAATCACATTATTAGTCAATGAACTTATACACAAGGGTATTTTACCTCTATATTCAAGTTTATTCCTTGATTAAAATGGATGTACTGTAATTATTATTGTGCTTAAGCGATCATAAAGATGCAACCATACGAATATCATATGATTTTCATTTTTAGTCATGCTATGTTATTAGACTTGTTTAAGGGTAATAATAATTTTTGGTTGGAATGAAAAAAATTTCTGGTTTTGTAGAAAACTATCAAACAATCTCGGATGCGGCCTCAAAGTGTCATTTCACTACTTCGAGGAATCTCCAAGTAAAAACTACTCGAGCAACACTTTCACTAAAGCAAAATCCAATCTACTTTATGTCAAAATCTTGGAGATGCGGGGTATCGATCCCCATACCTCTCGCATACTAAGCGAGCGCTCTACCATCTGAGATACATCCCCTTGCATGTTTTAACAACAAGGTTGGATTTCAATTAACTAGCGTTTCTATTCTTTTTATTGATAAAGATTTTTTTTTTGTTTGTAATGATAAAGAAAGTTATTATATTATGTTTGGTATTCAATGAAATTCAACTTAAAAAATGGATGCATGGGATATCAAACCATGTTCCTCTCACTTGCGAAGTAGGCAGACTACCGTTTGAGCTACATCCACACATATTGTTAAACTGACTCTAATTGCATTAAATATGTTTTTTTTATTGTCATATATATTTATTCTTTTCTTGTGAGGTAGAAATTAAAAAAAATGGAGATGTAGATTATTAATCTCAAAACCTAAGGTATCCATTCCATACCCTAAAAAAATAATGAAGTGAATACAGGGCCCAACCAAGTTTGAACTGGTGACCTCTTGATCTGCAATCAAATGCTCTACCACTGAGCTATGGACCCACATTTCATTTCTAAATATTTACTCTTTTATTTGTGCATTTTGTAATGTAAAAAATATTCTATATAATCTAGTTGAAAATATATCCAAATCAACTTAGTGAGAGTTACTCGTTTCTATGAGTTCATAGTGGTATTTACTCTAGCACAACTGTGAATGTTAAGAGTGCTTGGTGATAAACTTATATAACAACATATACATACTTGGTGAATTGGATGAAAATTAGAGGAGAAAAATATCATCTACGAGAAGAAAACTTAAAATTTATACAAATTTATTAGATTACTTAAGTACTTTAGATTTATTAACAACATGTTTGTTTTGAGTATATGATTAATAATGGTATAAAACTTCTTACAATTCTCACGCCCGCATTTACATATACGTATATTTATCCGAGGAATTGAATTCTAGTGTCCAAAATATACATACATGCATATTTCTTCTTACAATTCTCAATCCCGCATTTACATATACGTATATTTATCTGAGGAATTGACTTCTAGTGTCCAAAATATACATACGTGCATATTTATTCTCGTGCTTGAAATTTAGCCTCCATGTTTTAGCCCTATCACAAAGAATTGTATTTCAACAATTCAAACTGTTCAGTTGTATGAAATTATGAATTATGATAATCTCACGAAAAATCACATTATTAGTCAATGAACTTATACACAAGGGTATTTTACCTCTATATTCAAGTTTATTCCTTGATTAAAATGGATGTACTGTAATTATTATTGTGCTTAAGCGATCATAAAGATGCAACAATACGAATATCATATGATTTTCATTTTTAGTCATGCTATGTTATTAGACTTGTTTAAGGGTAATAATAATTTTTGGTTGGAATGAAAAAAATTTCTGGTTTTGTAGAAAACTATCAAACAATCTCGGATGCGGCCTCAAAGTGTCATTTCACTACTTCGAGGAATCTCCAAGTAAAAACTACTCGAGCAACACTTTCACTAAAGCAAACTCCAATCTACTTTATGTCACAAATCTTGGAGATGCGGGGTATCGATCCCCGTACCTCTCGCATGCTAAGCGAGCGCTCTACCATCTGAGCTACATCCCCTTGCATGTTTTAACAACAAGGTTGGATTTCAATTAACTAGCGTTTCTATTCTTTTTATTGATAAAGAATTTTTTTTTGTTTGTAATGATAAAGAAAGTTATTATATTATGTTTGGTATTCAATGAAATTCAACTTAAAAAATTGATGCATGGGATATCAAACCATGTTCCTCTCACTTGCGAAGTAGGCAGACTACCGTTTGAGCTACATCCACACATATTGTTAAACTGACTCTAATTGCATTAAAGATGTTTTTTTTATTGTCATATATATTTATTCTTTTCTTGTGAGGTAGAAATTAAAAATAATGGAGATGTAGATTATTAATCTCAAAACCTAAGGTATCCATTCCATACCCTAAAAAAATGCTCTACCACTGAGCTATGGACCCACATTTCATTTCTAAATATTTACTCTTTTATTTGTGCATTTTGTAATGTAAAAAATATTCTATATAATCTAGTTGAAAATATATCCAAATCAACTTAGTGAGAGTTACTCGTTTCTATGAGTTCATAGTGGTATTTACTCTCGCACAACTGTGAATGTTAAGAGTGCTTGGTGATAAACTTATATAACAACATATACATACTTGGTGAATTGGATGAAAATTAGAGGAGAAAAATATCATCTACGAGAAGAAAACTTAAAATTTATACAAATTTATTAGATTACTTAAGTACTTTAGATTTATTAACAACATGTTTGTTTTGAGTATATGATTAATAATGGTATAAAACTTCTTACAATTCTCACGCCCGCATTTACATATACGTATATTTATCCGAGGAATTGAATTCTAGTGTCCAAAATATACATACATGCATATTTCTTCTTACAATTCTCACTCCAGCATTTACATATACGTATATTTATCTGAGGAATTGAATTCTAGTGCCAAAATATACATACGTGCATATTTATTCTCGTGCTTGAAATTTAGCCTCCATGTTTTAGCCCTATCACAAAGAATTGTATTTCAACAATTCAAACAGTTCAGTTGTATGAAATTATGAATTATGATAATCTCACGAAAAATCACATTATTAGTCAATGAACTTATATACAAGGGTATTTTACCTCTATATTCAAGTTTATTCCTTGATTAAAATGGATGTACTGTAATTATTATTGTGCTTAAGCGATCATAAAGATGCAACAATACGAATAGTCATGCTATGTTATTAGACTTGTTTAAGGGTAATAATAATTTTTGGTTGGAATGAAAAAAATTTCTGGTTTTGTAGAAAACTATCAAACAATCTCGGATGCGGCCTCAAAGTGTCATTTCACTACTTCGAGGAATCTCCAAGTAAAAACTACTCGAGCAACACTTTCACTAAAGCAAACTCCAATCTACTTAATGTCACAAATCTTGGAGATGCGGGGTATCGATCCCCGTACCTCTTGCATGCTAAGCGAGCGCTCTACCATCTGATCTACATCCCCTTGCATGTTTTAACAACAAGGTTGGATTTCAATTAACTAGCGTTTCTATTCTTTTTATTGATAAAGAATTTTTTTTTTTTTGTAATGATAAAGAAAGTTATTATATTATGTTTGGTATTCAATGAAATTCAACTTAAAAACTGGATGCATGGGATATCAAACCATGTTCCTCTCACTTGCGAAGTAGGCAGACTACCGTTTGAGCTACATCCACACATATTGTTAAACTGACTCTAATTGCATTAAAGATGTTTTTTTTATTGTCATATATATTTATTCTTTTCTTGTGAGGTAGAAATTAAAAATAATGGAGATGTAGATTATTAATCTCAAAACCTAAGGTATCCTTTCCATACCCTAAAAAAATAATGAAGTGAATACAGGGCCCAACCAGGTTTGAACTGCTGACCTCTTGAGTTGCAGTCAAATGCTCTACCACTGAGCTATGGACCCACATTTCATTTCTAAATATTTACTCTTTTATTTGTGCATTTTGTAATGTAAAAAATATTCTATATAATCTAGTTGAAAATATATCCAAATCAACTTAGTGAGAGTTACTCGTTTCTATGAGTTCATAGTGGTATTTACTCTAGCACAATTGTGAATGTTAAGAGTGCTTGGTGATAAACTTATATAACAACATATACATACTTGGTGAATTGGATGAAAATTAGAGGAGAAAAATATCATCTACGAGAAGAAAACTTAAAATTTATACAAATTTATTAGATTACTTAAGTACTTTAGATTTATTAACAACATGTTTGTTTTGAGTATATGATTAATAATGGTATAAAACTTCTTACAATTCTCACGCCCGCATTTACATATACGTATATTTATCCGAGGAATTGAATTCTAGTGTCCAAAATATACATACATGCATATTTCTTCTTACAATTCTCAATCCCGCATTTACATATACGTATATTTATCTGAGGAATTGAATTCTAGTGTCCAAAATATACATACGTGCATATTTATTCTCGTGCTTGAAATTTAGCCTCCATGTTTTAGCCCTATCACAAAGAATTGTATTTCAACAATTCAAACAGTTCAGTTGTATGAAATTATGAATTATGATAATCTCACGAAAAATCACATTATTAGTCAATGAACTTATACACAAGGGTATTTTACCTCTATATTCAAGTTTATTCCTTGATTAAAATGGATGTACTGTAATTATTATTGTGCTTAAGCGATCATAAAGATGCAACAATACGAATATCATATGATTTTCATTTTTAGTCATGCTATGTTATTAGACTTGTTTAAGGGTAATAATAATTTTTGGTTGGAATGAAAAAAATTTATGGTTTTGTAGAAAACTATCAAACAATCTCGGATGCGGCCTCAAAGTGTCATTTCACTACTTCGAGGAATCTCCAAGTAAAAACTACTCGAGCAACACTTTCACTAAAGCAAACTCCAATCTACTTTATGTCACAAATCTTGGAGATGCGGGGTATCGATCCCCGTACCTCTCGCATGCTAAGCGAGCGCTCTACTATCTGAGCTACATCCCCTTGCATGTTTTAACAACAAGGTTGGATTTCAATTAACTAGCGTTTCTATTCTTTTTATTGATAAAGAATTTTTTTTTGTTTGTAATGATAAAGAAAGTTATTATATTATGTTTGGTATTCAATGAAATTCAACTTAAAAAATGGATGCATGGGATATCAAACCATGTTCCTCTCACTTGCGAAGTAGGCAGACTACCGTTTGAGCTACATCCACACATATTGTTAAACTGACTCTAATTGCATTAAAGATGTTTTTTTTATTGTCATATATATTTATTCTTTTCTTGTGAGGTAGAAATTAAAAATAATGGAGATGTAGATTATTAATCTCAAAACCTAAGGTATCCATTCCATACCCTAATAAAATAATGAAGTGAATACAGGGCCCAACCAGGTTTGAACTGGTGACCTCTTGATCTGCAGTGAAATGCTCTACCACTAAGCTATGGACCCACATTTCATTTCTAAATATTTACTCTTTTATTTGTGCATTTTGTAATGTAAAAAATATTCTATATAATCTAGTTGAAAATATATTCAAATCAACTTAGTGAGAGTTACTCGTTTCTATGAGTTCATAGTGGTATTTACTCTAGCACAACTGTGAATGTTAAGAGTGCTTGGTGATAAACTTATATAACAACATATACATACTTGGTGAATTGGATGAAAATTAGAGGAGAAAAATATCATCTACGAGAAGAAAACTTAAAATTTATACAAATTTATTAGATTACTTAAGTACTTTAGATTTATTAACAACATGTTTGTTTTGAGTATATGATTAATAATGGTATAAAACTTCTTACAATTCTCACGCCCGCATTTACATATACGTATATTTATCTGAGGAATTGAATTCTAGTGTCCAAAATATACATACGTGCATATTTATTCTCGTGCTTGAAATTTAGCCTTCAAGTTTTAGCCCTATCACAAAGAATTGTATTTCAACAATTCAAACAGTTCGGTTGTATGAAATTATGAATTATGATAATCTCACGAAAAATCACATTATTAGTTGATGAACTTATACACAAGGGTATTTTACCTCTATATTCAAGTTTATTCCTTGATTAAAATGGATGTACTGTAATTATTATTGTGCTTAAGCGATCATAAAGATGCAACAATACGAATATCATATGATTTTCATTTTTAGTCATGCTATGTTATTAGACTTGTTTAAGGGTAATAATAATTTTTGGTTTGAATGAAAAAAATTTCTGGTTTTGTACAAAACTATCAAACAATCTCGGATGCGGCCTCAAAGTGTCATTGCACTACTTCGAGGAATCTCCAAGTCAAAACTACTCGAGCAACAGTTTCTGTAAAGACCTGACTAATTACACCTAGACAAGCTCTAAGGACTTTACTCCATGCATGCTATAACGTTTAGAAATCCTTGAGAAATTTATAAAGCATAAAATATCTTTCTAAAAGAATTTAAAAGAATGTATTTGGGATCCCATTGAAATCGTTGCAAAACACAAATGAAAACAAAATGTTAAACTTGTTGAAACAAACTCAGACATAACTTTTGCATAAAACATTTTAAACATGAAACATCCTAAATGTTGACGCCATTCTGACATTATCCCCATGGCACGGCTAGCAAACGACCTCGCTCACTTGCCTTGTATGTCCTTGTCATTACCTGTGGAAAAACGTTTTCAGAAAAGAATGAGTATTTCAAAAGAAATATCCAGTAAGTGACCCCACTACCGAAGTCACGTTATGCAAGCGCATGCGATATGAATGTTCCATGCATTTTCCTCTGGTGGGACCTAAAACCTCTCCTCTTTAAAAACATTTTCCTCTTTGGCCAAGTGGACTATTACTGGTAGTGAACTTTTGTACGTTCACAAATTTTGGGATGTCGAGTCCCGCCAAAATGAAATTTATAAACCCGAATGCACCGAGCAATTTGCAGCTAAGTGGTAACGGGGTCGATCCACAAGGAGTGATTAATAATCCTAAATTAATTGAACTAAATTTGCTTGGCTAAAATAGGGGGATTTGTTTGAGAAAACAGTGGCGAAAATTAAATTTACGCTTACGGAAAAATTAGAACGGGAAGTATGAAATTGACGAATTCGATTGATTAGCAAGTGTCGGGATTGAACTAATGTATTTTGGTTCATTGGTTGACATGGGAATTAGCCGAGACGTTTCATGCACACAAAATGTTATGTCCCAAACGGGTCCAAAACATCCCAATGAATTAATTAGGTAAGTGTAATCCTAATTAAACGTGCCCATTAATTTATCTAAGTTCATGACTCTTAAATTAATTAACAAACAGTAACGGGTACCATTGAGACGAATTAATCCTAGAACTAATTCGATTTATCTCTTAGTCTTAAGCCCGCCATGAGAACGTTAATCAATTCCTATCTCCAACGTCACTTGGGTTCGAATTGATTAGCCATGATCTAGACTTTCGCTACTAAGTATTGAGGTTTGTCAAAAATCAATAATAGCCCACTAAGCATGCGTAACTAATTATAGACGTCACTCCTAATCAGAAAGGCAAGTTAGTCGTTCTTAATATAGACCAAGAGATGCAAGAAATTCATTCATTCATGCTAAACATGTTCAATTAAGCTTAAACCTCACCTAATACAAAAGTAATCAATCCCTAAACTTAACTAATCAACCACTAACCTCTTTAGCTTTCCATGTAGATGAAGGTTTCCCAAGCATCCATGGAGTTTGTCTTCAACATACAACCCAAAAGTGGGCAAAAACCAGAAAAATGAGGGGAGAAAACGGAAATCCCGAGGGGAAAGAGCAGAATAATCCGTTAAAAATCGGAAAATGTGATTTTATATCCGTTGGAGCGTCGAGACGCTAGGGCAGCGTCTCGACGCTGTGCCCTAAATTATCAGCGCGCGCGCACGGGGTAGCGTCGAGACGCTTGCTCTCGGGTGGAATTTAAAATGTGCGCCTCAGACTTCAGAGCGTCGAGACGCTAGGCCAGCGTCGCGACGCTGTCGGCGTTGAGTGAGCGTTGAGACGCGCGCGCTCGACGCTGGAGCTCGTCCATCTTCGGGAATCGTCGGGGCAGCGTCGAGACGCTAGGCCAGCGTCTCGACGCCGAGCAGCATTGAGCCAGGGTCTCGACGCTGCCGCTCAACGCTAGCTCTCGGGTTTGGTGGCCACTTTTGCCTTTAAATGGCAAATCTTGCCATTTCTTCAATTCTTCAAGCTCCTTCAATCCCGATGCATCCATTAAGCTCTAAAACGTCGTTTTTAGCCTCGAAACACGTCCTCGGACTCCCCGAGCTCTCTACCATGAAATCACCTACAAGAAGGCATTTTAATCAATATTTGTCATGGTTATAGCTATAATTAGGAAGCAAATAATAGCTCTATTTTGGAGCTATCAAAATACCCCCAAACTAATTCTTGCTAGTCCTCGAGCAAGGCTATTCTTAAATTATCACCACAGAACAGAATTTTGCATGCTATCGACTCAAACCTCAAAGCTTCAAAGATCAAGGCATTTACTTAACAAGAAAGCAATTAATCGCATGCACTGATTGAGAACATTTCGAAAATCTAACCGTTACTCCCCTACGTGTGTGTGTGTTTAGCAAACATATTCTAGCTCACATAGACCCGGAAAAACTTTATGCAACCTTACATCACGTTTTCCCCCTACTTCTAGCAATACAGAACAGTCTACGGCTTTTCAACAATCAAGAGAGCAACAAATTACAAGGCCTAATTTTTCTTTTCTTTTGAACTTGCTAAATTTTTACTTTTTTCTTTCTTTTGCATCTCTAGGAGAGCCTAACATGTCAAACTTGCCTTCGTTTCAGCTTACCTGCAATTTCATTGCACAATGTATCTGACTACGGGCAAGCTTAACATTTTTAAGGGCTAATGCTCACTTCTTATTCGCGATTCTAAGAAGGAGGAGCACCTCAAGAGCTTTTATTTTTATGTTTTTTTCTTACTAGGCTATAGCTTCGCTACACTTCGATTAACCTATCACAACCTATCATGCATCAAGCCTTCCCTAAACGTTCCTTTCGGGGTGACAACATGATTTCGAGCTAAATAAAGCAATTCTAAGCCTACGGAGTCCAGAATAAGATGCTACGTGCTCGATAGATGCAAGGAAGCGACGACAAAAATTTTAAAAATTTTCGAAAAATGCTCAATTAACGGATACAATCTCATGCTTTTCCTATTATGCACAACGAAGATTTTAAAAGCATATCAAAGATTGTCCTCATCGAACAACATGCAAATTCAGACTACGGCACTTCAAATTCAGAGAAAACCCATGCTCGACAACTACAGAGAAGTCCACAAACAAACCACCCCCAACCTAGAGAAATGCACTGTCCTCAATGCATTCACCATCAGATAAAGCAATAAACAAGCGAAATAAGGGAACACGAGGACTTCCCTGATCTTTGCAAGGTTGGCGGGGAGAGGGCACTATCTTTTCTTTCCAATTTGAAGTCCATAAGCCGACAATCTCCTTATTCTCCTAAGAAAAACGAAACAAAACAAGCAAGTATTAAAAACTAAGCTACTTAAAGTAATAAACTCAAACAAACAGAAATAACAGTTCAAACTCGGGTGCCTCCGAGAAGCGCAAATTTTTAAAGTCGATTGCTCGACTGTATTCTCGGACTCTACTCATCCATAGTCCAACATCTTGGAAGATACACCATCCATCTTCCTATATCCATCCTTCCTCCCAAAGTCCACAGAAAAGTATTTCCTAGGCTTCTCCTGCACACTAATAACCTCATTCCCAAACAATGCATTCACAGTTTCCACATTCACATTCCCATCAGGTTCATCAGTTAATGCATCCATTTTAAACTCACACTTATCCCCATCAAATTCAACAGATAAGACTCCTTTATCCACATCAATTTTAACCTTAGCAGTTTTCATGAAAGGACGTCCTAAAAGAATTGACGTGGGCATACGAGATGAGTTTTCATTCATTTCAAGCACATGAAAGTCAGCGGGGAAGTACATATTGTTAACCTTAACAAGAATATCTTCAACTTTTCCCCTAGGATGCACAAATGATTTATCAGCCAGTTGTACTATAACACCAGATCTATGCATATATTTCAATTTAAGATCTTGAAAAACATCATAAGACATCACATTAACTGATGATCCTAGATCTAACATGGCATCATGAATCATTTTGTTCCCTAATATGCAAGGTAAAGTAAACTTACCTGGATCCTTGCATTTCGTTGGTAGAACAATGTTGGACCTTCTTGAGTCATTCAAGCTTTTCACTTCTTCTTCCGCCTTTTGCTTCCTTTTGGAGGTGCACCAACTCTTAAGAAACCTCGAGTACTTAGGGATTTGCTGGATGGCTTCCAAAAGGGGAATGTTCACCACAACCCTCTTAAAAGTCTCCAAGACTTCTTTATCTTCCTTATCAACCTTAGGCTTTGGCTTAGCCAGCCTACTTGGGAATGACGCAACAGGAACACGCTCTTGCTTAGGCACAGGAGATTCCTCATCTTGGTCCTCTTCTTCCATAATTCTATGACTCAACTGTTTTCTTGGATTGGGAGGCTTGGGCACGTACTTTGGGACAATTGGAGGACTTTTCTTCTTTTCGCTCTCTAACTGGGCTGGAGGATCCATCAATCTACCAGGAATGGGGCTTTAGGCACGTACACTCGAGTACAGGTGGGGTCAAAATTTATACCTTTCCATCTTGGCTCAGGAGTCTCCTCCACAGGTGTAGAGATTTCCTTCCCGCTTCTCAAGGTTATGGCGCACACTTGCTCACAAGTGTTCGCCATCGGTCGTTGCGGCGGTATCCGTGAGCACTGATCCTCCACCTTACTGAGCCTTTCATCTAGCCTCTTTATTACATCAGCCAGACCTCGCACTTGAGCTCCACAACTCTCGAACATGGCCGAAAATTTCCCCAAGTAAGAACTCACCATCTCTTCGACATTTCGATCTGCAACAGAAGATTGAGGTTTTTGTAAGCCTTTGGCTACTATGAGAAGTGAGTCACTTACCTCGAGTACTTGGGCTTTGAGTTCCTT
Organism: Herpetospermum pedunculosum; assembly: GCA_028017165.1. NCBI lineage: Eukaryota > Viridiplantae > Streptophyta > Magnoliopsida > Cucurbitales > Cucurbitaceae > Herpetospermum > Herpetospermum pedunculosum. The sequence goes on from CM051522.1 coordinate 29,839,592, forward strand.
TAGTTCCTTTGAGAGATGGGTATTCTCTACTCCTCCACCACCATACTGCTGAAGGTTCCCGGCCATATTATAGATCAGAACTCTGGCCTCCGCGGGCGTCTTATCAAGGAGAGATCCTCCACTAGCAGCATCGATCATCTGGCGGTCTCGAGGAAGCATACCATCGTAAAAATACAAAACGAGGAGATGCTCAGCTATCTGGTGATTGGGATGGCTCCCGCACAGTCGGTTGTACCGCTCCCAACATTCAAATAAACCCTCCTCAGCTCCCTGCTTGATCCTATAGATTTGACTCCAGATTTCGGTGGCTTTTGAGGCAGGGAAGTACTTCTCCAAAAATAAGCCCTTCAGTCCGTTCCATGCCGTGACAGACCCAGATGGGAGACAATACAGCCAGTCTTTTGCCTTTTCCTTCAAAGTGAAAGGAAAGGCCCTTAAGCACAGTTGATCTTCAGTCACTCCTTGGGGCATCATCCCCGAACATACCAGATGGAATTCCTTAAGATGCTTCTGTTGGGTTTTATGTCCTAACACTCGTGGTTTGTAAACTTTGTAAATGTAATGTCTATTAACGCAATAAAGAGTTATTGAGGTTTATTCAGTAAAGGTGTTTATTGAATATAGTGAAACGTGTTTGCATTAACCTGTACCAATAACAACACCCTTGGCTGAATATGAGTACTTGAGCTTCATGTATGACATGATTGTTGGTCAAGCTCAAGTAGTCAGTCAAAACGGTCTATTGTTGGGATTTATGCCCTAAAGCCTCGTAATTAATTAATAATTATTTGATAATTATTTTATTATTATTATTTGCAATTTATAATATTCATTATATAAATAAAATCCAAGGTTATTAGTGTAATCTTGAACTGTATGTAGTTGACATACGGGAGGATCATGTTCAAGTAATAACCTAAAGGGTCTATAGTATATGGATAAGGTTGGGTGCCTTATCCTGGTAACACTATTGATACGGCCCACTTTGTAATTGCTACAAATGATTTGATCCAAATCATTCATGTAGAGACATGTGAGTGGGGGTATCCTATACAATGAGTTTGTATAAGACTGGACCACGAAATATATAATCTCTCTTTATAAATCCGTTATTTGAGAAGATTAGTATTTCACACGATGATCATATGTGACTCGATCTTAATCCTGAGTGAGTTATGAACTCCTGCCTGTGAGGGCTCGTCCTTTGATTTGTATGGGTGAGAATGGCCTTTATAGCCGATTCAATAAGCCTACCATTTTGGGGACTTGACCAAATAGGGAGTTGGGAACATAAGTTTCACAAGATGGAATTCACTTCTTCCCATATAGGGAAAGTAGATGAGTAGTTCCCTTAAGTGTTGATTTCGGGACTTGAACAATGGGGCCCCACCCTCTCACTGGCCCGAGAGGGACTTGGTTTATGGTTGGATTATAAACAAGTTGTTCATTAGAGAATCAGTGGTACTTAAGGTGTAAGATGTAATTACAGGGGTAAAACGGACTTTTGACCCAGCTGTAATTACGAACAACTCGTGAAGGATCGACTTGCATGTAATGGTTATATCCATGGACACAACTTGTCTTACAGTGCATAAGAGTGCAACTCTAGACCTATAGTGGAGTGACCTAGAGTTAATGAATGAAAGTCAATTAATTAATGAGTTTAATTAATTAATTTTGTATCATTGGAGCTTATAAATCTGTAGGTCCATAAGGTCCCCTTGCTAGCTCATAGTAACACTAAAATGATCAATTTAGTTGAAAGAAATTTTGAAATTTTGAAATATTCAAATTAATATTTAATATATTTGATATATTAAATGTAGAAGAGTAAAATATATTTATTGTATTTGATACATTAAATATTAGAGGAAATAGTTTATGTATATGATACATTAATATTAAAAACTATATACTTATGTTATTTGAATGTGATTCAAATTGGTTTAAAGTATATTATAAAAGATTAATTTTATAATATTTGAATAAGATTCAAATAAATATAAAATACATATTTTAATATATTAGATATTAAAATGTATTTTATAAAATAAAATTAATTCCTAAAAGCCTTATTATAAATAAGACATTTAGGTTTAGCCAAAGGGTTGGCCAAACACACTACTCACTTTCTGCAGAGAATTGTTCTCTCATTCTTTCAAAGAGCTCCCACAAGCTTGATCCCGTGTTCGAGTCATAGCGAGGAAGATCTCGTGGAAAAGGGAACACAAGAAGAGCTTTGTAGTCTTCAAAGGTAATATGCTTGAACTTGTATTTTAGTTTAATTCTAAATAAAACAAAGATCGATTCCAAACGCTTCCGCTGCGGGGAATGAAGAGTTCATTCCCTTCAATTGGTATCAAAGCTTTCTTTGAGAATTAAAAGTTGGTGGGTATTTTAATTTAATTTTCATATATGTGATATATGTTAGTTTGCAAAATTGATTGTTTAGGCATATTTGATTGGCATTAGATTTAAAGTTTTTGATTAGATCACTTATAAAACCTATGAGGTTAAGATTTTATGTATTTTTTGTAAATTCCAAGCGGTGTTCTGTAAAGTGTGGATTTGTACCGATGAGTCTTCTTATTTGGTTATGTGTAAAACACATGTTACAAGTTTTGGTCAGAAATTAGTTTGCTTGTGTAAACTTGAATTCCAATGTTCACCACAATTCAATTTCAAACTCAAGAAGAGAATTACGGAATCTTGATGCTGCCAGCTTACGGAGACTCAATTTTATTTTAGAAGCCCAAGCCCATCCCCTTCAGTTCATGATGAGATCTCCAGCAGCAGTTGGCTTCAATCGCGCTGATGTGTTGCGTGAGTTCGTGAGTCGACAATCAATATTTATGCAAGATCAGTGTCTTGCCAACGTTTTAGATTTTGAAAACTCCTAACATGAGATGAAATTAGGGTTTTCTAAAATTCTAAATTGTGGTGGATCCAATAAGAAATTTGAAGACCAAGATATGTCTTGGATTTAAATTATTGTAATTTAAATTAGATTTTCAATTTCTTAGGATATGCCAAATATGCCGGTCAATTTTGCTGGGATTTTAATTTAATTATGCATGCTGATGTATGTTTTAAATTTTAATTCATTGCATAGAGTATGACATCTAGATTAAAATCCCACCATAGGTTAAGCATGAACATGCATTTTAATTATTTTTAATATAAGTGTTATATTTGGAATATTATGATTAAAATGCTTTCTAATTTGATTAGATGATTTCCTAATATGTTTATATTTTCAAATCTTTCAATATAATTGTTATATTTGAAAATTTTAAATTAGGATACTTCCTTTTATAATAGGAATCCATATTTTTCTAATATTGATTAGGATATAGAAAATCTTTTTCTAGTAAGATTGGGAAATCTTGATAAATCTTTTCCAATAAGATTGAGATATATTTTCTCAATAAGTATTAGGGATATTTTCCAAATGAGGTTAGATATTTTCCTATGAGATTAGATTTTTTTTTTCCCTATTTAAAAGATAATTTAATTCATTATTTAAATAGTTTAAATATTTGAATTTAGTTTATCTTTTATTCTAATAAGATTAGAATATATGATAATCTTTAATTTTATTTTAATGGGTTTAAAATTGTTAAAAATTCAAGATTATCCATAAGGTGAATTGGTTTTTAATAGGATTAAAAACATTGCTTAAAATCAACTGAAGTTCATTGATCTAGTAATTAATAGTTAATTAAAGATTAATGAATTTGAAATAAAAATTGACTATAAGGGAACCCTGTCTAAGAAAGGTTACTCGGGTGAGGTACTTAAGTTGACTGAAAAGGAACACCTCTACTTGAGAACTGGCCTGGGGGTTGAATTAGTCAAATTTTATTGTATTTCATTAAGCTGACTCATAATGTGATTAGTTTTAAATAGTTTAATATACTTGGTAATTCACATTAAGATCAATCTAACCAACATAAGGGTTATGAAAGGGTAGATTGAAAAACTTAGATAAATGAGATTAGCCTAATTTGTCTAAGTAATAGAAAACCCTATTTCAAAATACTTAGTGGGAGAAAGACATATGTCAAAATAACCCTACGGTCTCTACCATAGATTCACAACGTGAGATTCATGTGAGGCCTCGAGGCGGCTTTGGACCGTCCCCCTACGGAAGGTGTTTACATGGGTCAATATCAGGGTGAATCTCTTGAGAAAGTATTTTTAAATAGTAAGTGGGAGATGGAAATGTGTCAACATATCCTACGGTCTCTATCATTGGTTCACAACGTGAGATTCATGTGGGGCCTCGCGGCGGCTTTTGGACCGTCCCCCTACGGAAGGTGTTTACATGGGTCAATATCAGGGTGAATCTCCTGAGAAGGATAGGATTGTAATTTTATTTCCAATACTTGACCTACCCTACGACGGCACTTGTTGGGATAAAATTATAAAATCTAAAATGATGGGTTACACTTACAAAGATCTCATTAAGGTTGTTAATGATTTTCTTGACCAAACTAATGGTAACTAAATGTTATAGAAATAAGAGTTATTTTGGGATAACACCTGGTTGAGATTGTCTCGGTTTAGTGAAGGAGCATTTGACCTACCCTACGGCGGCACTTGTTCTAACTCACTAAAGTATCATAGCATTAGAAAGTAATGTTTTAGGGTTCTATTATCAAATTGTTTGTTTTCTATGCTGAAATTGAATGAATATTGATTGCGTGTTATTAGATAAATATATATATTTTTTATATATTTCAATATTATGTCTATTTCTCTCAATTTTATTTTTCGTTGCTAATTTGTCAGATTGAGAAAATAATATCACTTGGAAAAATAATGTTAACACTATATAATGGCCGTGTAAATTTTTTCTTTAATTTGTCTTTATTGAGAAACGTTCTCAAAAACCTGTTGCCAATGCTAATCGAATTGTTCGTGAAGCACATGATTAATAAATCAATATAACGAGATGGCTTATACAAATTTTCTATTTGACATATTAGATGTCAAGCTAAGAAGATAAAGAAGATGACAACAACATATGAGATATTGTTGAAGTCAATAAAAGCTAGATTTAGATATTTATCTAAATAATCTAAAAAATTAAGTATTACCAAAATCCAAGAAAAGAAACCATCTGACTGTAGCTAAAAGAAAATAGTTTCTAAATTAGCAAAGTAGTCATAATAAGAGGAATTTATGAAATACCTCTATAAGAAGAACATGGATAAAAGTAAATTTGATTTACTAGATTTTTTCATTACCACCTATATAGTATTCAGATCCACTATTAAGATTTGTTCTTCATTACATTTTATATAATTCTTGGAAAATACTTAATTATGTAGAATGATCTCTACTTGTTGGCACCAGAAAACCCATCTCAATTAATGTAGTGGGAGACATTAAGATGTCCATAAGAAATAATTGTTATTTAATGCTGAATATGGTGTTTTTAGTACCATAGGAGAAATTCAATTTCTCTAACTTTATTACTAATAAAATGTTCATATAGTATGAATATTTTAGTACTAAATTTTTATTTTCAAAATTGTTTGAAAAGTTCAGCCGAAAAATAAGAATAATTTGTATGTGTTAAATTGTTAACATATAAAATACTACACATTGAGATATTTAGGATTATAGAATCCAGAATATAAAGACAATTTATATTCTCCTAAAATATGATACTTGTCTTTGGCATTCTTGAATAAAAAGACTACTACGAAGTGATTCTCTAAATGTTAGAGTTAATTACTTTATATGTCTTAAGATCTTGCCTTTCATGCAAGATAATCAATAGGTTTTTCTTGGAAAAGCCTGCAGGCCAAAGAACACTGATGAATATTTCATCACTCTAGCTGATGATTATTCAAGAAACAAGTATCGTAACCTAATGCAACATAAGTCTGAATATTTTGAAAAGTTCAAGGAATATAAGACTCAAGTTGAAGGTCAATTAGGTAAATCTATCAAGACACTATGATCAGATCACAGTGAACAGTACAGGAACCTTATGTACTAAGACTAATTGATAGAAAGTGAGATTTTATCTCAACTCTAGCACAAAGTACAATTGTGTGAAATTGTGCTGTAAGAGGAGAAACAAGACCTTGTTAGACATGGTCAGAACAATAAAGAATTACACCTCATTATCAGACTCTTGTTAGGATATACAATATAGATTGTATAGTGAACATGATTATATCTAAAAGGTGTCCATGAGACAACTTTGAGATTATAGAAGAGTAGTAAAGTTAGTTTACAACCCTTCGAGTTTTGAGAGTTTTAAGCATACATGTTGAAACTTGAATATGTTCAATAGTGTTGAAAAGTTGGTTCCAAGTGAAGCCACTAAATAGTTATTAAAAGTTGTTAACAATTTAATTACATTTGATAGTCAAATGGATCCTAGTCATGAATTGGATAAGCCTCATCGTAGTGGGAGAGTTATGAGATGACCCGACCGTTACAAGAGCTTATATGAAGCCTAAGTTGTCAAATTAGATGACAAAATGTAGGGCTTCTTGACCTCAAAGTTGAAATGAGGGTCAATGACAAAGACTAGTAGACCAAAGTCATAAATCTCGAGATAGAGTAGATGTACTCATCTTTATCTAGAAATTGTAGATATTCGTGATGGGGTAAAACCCATAGATTTTGAATATATCTACAAAAGTAAAAGATTTGTAAATAAGAAGGTACAGACCTTCAAAATAAGACTAATGACAAATATAGATGGAGAAAGTAAACTATGGATAAACTTTCTCATTTGTTGTCATATTAGAGTATATAAGCATTTCCTAATTCATAGTTGCATATGAGATATGTCAAGTGAAGGTTTAATAAATCTTTTTTTTTGAAAAGAAGTCTTAAAGAATGCATTTACAAATCAATTACATGAGTTCAATTTCAAAAATCAAAAGCAAAAGGTTTGCAAGCAGTAAAGGTTCATTTATGAAATGAATTTGATCACTAGATTTTTGAATGTAAGGTTTGATAAAAGTATCAAAAACTATGACTTTGAATAAATATTAATGATATTGTATAGACAAGAAAATCATTAATTACTTAGTGGAATTTTCTCATATTTTATGTGGATGACTTATTACCCATTGTGAATGTTGTAAGATTTGAATCCAACATAAAATGTTGACTACCTAACCAATTCCAAATGAATGATTTAAATTACTGGGTATGTCCTAAAATAGAGTTTTCGAGGACAAAATGTTATTTATGTCTCACACATCTTATATTGACAAATTTGTTGTCAAGTATATGATGTAGTACTTCAAAAAATGATAATGTATCATTCTTACATGAAGTTTAGATTGTCTAAGGAATAGTGTAATGCCCCACATTACCATTAAGGGTATTTTCGTAATTATCTATTGTTATTTGTTTGTTATTGCTATAATTAGAGAAATTCATTTTATATATTAATAACTTATTGAATTTGTATTTAGTTATTTATACATTAGGAGAGTCAAATGTTTATGTATAAAAGATTAATTAACAAAGAATGTAACTTTAAATTGGAAGTATGATGTGGTTACTTATAAGTGTAGTGAATTGTAACTTTTACCATAAGTTATATTATTTTATAAACTATTTTACTACAAGGTAGTAAAAGAAGTAAACTATAATTCTTGACATTTACATTCCATAATTTATCCTAGTCAAAGTAAGTAGACAAAAGAGGAGAAAAATAGTCATCTTAGTTATTAAGTTCTTTAATCTTAGTAAGTTTTTCTTAAGATATCTTTTAGACTTTCACCCAAGGGTCATTAGGAATTTATGTGGGTGAGTTGAAGAGCCAAAGGACATGTTGTAAGACCTCTTGGATGTTCATACAAAGAGAAGATGAAACACTTGGTTGTTTCAAATTCCAATGAACTTTACTCTTAAGTTCTATGTGTCCTTTCATTGTCATTCCAAAACTGTCTAAAGAAATCTCCAAGGTTTTCTCTCTACCACCTATTCTAATTCTGTAAATCTCATCTTGAGAAAGGATCACTTGTTTTGCAAGTTGTTTCAAGTGTTGTTCTTGGATTTTACAAGATCGTTCATCGGTTGCACCAAATCGGTAAGAAATGAGTTGTTTTCCATCTAGTTTCGTAGTGATTCTTTCTTGATATTTTTCATAGATCCTAAACATGTTCATACATATATTTTCTAAGGTATTCCAGCATCATTTGAATCTAATTAGTTGCTGGAAATTTTCCTCCATTCATCGTTTACGGTAGAGAGGAAAAACACACCATCGGTAAGCCTCTTTTTCTCTGTTGTTTGAAATCGTTTAGGGGTTCTCATGGAAAATTTTAGGTGTTGTTTTAGATCTAAAAAGTGTTGATTTTGGGGCTGAAAATCAGAATTAAAATGCTTAAAAAATAATCTTTAAAATTGCTCTAAAATGGTGTTTATCGGTTTACGCTATTTCCTAGTTCTAGCTCGAAATTGATTGATATAGAAGTTTAATTACATTTGTTTTGAATTTTTTTTATCATGTCCAGTAGCATAAAGTAAGCTTAAATATATTTTCAAGGAGTTCAAATTAACTTTCATGATCATATTTTCATAGGGCTTAAATTCGGTAAAAACTAGTATAATTTGTGTTGTCAATTTTTAATGAATTATATGAAGTAGTAAATTATTTTAATGTAATTTTTATCTATAAATCAGAGCTTAATATGTTCACAAATAGTATCTTATGAGTTTTGAATATTAATTTTATGATTAATTATAACTATGGGAATTAATATGCAAATTAGGTTAGCTAGTAAAGTTAGTGTGTTTTAGCTAGTGGATGAAGTTTCTTTAGCAAAACTAAATTTAAGTTAGACCTAATTTAATTTGTGTCATATGTTATTTAGGAAGCTTTAAAGGATTTAGATTTGAAGCTTGAGGTAAGTGGATTCTATCATAAGTAACCGAATTGATTGTTGTATTGTATAGTTATGATGTTTGATTTAATCTTTTTATTGTGGTATTGATTGTAAGTAATTTATATTATATTGTTTGAACATATACTTGATTGATTTGTTGTTTTATGATATTTGATGTTTTGCAAAGTATGTTATGTCATGTTATTTTTGTATAGTTTTATGCTTCACATGATCTATGTCACTATGATTTGTTTTGAAGCATGCTTAGGTTGAGTATGACATATATGTGTGTTACATTACATTCATGGAGTCAAGTAAAGTAGAGTCATGGAGTTAGGGAAGAATATGCTATGCAAGAAATACCCAAATTAAGCAGTTATGTTATGCAGCTAGATGTATGATATGACAAGTATGGTTTCTGCTAACGGGCTGGGCCCTAGGAAACAAAATTAGTTCATGTTAATGATATTTATAAGGGGCAATTACCTTGTAAATATTACATGCGGAATTGACGGTTATGGTATGGGGTATTTTTGCTTAGCATGGCGCCAAATCAAGGATATAAGTATGTATGTAAGGATATGTAAGCAAGTACAAGTATGTTAAGGTAGATTGTTTCATAGTCTACATGTTAGGATGTGATATGCAAGCATGTAAGCATGTTGTGTGTGTTTGAGCATGAAGGTTCCTTATGATAGGAACCACTTACAAGGTATTTTTATACTACCTCTCGTGGTTTTATATTTTTCAGATAGCCCTGTAGATGATGGTGAATTCATCGAGCATGATCTTGGCATTGAAGAGGAAGAACCATGAGATGTGCCCGAAATTTTAAGTTTAATGATTTATGATCACAACTTTAGTTTATGTTTATTGTATTTATAGACATTGTTTTATAATTTCCGCTGCTACAGATAAACTTTAAGCTTTATTTAAGTTGTTAAGACTTATGATTATGAAATTTAGACTTTTATTTAAAAAAGAAAGTTATGCGTTATGAGTAATTATCCCATTTTAAGTTAATTAATTATATGTAAAATTTGGGGTCATTACAGTTGGTATCAGAGCAATAAAATCCTGTAGACTAGCTTATAATATAAGCTGTAAAATAAGTAGATGTTTAGGCAAAGTAAATCAAATAGTACTTAGAATAAAGTAGGGCTTGTCTCATGCTTCGACTTCAACAATGCCAGGTATTATCTCTACATATTCTTTTGTTGATTTACTTTCTTTATTTCATGATATATTGGTACTTTATTTTTTTTGTATATTTATCTTTGAACTTTGTATAATATGATCCTTTAGAAATTAGCTAGGCGTAGAAAATTTTTGATTTTATACGACTCGATATTAGTTCTTAGGTTTATGATGCCTTTAGCATCGATACTTTGAATTTAGATTTAAAAAAAAGTACTTATAAGGTACCATTATAGATATGCCTCCAAGGAATGAAGGTGGTCATGTGAACCCTACTCTAGGTCTAGTCATTCATTCATTCATATCTATAGAATTGGTTAAAAAAGTTGGGTTGAACCTCAACCCGTTAAGGTTTGAACTAGTGGTATCTACTCCTCCCGGAGCTACTTTGTCTGCTACCCAAGTTGTCAAGGCTTGCAAAATAACTTTAGCGAACCATCTCTTGGATGCAAAACTAATTAAGTTAGACATGTGTGACTTTGACGTGATTTTGTGGATGAATTGGTTAGCTAGAAATCAAGCTATTATTGATTGTAGCAAGAAGGAAGTGCACTTGAAACTACCGACTTGTCAACCTTTCAAGTTTAGAGAAATCAAGACTTAAACCATTCCAAAAGTCATATCTGCATTGAAGGAAAATAAGTTACTACAACATGGGGCGTGGGCCTATTTGTTGAACATTGTGGATATAAGTTTAGAGGCTCCTAAGGTTGACTTTGTACTAGTGGTCAGAGACTTCGCCGATATATTTCCAGAGGAGTTACCGGGATTGCCTCCGAATAGAGACGTCAATTTTTTTATTGACTTGTTGCCTGGGACATGCCCGACATCTAAGGCCCCATATCGTATGGCCACAGCCGAGCTTAAAGAGTTGAAGACCTAAATTCAAGAACTCTTGGACAAGGGTTTTATTCGCCCTAGTGTCTCACCTTTGGGAGCCCCTTTTCTGTTTGTAAAAAAAAAGGATGGCTCGATGAGGCTACGCGTTGATTACCGAGAACTCAACAAGGTGGTTATTAAGAATAAATACGTGTTTCCTCAGATTGATGATTTTTTCGACCAACTCCAAGGAGCAAAGGTGTTCTCAAAGATTGAATTGAGATCTGGTTACCATCAATCTAGAATTAGAGACGAAGATATACCTAAAACCGCAATTAGAACTAGATATTGACACTATGAATTTGTGGTAATGTCCATTGGACTAACTAATGTCCCTGCAGTATTTATGGAGTTAATGAATAGTGTTTTCAAAGATTACCTTGATTCATTTGTTATAGTCTTCATAGATTGTATCTTGGTGTACTTCAACTTAAGGGAGAAGCATGAAAAACACCTTAGGAAGGTTTTAGCAACTCTAAGGAAAAATAAACTATTTGCCAAATTCTCTAAGTGTGAGTTTTGGTTGAATAAGAGTATGTTTCCTAGGTCATGTTATCTCTGAAGATGGAGTTTTTTGTGGATCCATCGAAGGTTGAAGCTGTGAGTAATTGGCCTAGACCTACCAATGTAATAGAGATACACAGCTTTTTGGGTCTTGCAGGCTACTATCGACGATTTGTACAAGATTTCTCGAAGTTAGCAACACCTTTGACTCAAATCACCCGTAAGAAGGCTACTTATACTTGGAATGAAGATTGCGAGACAAGTTTCCAAGAGCTAAAGAAGAGGTTGGTGACAACACCAGTTCTAACAATACCTGATGGTACAAAAGGGATGGTAAGCTACAGTGATGCTTCCAAGAAAGGCTTAGGTTGTGTTCTTTTGCAACATGGTAAGGTAATAGCCTATGCCTCACGTCAATTAAAAAAACATTAGTTGAATTATCCCACACATGATATGGAGTTAGGAGTTGTTGTTTTCGCATTGAAAATTTGACGGTACTATCTTTATGGAGAAAAGATTCAAATATTTACCGACCATAAAAGTCTTAAGTATTTATTTACTCAAAATGATCTAAATTTAAGTCAAAGACGATGGTTAGAACTCGTGAAAAATTATGATTGCGAGATAAATTATCATTCAGGAAAGGCGAATGTTGTAGTTGATGCCTTGAGTAGAAATACATCTCATATGCCATATTTTGATGTCACGTCAAAGGATCATGCAAATGAATTAGAAACATTTGAGGTTGAGATAGTTTCTAAAGATACCAAAGCATTGTTAGCACATCTTAAAGTAAAATCATCCATACGACATAAGATTATTGACGCTCAACAAGGTGATATAAAGTTGATGGAGTTGCGAAAGTCGGTTGGCAAGGGCGACTTTACAATATCCTCAGAGTTTGCCTTATTGTTCCTAGGTAAGCTATGCGTTCCTTCAAGTCCTACCATTAGAAAGGAAGTGTTGGAAGAAGCACATAACACACCGTTCTCTGTACATCCTGGTAGTACAAGAATGTATCGAGGGTTGAAACAACACTACTGGTGGCACAATATGAAGAAAGATGTGGCAAATTTTGTTAGTCAATGTTTGACTTGTCAGCAAGTGAAAGCTTTAAAGCAGAAACCATCAGGTTTATTGCAACCCTTGAGTGTTCCTTTATGGAAATGGGAGAATATCTCGATGGATTTTATAGCTGGTCTTCCAAGGACTCCTAAGGGTTATAATACGATTTGGGTTATTGTGGATAGACTCACAAAATCAGCTCACTTCTTATGTAGATCACCGGTCCATTGGGACGAAGTGGGGAAGCGAAGTTTACTGGGACCAGAGTTAATTCGAACTACTAATGAAGCTATTCAATTGATTCGTAAGAGAATGCAAACAGCACAAAGTAGACAAAAAAGTTATGCTGATAGTAGAAGAAAGGATTTGGAGTTCGAAGTAGGAGATCATGTGTTCCTTAAAAAAGCTCCAATGAAAGGTGTTTTTCGGTTTGGTAAGAAAGGAAAATTGAGTCCTCGATATATCGGACCATATGATATTTTGGAACGCATTGGTCTAGTGGCGTATCGACTAGCATTGCCACCAAACTTGTCGACAGTACATAATGTGTTCCATGTGTCAATGCTACGAAAGTATGTATCTTCCCCTTTCAATGTGTTAGATCCTGAGCCGCTTCAGTTGAATCAAGATCTTTCTTATGAAGAGAAACCTATATGTATTATTGCTAAAGAGACAAGGAAGCTAAGAAATAGGGAAATTCCTATGGTGAAAGTCTTGTGGAGGAATCACTCAGTAGCTGCTGCGACTTGGGAATTTGAGAAGGATATTATAGAAAAATACCCGGACCTACATTACGAGGATCAGGTAACTTTCGAGGACGAAAGTTCTTTTAAGGGGGGTAGTTTGTAATGCCCCACATTACCATTAAGGGTATTTTCGTAATTATCTATTGTTATTTGTTTGTTATTGCTATAATTAGAGAAATTCATTTTATATATTAATAACTTATTGAATTTGTATTTAGTTATTTATACATTAGGAGAGTCAAATGTTTATGTATAAAAGATTAATTAACAAAGAATGTAACTTTAAATTGGAAGTATGATGTGGTTACTTATAAGTGTAGTGAATTGTAACTTTTACCATAAGTTATATTATTTTATAAACTATTTTACTACAAGGTAGTAAAAGAAGTAAACTATAATTCTTGACATTTACATTCCATAATTTATCCTAGTCAAAGTAAGTAGACAAAAGAGGAGAAAAATAGTCATCTTAGTTATTAAGTTCTTTAATCTTAGTAAGTTTTTCTTAAGATATCTCTTAGACTTTCACCCAAGGGTCATTAGGAATTTATGTGGGTGAGTTGAAGAGCCAAAGGACATGTTGTAAGACCTCTTGGATGTTCATACAAAGAGAAGATGAAACACTTGGTTGCTTCAAATTCCAATGAACTTTACTCTTAAGTTCTATGTGTCCTTTCATTGTCATTCCAAAATTGTCTAAAGAAATCTCCAAGGTTTTCTCTCTACCACCTATTCTAATTCTGTAAATCTCATCTTGAGAAAGGATCACTTGTTTTGCAAGTTGTTTCAAGTGTTGTTCTTGGATTTTACAAGATCGTTCATCGGTTGCACCAAATCGGTAAGAAATTAGTTGTTTTCCATCTAGTTTCGTAGTGATTCTTTCTTGATATTTTTCATAGATCCTAAACATGTTCATACATATATTTTCTAAGGTATTCCAGCATCATTTGAATCTAATTAGTTGCTGGAAATTTTCCTCCATTCATCGTTTACGGTAGAGAGGAAAAACACACCATCGGTAAGCCTCTTTTTCTCTGTTGTTTGAAATCGTTTAGGGGTTATCATGGAAAATTTTAGGTGTTGTTTTAGATCTAAAAAGTGTTGATTTTGGGGCTGAAAATCAGAATTAAAATGCTTAAAAACTAATCTTTAAAATTGCTCTAAAATGGTGTTTATCGGTTTACGCTATTTCCTAGTTCTAGCACGAAATTTATTGATATAGAAGTTTAATTACATTTGTTTTGAATTTTTTTTATCATGTCCAGTAGCATAAAGTAAGCTTAAATATATTTTCAAGGAGTTCAAATTAACTTTCATGATCATATTTTCATAGGGCTTAAATTCGGTAAAAACTAGTATAATTTGTGTTGTCAATTTTTAATGAATTCTATGAAGTAGTAAATTATTTTAATGTAATTTTTATCTATAAATCAGAGCTTAATATGTTCACAAATAGTATCTTATGAGTTTTGAATATTAATTTTATGATTAATTATAACTATGGGAATTAATATGCAAATTAGGTTAGCTAGTAAAGTTAGTGTGTTTTAGCTAGTGGATGAAGTTTCTTTAGCAAAACTAAATTTAAGTTAGACCTAATTTAATTTGTGTCATATGTTATTTAGGAAGCTTTAAAGGATTTAGATTTGAAGCTTGAGGTAAGTGGATTCTATCATAAGTAACCGAATTGATTGTTGTATTGTATAGTTATGATGTTTGATTTAATCTTTTTATTGTGGTATTGATTGTAAGTAATTTATATTATATTGTTTGAACATATACTTGATTGATTTGTTGTTTTATGATATTTGATGTTTTGCAAAGTATGTTATGTCATGTTATTTTTGTATAGTTTTATGCTTCACATGATCTATGTCACTATGATTTGTTTTGAAGCATGCTTAGGTTGAGTATGACATATATGTGTGTTACATTACATTCATGGAGTCAAGTAAAGTAGAGTCATGGAGATAGGGAAGAATATGCTATGCAAGAAATACCCAAATTAAGCAGTTATGTTATGCAGCTAGATGTATGATATGACAAGTATGGTTTCTGCTAACGGGCTGGGCCCTAGGAAACAAAATTAGTTCATGTTAATGATATTTATAAGGGGCAATTACCTTGTAAATATTACATGCGGAATTGACGGTTATGGTATGGGGTATTTTTGCTTAGCATGGCGCCAAATCAAGGATATAAGTATGTATGTAAGGATATGTAAGCAAGTACAAGTATGTTAAGGTAGATTGTTTCATAGTCTACATGTTAGGATGTGATATGCAAGCATGTAAGCATGTTGTGTGTGTTTGAGCATGAAGGTTCCTTATGATAGGAACCACTTAGAAGGTATTTTTATACTACCTCTCGTGGTTTTATATTTTTCAGATAGCCCTGTAGATGATGGTGAATTCATCGAGCATGATCTTGGCATTGAAGAGGAAGAACCATGAGATGTGCCCGAAATTTTAAGTTTAATGATTTATGATCACAACTTTAGTTTATGTTTATTGTATTTATAGACATTGTTTTATAATTTCCGCTGCTACAGATAAACTTTAAGCTTTATTTAAGTTGTTAAGACTTATGATTATGAAATTTAGACTTTTATTTAAAAAAGAAAGTTATGCGTTATGAGTAATTATCCCATTTTAAGTTAATTAATTATATGTAAAATTTGGGGTCATTACAAATAGTGTCCTAAGACATTTCAAATGTTGAGAACATAAGATTGACTATCTACGTTTGAGTGGGAGAAAATCTAATGTACACTTGAGACATGACATTTGACAGTAAAATTGGTTAGCATTTATTAGTTAACCCAATGGTATGACCATTGAACAGAAAAATAAAAACTTTTCTCAAAATATCTATGGATAAAATGAGAAATTATATCTTTGTGTATGAGGTTAAAGATTTGATCTTTACGAGATGCACTGGTTTTAACAAAGATTTATGGAAATCTATGTTTACCCTAGATGATGGAGTATGGTATGCAAGTTAAATGTTCTTACTTATGAAGTAAAGAACTTGCATAACTCAAATAATTTCTTATTGGTCTGAAAGATGTTTCAGATATAGTTAAGCCTAAGACGTTTTATGTAATGGCTAAACTTAAGAAACTTAGATAACATCAATACATAGGGTATCCTGAGAGAGAAAGAATCGTGGTAGGACCAAGATGACTTTTAATTGACAGTCGTTTTGATCTATATAATAAGACTTTCCAGGCTAAAGTGTTTGAAAGCCACCTAGAATGTCTAGGATTATGAGACATGTCTCATCTTCACTAGGGCAAGAGGGAGAACATGTTGGGCGTAGAGTATGCCCTAGGATACATGTCTCACCGGCTTTAGTGCAAGTGGGAGATTGTTGGGATTTATGCCCTAAAGCCTCGTAATTAATTAATAATTATTTGATAATTATTTTATTATTATTATTTGCAATTTATAATATTCATTATATAAATAAAATCCAAGGTTATTAGTGTAATCTTGAACTGTATGTAGTTGACATACGGGAGGATCATGTTCAAGTAATAACCTAAAGAGTCTATAGTATATGGATAAGGTTGGGTGCCTTATCCTGGTAACACTATTGATACGGCCCACTTTGTAATTGTTACAAATGATTTGATCCAAATCATTCATGTAGAGACATGTGAGTGGGGGTATCCTATACAATGAGTTTGTATAAGACTGGACCACGAAATATATAATCTCTCTTTATAAATCCGTTATTTGAGAAGATTAGTATTTCACAGGATGATCATATGTGACTCGATCTTAATCCTGAGTGAGTTATGAACTCCTGCCTGTGAGGGCTCGTCCTTTGATTTGTATGGGTGAGAATGACCTTTATAGCCGATTCAATAAGCCTACCATTTTGGGGACTTGACCAAATAGGGAGTTGGGAACATAAGTTTCACAAGATGGAATTCACTTCTTCCCATATAGGGAAAGTAGATGAGTAGTTCCCTTAAGTGCTGATTTCGGGACTTGAACAATGGGGCCCCACCCTCTCACTGGCCCGAGAGGGACTTGGTTTATGGTTGGATCATAAACAAGTTGTTCATTAGAGAATCAGTGGTACTTAAGGTGTAAGATGTAATTACAGGGGTAAAACGGACTTTTGACCCAGCTGTAATTACGAACAACTCGTAAAGGATCGACTTGCATGTAATGGTTATATCCATGGACACAACTTGTCTTACAGTGCATAAGAGTGCAACTCTAGGCCTATAGTGGAGTGACCTAGAGTTAATGAATGAAAGTCAATTAATTAATGAGTTTAATTAATTAATTTTGTATCATTGGAGCTTATAAATCTGTAGGTCCATAAGGTCCCCTTGCTAGCTCATAGTAACACTAAAAGGATCAATTTAGTTGAAAGAAAATTTGAAATATTCAAATTAATATTTAATATATTTGATATATTAAATGTAGAAGAGTAAAATATATTTATTGTATTTGATACATTAAATATTAGAGGAAATAGTTTATGTATATGATACATTAATATTAAAAACTATATACTTATGTTATTTGAATGTGATTCAAATTGGTTTAAAGTATATTATAAAAGATTAATTTTATAATATTTGAATAAGATTCAAATAAATATAAAATACATATTTTAATATATTAGATATTAAAATGTATTTTATAAAATAAAATTAATTCCTAAAAGCCTTATTATAAATAAGACATTTAGGTTTAGCAAAAGGGTTGGCCAAACACACTACTCACTTTCTGCAGAGAATTGTTCTCTCATTCTTTCAAAGAGCTCCCACAAGCTTGATCCCGTGTTCGAGTCATAGCCAGGAAGATCTCGTGGAAAAGGGAACACAAGAAGAGCTTTGTAGTCTTCAAAGGTAATATGCTTGAACTTGTATTTTAGTTTAATTCTAAATAAAACAAAGATCGATTCCAAACGCTTCCGCTGCGGGGAATGAAGAGTTCATTCCCTTCATCTATAGTATACGGATAAGGCCGGGTACCTTATTCTGGTAACATTATTGGATGCAGCTCGCTTTGTATTGTACAAAATGATGTGATCCGAATCGTTTCACATGGAGATGTGCAAGCGGGGGCGTCCTATGCAAAGAGTTTGCATTAGACAGAACCACGATAAAGTCGCTTTCTCTTTATAACGCCGTTTACTGGTGAGACCGATTTTATCACTTTTGATGACCTAAGGTAACTCGTTCTTAATCCTGAGCTTACTATGAACTCCTGTTTATTCGAGAGTATCCTTAGACTTGTATGGGTGAGAGTGGCAGGTCGCCCGCTCAATAAGCCTACCAACTTGGGGATAAACTCGAATAGGTAGCTGGGGACATAGTGTAGCAAGATGGAATTCACTCATACCCTCTTTAGGGTCTAGTAGATAGGTGTTCCCTTAATAGCTGACTCCGGGGCTTGAACATGAGGCCTCATCCTCTTGTGTGTGAAGAGGATTCTGATCTGATGATTGAATCAAAGATCAAATGTTCATTAGAGGCGCCAGTGGTACTTAAGGAACAAGAGGTATCACAGAGGTTAAACGGTTTAAAAGACCTAGCTGTGATAACGGACACCTGTGAAGGATCGACTTACCCATGACGGTTATATCAGAGGACATAATATATCTACAGTGAGGAGAGTGCAACCCTCGGACTTTAGTGGAGTCTCCGGGGGTTAACGAATGTTGGTTAGTTTGGTTGAAAGAGTTTTGACTGGATAATCTCGTATCGTTGGATCTCATGATCTGTAGGTCCTTTAGGTTCTCCTGGCTAGCTCGGATAACGTAGTGCAACAGTATAAGAGAAATTAAAAAGAAAAAGAATTTGAATTGTTCAAATTCGGTTTATGGAAGAATGATGGACATATTTAAATATGATTTAAATATGAGAATGGCCTAAAACATGAATAGGATTCATGTGATCGGTTTTCGGAAAACCGGGTTTAGCCATATTATTTAATTAATATTTGATATTGAATTAAATAATATTTATTAATTAAAAAGTTTAATTAATAATTATATATATATATATATTTTATTTATTAAAAAGTTTAATAAATAAAATTATTATTATTATTTTTAAAATAATAATAATTATTATTATATTTATATATATATATATATTAGTTTTCTTAAGTGTTAAGAAATAGTGGTTGGCCATTAAGAGGAATATGCAGAGGAGATTAGAGTGAGATGGGGCTGTGTACACGAATTTGAAAAAAAAAGGAGAACTGATGTTTTGAAGTTTTTTTTCATTTTCATGGTTCTTCAGCTCTTAAGCTTCTGCCTCTCTCTTTCTTCTTCTTCTTCTTCTTCTTCGTTTCCTTTCTTTTCACTGGTTTTGGAGTCCCACAACTCCGTTGCGCGGCGCCGAGGATAGCGAGACTACCTGGGGTGGTCCTCGAGGCGTTCGTGTGAAGAGGCCGGAAGAGTTCGTGACGAGGAACGTGCGGCGGAGCTTGAAGAAATTGGAACTACAAGGGTATGTATTCTAATTTCTTTATTTCCGTCGTTTGAGCATGTTTCCTATTTGTTAAATTGATGAAATTAGAGTATCATCGGTCCAAAATCGCTTTCCGCTGCGTATATCGCTCCATCAATTGGTATCAGAGCGATTTTGTGATTAACTCAATTTGCATCAATTTAAGTTGGTGGGTATTTTATTTTAGAAATTGTTTCTGAATTGGCGTCTAAAGTGAATATCGATTTTGGCATAGTTTCTTTTTGAATTTCCTTATTTGTAATTGCCCGAGAATGTATGGGCTTTAATGCGTGCTAAAAAAGTCTGTATTTTTAGAGTCATTAGAGTCCATATAGGTTTCTTTGTGAAAGATGCTCGAGTTTGGAGCTCGCCGAAATGTTCGGTATAAGTTCAAACTTGTTCTAGGCTATACGAGGAGAAATTCGAAGAGAAATTGGCCGAAGCGTTCGAGGAAGCAAGTTGGTCAAAGGCGGTGCGAAGAGTTCGAAGTCCGCTTAAGACTTAGCTTGTTGTTCAAGCTTGTAATAAAATAGTTATTGCTTGCTAAATGCCAAAATCGATCCACTTTAGTGTGTTTAATTAATTATGCATTGCGAATGTATGTTTTAATTAAATTCCATGTTTGTATGTGCATATAGTATGCCATATAGATTTAAAATCCCACTGTAGGAAGCATGCTTCATGCATTGAAAATATGTTATAAGTGTTATAATATATAGTATGCATATTTGAGAATTCATGAGTATTAATATAAGAGTTATATTAATTCAGGAATCAAATGTTGCTAATTTAATAGAATAATTGATATAAGTGTTGTATTAATTATGAAATTAAATATAAAACATAGGTGGCCCTGGTTTTATGCATATTGTAGGTTATAAGTGTTATAATGTATAGGATGCATGCTTAATTCATTATAATTGATATAAGTGTTATATTAATTTATGAATTAGGAGTTGTATATTTAAAAAACATAATCGAAATAAGTGTTATATTGATTATGAAATTAAATATTCAACTTGTCATGCCTTAGTGATGCATGTTTGAGAAGCATGTAGAGTTGTTATAGTAAGTCTAAGTTTTGCAAAGCGTTGTAAAATTAGGTAGACTTTTAAAATCTATAACAAAGAAACGCATGTTCATTTAGGGTTAATTGAGACGTCCGGTTCATTAGATGAATAGGTCGTTATCTCGTAAATACTAAGGTTATGAGAAACTCACCCGGTGAAATTCTGTTCGAGGTTGGAGGTATTTAAGTTGACGGTTTACGGAACACCTCCTACCTGGGGACGATCCGGTACTTGAGTAGAGTTAACCTGGTTTTATGAGCGTGCGCGAGAGGTATGAGGTTAATTAAACTTGTTAATAACCTAGACATCTCAGGTAAAAAGTTTACCTAGACTTAAGGTTTTACTTTCTTAGCCGGATAAAACCTGAGTAATTTACCCTAAAACCGATTATGATACTTAGTAGAAGTGTTGAGAAGGAATATATGATATATCCCTCTCCTGCTACGCACTCCGTGAAGTTCACAACGTGAGAATTATGCTCGGCCTCGAGATGTCAATAGGGCATCCCCCTTACGATGGCATTTGCATCTTTCAATAGCAAGGTGAATGGAGTAAGTATTTATAGTAAGTGGGAGAAGGAAGTGCGTCAGTACTTCCTACGGTCTCCTCCATTGGATTGAACCGTGAGATTTCCATGTTCCGCCTGCAAGGTGTCCTTGGTGGCACCAATCCCTTAGGAGGGCCGTTTCATGGGAGTTGAACAAGTCAGTCACCATTTATGGATAAAGAAACATATGGCCATTCCCAACTCTGACATTTCATTAGGTTGCATTGTTGGGGCCGTCCTGTGCGTTCTAAAAATGGAGGGTCACACGTACAGGATTTGCTAAGGAGTTAGTAAATCTTGACCAAAAACGATAACTAAGATGCTATAAGAGTAAGAGTTATTCTGGTATTAGCATTTAGTCAAGAATGTCTTGGTTTAGTGAAGGAGTGCTCGTTTACCCTTAGGTAGCGACCATTCTAACTCACTAAAATATCATTGCATGTAAATAAAGAGTTTGGGTACTTTATTTACTGCTAAATTTACTTGATTGGTTTAAATAGGTTAAAACTGTTTCACTAATAGATTTACATTTCTTTTCAGCATGTCTAGCTCGTTTAAAAACGTAGTAACTTCGATTAAGTTAACTGGCGATAAATACGAGACCTGGAAAACGAACTCGAATATGATTCATGTTCGTGATGATCTAAGGTCTGTCTTAACAGAGGATTGTCCTCTTCCCAGCCCAGTAATGAGTCGTCCTGAGAAGAAACAACAAAGTAAATATGATTTGCTTGTTGTAGAAACGTGTTTAGTGGAAAATGATAGTCATGCCTGGATCCTCGATTCAGGAGCCACTAATCACGTTTGTTCTTCGTTTCAGGAAACTAGTTCCTGGCAGACGCTGGCTAAAGATGAGATAACTCTCAGAGTTGGTACTGGAGAGGTTGTCTCAGCTAAAGCAGTGGGAACTGTTAAGTTGTCCTATAGAGATAGTTTCATTTTATTGGAAAATGTGCTATTGGTTCCTAGCTTCAAGAGGAACTTAGTCTCTATAGCTTGTTTATTATTACAAATGTATAAAGTATCTTTTGCTGATAATGAAGCTATCATTAGCAAAAGAGGTGTACAGATTTGTTCTGCTAGACTTGAGAACATCTTATATGTGTTAAGACCGACAGAGGTTCAAGCTATTTTTAACACCGAAATGTTTAAAACAGCTGAAACTCAAACCAAGAGGCAGAAGCTTTCTCCTAGTACCTATCTTTGACACTTGAGACTTGGTCACATTAATCTCAATAGGATTGGGAGGTTGGTTAAGAGCGGTCTCCTAAATCGTTTAGAGGACAACTCTTTACCGCCTTGTGAGTCATGTCTTGAGGGCAAGATGACCAAACGACCTTTTACTGGAAAAGGTTATAGGTCAAAAGAACCTCTAGAAATCGTGCATTCGGATCTCTGCGGTCCTTTGAATGTCAAAGCACGAGGAGGGTATGAATATTTCGTCAGCTTCATTGACGATTATTCTAGGTACGGCTATCTTTACCTAATACATCATAAGTCCGATACTCTTGAAAAGTTCATTGAGTATAAGGCAGAGGTTGAGAACATATTAGGTAAATCGATAAAAACACTCCGATGTGATCGAGGTGGAGAGTATATGGATACTAGATTCCAGGACTATATGATAGAACACTGAATTGTATCTCAACTCTCAGCGCCCGGAACACCGCAGCAGAACGGTATATCCGAAAGGAGAAATAGAACCCTGTTAGACATGGTTCGTTCTATGATCAGCTATGCTCAGCTGCCAAGCTCGTTTTGGGGATACGCAGTAGAGACTGCCGTATATATTCTGAACAATGTTCCCTCTAAGAGTGTTTCTGAAACACCTTATGAGCTCTGGAGTGGGCGTAAAAGTAGTTTACGTCACTACAGAATTTGGGAATGTCCAGCACACGTACTGGTATCTGGTCCAAAGAAACTGGAACATCGTTCAAAATTGTGCCTATTCGTAGGCTACTCCAAGGAAACGAGAGGTGGTCTTTTTTACGATCCTCGACAGGACAAGGTATTAGTATCGACTAATGCCACGTTCTTAGAGGAAGACCACATGAGAGATCATCAACCTTCAAGCAAAATAGTTTTGTCTAAATTATCCAGGGAAGCTACAGAGGGATCAACAAGAGTTGTTGATCAGGCTGGTCCTTCTCAAGAGTTGAGAGAGCCTCGACGCAGTGGGAGGGATGTGAGACAACCCGACCGCTACATTGGCTTGTCTGAGACTCAATTCGTCATACCTGATGATGGAATTGAGGATCCATTGACCTTTAAACAGGCAATGACAGATGTAGACAAGGATCAATGGCTCAAAGCCATGGACCTCGAAATGGAGTCTATGTACTTCAATTCAGTCTAGAGTCTTGTAGATCAACCAGATGGTGAAAGACCCATCGGTTGCAAGTGGATCTACAAGAGGAAACGAGACCAGGCCGGTAAGGTGCAAACCTTTAAGGCCCGACTTGTGGCAAAGGGTTTTACCCAGCGAGAAGGGGTGGACTATGAAGAAACCTTTTCTCCTGTTGCCATGTTAAAGTCGATTAGAATACTCTTGTCCATTGCCACATTTTATGATTATGAAATCTGGCAAATGGATGTCAAGACTGCCTTTCTTAATGACAATCTTGAAGAGAGTATCTATATGGTCCAACCAGAGGGGTTCATAATTCAGGGTCAAGAGCAAAAGGTTTGCAAGCTGAATCGATCCATTTATGGGTTGAAACAGGCATCTAGATCCTGGAATATAAGGTTTGATACTGCGATCAAATCTTATGGCTTTGAACAGAATATTGACGAGCCTTGTGTCTACAAGAAGATTGTCAATAAGGCTGTAGCTTTCTTAGTCTTGTATGTAGACGACATACTACTCATTGGGAATGACGTAGGGGTCCTTACTGACGTAAAACTGTGGCTAGCAACCCAATTCCAAATGAAAGATTTGGGAGAGGCTCAGTTTGTTCTTGGGATTCAGATCGTAAGGAATCGCAAGAACAGAACGCTAGCACTGTCTCAGGGTATGGAGAAAACCCAATTCCAAATAACAGCATTACTCTGGAATTGGAGAAAACTCTTGGGGAGAGTTTCTAGAATAAAACTGACCTGACTGGATTCATCTATAATAGCACCATTCATTTCAGCAATATTAAAGTGGACCATCATGTCGAGAACATGTTCCCGTACTGATGACCCTTCTTTCATGCGTGCATTATGGATAAACTTTAGAGCATCATGCTTAATTTGATTGGAAGGTTGTCCAAACATTCCATGCAGTGACTCCATCATCTCATATGATGTCGCCATGCTCTCTAGCTTTTTGGCCAAAACATCACTTATGCTTGCCAAAATATAGACTCTTGCCTTTTCATTGGCCTTGATCCAACGATCATATGCATCACGAACATTTCGTGCAGCATTAGCAGCGGGTGTTTGAGGACATTCCCCAGTCAGAACGAATTTCATATCATCCACAACCAGTATAGTGTTGATATTATTTTTCCATGTGGTATAATTATCACCAATTAATTTTTCAGCAGCCAAAATAGAGATCAAAGAGCGAGACATTTTGCTGAAAAAAATAAATAAATGAAACATTAAAAAAAATGCAAACATTATCCAACTAATTTTAGCAAGGAAATCAAACAATACAACCCTATAATTAATTTCTAATGCAATGATATTTTAGTGATTTAGAACAAGTGCCGCCGTAGGGTAGGTCAAACTTTCCTTCACTAAATTGAGACAATCTCAACCAAAACATTATACCAGAATAACTCTTATTCCTATAATGTTAAGTTACCATTTGTTTGGTCAAGGTGCTCATTAACAACCTTAATGATCCCTTTGTAAGTGTGACCCATCATTTCAGATTCTATAGTTTTATCCAACAATTGTCGCCGTAGGGTAGGTCAAAAATTAGATCAAAAACTACAATCTTATCCCTCTCAGGAGATTTACCCTGATATTGATTCATGCAAACACCTTCCGTAGGGGGACGGTCCAAAAGCCGCCGCGAGGCCATGCATGAATCTCACGTTGTAAATCAATGATAGAGACCATAGGATATGTTGTCACATATCCCTCTCCCACTTACTATTTTGAAATAGGGTTTACTCTTACCTAGACAATTTAGGCTAATGTCAATTATCTAAGTACAAAAATCTACCCTTCATAACCATTATGTTGGTTAGATGAATTTAATGTGAATTACCAAGTCTATTAAATAATTAAAGACTTATCACACTATGAGCATGCTTAATGAAAATAAAAATTAACCAATTGAACCCCAGGCCAGTTACTAGGTGAGGTGTTCCTTTTCAGTCAACTTAAATACCTCAGCCTAGTCACCTTTCTAAGACAAGGTTCCCTAGTTAATTTTGTATTTAAAATTCATAAAAATTAACTTATTCAACCTCCAGGCCAGTTACTAGGTGAGGTGTTCCTTTTCAGTCAACTTAAATACCTCAGCCTAGTCACCTTTCTAAGACAAGGTTCCCTAGTTAATTTTGTATTTAAAATTCATTAATCTTTAATTAACAGTTAATTACTAGATTAATGAATCTTAATAAGTCTTAAGCAAAGTTTTTAATCTTATTAAAACTGAATCACCTCTTGGTTAAACTTGAATTCTGCCATTTTAAACTCTTTAAAAGTTATTATTTAACCTAATCTTATTAGGAATAAATAAAAGAAAAATTAACGAAATCCTAAAATCTTAATGAAAAAAATAAATATCCAAATCATATAAGGAAAAATATAAATTTCAATTAAGAAAAGAAATTTCCAAATTCCATATAATAATTTATATCGAAAATATAAATTAATATGGAAAGCATCTTAATAACATTAGGAAACAACCTAATCAATTTTTTTAAATATAACAATTATATAAAAAAAATATAAGATGCATGTTCATGCTTATCCTATGGTGGGATTTTAATCTAAATGTCATGCTTTATGCGATCAATCAAATTAAAAACATATATAATTACATATAATTAAATTAAAAACCTAGCAAAATTGACCGGCATATTTGGCATATCCTAATTAAAGAAATTTAAATTACAATAATTTAAATCCAAGACATATCTTGGTCTTCAAAATCTTCCTCTTTAAGTCATTCATATTTAGGGATTAGAAACCCTAAATACCCATCGCCGTTTGCAAAACATTGTTGAAATCCACGTCGAACATACACTTTGAAGAAATTTTACACAGCCCAGTGTACCACATCAATCAAGAGCAATTGATTGAAGTAAAAAAAAATATGCCACACGCAAGTGGAATTATAGCAGTGAACACTTCACTATCTTTTTAATATTGAATGGGTTTGGGCTGATAAATTTAGAGATTCAAACTCTCAGTGCTTTGTTCTTAATTTCATTATGAACACTTCACAATGTAGCTGCAACTTTGAAGTAGTAAAAACTTTCTGAAGAAGAAAAATACAAACAAGCCTAATCCTTTTGGATTTTACAAAAGATCTAATCAAAGCAAATAAACTATAATGCCTCAAATATGCCTAAACAATCAATTTTGCAAACCACAATATCACATATATGAATAAAATTTAAATACCCACCATGAAACAATCAATTCTAAACAAAAATCAAAACGGCTCTGATACCAATTGAAGGGAAATTGATCTCATCAACTCACAGCGGAAGCCTTTGGTTTCTAAAATATTTCTAGAAACCATTTGGGATCGCTTTGATTATGTATAAAATTGAAGCAACTAAAAGCATGAATAATGGAAGTTTGATTACCTTTGAAGAATCCACAAAGCCTTCCTCGCTATGACTCTGATATTCGATCTAGGTTGTGGAACCTCTGAAGGAAGAATATAGGAACTTGGGAAGACGGCGAATTCTCTCTAACTTTTAGGAGTCACTTCTCTGTTAATGGCTAAACCCTTAGGTCCTATTTATAGCACATGACTTAGGGCAAAACTATTTGCCAAAATATATTTATATTATATATTATATATATAAATATATATATATATATATATTATTCTTAATAATGTATCTAATACATTAATTTTCCCTTTCATATTTAATGTATCTAATACATTATATTTTCCCTTTATTTAATATATCTAATATATTAAATATTAATTTGAACACTTCAAATTTCTTCCAAAAATATTGATCACTTTAATATTCTTATGAGCTAGCAAGGGGACCTTATGGACCTACAGATTATAAGCTCCAATGATGAAAAAATTAATTAATTAAACTCATTAATCAATTATTTTTCATTCATTAACTCTAGGTTACTCCACTATAAACCTAGAGTTGTACTCTTATGCACTGTAAGACAAGTTGTGTCCATTGATATAATCATTACATGCAAGTCGATCCTTCACGAGTTGTTCGCAATTACAGCTGGGTCAAATGTCCGTTTTACCCCTGTAATTGCATCTTGTACCTTAAGTGTCACTGATCCTCTAATGAACAATATGCTTATGATCTAACCATAAACCAAGTCCCTCTCGGGCCAGTGAGAGGGTGGGGCCCCATTGTTCAAGTCCTGAAATCAGTACTTAAGAGAACTACTCATCTACTTTCCCTATATGGGAAGGAGTGAATTCCATCTCGTGGAAATTATGTTCCCAACTCTCTATTTGGTCTAGTCCCCAAGATGGTAGGTTTATTGAATCAATCTTAAAGAGTATTCTCACCCATGCAAATCAAAGGACGAGGCCTCATAGACAGGAGTCCATAATTCACTCAGGATTTAGATCGAGTCACATATGATCATCCTGTGAAATATTAATCTTCTCAAATAACGGATTTATAAAGAGAGATTATATATTTCGTGGTCCAGTCTTATACAAACTCATTGTATAGGATACCCCCACTCACATGTCTCCACATGAACGATTTGGATCAAATCATTTGTAACTATTACAAAGTGGGCCGTATCAATAGTGTTACCAGGATGAGGCACCCAACCTTATCCATATACTATAGACTGTTTAGGTTATTACTTGAACATGATCCTTCCGTATGTCAACTACATATTGTTCAAGATTACACTAATAACCTTGGATTTTACACAATATTGGATAATGTTTTACAAAATATAAAATAACAATTATTTTATTCA
The DNA here is from genome assembly GCA_028017165.1 of Herpetospermum pedunculosum. Classification (NCBI taxonomy): domain Eukaryota; kingdom Viridiplantae; phylum Streptophyta; class Magnoliopsida; order Cucurbitales; family Cucurbitaceae; genus Herpetospermum; species Herpetospermum pedunculosum. The sequence continues at coordinate 29,868,061 of CM051522.1, forward strand.
TAAAAGAGAAAATGTTCATTTCAAAACTACGAGGCTTTAGGGCACAAAACCTAACAGTGACGCTGTCGGCGTTGAGTGAGCATTGAGACGCGCGCGCTCGACGCTGGAGCTCGTCCATCTTCGGGAATCGTCGGGGCAGCGTCGAGATGCTAGGCCAGCGTCTCGACGCTGCCGCTCAACGCTAGCTCTCGGGTTTGGTGGCCACTTTTGCCTTTCAATGGCAAATCTTGCCATTTCTTCAATTCTTCAAGCTCCTTCAATCCCGATGCATCCATTAAGCTCTAAAACGTCGTTTTTAGCCTCGAAACACGTCCTCGGACTCCTCGAGCTCTCTACCATGAAATCACCTACAATAAGGCATTTTAATCGATATTTGTCATGGTTATAGCTATAATTAGGAAGCAAATAATAGCTCTATTTTGGAGCTATCAATTACCCCACAACATACCGATCTAGAAGGCTTCTCGATGGAGACTTTACCCCAACTGATGGTTAGTTGGTACCCAATCAGCGGGGCCAAGTCTCAGCCTAACTAGATCCTCATTCTTTCCCTCTAGATGTACATCGAACCTCATTCTTTCCCTCTAGATGTACATCAACCTTTTAAGGGTAATAGCCACAAAATCATTATGCAATATATGTAACACAAATGCATGAGGTCCCTTAAAAAAATTTCTTTTCATTTCGTGATGCAACATGAAACAATCTTTCCTTTATATTTCATCCTCAAATACATCAACTTATCATTCAACATGCATTTTCATTCATAAACATCCTACTAAAACATTAAAACATACTTCCCAACCACAACTCATTCATAAACATAACATTGAAAACGTTTTAGAAAAATCTTAGAAATTTCGGCAGAGTTTTCCCTGAAAATCGGGTAAACCATACCTGAAATAAAGACATACGTTTCAAAATAACATTCACAACCAACTCAACTGCCAGCACACATACACATCCTATTCAACCAATTCAGCCATCAACACACATACAAAACATACACAACCTATTCAGCTATCAGCACACATACACAACATACACAACCTATTCAGCTAGCAGCACACATACACAACATACACAACCTATTCAGCTATCAGCACACATACACAACATACACAACCTATTCAGCTATCAGCACACATACACAACATGCACAACCTATTCCTAGGGCGTTCCGATAGTAAAGTCACTTACCAAACATTGATCTTAAATCTTGTTCGGTCAATCCAAAACTATAACAAAAAATACACCAAGGATTAGAGCCTTAATAATAAAACTTCAAAGGAGTCTGAAGTTATTACAACGAGTTCTTACCACTAAAATTCTCTGAAAAGATTCGAGATCTAGCTAGTTTGTGTTCGAACTCACCAATATGCCCCTTTCAGGCACTCTTTAATCCATATTGAGGTTGTTCAAAGTCTGGGTCATAACGAAAAATTGTAGAACCGGACTAGACAAGTTGTGGGAGCTCAAACTTGAAGGTTAACACCTACACAAATGCTCTTTTCAGGTACTCGAAACAAAGTTATCCAAGAAAAACTCTATAATTAGACCCAATCTAACATTTTAATCAAATTTGAAAGCTTGGGCAAATTAGTAATCTTGAAACATAAATATTGTCTTATGTCTTGGGGTGAACACTTACTCAAATGGTTCTTTCCTCAACTGGTTCTTTCCTCAACGCTTTCCACCTTAAATTACTTAAATTAAAGTTATCCCACAAGTAGAACCCATACTTAGGAAACAATTTACAAACTTCAAAATAACTTAAGGATGAATGTTACCGAAGAAAACTCACCCAAAGAAACTTGATTAATTAATGGACAACGTTCCAAAAATGCCAAATTGCGTGAATTTACCGCTGAAACGGAGTGGGTGCTTAACTTAATGGTCGATTTACTCGCGCAATCTGATTTTGAAGTTGTAAAGAACGTGGGTTAAGACCAGTACTCAACAAAACAAGAAATTGCCGAAAAATTAAAACTTACCGTCGTTGTCCGTTCATTGCCGCCGCTTATAAAACGCCGCTGTCGCTGCCCATAACGCGTTGCCGCCGCAGCTCACAGTTCGGTGGTCACGCGTATGAGGTGGTTGTCGGCGTGGAGGAAACGAGGGAGAGAGAGAGAGTTGGGGCGCTTCCACGAAGAAGAAGGGTAAAAAAAAAATGAGAGGAAGCGAAGGAGAAGAAGAAGTGGGTTGTTTGGGTGAGAAAAAAGGGGAAAAAAAACGCAACAAAAAGATAATGACTAATCGGTTTCTCTTTTTTTAAAAACAAAAGGAACCCTTCTTTTTTTTTTTTTGTCTTTTGTTTTTTTTTTATTTAAAACAAAACCCTTTTAATAAACAAGTCCCTTTTTTTTTAATTAAATAAATCATTTTCTTTTCTTTTCTTTTCTTATCTCTTTTTCAAACAAACAAAATAATGTTTTTTTTTTTCTTTTGTTAATTCACCTCAAAATCCATCGTTTTAATCCTACTTGAAAACGCGGGGCGTTACAATCTTCCCACCTTAAGAACTTTCGTCCTCGAAAGTTTGCGGCTCAAACAACCTTGGATGCTTAATTCCAACCTCCTTCTCTTTTCCTCATATTGTATTATTATTAATTTTTTTTTTAGATCTCTAGTTCTTCCATAACACTTTACCAAAACGGTTGCTGAATTCCTTATCAACTTAAGTTCCTTAGCCTTACACTTAACATGGTATTCCCCTCTTCTGACACTTTTCCTTTCAGTTGCCAGGTTCTGGATCCTATACATGTGAAGGGTCAATGATGCATTTCCTTAACGACACATGGGAAACGTTGTGCAGTGCAGACCATGTTGTTGGCAACGCTAAACTAGAAGCAACTAGGCCAACGTGCTCAAAGATCTTGAAGGATCCAATATAACCTCGGGCTAAGCTTTCCCCCCTTATGTTAACACACAATTTCTTTCATTTGTGTTATAGGAAGAAGTACATGATCATCCATATCAAAAACTAACTTCATGCAATTGAGCATGTCCTCTTAAAACCTTATTTCATTGCTCCAACTTGCATTTAGTTTAGAAATGGGATTCAATACTGAAATCCTCTTGAGCACCAAGTACTTATTTTAACCTTTGCTAACACGTCGCGGTAAAATTGACGATCACTATCTAACACCATTGACATAAATACACCATGCGGTCTAACTGTTTCATTCAAGTATAGCTTCATCCCCTTTTCTATAGGATAAGTGACCCTACCTGGAATACAATGGGCTTTGTTAGACAGTCCAAAACTGCCCAAACTGTCGTAACACTTCACTGCACATGGTAGCCTTACAATGAAATCTATATCCATATCTTCCCATTCCCAAACATGAACGCTTGAGGGTTGAATTAAACTAACAAGTCTTTGCTCGTAGCCATCACTTGTCGGCACATCGAACACTTATTGTTCACTGAGCAATTTTCCTTATTTATATTATACCACCAATAATGCTTCTTGAGATTTTTTTTGTATATCTTGGTGCTTCCGAGATGCATTGAAAATAAAAAAACATTTCAAGTTCCTTCTCCATAAACTGTTTCACGCAAGGATAATTCTTCGGAAAACAGACTTCCTTGGTATGACAAGGATGAGTACTAATGAGAATAAAAATCTCCTTGACCTATCCCACACAAGCATTTAACCAATTTTGAATCCTCTTGTTGGGCATCAACTACCTGTTGTGAGTTCCAAGTCACGAGTGGGGTAATTAAGCTCATGTTCGTTTGGGGGAAACAAGGCACAAGCGATAAGCTTCGTATGTTGCATTTGCGCACAAGCTAGTTCTTTCCTTGAAGCATCGTTAGAGAACTACTAAAACTTTGCACCATCATGAACAATCATCAACACTGGAGCTAGAGGTAATGGTTCTTTTAACTGTTTTAACTCTTTTTTTTTTCTTCGCACGTCTTCGTTCCAATTGCAAATTGCGTTAATGCGACTCAATTGAGTCAAAAGTGTTGCCAAGCTAGAAATATTTTGAACAAACCTCCTATGGTAGTTTGTCCGACCAAAGACTCAGCAAATCTATGTCACTGTACTGGGTCTAGGTCACCTATAAACTATTTCCACTTCACAAGGATCCACTACAATATCATCCTTAATAGCCTGAGAGAGGCGGGTTTTTTTTTCTTTCTTTTTTTTTCCCACTAGAACTCGCACTTAGAAAACCTTGCATATAGCTCATTACTTCTCGAGGCAGTCAATCACTAGCCAGAGATATATTTTTTTCTTCCATGTTGTTCCGTGGTCTCATAATGTACCAGTCCCATTTCTTCAAACACTATATCGAACTAGTCTAGAAATCTCTTGAAAACCCAATTCATGAGATCCAACAAAGCTACCTAAGCATTGGTGAGTTCACAAGACATCACCATAACTCGAAATGACAATACCTAGTTGTGAAGTCAATCTATGGAATAACAACCTTCCTGACTTATAATTGATGGTATCTCGAATGCAATTTTATCTTTGAAAAGACATTTGCTCCCTAAGGTTAGTAAAAAAGGTTGTCAATGCAAGCGAATGTACCTTTTTCTTTAATGTCACCATACTCAACTTTTGACAACTTAAACTTGGTCACAGGGAAACACCTTTCTTTAAACGAACTAAACTTGCACGCCTCATCACAAAATTCTAGAGCATATGAAACCTTGTTCTAGTGGTTCTTGTACCCAAGACTTAGGCTACTTTGATCCTGTCAAGACTATTTTACACAGAGCCATAAGAATGAGAGTTGTTCCCGGCTCGAGCTCTTCGCGGAAATCTACCTCTCATGCTAGTTGTAAACTTGGAAGGTCCAACTTACCTTACCTAAACAGCACCATTTTATCCATTTGCTCCAATCTAGCTTTGTTTCTCCTTTCCATCAAATTGATAGATTCACTAGTGTCTTATATTAGTTGATCCAAGTCGAATTATTTCAAGCTTGCTAATAAGACAAACAATCTACATTTTCACTAATAAAAGCTTAGAGTTTCATTCAATGGTTCCTTGACAGCTACTACTACTAATTTTTTCCCAAGTTAAACGATCGTCTCCTCCAACTCCTATGTAAACAAAGATAAAACTCAACAAAGCACTCTTCCAACACTTTAATTGTCTTTGCTTAGTCAATTGTTATGAGGAAAAAGTTCTCATGCGATAGAAGGTCATGTCTTGAGTGCATTTGGAGTCTCAACATTCTACTTTCTTTTGTCTCTTAGAATTAGCAAAACTTTACCATTCCCTGTTTTCCTCTTCTCTTACTTTTCCTTAACAAGGCCATTAAACTTAAGATGTCCCCTTTCATTTTCATTTTCCAAGTGAGACATATCCTTAACACCAAAAACAAGTTTCTATATAATCGTTCAATAAAATCTTACATTTGGAGTTCCAAATTGAATCTCTAGCATAATGTTTCTTAATCTTATGGCCTTGCAGTTTAACCTCCAGAAAAAGACAAAAAAAACCTTCTCTTGGACTAATTGCTAGAGCATTTTCATCATAACAATGACATAGATAAAATCCAAATAGTTTTAAGTACCTAGAAATAACTCTTCAATTCGAAACTAGCAACTTACTTAGATTTTTTAAGTCTAAAGTCATTTTTCAAACTATTTTGCCTTTCCTTAATGATCAAAGCCACTGAGCTTGAAATTCTTAAAGAGAGACCATCATAAAGACATTTATACTCCACCATGTAACTTATTCATTCTTATGCAAAGCCAGATGAAAACAAAAATACCCCACTTAAAGACCTTTGAAAAACTAGTCTCTTCAGGTCATCTCCCTTCTTGTATACCAACAACTTACTTTTCCATTCTCTGCACATGGCACTAGAAAAACCAAAATATCTTACTGCTTGGTCCATCAAAACTTAAACTTAACAAGAGTAATCATTGCTTACCCTTTCCGTAAAAGATTTACAAAATAGACAACAACTTCAATCTCTAAGAAATTTGAAAAAAACACGTTTTTTTTTGTCTCTTAAGATCCTATTTTCCTTATTTACCATCTACTTTAACCTCATACGTAAACATATGCTTCATGTTGGTAAACCTTCCTTTATAAACAAACACTTCCAATACTCACAAACAAACATAACACCAAACAAACAAACAAAAACAAATCAAAACATTTACATTCATCATATACAATTATGAACATATATATTTTTTTTAAACCCAAACATTTCATAACAATGACATACCTGGCGATGACAAGGGTTTGCTGCTTGGCCATGGGGACACTTAAAGCTTACTATGTAAGCGAGTCTACAGAACCTACAACCTAGGGCTCTGATACCAACTGTAAAGACCTGACTAATTACACCTAGACAAACTCTAAGGACTTTACTCCATGCATGCTATAACGTTTAGAAATCCTTGAGAAATTTATAAAGCATAAAATATCTTTCTAAAAGAATTTAAAAGAATGTATTTGGGATCCCATTGAAATCGTTGCAAAACACAAATGAAAACAAAATGTTAAACTTGTTGAAACAAACTCAGACATAACTTTTGCATAAAACATTTTAAACATGAAACATCCTAAATGTTGACGCCATTTTGACATTATCCCCATGGCACGGCTAGCAAACGACCTCGCTCACTTGCCTTGTACGTCCTTGTCATTACCTGTGGAAAAACGTTTTCAGAAAAGAATGAGTATTTCAAAAGAAATACCCAGTAAGTGACCCCACTACCGAAGTCACGTTATGCAAGCGCATGCGATATGAATGTTCCATGCATTTTCCTCTGGTGGGACCTAAAACCTCTCCTCTTTAAAAACATTTTCCTCTTTGGCCAAGTGGACTATTACCCCACAACATACCGATCTAGAAGGCTTCTCGATGGAGACTTTACCCCAACTGATGGTTAGTTGGTACCCAATCCGCGGGGCCAAGTCTCAGCCTAACTAGATCCTCATTCTTTCCCTCTAGATGTACATCGAACCTCATAAGGGTAATGGCCACAAAATTATTATGCAATATATGTAACACAAATGCATGAGGTCCCTTAAAAAAATTTCTTTTCATTTCGTGATGCAACATGAAACAATCTTTCCTTTATATTTCATCCTCAAATACATCAACTTATCATTCAACATGCATTTTCATTCATAAACATCCTACTAAAACATTAAAACATACTTCCCAACCACAACTCATACATAAACATAACATTGAAAACGTTTTAGAAAAATCTTAGAAATTTCGGCAGAGTTTTCCCTGAAAATCGGGTAAACCATACATGAAATAAAGACATACGTTTCAAAATAACATTCACAACCAACTCAACTGCCAGCACACATACACATCCTATTCAACCAATTCAGCCATCAGCACACATACAAAACATACACAACCTATTCAGCTATCAGCACACATACACAACATACACAACCTATTCAGCTAGCAGCACACATACACAACATACACAACCTATTCAGCTATCAGCACACATACACAACATACACAACCTATTCAGCTATCAGCACACATACACAACATGCACAACCTATTCCTAGGGCGTTCCAATAGTAAAGTCACTTACCAAAATTGATCTTAAATCTTGTTCGGTCAATCCAAAACTATAACAAAAAAAACACCAAGGATTAGAGCCTTAATAATAAAACTTCAAAGGAGTCTGAAGTTATTACAACGAGTTCTTACCACTAAAATTCTCTGAAAAGATTCGAGATCTAGCTAGTTTGTGTTCGAACTCACCAATATGCCCCTTTCAGGCACTCTTTAATCCATATTGAGGTTGTTCAGAGTCTGGGTCATAACGAAAAATTGTAGAACCGGACTAGACAAGTTGTGGGAGCTCAAACTTGAAGGTTAACACTTACACAAATGCTCTTTTCAGGTACTCGAAACAAAGTTATCCAAGAAAAACTCTATAATTAGACCCAATCTAACACTTTAATCAAATTTGAAAGCTTGGGCAAATTAGTAATCTTGAAACATAAATATTGTCTTAAGTCTTGGGGTTAACACTTACTCAAATGGTTCTTTCCTCAACTGGTTCTTTCCTCAACTGGTTCTTTCCTCAACGCTGTCCACCTTAAATTACTTAAATCAAAGTTATCCCACAAGTAGAACCCATACTTAGGAAACAATTTACAAACTTCAAAATAACTTAAGGATGAATGTTACCGAAGAAAACTCACCTAAAGAAACTCGATTAATTAATGGACAATGTTCCAAAAATGCCAAATTGCGTGAATTTACCGCTGAAACGGAGTGGGTGCTTAACTTAATGGTCGATTTACTCGTGCAATCTGATTTTGAAGTTGTAAAGAACGTGGGTTAAGACCAGTACTCAACAAAACAAGAAATTGCCAAAAAATTAAAACTTACCGTCGTTGTCCGTTCATTGCCGCCGCTGCCCATAACGCGTTGCCGCCGCTGCCCATAACGCGTTGCCGCCGCAGCTCACAGTTCGGTGGTCACGCGTATGAGGTGGTTGTCGGCGTGGAGGAAACGAGGGAGAGAGAGAGAGAGTTGGGGCGCTTCCAAGAAGAAGAAGGGTAAAAAAAAAATGAGAGGAAGTGAAGGAGAAGAAGAAGTGGGTAGTTTGGCTGAGAAAAAAGGGGAAAAAAAACGCAACAAAAAGATGATGACTAATCGGTTTCTCTTTTTTTAAAAACAAAAGGAACCCTTCTTTTTTTTTTTTTTTATTTAAAACTTTCTTATCTCTTTTTCAAAGAAACAAAATAATTTTTTTTTTTCTCTTTTGTTAATTCACCTCAAAATCCATCGTTTTAATCCTACTTGAAAACGCGGAGCGTTACACTTTCACTAAAGCAAACTGCAATCTAATTTATGTCACAAATCTTGGAGATGCGAGGTATCGATCCCCGTACCTCTCGCATGCTAAGCGAGCGCTCTACCATCTGAGCTACATCCCCTTGCATGTTTTAACAACAAGGTTGAATTTCAATTAACTAGCGTTTCTATTCTTTTTATTGATAAAGAATTTTTTTTTGTTTGTAATGATAAAGAAAGTTATTATATTATGTTTGGTATTCAATGAAATTCAACTTAAAAACTGGATGCATGGGATATCAAACCATGTTCCTCTCACTTGCGAAGTAGGCAGACTACTGTTTGAGCTACATCCACACATATTGTTAAACTGACTCTAATTGCATTAAAGATGTTCTTTTTATTGTCATATATGTTTATTCTTTTCTTCATGGTGAGGTAGAAATTAAAAATAATGGAGATGTAGATTATTAATCTCAAAACCTATACCACTTAAGTGAGTGCTGCCACCATATTTTTTGGCTTAGATTGGTAGGGTGAGGTATCCATTCCATACCCTAAAAAAATAATGGAGTGAATACAGGGCCCAACTAGGTTCGAACAAGTAGGTTCGAGCTGGTGACCTCTTGATCTGCAGTAAAATGCTCTACCACTGAGCTATGGACCCACATTTCATTTCTAAATATTTACTCTTTTATTTGTGCATTTTGTAATGTAAAAAGTATTCTATATAATCTAGTTGAAAATATATCCAAATCAACTTAGTGAGAGTTACTCGTTTCTATGAGTTGATAGTGGTATTTACTCTAGCACAACTGTGAATGTTAAGAGTGCTTGGTGATAAACTTATATGACAGCATATACATACTTGGTGAATTGGATGAAAATTAGAGGAGAAAAATATCATCTACGAGACGAAAACTTAAAATTTATACAAATTTATTTGATTACTTAAATACTTTAGATTTATTAACAACATGTTTGTTTTGAGTATATGATTAATAATGGTATAAAACTTCTTACAATTTTCACGCCCGCATTTACATATACGTATATTTATCCGAGGAATTGAATTCTAGTGTCCAAAATATACATACATGCATATTTCTTCTTACAATTCTCACTCCCGCATTTACATATACGTATATTTATCTGAGGAATTGAATTCTAGTGTCCAAAATATACATACGTGCATATTTATTCTCGTGCTTGAAATTTAGCCTCCATGTTTTAGCCCTATCACAAAGAATTGTATTTCAACAATTCAAACAGTTCAGTTGTATGAAATTATGAATTATGATAATCTCACGAAAAATGACATTATTAGTTGATGAACATATACACAAGGGTATTTTACCCCTATATTCAAGTTTATTCCTTGATTAAAATGGATGTACTGTAATTATTATTGTGCTTAAGCGATCATAAAGATGCAACAATACGAATATCATATGATTTTCATTTTTAGTCATGCTATGTTATTAGACTTGTTTAAGGGTAATAATAATTTTTGGTAGGAATGAAAAAAAATTCTGGTTTTGTAGAAAACTATCAAACAATCTCGGATGCGGCCTCAAAGTGTCATTTCACTACTTCGAGGAATCACCAAGTCAAAACTACTCGAGCAACACTTTCACTAAAGCAAACTCCAATCTACTTTATGTCACAAATCTTGGAGATGCGGGGTATCGATCCCCGTACCTCTCGCATGCTAAGCGAGCGCTCTACCATCTGAGCTACATCCCCTTGCATGTTTTAACAACAAGGTTGGATTTCAATTAACTAGAGTTTCTATTCTTTTTATTGATAAAGAATTTTTTTTTGTTTGTAATGATAAAGAAAATTATTATATTATGTTTGGTATTCAATGAAATTCAACTTAAAAAAATGGATGCATGGGATATCAAACCATGTTCCTCTCACTTGCGAAGTAGGAAGACTACCGTTTGAGCAACATCCACACAAATTGTTAAACTGACTCTAATTGCATTAAAGATGTTATTTTTATTGTCATATATGTTTATTATTTTCTTCATGGTGAGATAAACATTAAAAATAATGGAGATGTAGATTATTAATCTAAAAAACTATACTAGTTAAGTGAGTGCTGCCACCATATTTTTTCGCTTAGATTTTTTTTTAAACGTGTTTTTGCTTGTTGACAAAAGAAATGGTACTGGTAGGGTGAGGTATCCATTCCATACCATACCCTAAAAAAATAATGGAGTGAATACAGGGCCCAACCAGGTTCGAATTGGTGACCTCTTGATCTGCAGTCAAATGCTCTACCCCTGAGCTATGGACCCATATTTTATTTCTAAATATTTACTCTTTTATTTGTGCATTGTGTAATGTAAAAAGTATTCTATATAATCTAGTTGAAAATATATCCAAATCAACTTAGTGAGAGTTACTTGTTTCTATGAGTTCATAGTGGTATTTACTCTAGCACAACTGTGAATGTTAAGAGTGCTTGGTGATAAACTTATATGACAGCATATACATACTTGGTGAATTAGATGAAAATTAGAGGAGAAAAATATCATCTACGAGACGAAAACTTAAAATTTATACAAATTTATTTGATTACTTAAGTACTTTAGATTTATTACTAACATGTTTGTTTTGAGTATATGATTAATAATGGTATAAAACTTCTTACAATTCTCACGCCCGCATTTACATATACGTATATTTATCCGAGGAATTGAATTCTAGTGTCCAAAATATACATACATGCATATTTCTTCTTACAATTCTCACTCCCGCATTTACATAAACGTATATTTATCTGATGAATTGAATTCTAGTGTCCAAAATATACATACATGCATATTTATTCTCGTGCTTGAAATTTAGCCTCCATGTTTTAGCCCTATCACAAAGAATTGTATTTCAACAATTCAAACAGTTCAGTTGTATGAAATTATGAATTATGATAATCTCACGAAAAATCACATTATTAGTTGATGAACATATACACAATGGTATTTTACCCCTATATTCAAGTTTATTCCTTGATTAAAATGGATGTACTGTAATTATTATTGTGCTTAAGGGATCATAAAGATGCAACGAATATCATAGGATTTTCATTTTTAGTCATGCTATGTTATTAGACTTGTTTTAGGGTAATAATAATTTTTGGTAGGAATGAAAAAAAATTATGGTTTTGTAGAAAACTATCTCGGATGCGGCCTCAAAGTGTCATTTCACTAGTTCGAGGAATCTCCAAGTCAAAACTACTCGAGCAACACTTTCATTAAAGCAAACTCCAATCTACTTTATGTCACAAATCTTGGAGATGTGGGGTATCGATCCCCGTACCTCTCGCATGCTAAGCGAGCGCTCTACCATCTAAGCTACATCCCCTTGCATGTTTTAACAATAAGGTTGGATTTCAATTAACTAGCGTTTCTATTCTTTTTATTGATAAAGATTTTTTTTTTGTTTGTAATGATAAAGAAAGTTATTATATTATGTTTGGTATTCAATGAAATTCAACTTAAAAAATGGATGCATGGGATATCAAACCATGTTCCTCTCACTTGCGAAGTAGGAAGACTACCGTTTGAGCTACATCCACACATATTGTTAAACTGACTCTAATTGCATTAAAGATGTTCTTTTTATTGACATATATGTTTATTATTTTCTTCATGGTGAGGTAAACATTAAAAATAATGGAGATGTAGATTATTAATCTCAAAAACTATACTAGTTAAGTAAGTGCTGCCACCATATTTTTTCGCTTAGATTTTTTTTTAAACGTGTTTTTGCTTGTTGACAAAAGAAATGGTACTGGTAGGGTGAGGTATCCACTCCATACCATACCCTAAAAAAATAATGGAGTGAATACAGGGCCCAACCAGGTTCGAATTGGTGACCTCTTCATCTGCAGTCAAATGCTCTACCCCTGAGCCATGGACCCATATTTCATTTCTAAATATTTACTCTTTTATTTGTGCATTGTGTAATGTAAAAAGTATTCTATATAATCTAGTTGAAAATATATCCAAATCAACTTAGTGAGAGTGACTCGTTTCTATGAGTTCATAGTGGTATTTACTCTAGCACAACTGTGAATGTTAAGAGTGCTTGGTGATAAATTTATATGACAGCATATACATACTTGGTGAATTGGATGAAAATTAGAGGAGAAAAATATCATCTACGAGACGAAAACTTAAAATTTATACAAATTTATTTGATTACTTAAGTACTTTAGATTTATTAACAACATGTTTGTTTTGAGTCTATGATTAATAATGGTATAAAACTTCTTACAATTCTCACGCCCGCATTTACATATACGTATATTTATCCGAGGAATTGAATTCTAGTGTCCAAAATATACATACATGCATATTTCTTCTTACAATTCTCACTCCCGCATTTACATATACGTATATTTATCTGAGGAATTGAATTCTAGTGTCCAAAATATACATACGTGCATATTTATTCTCGTGCTTGAAATTTAGCCTCCATGTTTTAGCCCTATCACAAAGAATTGTATTTCAACAATTCAAACAGTTCAGTTGTATGAAATTATGAATTATGATAATCTCACGAAAAAATCACATTATTAGTTGATGAACATATACACAAGGGTATTTTATCCCTATATTCAAGTTTATTCCTTGATTAAAATGGATGTACTGTAATTATTATTGTGCTTAAGCGATCATAAAGATGCAACAATACGAATATCATATGATTTTCATTTTTAGTCATGCTGCGTTATTAGACTTGTTTAAGGGTAATAATAATTTTTGGTAGGAATGAAAAAAAATTCTGGTTTTGTAGAAAACTATCAAACAATCTCGGATGCGGCCTCAAAGTGTCATTTCACTACTTCGAGGAATCTCCAAGTCAAAACTACTCAAGCAACACTTTCACTAAAGCAAACTCCAATCTACTTTATGTCACAAATCTTGGAGATCCAGGGTATCGATCCCCGTACCTCTCGCATGCTAAGCGAGCGCTCTACCATCTGAGCTACATCCCCTTGCATGTTTTAACAACAAGGTTGAATTTCAATTAACTAGCGTTTCGATTCTTTTTATTGATAAATATTTTTTTTTTGTTTGTAATGATAAAGAAATTTATTATATTATGTTTGGTATTCAATGAAATTCAACTTAAAAAATGGATGCATGGGATATCAAACCATGTTCCTCTCACTTGCGTAGTAGGCAGACTACCGTTTGAGCTACTTCCACACATATTGTTAAACTGACTCTAATTGCATTAAGGATATTCTTTTTATTGTCATATATGTTTATTCTTTTCTTCATGGTGAGGTAGAAATTAAAAATAATGGAGATGTAGATTATTAATCTCAAAACCTATACCAGTTAAGTGAGTTGTAACGACCCGACTAATTACACCTAAACCATCTCTAAGGACTTTACTCCATGCATGCTATAACGTCCAGAAATCCTTGAGAAATTTATAAAGCATAAAATATCTTTCTAAAAGAATTTAAAAGAATGTATTTGGGATCCCATTGAAAGCGTTGCAAAACACAAATGAAAACAAAATGTTAAACTTGTTGAAACAAACTCAGACATAACTTTTGCATAAAACATTTTAAACATGAGACATCCTAAATGTTGACGCCATTCTGACATTATCCCCATGGCACGACTAGCAAACGACCTCGCTCACTCGCCTTGTACGTCCTTGTCATTACCTGTGGAAAAATGTTTTAAGAAAAGAATGAGTATCAGTAAGTGACCCCGCTACCGGAGTCACGTTATGCAGCGATATGAATGTTCCATACATTTTCCTCTGGTGAGACCTAAAACCTCTCCTCTTTAAAAACATTTTCCTCTTTGGCCAAGTGGACTATTACCCCACAACATATCGATCTAGAAGGTTTCTCGATGGAGACTTTACCCCAACTGATGGTTATTTGGCACCCAATCAACGGGGCCAAGTCTCAACCTAACTAGATCCTCATTCTTTCCCTCTAGATGTACATCGAAGCTCATTTTTTCCCTCTAGATGTACATCAACCTCTTAAGGGTAATAGCCACAAAATCATTATGGAATATATGTAACACAAATGCATGAGGTCCCTTAAAAATTTTCTTTTCATTTCGTGATGCAACATGAAACAATCTTTCCTTTATATTTCATCCTCAAATACATCAACTTATCATTCAACATGCATTTTCATTCATAAACATCCTACTAAAACATTAAAACATACTTCCCAACCACAATTATTCATAAACATAACATCGAAAACGTTTTAGAAAAATCTTAGAAATTTCGGCAGAGTTTCCCTTGAAAATCGGGTAAACCATACCTGAAATAAAGACATACGTTTCAAAATAACATTCACAACCAACTCTACTACCAGCACACATACACATCTTATTCAACCAATTCAGCTATCAGCACACATACACAACATACAAAACCTATTCAGCTATCAGCACACATACACAACATACACAACCTATTCAGCTATCAGCACACATACACAACATGCACAACCTATTCCTAGGGCGTTCCGAAAGTAAAGTCACTTACCTTTCTAGAAATTCAACAATAATCTTCGCCCAACTTAAAAGTCAGTTGATCGACGTAAACCAATTTTCAACAATCAGAACTCAACCACATTAATCATGAGAGTGAACTTAAGGATGAATAAACAATCCAAATGATAAATAAAGGGTTGACAATTAGTCCATACCCCAACATCATTCTTGCAATCTTGTTCCATCACTCTGAAACTACAAACAAGAGAATTCTAAGGATTAAAGCCTAATTTACAACACTTAAAACGAGTTCGAAAGAAGTGAAGTCTTTAACAACTCAACTCACCCACAAGGCTTGGGTCTTTGGCGGCTTGTGTTCATATGTGTTCGAACTCGTACATCTGAACTCCTTAGGCTATGGGTATCTGACATGGGTACATTCGGGTTGTGGGTAATCACCAAACGTCAACAATAACTCTAAATTCAACGCTTAAGAGCGTGATACAAACCTCCATTTTGTGAATCTAAAGTTGAAATAAAATGGGTGCTCTGATTTAGGAATCAAAAGAGTCATGCAAACTATAAACAAATTGAAATCTGATTGAGGGTTGAGACCAAGTATCGTCACAAATTAAAAACAACAAAGAGGAGACTTACCGTTGCTACCCATTTTCCATGACAACCCAAAATGCGGCCCCATAATCCGCAACAAGTTGCCACCGTCGGGAGTGAGCGTCGGAGAAGAAGAAGTCGCACCTAGGAGCTCACTTCCGAACTTCTTTGTCGCCTCCTTGTCTCTTTGTGTGGCTGAGGTCGAAGTGGGGCGGTTGGAGGTTGGTCGCCGACGAAGAAGAGCGAGCGATAGAGAGATGGGAAACAGAGAAGGAGGAGAAGAATAGAGAGCAGGGAAAAATGTGGGTCGGCTGGAGCAAACCGAAAAGAAGAAAAAAATAAATAATAATAAAAAAAACTGAAGAATAGAAAACGTAAGAGTTTTTTTTTTCTTTTTTTTTTTAAAGGAAGAAGAGACATGTCGGTTAAGAAGTTTTAAAAAAAGTAAAAATATCCATTACTTGCAATATTATCTCATTTGTTTTTAAAAAAACAAACTTTTTATTTTTATTTTTAAAGTAAATCTAAAACCTTTCTTTCATTCTTTTTTTTTTTAACTGTTCTTTCTTTCTTTTCTTTTTTTTTCCTTTTTCTTTTTTTTAACACTCCATTTTTAATCTTATTTTTAAACCCAATTTAACTCTGAAAAAATATAACGCCAAAAGAGAACAACACTACCAACATAGGTCGGGTGTTACATTTTTCCCCCCTTTGGAACTTTCGTCCTCGAAAGCTTTCTAGCCCTAAAACAAAACGGGATATTTGATTCTAATTTAATTCTCTATTTTCCATGTTTCTTCCTCAAATTGGAGGTTACATTAGAGGATCTTAACGAGAGTTATTTTTCTATTACAAACTGTCTTTCGGTCTCTTACAAGAAATACTTGGGTCTTTTCCTCATGGTTGAAGTTCTCGTTCAACTGTAAAGGTTCATAGTTGACTACAAATGCTAGATCTGACACATGTTTCCACAATATGGAGACATGAAACACACCATGAAATGCATTGAAAGATGGTGGTTAGGCCGAGCGATAAGCTACAGGGCCAATACACTCCAAAATCTTCAACGGTCCTACAAAACGTGAATTTAACTTCCCTTTTCGATCGAATCTCTTAATTCCATTCATAGGCACTAATTTCAAGAACGCATGATCCCCTTATAAACTCCAAATCCTTTTGCCTTGCGTTAGCATAACTCTTTTATCTATTATGTCGGGCCATTTCTATGGGTGAAAGGGTGTGCTAAAATCCAACCGAATTCCAAGTGCGTCTGTAACTTTTCCATAATGTCGAGGGTCTCTGTCTGAAACTATCGACATAGGTACACTATGAAGTTTAACTATCCCCTTTTAAGTATAGGTTCGTCCAATATTCATAGGATAGGTGATCTTGTCTGAATAAAGTTTGCGAACTTGTAAACAGTCTACGATAACATTTTCCATTTTCCAAATGAAAATACTTGAGGATTGCAATACATCAACATATGCCTCATAACTTTCACACACTGGCATGTCAAACATTAAATATCAAATTGAGAAGTCTCTTTCTCCATCTACTCAATAATAAACCACCAATAATACCTCTTGAGGTCCTTATACATCTTTGTACTATCTGTACATACATAAAAGATGTTTCATTTACCTCATTCAACAACTCCTTTCTTAAAGGATAATCTTCTTGGTACACATGTCTCCCATGCTACGAAAAATATGAGTCACTAGTGAGGGGTAAAATTTCCTTCATTTCTCTCACTCATGTACTTAACCAAATATTTGGGTCCTCTTGTCGTGTCTTAACAACTCGCTGCAAGTTTCGAGTCACGAGTAGAGTAGAATAAGATCACGTCCCTTTAGCGGACGCGAAACGTGAGCAATAACCTTCTTATGTTGCATTACCACACAATCTTGTCCTATCTTTGAAGCATCAAAGTAA